>OX411805.1:15721054-16971054 GCA_948253155.1 Leucoma salicis
AATTTCATGAGAATCGGTTAAGCCGTTTCGGAGGAGTTCAACCACAAACACCGCGACACGAGAATTTTATATAGTAATATGATATTATTAATGATATTACGTAAAACACAATTTCATTATTATACATACAATTCAATTGTGTTTTTTTTGTGACACTATTTTACTGTTATAACGCTATTTATTGAGCGCCCCGGATAATCATTTTACTGGCGGGAATTTCAACGTGCCTAAGTAGGTCTACCTGGATGGTAACCATCCATATTGTTAAAAGTTGTGGGACTACAAAGAAACACTGAAAGTAGTCTATTTAGCCCCCTGAGGCAGAATGTCATATTTCACGTGTTCATGATATGTTCACCGTATCGAGATCACTGTGATTGGTTGAGAAACCGACGCGTGATGTCACAATAATCCGTTGGCCAATCACGGTGATCGTACAAGCGAGACGATACGATCGACACGTGAAATATGACATTCTGCCTAACCCCCCAGGGGGGTTAGGCAGAACGTCATATGTCACGTGTCGACCGTATCGAGATCACTGTGATTGGTTGACAGATTACCGTGATTGGTCAACGGATTATTGTGACATCATGTGTCGGTTTCTCGACCAATCACAGTGATCTCGATACGGTCGACACGTGAAATATGACATTCTGCCTCAGGGGGCAGAAAACAAATCAATTAACTAAGTAACAAACTCTATTTAGATACCTATGTCACAGAATACGTAATAGTACATGACATTTACTTCAAAATGTTTATTTTTTGTCTATCCTAACATACCCAAACACAAATTAGTCACTCTCAAAATCAAACAGTCTCATCAATGTTACAATAATGAGAGCTAAGATAGAGAGAGAGATAGAGAGAGCTAAAATAAAAAAATCACAACAAATGTTCAAATATCATTTGTAAATTTTAAATTGTAATATCATTTGTCAGTCAGTATTAAAAATAACCTATAGCGACACAATAGGTCATGAACAAACAGATAGTTGCTTTTTTACGATATGGCAATAGTTAGAAGAATAAACATCACCAGCCACCATATCATATAATGAAGATGATAATCATCATAGTTTTAAGAATGGCACTAATTTTGTGATCTCTAACTCTACTATAACTTGCAGATTTGGGCAAGCAGGTGGTTTTGTTAAAATACGAGAAAGATTTGAGGTAATAATGGGGTTTCAAAAATCAGATCTCACATCATCTGTCAACTCTGAAGAGAAAGTGTCAACTGAAATAATAGAGAAAGAAAATGAAGAAAACAAATGTCATAAAATTGATAACACAGAAAGTGAGGCAGTGATTGCAGACAATGGTGAAGTATGTATTGTTACTGGATTCTTTTTTATTGATTCCTCATAAGACAACTATTTAAATTGCAATTTAATATAAAGGTAAAATTATTGACTAGCCTATATATTAATGAATTAAATTAAATGATAAATAATAATGTTGTATCTAGTTATCGATGCCAGCGCGGAGTGAACAACCTTCATCGTTAGAACAGACGACGAGTGGTGAAACGCGTGTCGCAGCGGTGTGGCAGCTATTGAGGCCGCTGGGGCTCTGCCATGAATTGCTTACTTCTCATACTGTTACTACATACCTGTTACCTGTGCTCGTGAGTACATAAAATAACTATTATTTTAAAATAGCCTCATACACATTTTAACCCTTTAAGCGTCCCATTTACCCGTTTTTTCTGGATATCGATTTATAAAAACGGCAATATCTCGTCATTTTTATAATTATATACTATGTTGCGTATATCACAAGATTCCTTGTGAAGTATACTAGCGAATGCAAGAATGTGAATTATGAAGTCTTAAATTTTTTCTAAACTA
The DNA here is from genome assembly GCA_948253155.1 of Leucoma salicis. Classification (NCBI taxonomy): domain Eukaryota; kingdom Metazoa; phylum Arthropoda; class Insecta; order Lepidoptera; family Erebidae; genus Leucoma; species Leucoma salicis. Next base: position 15,722,911 of record OX411805.1, read on the forward strand.
CAAAAAATCAATTTAAATCTAGTACTTACATAATTTCTCACGATCTGCCGAATTATTTGAAACAGTTTTGTATTTTTCCATTGAAATTTTGTAATTTCAATTATTGTATTAGCTAGCACACTTCATTGTCAATCACTTTAATATTTCACTTCACGTACACATTACTATTATCTAAACAAAAACGACATTTTACACTAATATAAACAAATGGCGGCTTTTGCCAAAGTAAACACTGTGCGCTTGGCGGGCGCTTTGTTACTCTCAATTGAATAATCTTGGAGATAACCCTGTGTATAGTACTTACGGTCGAGTAGTCAAAATGAAACTGATTTTTTAGAAATCACATACAATACGAAACTATTATTTTCAAACGTTGTTAAATAATTATTAACAATTTTACAAGCAATAAAACTTTGTTTAAATGTACATTTAGAAATGTATTATATAAACAATTCTACCGAATTCTTAGTATGAACCCGCTTGAAAGGTCTTCAAAAACTTTTATGTTTGCATTTAAAAAATTCGCAATGAACACATAATAAAACACTTTTAGCACATTCTACAGACATTTGTCTAAAGATTATAACTATTCATTGACCGCTTTTGCTTCTAATGTAATGTACACACGCTATAAACGACGCCACTGAATTGAAACATGATACCCAAAATGGCGCGAAACGCTTTTATTCGCTGTAGCGTTGCGCTTACGAGTATGTCTTACTCAACAGTTTTGTGTCCACAGTATAAATATTGTGGTAGAAATTTAGTCTGTTACATTGAAAATCGACTAAGTAAATTGATAACGTTACTACGTCTATGCCGATAGAGAAAAAACACGAAATATATGACAGTGGTATCTTAGGTTCAAATCTATGAGCCTCGGGGCGCTCAAGGGGTAAAAAAGATAGGCTTTCTGTATTTAGTAAATATATATAAATTGGCCTATTAGTATTTTGACTAGTAATATTGTTCTGATATATTAGTAATAATATAAGCCTTTTATTCCGATAATTTACGTATTTTCTTATTCTACAGTCACTCTACAGGTTATTATTATGTGTTTGTCTTTTTACAAAGGGACGCCTTTCTGCAACCAACAACTGTTTTTTTTAAAATCTTTTTTAAGGAGATTCGTCAACATGACGGTGTCACTCCGTTAAGTATAAACTATAAATATTAAAATTACATAAACATCTAATGTTTCCTCGATGTTGCTGCCTTTCTCTGATATAGAGGGTTATAGGTAACTAACGCAAAACCTTTTAAAGGTGACTTAGGTACATCAAGACTAAATACTTTTATTCTACGACTTTTGCTAAAACGTAATACATTCCAAGAAAAATAATAATTTAGTTTTAGTAGGGATATCTATCAATCGTGAGCTCTATGTCTAGTAAATAGGTAACTAACTAGTCAGCTGTGCTACGCAATCTCCTGGCTGGGTCGATGCCTACCTATCGCGTATATAGATGTTAGGTATGATACGAGTACGTAGTCGTAGGTAGTTTTGCACCAGTTCGCGGCTCTTAAACATTTAAAACGATAACAAGTTTGAAGATAATTAATAACAATTTTTTTTAATGTAGGCGTATTTGAAAAGCCGAATAAGTTTATTTACAATGATTGAAATATTAACAGACCTTTTTGCAAATTATCATCTCGAAAACTCAATATAACGTAGGTATAAAGAGCTCAAAATAATCACCAGCACAACTTACAGTTCACGAACTCAGGATAGTACCTACCTGGGGGTCCATTTTTATTTTGTCGAATGTAAGCTTTAGGTACATTGTCATCACACCTAGCATAAACACACCATTTCGGTGTATTCAACGTTAGGTAACTTATCGATATGCCATTGTGAATCGATCGTGTCACACGCCACACCACATTAATTACAAATCACAACCTGCGCGGGCGCGGGGAACCTTTAAACACAACTGCGTGACCTTTAAACTCAAATTCGGTCAGAGCCAAGGACAAAGCTCCAAATTCGGTCATCGCCGTGTGCGTAAATGCCTAATTTATGTGGAGTTAAAGAGCCTCCTACACGGCTGTAAACCAACGCCCTAACAGAGGTGATCTTGGTTAGCGGCCAATTGTCTGTCAAATTTGAAAAATTTGGTTATAAACCATAGATGTAGTATATAGATCATCGAGCCCGTAATAAGGGGGAGAGGAAATGACTACAAATTTACCGACCCAATTCTTTGAAATCCAAAAATGGCGGAATTTCCGCTAGGGAAGCGCGTAAAAAATATCGATATCGATACTTCTGTCCTTCAAGCGATCTACTGCGTGAAACACAAAGGGTAGTACATGCCTTCAATGCTACGTTATGTGAGCCATATGTAATAGTATTGTGACGTTTAAATTTTAATAAGTCAATAAAAAAAAAAGGAAAATCCCTACAAAATAAAAATATTATTTTTCAATTTCTTTTCTTAGACAACCCTTACTTTTGAAGCGACCGCCATTTTTGGGCGGAGCCGTTGTTTGTTAACCTACTTACGGACGTACCCATACTACCATAAACATAAACAAAGCATAGGTACATAACATACCATCCTTCTTATTTGTATGCTGCGCCTTACACTTCAGAAATTTCACAAATTAAATACACGGAATACACCACATCACATGTTGGTTTTGTTTTAGCTAATTAGTAAGTTGTTAGGTACTTAAATATGTAGTTATTTGATCACTAGTACTTTCAAAGCAGCATAGGTACATCACAACATGATACAGGATACACAGATAGAAGTAGGTAGATAGGTTTTAGCAGCCACACCACTAAAGGAATGCTTCAATGTGCCGTCCTTCCCTTTCAATACATAATTCGGCTCGGCGAGCTACGGACCGCGTCGCATTTCGGAGCATTTGTGGGGAGACCGTGCTAGATGCAGAAATAATTTTGTCACGCATTTCTTAGACAGTGACACACTCAGTGGCATAAACTACTCCTTTGAGGTAGCCCACAGAAAGATATCCAACGGAGTTAAGTCCGGAGATCGTGGCGGCCAAGGCACTGTGCCGCCGCGGCCTACCCACAGGTCCCGGTACTGACTTAGTGGCAATTCTTCCAGGTGCTCCTCCAGTGGGCCCGTTAAAAATTGTAGGTAATTCTCCCCATTAAGGCGATGGGGAAGAAATACAGGGCCAATTAATTTGTCGCCGATGATACCGGCCCACACGTTAATACACCATCGGTGCTGAAAACTAGACTGCCTAGACGTGTGTGGGTTTTCATGCGCCCACACGTGTTCATTGTGCTGGTTAAATAGCTCATGCCTTGTGAAGGTTGCCTCATCACTCCACAAAATGTTGGTACCAAAATTTTCTTCGGCACCGAGCCGGTCGCGGTACCACGCACAGAAATTATGTCGAGGTGTGTAGTCCGCCACCATTAACTCCGGTTTGCGCCGGTAATGGTATGGATGCTGCCTATCTCTCTTTAGAGCACGCCACGCGCTCATCTGTGTGCCACCTAAAGCAGCTGCAGCACCACGGGCGCTCTGCCTCGGATCGTCATCAAAAAAATTTAAAATTGCTTCTTCCGCTTGAAACGAAGCATCACTCCTCTGTCTTCCACCACGGTCGGAGCTTTGGAAAGACCCAGTTGAGTGCAGCCTGTGCACCAACCTTCGGAAACAGGCGTATGAGGGAAGCCTCCTATTCCGGTACCGACGGTGGTAAAATTCGCGGGCAGCAACAAGATTGTTATTCCTCACCGCACCGACACAATATCATATCGTAATATTGATTGTTTCCATAATCTGCCATGATTACCACACGAATTCACTGCAATCCGAATAGTCCAACGCGACGAACTGACAAGTACGACAGCAGGAATACTACTAAATTTATTTTGGTAAGTAGGTACATATCTTTTGAAACTGCGACATAATTAAGGTGTATGAACACTAGACCGAACCACACAAGAGCGAATAATACAGAAAGAGCACGTGGCTTGTGTTTATGTATTTCACATATAATTACAATAACACTTCTCGTTATCGAGTAACAGTATGACAAATAAACAAAATAAGGAACTGCATAACATAACATAGTTTCACGCCTGTATTCCTGAAGGGTTAGGCAGAGGTGTATTTTTTCCACCCACGGTTCGCCAACTATGTTTACGTCCCACGTAATAGGGGGCCAGCCTTCTGCCGGGAACATTTACAAAAACCCAATAACAAATTTTTGCCCGGTCCGGGAATCGAACCTGAGACCTCATGATCAGCAGTCGCATACGCTAGCCAATACGCCACGGAGGCAATAATAGTAACTAACCGTAATAATTGTAGGTAAATAAGATTCGAAAGTACAATAACCCTCCTTTTTGCTTCGCGTAGTTGGGTAAAAATAAAGCTGACATTGACCTAGCTATTACTTAAGCGAGGACGGTCAAAGATATCCATTTTTGACTAAATTTATCTGTGAAGAACAGTAACTTAATAGGAGCCTATTAAAATTATCTTTATTGGGTAATTAGGTACTTAACGAAAGTAAAAACAAATTTAGAATTATTTTCAATGTCAGGCAAAGAAAATTTCAAATAATCCTACATTAGAGAACTTATCAAAAATGTGAACTGAATTCATTTCCAAAATAAAAAGATGTTGAATTAAAAATGGTGCAGTGTACATTAGTCTTTAAGCGTCGGCTCGCTTTGACCAAATATCGAAATGTTTAGGTACTAAACTGCGGCGTTTTACAAAAGAAGTCGCTGTCACTGTAGTAGAGCTGTCGGCTTTTAATAAAGAAACTCGATTAGCCAATTAGGTAGCCAAACCGATAGGCGCGTGTCAAAATAATATCCAATCACCAACTAATAAATGTTGTGATTCTAAAGTATTAGGCAGACAGGCCGATCTTTTTAACCTAAATGCATAACATAACATAGTTTCACGCCTGTAACCCCGAAGGGTTAGGCAGAGGTGTATTTTTTTTTACCTACGGTTGGCCAACCATGTTTAGGTCCCACGTAATAGGAGGCGAGCCTATTGTCGTCTTACCGGGCACATTTCCAGACTCCGGGTAGCCAACTGAGAAACTTCTTACGAAAAACCCAAATAGCACTTTTTGCCTGGCCCGGGATCAACCCCGAGATCTCGTGATCAGCAGTCGAATACGCTAGCCAATACGCCATGGAGGCAATATGAACTACCCGCAATAATTGTAGGTACATAAGATTCGAAAGTAAATATAAATAACAAAAGTAAAAATAAGGAAATAAAAAAAAAAGAAAGCATAATAAATATAAATTAAATACAAATTTGGAATGATTTTCAATGTCAGCAAAAGAAAATGCACATACAAAATAACTTCGTCTTCATGGAAAAATGGGATCAAAATTAGGCATTTTACTATGATCTGATACTATGTCACATCTACGTTATTGATCTTTATTAGGTCAAAGAAAGTTCAGAAAAACAGCTGATTAGGGTTGCGGGACGCATAATTTTTGCGAAAACTTAGCAACTAACATGTTTTATTAATACGTGGGACATTCATAGTTTTGAGGAACTAAAAAAATAACTTCTATGGATAAAATATTTTAATAATTTTTTTCAAAAACCTCTCCTCTAGCCTCTATACAAAGTTTCATGCGTCTGAACCAATTTTCGAAACATTTTTCCAGTCCACGGCAGACACATCTTCCACTGCTTTCTCTAGCGCTGTGTATCTTCCGGCGATGAAAACTGTATCCCGTTCAGCTGATATTTTATTTTAGGGAATAAAAAGAAAGTCCCACGGTGCCAGATCAGATAAGGAGGGTGACCCAAGACTGACCGGTGTGGTGACCAGGACACACAGACGCTCGTTTTGAGAGCTGAGTGTGCGGGCGCGTTGTCATGGTGAAGCAGTACCATGCGGAGCCCGGTGTTCGGTCGCTTGTTGCTCATTGCAGACAAAATACCATTCGGCGTTGATGCTGCTTTGGTATGGAATTGAAACCAGATATCCCGTCAAAGTGAAGAAACTAGCGATCAAAATTTTCCCTGCGCTTTTCGATCGCCTCACTTTTGTAGTCGCTTCGTAGCGTTGGTTCGTTTTGAAACAGCCAAACTGTCGACTGAAGCTTTGTTTCAGGATCGTATTGATAAACCCAGGATACGTCACCTGTCACAATGTCCGGAAGGTACACAAGGTAAGTTAGTGAAATACAATAAATTAACAGAAACATAAACAAACAGCAGTATTGGCCAAGTGTGGTACACAATTGATATGGAAATTCTAAAATGACGTACCAGCATGAATAACGTGGGTATATAACCGGAACGTAGCTTTACTCTCTGTGTGGCCTCTATGAGAAAAACATTTTTGTTCAAAGTGCTTGCTGCATAATTTCGAATAATTTTTGGGAATCCAGTATGAAAGAGAGTATTGGTGTAAAGATGCGAAAGGGCATGCTCCGATGGTTCGGACATGTGGAAAGAATGCCGGACGAGCGACTGTTTAAGAAGATATACAATGCGAAAGTGGAAGGATGTAAGTACAGGGGGAGACCAAGACTCACCTACCTAGACCATATCGGTCATGTATTGAATGAAGGTGGAGTCAGGAGTCTCCGAAACCGGCGAGCGTGTATGAAGAGAGTTATGAATGTTGAGGAAGCGAGAGATGTATGCAAGAATAGAGCCTCTTGGCACTCTGTTCTCTCTGTCTACCCCGCAAGGGAAATGGCGTGATGATAAGTTAGTTTAGTTAGTTAGTTCAGTTTTCTCTATTAATCATTTTAAGCCATTTTCGTCGAACACCAATATTCTGAGGTAATCTAAAACGTTAAAATAAAATATAAACTAACTATCCAAAGGTAAAAATACATTTACTCAAAAAATGATAACTTAACCGTATAGAATGATCTTACTCAAATTTTTGAAAAAAAAAATATATGTTATATTAATTTAACCTTATCTTATATATATTATAACCTTTACTGAAACATAAATGAAGGCTTTGCCTTTCCCAATAATAGACACATCGAAGTCATTTTATCGATACCGAAATACCGATAGTGTCAATCTCTATCAAAGAAACATTGTAAATTTTTATATCACAAAATTCACGTATTTGTTATCTTTTTATATTGAATTTGAAGGCATTCCGGGCATGCATATGATTTAATGCAATAAAATTCCCCATCCGTGTATGAGCACAGCATTTGTGGTAAGTTCATAAACTTTGCATATAAACAACAAATTACTTACATGTGAAATGTACAATTCTGTGTGTTTTCTTTCTTATATGAGTTACATCCGGGCACTGCACACGTAACTATGATTAGACACGTCAATTAATACAGAATTAAACGATAATTTCTCCAATTTTCCTAAAATATGCGAAATTTGGATCGTTGACGATTGATGTCAGGTCCATACAGGTCCATAGCGTGTATGATAGTGGTCTCGTCTATCTATCTCGCTCTAACATACGCGTATGCTATGTTCTTACTCTTTTGCATCACCAATCTATCTATATACTACATCTATGTTATAAACCGTTGTCTACACGGTTGTAATTTAGCAAGGTCACCTATGTTAGGGCGTTGGTCTACAACCGTGTAGTAGGCACTTCATGAAGAATTTAGAACTACAAATTTGATATTATTTTTTTGTGTGGAAAAAATCATTGAATTAGAAAAAGTCGTTAAACAAAAGTTGTCAAGTGTTGATGAACCAAAGCCGTAACTTACGCAAAACCTCTTAAGAGGTTACAAACCAAACCCTGTATTTATATCACAATTAAATTTTTAAGTCCGCTCAGAATATTGTAATTTTTTTTTTTTTACAGGAATGTATTCCCACGCTTCTGGAAAGCCTTACGGACGAAGAGCTAAAGCGCGAAGCGCGTGGAAGTGAAAATAAAACGGATACTGTCTCATGTTTGATACGTGCGTGTAAATATGTTTCGGTCAAAACGCCTCATCATCACAGTTTATTAAAATGTAAGTAGGTACCTCATTAACGTCTGCCATTTACGTTTACTTTGTATTAAAATTACCATTTATGTACTTTGTAAAAAACTACAAGTTTTTATAAGATTTTAAACTATCGCGTTTCATTACTATCTATTTTAAAAGCTATAACGGGACTTAACGCGTATCTATTTACTGGTAAAATAACCTTTCCATCAGCCGGTTTCACCAGCCGTTGGTGAACCCAGTCGAATCGTGGGGAATAAAAAGGTATTTTACCTTTATTTTGAAGTCGCGGGTAGCAATATGTTATAAGTAATGTTACTCTACAATTAGGGAATAATTAATAACTATCTTCATAATGTGCTAAAAATAGAAGAAATGATATTCACTTGATGAACACTGAATTGAAGCATTATATCAAACTGCCCATCCCTGTCTCATAAGAAAAGTCGGAACATTTTTGAAGAAACACTACTTCATCATTCCAATTGAGAATCTGTAGCATTCCCTGTAGCTGCTAAGGGGCGTAGTACTAATATCTCCCCTGTGCAGTTACATCGTATGTTACCGATATCCGTTCTACGACACTGAAGAAACCCATACAAGGCGTAATAAGGTATATTGTGTAGTAAATTTTCCATTTTTGGTTATTCAATAAGCTTATTGTGTAAAATATATTCGATTTTTGGTTTTATTATTTTGAGATTAGTAAAATGCTTATAAATAACATTTCTTTGGAAAGAAATGATGCCTATACAGTAATAAAATATTCATACAGTGGAATCTGTTTATAATGACATCGCAGGGACATAACAAACACGTCAATCTAAGCGGACGTCATACAAAGCATTTTGTAGAAAATAAACAATCTCCTATTTTTATTAGTATGTATTTATTTTAATAGAAATAAACAAAATCAATGACCCACCGAGACTCAAAACAAAAAAAGCCATGCATGTGACTCTCCCGAACACTGCCGAAGGTGTTAGGAATCATGCCGGTCACTATAACTGGACGCAATTTATTAAAAATGGGTCACAATAAGCGACATGTCACTATATGCGAAGTCATTATATCCGACTTAGTTATAAAGAATTTTATATGAAAACCAAACTTCGCTGTGTAATTACGTCATAATAATTGACCAACCGGTCAATATAGGTGGAGTCATAATTAACGGATTCTACTGTACGTTAAATATTCTTACACTAATGTAAGTTTTCTAGAGATAATTCCAAATTATTAACTTGAAGTTGTCCATATTTTCAGCTCTTGAGATGTTTCGTTTAAAAATGATTTTACGATTGCTACAAATGGCGTCTTTTAATGGAAAAATGTCTGCTTTAAATGAAATTAACCAACTAATCAGTACATTTTCCCAACAACCAAAACCAGAATGGTTGACCCCTGCTGTCATCACAGTAAGTAAACATTTATTAAACATAGAAAAACGATAACTCACCTCAGAAAACAACTAGACAATTTTGTTTTGAAATGTTAATTGAAATAATAAACTTCAATTAGAAATTTATATCTACAACTAGCCTTTGCGGCGAAGCCCAGGGCAGCCAAAGGCTAGCTTTTCGGTTATATCTCAGGTTCCCGATATAGTAGCGGGATAAAATCCAGTTTTTAAGTCTAATCAAGGCCTTTCAAATAAAAAATGTTACATCAAAATCCGTCAAATAGTTTTTGCGTGATGAGCGAACAAACAAACAGACAAAAATTCTAAAAAAAAATGTTTTAGGTTTAGTCAAGCCTATTACAGCCTTTTTGTTCAAATATCTTGAATGTAGAGACACAGCTTTGTTACAGCTTTATAATAGTATAAATTAATAATGCAAAACCTCTACTATAGTATTTCGCCTAATTTTAACTATATTTTAGAATTGGATACGTGAAAACAAAGTGGTAGATATAGTATTAAGAGACTCGCTTCACCAGCCCCAATATGTAGAGAGACTAGAAAAAATGCTTAGGTTTATGATCAAAGAGAACTCTCTGACTCGGGATGACTTGGACGCAATATGGAAGGCTCAACATGGCAAACATGAGGCGATTGTAAAGAATCTACATGACTTGTTAGCAAAGCTTGCTTGGGACTTTACTCCAGATCAGTTGGATCATTTGTTTGACTGTTTTAAGGTAAGTAATTATTTCCAGACGATAGATTGTAGACATATATATATAAGCCTGATCGTAGATATATTGCCTTCTGCTTAAGGGTACTTCTGACCTGTATTATTATTAGTTATTATTATGATTAGTTTTTTGGGCTTACAAAATTGATTTTCATTACTCATACTCGGAAAGTAGGTTTGAAGTTGCCTGAGGAGCGGGTTGAAAGTAATACTTTTCAGCCCTAGGGCAAATCGTTTTCAACTGACAGCTGTCAAATTATTTAAAAAAAAACTAGTTCTAATTCATTTCAATTGAACCTTATTCTAAGAGCGAGCGCACATTGGGCCACTGGTGGCGACCACACTAGAACGACTAGTGGCCGCCACAAGTTGCGGACGCGTTTCTCCATACATTTTGTTTAGCATCGGCGCACACCGAGCGTTTGAGTGGCCGCGTCCGAGCCACAAGCTGCGGGAGTCGACCGCGCTCGCTACTTGTGGCCGCGTTTAGTCGTTCGACTCGCGCGCACACACAGCCACAGTCGCCGGCTTCTCCTTTGTCCTTACACTTGAACAACTGCCGCAAGTGGCAGCCACTGAAGGCCGCATCCAGCCACCAGTGGCCACTGGTGGCGGCGTCAGTGGTGACTGAACCACTGGTGGTCGCGTTTAGTAGCGGTGACTGGTGGCCATAATGTACGTGTCTCCAACTTACTACAGCCACTCAATCACAGCGCGATGTTTAATTGAAATAACAAAGTTAAGTATTAAATAAAGATTTTTTTTTAACGACCACCTATTATAATTTACTTACTTTCAAAATATTTCTTTAAAATAATATAGATTTGGGTAAAATATTTTACCATTTTTTCAATGTTGAAAATAAAAACAATGGCTGTTATGCTGGCGAAAAACATTAAACATTCACTCATTTTTGCATGTTTTTATTTTTACTTTCCTTGTATTCGTAATGAAAAGCACAGTGTTTACCTCGGGTTAAAGACTTGTTCAGTCCCCCGAATTATAAAAAAACCCCGTCTCGGGACTAAATAAGTTACTTTCACCCCTAGGGTAACAATGTACTATTATAGGTCTATACGGTGCGGCCCGTATTTACTAATGTCAAAAAAAAAAAACAACATCACGCCTGTATTCCCCGAAGCGGTAGGCAGAGGTATATTACACACCCACGATTCGCCAACTATATTTGAGTCCCACGTAATAGGGGGCGAGCCTATTGCCGTCTACCGGGCACTAATGATACAACGATAATAAAATTTCAGGCGAGTTGGGCCACGTCCAGTAAAAAGCAAAGTGATAAGTTACTAGAGGTAATAAGAAGACTGGCAGAAGACGACAAGGATGGAGTTATGGCAAACAAGGTAATCTGGTCGATGTAGTTTCGCCATCTAGGATTCTCTTGCTCAAACAGCATGAAATCAATTGATGATAATGATATGATGCGACAGCGTCGAAATATATTTTGTCTATGTATATATGAGTATTGTAATGAAGATGAAATTCTGTTTTTTTTTATAGGTATTAGTATTGTTTTGGAATTTAGCGCATTCAGATGAAGTGTGTACAGAAATATTGGATGTGGCATTAGCTAACCTCATCAAAATACTGGACTATAGTTGTAGTCAGGATCGTGACGCGCAGAAGACAATTTGGTTGGACAAGTAAGGCCTTGTGGTTCAATTTATAGCTTTGGTTTTGTTACTTTAACAAATATACCTATTTTATATGTGCTGGCTAATGACATTGATATTGTGATTGCTAAGGCAGAACTCCAAACAGATAGTATCTAAAATGGAAATAACATATAAACAACATAATAAGTTCCTCAATTATGTACCCTCGTTTTCAAATTTATTAAATATGACAATGCTAAGGTTTATACCGAAAATCCTTCTCTGGAATTAACAAATTCTACGCTTAAAACACACCAACAGGTGTGGGTTCGGATCCCCGCTCTTTTTGTATCTTGCGAATAACACAAATGCAATAGTTTACTATATAATACCAATTATTAACGATTCGTAATACATTATTTTCGTGTGGGGCTGAACTATGAATATCAGTGTCAATCCATTTAAAAATATCGGTGAAAAACCGCTTTTCACCGATATTTTAATTGGATTGACTAAGGCAGTAAAATAATCAGACAATATTAGGTCGAAAAGAATAACTCTAAACAAGCCCTTTGGCAACGCATCTGATCATCTGACGAGGTTCATATCTATTACTGGGACATACTCATACTATGTTGGATGTCAGAATTCATCATTATATAGATATTCTTTAATTTCATATTTTTGAAATGAAATGGTGAGCAGCGGCTTGACAATATTCTCGGTATAGTTGAGTCCATGAGCGACGGTTACCATTTACCATTAGGTGGGCCGTGGCTCGTCTGCCATCATATGCAATAATAATAAATATGACTGTTTAATGTGCAGATGTGTTGAAGAATTGAAAACGAATGAAAAGTGGGTGTTGCCGGCGCTTAAAATGATGCGTGAGATTTGTTGCCTTTATGAAGCGGGAGGAGGGACTGGATTACGGCCACACGTCACACGACAAGAACTTATAGACAGACTGCAGACTCAACACTCACTAGTTATACTCGTCACTAACTCCCTTACACATTATATGGAAATGGTCAGGAATAAACTTGCAGGTAAAATATTAAACTATACTTGATACTAACAATTTTAGAGGGAATATAAACGAACCATTTTACATAAAAAACACCATAAAAACCACTCCTACACTAAATTAATAAAGTTCACAGGTATTTCGAATGTTTTAACTTTATGTATCAATTCAATTGAAAAATTCAAATTTTTATTAAAAATGGTGGATATAAACCGATCAAAGATGAAACATCACTTTTCAATGTAAAATGATTACATCATGTTTCGCGGCTTGTTAAATATGTTACTTATACTCTATTGCATGTAATCTTTTTAGAAGATGGAGAAATTGATTGGGAGAAATGGCTGCCAGATGGCAGGTATCCACACACATCTCAAGTTCACGAAAGACTAGGTTTCCTGAGATTTTTGTTAAAAGACGGACAGTTGTGGCTTTGTGCAGAACAGGTAAAAGCTATTTCAAATTAAATAGTAAAATTCTAATATTTATAAATAAAAAAAGTCTTTGGGATTCCAACAGGTACAATAATCGAGGCATAAAAACCATAGTGAATATGATGAAAAAAAATAATGTCGTAATTGCTGTACTGAAACTACGAAAAACGTTCAAATTCTAAAATATATAAGTAAATATATAGATTGGAACTCAAAAGATTTTATTGAATTTTCGTCGGCCACTAGCTTCAGATTTCTTAGTTTGCAAACATTTTTTTGATAGACATGCGATCCCCAATTCATTTAAGTGCACATTAAGTGCAAGACAATAGATGTAAGCTGGAATCAAACTTCCTTATAGCTCAAAAAAAGCTCTATTTGCATTAAGTTAACGCATTTTTACAGATAACACGTCAGGGACTTATTTATAAATATATACATGATGTTTCAGTATAATTAGCCTAAATCTATTATATAATTAACCTATCTGGTGACATGACAATTTATGAGGATGGACATACGAAATTCGAACTTAACTTAGCAATTGGGAAAAATTTTGCCCTACTTAGCACTTTCGCCTCATTTACGAACACGCGGGGAGTTGCGCGGCGCGCCTGGCTTCGCGTCGAGCGACGCGTTATGCGGTTTCTTCGTTGCTGCTGTCCATGCAGGCGCGTGAAGCAGCAGGCAGGCCCCCGGGGTGGTAGCCGCGGCGTTGTACGCACTATTCCAAACACATGGCAATGTGTAGTTCCGTTCACGAAGACCCGGGGCGTTGTGTGGCGGGCGGGGAACATCCGCTTCGGCCGCCGCATCGGTCTTTGCAGAGAACACCGCAGTTACATCTTTGCCTTGTAGCAATGCTCAAAGTCGCTCAAAGTGCCATGGAGCGGGCTTTGATCGGGATCTCTGCGTGAATCCGAAATATGGAAATCCATAACAGAACAGGAGTGCAGACCACAAACAGATGCCAACGATTGTTTGCTGGACTACTAAATGTATTTGGATGTATTTTTGAAGGCCCACGAGCTTGTGGTAGCCGATGCTGAATAACCTTCGTAAGCGTTGGTTAGGACGGTGTATACGCAGCAATACACGAACATTTTCATCCGTGGCCAAAAATAAACTAATACGTGCGTGTACGGGGTACGCGGCAGAGGACGCCGCTACGACGCAGGCGGCGCACTCGCATAAGCCGGCGCGTGTACATGAACGCTCTCATACATTCATTCATCTATATGTTTGATATGACCGTGCGACGCGACACCTGACGCGCCGCGCAACGTCCCACGCTTGCGTAAACCAAGCCTTTTGGTACACTTTGTGATTTTATTAACTAACTTATTTTTTTAGGCAAAACAAATTTGGGTGTGTTTGGCTGAGAAGCCTGCACACATAGGAGATCGCGAGGCTTGTTTTCGTTGGTTCAGCAAACTAATGGGAGACGAGCCTGATTTAGATCCCAATATAAATTTACATTTTCTGCGGCGGAATATAATGACATTGCCACCAAATTTACTAACTCATGCTGGCATAAAATGTTTTGAAAGGTGGTAATATTTTGCCAAATATTTGTATTAATTTACAATTTTGACTGTGATGTTATAATAAAATGTTATATTTTGTAGATTTTTTAAAGCTGTAAATGCTAAGGAAGGCAAATTAAAATTAAAGAGACGAAGCTTTTTACTTAATGATGCCGATCTCATAGGATTAGATTATTTATGGAGGGTGAGTATACAACGCCGTAACTTATTCATTCGTAGGATTATTTAATAAATATCATATTGGAGTCTTAGTATATACTTTAATATACTATGACCATAAAAATGTAAAATTTTCATCACATAGACTTATTAGAAAGTCTGTGTAGATATACATGAAGTTGTGCATGTGGGTAGTATCGATTATAAAAAAAAATATAGTGATATAGACGGTCAGCGTCGTGTTGTGTTGCGCGGAGGGTAGCACGTGGCTACTGAGGTGTGCATGTGCGTGGCAGGTGATCACGGAGTGCGGCGACGACATCTCGTGCCGCGGCACGGAGCTGCTGCGCGAGGTGTGCACGTGCGTGGGCCCGGCGCTGTCGCCCGCGGCGCACCACGAGTCCTTCCTCACGCAGTGCTGTGCGCGCACGCAGCGCATGCTTAACGACATGGAGAAGCACCAAGGTACGCGATCAAGTCCTAACTTTCTTGCCGGATCTTAGTCAAGTTCTTCTAAATAAGAAATAGCAACTAATATAAAAATATCTTTGCCTTTCAGATTGGTCAGAAGGATGTACAAGAATGTGTAGAGTGATTCGTGCCATACAAGAATATATAAACGAATGTGATAGAAAATTTTCAGGGGAACGACAAATATTACCGATATACAGGTCGGGTAGAGGCAGGCAGTGTACTATAATAGTAAGATTTAATTTTCAAACTGGCCAAAGACAAGTGGAGGATATTGAGTTGTTTTCGCACTCGAATGAGACGCTGCACTCATTACGTGCAACAATTCAAAGGAGGTTGGTTCATTTGTATATTATTACAACATAAATAACTAATATATGTTTTAAACCAATATTATTTTATTTGTTCTAGATTAAAGTGTGCTCCAGAAAATAATATAAAGTTAGAATTATATGTAAATAAATTGGAGCTCTATGTTAATGGCGAGTTATTAGATTCTAGTCATGATAGAAATATACTCTCTCAGATACCGCTTAGGGATAAAACTGTGATCATTGCAAAGGTGAGTAATGTACTTATTGAATGAAATAAACTTTGTTCAAGTGTCGAAACTTGCTGGATTTGATTTTATTATTTGTTATTTCTAGGTCTATGATGGGCAAGTATGTGGTAGTGGTGGATGTGGTTCATCGAATGAGTCTAGTAGTGACTCCAGTGCTTCATCGTCTCCACATTCTCCTACTCCGGAACATGCGTTGCCTGGTGTTGTAAGTATAACTTGTAAGGGCTAACTAGTAATGTAACCGAAACGGTGTACCTAACGTATGAACATTAACTTTTCAGCTATTTTCTCAAGGATCGTGGTATTTGCCGTTTATATTAGAATTAGAACATATTGGCATTACAAAAAATCATGGACCACTAACAGAAGCTGCCCATTTGTTGTCACAAATCTGTCCAGCACATAAGCAAACCGTACGTAATTTAACTGAGTACTCTATAATTAAGTGGAAGTCAAGCTGCACTCTGTGAGGTAACAAAATTATCGTTTTTAGGTGGAAAAACTGACAGAGTCATTACTTTGCAGAGAAGACACAAAATTAAGGGATATGCTATATGGACCAGCGCCTCCTACAGTGGCGTATAACGTCGAAGTAAGAATATGTACCGTCTTCGTTAGCACTTATTACTATGTAAAGAGGTCAAGTAACGCTAAACTGACTATTATTATTTAGGTTTTATATAGCATGGTGATGCCCTCGTCTGACACTAAGTTGGAGCGCTGTCGCAGTTATCAACTGGCATGCGTTAAGAAAGCTCCACTATTGGTACAGTGTTTGTCAGATACGGACTTCCTGCTCGGTGCTGCCCCACATACTCGAAGGTATAAAAATTAAGAGAATTATTAATAAGTTATGAATTAATAATAAGGGCTATAAGGTCAATTTAGTGGTTAATTTTTTTTAATTTCTAGGGTGGGATATCTTGCTCTAGTCAGATTGGCCAAACTGGCGTTATATACGTTGGGCCATCTTTTTGAAATAGTAGCTCCTGATGGATCTGACACTAACGTAGATAGAGAGTTCAGGTAATTATAGTGTTTTTTAATTTTACAAATTACCAAGAAAAATATAAGTTTAATTATTGAATACATTTGCAGAATGGATGTAAATATATTACGAGAAGCTCTACAGACGGTACCCAGTCATAGCTGCGAATTAGTACTTAAGGCAATTGCTGAGAAGTTGGGAAATACACTAGGAGAACAGGTACCGTATTTAGTTCATACGAGCCCCGATGCAAAATAGTTCGTCTAGTGTGAAATTTTCTCTGTGAGATTTTTTCTAACTTCATTATTTTTGTATATCTATATAAAATATTAAGCTGTTCTACTATCACATGTCGCGTTACTTATGCCATTTTTTAATTATGAACCAATAAACTATTTTAGCTTTTTAAATTTATACATATCCTGTTTTTAATTCGAAGAAGTTATAAGCAAAATAGTTTGTCTAATTGTTAATCGATGCAAAAGAGTTTGTCTATCAGTGAGTTAAATAAGATTATTCCTTCTTTGTACAATTATGGTGCACAATTTAAATTTATAAAAGTAATTCTGTGTCATTTGTCAAGTGAGACAGTATAAATTCTGAAAATTTCAGTTTTTTTCATTAGTTTTAGTTTGATACTTCCCAGATCTACAGTACAATCTATCATTCAGCACTATAAAAAGAATAGAACGACTCTTGTTTGAAGAAAACTGGTCGACCACACATCACAAGTGCAGTAGAAAACAGAATCCTGAAAAAAATTATCAAAAATAATCGTCGTGCTCGAGCTGGAGAACTCACGGTGCGATGGAAGGATATGATTCACAAAGACGTCTCAGTTGATACTTGCAAAAGAGTCCTAAAAAGAATGGGTTACGGATTTTAAACCGCTAAGGAGAAACCTCTGTTGACTGCTGTACAGAAGAAAAAGAGGTTGATGTTTGCTCGAGATCATTTAAATTGGACTTCCGATCAGTGTCGTAGTATCATTTGGAGTGACGAGTCCAAATTTGAAGTGACAGTCGGCGATGAAAGGAAAAAAGTGATTCGGAACAAAAATGAGGCATTTCATACTGATTGTCTCAAACGCAAAGTGAAGTTTCCAGCGTCTCTTATGATATGGGGCTGCATGTCTGCACAAGGTGTTGGTGGTATGCAGTTTGTGGATGGTTCTGTCAATGCTGCAAGGTATCAAAACCTTTTGGAAGATAATTTACTGCCCTCTATTCCGTCACTTAAGCATCAAGATTCCTCAATTTTTCAACAGGATGGTGCTTCCTGCCATACTGCAAGGACAACAAAGACGTGGCTACTAGCGAAAAGCATCCCTACAATCGAATGGCCATCTAACAGCCCGGACTTATCGCCGATCGAAACCCTATGGTGGATTGGCTGTCTGGGAGTTAATTACGCCTGAGAAGTGTGCAGCGTTGGTTGCAACTATGCCTCTTTGCATTAAAGCTATCATTGAGAGCAAAGGCGACACAACTAAGTGGTACGAACTATTTTGCGTGAGTGACAAGGGTAGACGAATACTTTTGCGTTATGTTATTTAGAGTACTTTTTTAAATTTTTTATGTTATGTAAAGTCATGAAAGAATTTCAGTTAAGTTAAAATAAACTTTAAAATGTTCCTCAAATTGTGGTTTATTTTTTATTAAACGTTCTTAATTATTTTACCAATATTTACTTTCTATATTTTACGGCTTTGCACTACTTTCCATACTAGACGAACTATTTTGCATCGGGGCTCGTATTACACGGCAATTATTAAATCCCAAAGCCACATCTGTACTACATTTTAAGTTGTAGTTGGTATTTTGATAATCTCGCAAGAAACTAATAATATGCCAGGATACAAAGTATCCTATGTGTTAATTATAAACCAACATTTTGAGTCCCGAATTTAATCTGAATCTGCTTGGCTGTTGTTGAGTAAAAAATATCCAAACATACAAATTTTTACGACTTGTATACAAGCAAAATATGGGGTTTATTTCATTTAAATTGGATACCAGGAAAGAGAGTTGTGCTCATTTAAATGTCCACGTTGAAGTCGCAAGCGTCAGCTAGTTTATAATGTTAGTAGGCCACCATGCCACACTGTCTATTACATGCAATTTTATTATGCGTATCCGATCTTCATACAATATATTTTATAGATGGTGATAAATGGTGAAGATGGTGATTCAATATCTACATTAGTGTGGTGGCGTGTCCCTACCATGGCCACTGTGCGTGCACTATACAGTCTCGCGTACTCTGTGGCACAACCCGTAGATATGAGTGGAATAGTTCATCCTGATGACGTTTCACGTAAGTTAGTTTTAAAATAATTGCAAATATATTTTAAATGTCACATGTCATACTAGGTTCATCTTCTGCTATTTTCTCTCTTCATTTGGTATCAGCACAACATATAACATAATATTCTCTTCTTCCACTCCTCTCTGTCGTTCGTTGTCTCAGCATTAATGCCTA
This sequence comes from Leucoma salicis, assembly GCA_948253155.1. Taxonomy (NCBI): domain Eukaryota; kingdom Metazoa; phylum Arthropoda; class Insecta; order Lepidoptera; family Erebidae; genus Leucoma; species Leucoma salicis. Next base: position 15,742,261 of record OX411805.1, read on the forward strand.
TCTTTTTTATTTCCTTATAAACATAAACACATTTTCCGTCTTTTCTTTGATCTACTAACTGCCTATATTTCATGCTAAACGTAAATGCGGCCAGGCACGTTGGAGTTTGGAGAGTACCTATGAAATATTCGCTCATCTCAATAAAATTAGCCCCTTAAAAATATGCAGTTTCCACAGTGTTATACAAACTTACGGGCTAGCGATATGATTTTTAAAATAAGGTACAATATTCTTTTTAAACACAAAGTGAAAAATTTGAAATCGAAAATAACAGTCACGAGCAGGATTTGAACCTGCATCTCCTGGATACCGTCCAGATGCTTTGCCAATTCAACCATCCTGACAATTGCTCCTGACTGCTAATTTCGATATCACATTCATAACTAACGTCTTTGGGTGAAGCAAATCCTGCTCGTGACTGTTATTTTCGATTTCACATTTTTCACTTTGTGTTGAGTGTATAGTGCTAAGCATGTCAAATGCTAAAAATATATATAAAAATATCTAAATACAACATTTTTTAATTCGAATATACATATAAATTTAAAATTATAATAACAATACATAGCATCACGCCTGTATTCCCCGAAGGGGTAGGCAGAGGTGTTTTACACACCCACGACTCGCCAGCTATGTTTAAGTCCCACGTAATAGGGGGCGAGCCTATTGATGTCTACCGGGCACATTTCCAAACTCCGGGCTGCTACTGATAATTTTTCTTTTTAGGAAAAAGCTCAATAACATTGCCCGACCCGGGGATCAAACCCGAGACCTCATGATTAGCAGTCGCATTATTATTATTTAAAATTATAGACACTCCCATTTTTAGAGATAGTTCTCTAGTGTTCGTATGTTTTGTTAGTATATGGGTCTTACGAATCAATGTAATGTTTGTAGCTACTTTTCTTATATTTTTAGTCGTACGCGAGTGTATGGAGGTAGTAACTATCTGCATGGCACTGGGTGGGGGTCACTTGGATTCTTTACTACATGAGAGTTGGTGGCAAGATACGGCGCTTTATTTGATGATCGATTGTCCGAATCCTCAGGTAAAACGGAATTTAGTTTAACCTCTTGATTTTTTATATGTACATTTTTGTGTTACTTTTAAATGAGGCATATAATTATCATATTTATGTAGTATGGCCCTAAACTTACTGGCAGAGTGATAACGGATAATGTCACACTTGTTGAGATTGTGTGGTGACGGACTAAGAATACAAGTGTCAACACCCCATTCTTTCCTACGGGTGTCGTACGAGGCGACTAAGGGGAGTAAGCAATTATCACCCATTGCATGACTGGTGGTAGGGCTGAGTACTAACCCATTGTCCTAGGTGAGCGATGGGACACGTTGCGACGTATTGTGGCTAATACTTTCGTCATATTAGGCGATAACGTAGGCCATAGGAACACACAAACCTCTATTTGATATTTTCGTGCCGCGTCGTATTATCGATTTTGTCGTCCACCTAGGATAACGGGTAAGTGGGAGTACTTACTTGCTATCGGGCCCAAGGAGGTTGGTACCACCATCCTCCGTGTGACCCGCCATAAAGCATATCGGTGTGTTTTGGTTGTAGCAGGAGATAGCCGTTTATTCTTTCATTCCATATCTGTGAAATGAAATGGTGTGCAGTGGTTTGACAACACTCCCGGTATAGTCGAGTTAAAATCCTGTCACAAACTCCTGGTAAAATTATAATGAAGTATCCCACTGACGAACACAGTTTTCAAGGTGAAGTGAGAATTTCGCTCTATATACAACAAAAATGTAATAGAGAATAGGAAACGCGGCACGGTGAGACGAGTGTGTCGGTTAGACGTTACCGGGTGTGTGCGGCAGGTGCGCGTGTCGTGCGCGGAGCAGGTGCTGGCCACGAGCGCGTGGGGCGGCGGCGGCGGCGCGCGCGCGGCGCTGGCGGCGCTGGGGGGCGCCGCGCCGCACGCGCCCGCCGCCGCGCGCCTGCAGCGCCACGCGCGCCACGCCATGCAGTTCCTGCAGCTGCTGTGCCGCCTCGTCGCGCTCGCCGGGCCCACCGCGCGCACGCTCGACGACCTCGCCGCGCAGGTGAGTCGCCACCGAGACGTATGTAAGAGTGCCGTTACAAAAGGCTTTAATATTTCCCATCTTGGAAAACTTCTTTTTTAATTAGTATATTTCTCAAACTTTTTGTTGTTTTTTTTTATATTTGATTAGATGTTGGCTTATAAAAGCGTTTTGTTCAGTGTCAAAGACACTTCTTATTGTTATTGTCCATTCAATCCATATCCATGTAAACATTCTTGACGAAATAAAGGCTATTGAAAATACGCTCTTATATAAACGATGACTGCTTGAATACGAAACATATAGTATCCGACTGAAACTAGTTTTTGTAGCCGAAACCGAAACCGGTTATCGGCCTCAGTCTCAGTTTCGGCTGAAAGCGAAATCTAAACTTCCATATAAGGTCATGTTTTCGTGGAAAAAAGTAGTCAATTAAAATTTTATTTTAAGTTTTTATTTTTGATGTAAATACTTCTTTACGCACGCTTGACTTAGGAGTAAGCTGGTGACGTGAATGTTACGAAAAGTGCTGATCGGGCGAGGCGAACGGAAGTTGAGAGGGAGATATAAGTTAGAGAAGATAGAAAGAAAGAGAGTTACGTTTCGTAAATTACTGTAGGGGCAAAAGAGAGAGAGAGAGAGAGAGAGATGCGAGCACACATTTTCTTTCTCGCTTTCTTATTATTTGTTATATATTATTATATATTTTTATGCTTTCAAAATTCAATTTTGCCGAAAAAACATTGCATTCAATGTTGATTAAATATTTCCCAAAAAGTCAACTGGCGCAACTCGGAATCGATCTTGATGTCAGTGAAGTGAATCCAGATGTATAATGTGCCAAAACCAATAAATCATTAATACTGGTTGTCAAATATGGAGTTTAGTTAGTACATGTTCGGAAACGAGTAGATTTCGTTTCCATTGGTCATACGTTGTTCGACGTGTTCGTGGGTCATACGTCGATTGTCACCATAAATATAGTAACGTATAGATTACCAGACAGCTCGATAACGCGTAACCAATTTTGATTTGTCAATGTGTGCGTTGGATAGTGATGTAAGTTTTAAGAGTTAGACTGACTATCGATAAAATGATAAAACAAATCAGTTTCTTTAACACGAACTCGCTCATTCAAATAATCATCTTCAAGTAATGAAACAAATTAATTATAAAACAAACATAATTAATTGGTTTTTATTTATTTCACCAGCAACGTCGGTCAACGATATTAAGTATGCATTTTATAAGGGAAATTATACACTTGACTGACAATATCTGCTGTAGAACTTTTATTGCATTTTTTCCATTAATGTGTTAGGAGAAAATGTTCCAAGCATTTAGGATAAATATCGACAATATACCTTGTCGATAAAGTCAAGCCCTAGTGTATATGTACCTAAAAACTTTTCTACTAAAATCTTGCAAATACAATGCGACATATTTCTATGTAAAATATAAACAGTAACAATGAAATTGAAATTAATTTGTAACTGAAACAGAAAATATCAGTAATTATGACAAATAAAAGCATTTAAGCTGTGATAACATCCTGAGAACTTACCTGTGAAACATGCAATTATCAGGATTGTTTGCATGATTTACATCACAGGCACTCACGGAACAAACAACCATTGTATTTAATAGTTATAATCATATAATAAACAAGATTTATAACACAAATAAATCAAAAAACCGCGAAGCTAATTTCAAGCTAGAAGACTGTAGAATACCTGTCATTCAAATGGGTTACAATGACATTAGATTTGCTTTCCTCTTCCATCTTGCTATGTTGCCGTATAAGATTTTCTTCTCGCTCACACGCTTTGTTGATCTATACGTACTATATCTATGATTGTCACACAAGTTTAAATAAAATTAACGAAATAGTTTTTTCATATAACTGTATTCACTGGTTAATAGTAGCTATATTAACATTATGTATTAATAATATATGTACATATATTATATATTTATTGTTAAGTTTTACTTAAGTCGTGTGGTCTTAAAGTACACTCGTTTTTTAAAGCACGTCTTATTAATCATTCAGTCTCTAATATTTGAACTAGTAAACATAACATAATTATCAATCTAACCTAATCTTTATTGTTAGTATGCAACGTACGAAAACCTACGCATTATTGTTACATTTAATGTTAATCAAAATTTGATAGTTAATCATCAAATCAAATTTTCAATAGCGAAATAAAACTTACCTGTTTCGAAATAATGTTACAATTACTTGCAATTTGTTAACAAAAAACTAACTACCGCAAAGTTCGCAGCTCAAGCACAAACAACTTCTGACACGACTATGAGCGCGGACGCGGCAAAATGACACTTCGTTCCTCGCAGTGTAGCTTAGTGTACCGAACATATCCGGTCGCAGCGCGAAATCTTTCGGTTTCGGTCGTAGTTTCGGCTGGATGGAAGCCGAAACAAAATTAAGCCGAGACCCATTTTTTTGTTGAAACTAGGCTGAAACCGAAACCGAACCGTTCGATCGGACACTAGACACATCCAGTAACACGGGGGTTTCAAATGTACGTACAAAATAATGCGATTAATCAATGCGTGATCACGCGTCATTTTTTCGACATTGAAGCGAAGCGAAAGAATTTTTACGCTTTTCCATCAGGGACTGATATTTCATTATTTTTTTAACGTGTTGCGTAATTTTTAACTATAGTAGTATATTAATTTATCATAAGAACTTACCAACTTATAATCTAATATATAAAATTCTCGTATCACAGTGTTTGTCGCCATTCTCCTCCGAAACGGTTTGACCGATTCTTATGAAATTTTTGTGTATATTCAGTAGTTCTGAGAATAAGTTGTAAACTATTTTTCATACCCCTAAGTGATAAGGGTGGTCCGTCCCAACATTTTATTTTTTATTTTTTGGACCAAGGTTTTTATTTTAATTTTTTTATGATTCGGCATACCTATAAGTTAATTATTTTTTTTAACGCTAGAAATTTCCTAAAAATTGTCTAGAAATAATTTATATGGCAAAACAACGTTTGTCAGGTCAGCTAGTGATATATAAAGTAATCGGAGTATATAATACTTTTTCCAATGCATGATATTTACCAATTTATAATTGTTTCTAGGAATCTGAAATGCTAATATCTCTACATTAATAAAATTGATAAACTAATTTTGTAGGTTGCTTGGCTCCGGGCAGTACGCGCTTTTCCTGACACACTGGACGATACTTTGTTAGAAGGCCATCTGAATCTTACCAAAGAACTGTTTGCCCATGTTCCTGCTCAAGTCAAATATCAGTATGGTGCACATCCTGAACACAAAGACGCGGGACTGATAAAGGTTACTACAAGTTTTTGGAGCATTTGTAGGTTCACGTCATAAGATTTATTCCCGGTTACTTTTTGAGGCTACAATTTCCACGAATGGACGTGCTTGAATTGAATCAAGTCCATTCGTTTGAATCGAATGTTTTAAGTGTTTAATAACAGAGTTCTTAACAACAACTTATATTATTATAATTTATATATTCCCCCACATTGATTACATAGGTTTTTTTTCGAGTTCTCTCGCAATGGTTTTATCTTCTTATTTCCTTAATACCGATCAGTACTAGAGTAGATTAGTTACCAGCGGAATTAAATTAGTTGATGCCATTTGATATTAATGACACACAAAAAAACACTACTTTAACAAAGTGTCTACTAAGACTTCATAAATTAAGTGAATGTCTTTTTTAGTTACGTAATAATTATGATCCCGACAGATTTGTGCCACGGCGGCTAGTGTCCGTTGTGGCCTGCTATACTGGCCGCCTAACTATGCAGTTATTATTGTGTGTGCGCAAACACAAGTGTACTCTCTGTTCCCTCACACTCTGCCCGATAGGGTGACATGACCGGCGAGAAATCAGGCATAGAACCAACGGCCTTACGTGCTTTCCGAGGCACAGGGTGATGAAGCGCCGCCAACTTCCTAACTACTAGCTGCTATAGAGAACTTTTTGATTAAACCTAGTAACTTTTTGGGTTTCGAACCCGAGAGCTCATGATTAGAAATCACATATATGCTAGACTACCGAGGCAGTTAGAATGCAGTGTATATACTTTCCGATGACGTTAGGAGGTGTGCACGGAGTTCCTGTGGCCGTACTCGTGGGCGTGGTGCCGCATGGGCGAGGTGGGCGTGGAGCCGGCACCGCCGCTGTGCCGCTCGGCGGGCGCGGGTGCGGCGGCCGCCGAGCTGCTGCTGGCGCTGGTGCACGGCTGCGCGCCCAACATGGTGCAGCTCGCGCGCCTGCTCGACCAGATGTTCTACAGCGGTCAGTGTACGCGCTTTACTGTGTATCAATAGAACCTGCTACTAGATGTTGCCGCCGAGCTGCTGCTGGCGCTGGTGCACGGCTGCGCGCCCAACATGGTGCAGCTCGCGCGCCTGCTCGACCAGATGTTCTACAGCGGTCAGTGTACGCGCTTTACTGTGTATCAATAGAACCTGCTACTAGATGTTGCCGCCGAGCTGCTGCTGGCGCTGGTGCACGGCTGCGCGCCCAACATGGTGCAGCTCGCGCGCCTGCTCGACCAGATGTTCTACAGCGGTCAGTGTACGCGCTTTACTGTGTATCAATAGAACCTGCTACTAGATGTTGCCGCCGAGCTGCTGCTGGCGCTGGTGCACGGCTGCGCGCCCAACATGGTGCAGCTCGCGCGCCTGCTCGACCAGATGTTCTACAGCGGTCAGTGTACGCGCTTTACTGTGTATCAATAGAACCTGCTACTAGATGTTGCCGCCGAGCTGCTGCTGGCGCTGGTGCACGGCTGCGCGCCCAACATGGTGCAGCTCGCGCGCCTGCTCGACCAGATGTTCTACAGCGGTCAGTGTACGCGCTTTACTGTGTATCAATAGAACCTGCTACTAGATGTTGCCGCCGAGCTGCTGCTGGCGCTGGTGCACGGCTGCGCGCCCAACATGGTGCAGCTCGCGCGCCTGCTCGACCAGATGTTCTACAGCGGTCAGTGTACGCGCTTTACTGTGTATCAATAGAACCTGCTACTAGATGTTGCCGCCGAGCTGCTGCTGGCGCTGGTGCACGGCTGCGCGCCCAACATGGTGCAGCTCGCGCGCCTGCTCGACCAGATGTTCTACAGCGGTCAGTGTACGCGCTTTACTGTGTATCAATAGAACCTGCTACTAGATGTTGCCGCCGAGCTGCTGCTGGCGCTGGTGCACGGCTGCGCGCCCAACATGGTGCAGCTCGCGCGCCTGCTCGACCAGATGTTCTACAGCGGTCAGTGTACGCGCTTTACTGTGTATCAATAGAACCTGCTACTAGATGTTGCCGCCGAGCTGCTGCTGGCGCTGGTGCACGGCTGCGCGCCCAACATGGTGCAGCTCGCGCGCCTGCTCGACCAGATGTTCTACAGCGGTCAGTGTACGCGCTTTACTGTGTATCAATAGAACCTGCTACTAGATGTTGCCGCCGAGCTGCTGCTGGCGCTGGTGCACGGCTGCGCGCCCAACATGGTGCAGCTCGCGCGCCTGCTCGACCAGATGTTCTACAGCGGTCAGTGTACGCGCTTTACTGTGTATCAATAGAACCTGCTACTAGATGTTGCCGCCGAGCTGCTGCTGGCGCTGGTGCACGGCTGCGCGCCCAACATGGTGCAGCTCGCGCGCCTGCTCGACCAGATGTTCTACAGCGGTCAGTGTACGCGCTTTACTGTGTATCAATAGAACCTGCTACTAGATGTTGCCGCCGAGCTGCTGCTGGCGCTGGTGCACGGCTGCGCGCCCAACATGGTGCAGCTCGCGCGCCTGCTCGACCAGATGTTCTACAGCGGTCAGTGTACGCGCTTTACTGTGTATCAATAGAACCTGCTACTAGATGTTGCCGCCGAGCTGCTGCTGGCGCTGGTGCACGGCTGCGCGCCCAACATGGTGCAGCTCGCGCGCCTGCTCGACCAGATGTTCTACAGCGGTCAGTGTACGCGCTTTACTGTGTATCAATAGAACCTGCTACTAGATGTTGCCGCCGAGCTGCTGCTGGCGCTGGTGCACGGCTGCGCGCCCAACATGGTGCAGCTCGCGCGCCTGCTCGACCAGATGTTCTACAGCGGTCAGTGTACGCGCTTTACTGTGTATCAATAGAACCTGCTACTAGATGTTGCCGCCGAGCTGCTGCTGGCGCTGGTGCACGGCTGCGCGCCCAACATGGTGCAGCTCGCGCGCCTGCTCGACCAGATGTTCTACAGCGGTCAGTGTACGCGCTTTACTGTGTATCAATAGAACCTGCTACTAGATGTTGCCGCCGAGCTGCTGCTGGCGCTGGTGCACGGCTGCGCGCCCAACATGGTGCAGCTCGCGCGCCTGCTCGACCAGATGTTCTACAGCGGTCAGTGTACGCGCTTTACTGTGTATCAATAGAACCTGCTACTAGATGTTGCCGCCGAGCTGCTGCTGGCGCTGGTGCACGGCTGCGCGCCCAACATGGTGCAGCTCGCGCGCCTGCTCGACCAGATGTTCTACAGCGGTCAGTGTACGCGCTTTACTGTGTATCAATAGAACCTGCTACTAGATGTTGCCGCCGAGCTGCTGCTGGCGCTGGTGCACGGCTGCGCGCCCAACATGGTGCAGCTCGCGCGCCTGCTCGACCAGATGTTCTACAGCGGTCAGTGTACGCGCTTTACTGTGTATCAATAGAACCTGCTACTAGATGTTGCCGCCGAGCTGCTGCTGGCGCTGGTGCACGGCTGCGCGCCCAACATGGTGCAGCTCGCGCGCCTGCTCGACCAGATGTTCTACAGCGGTCAGTGTACGCGCTTTACTGTGTATCAATAGAACCTGCTACTAGATGTTGCCGCCGAGCTGCTGCTGGCGCTGGTGCACGGCTGCGCGCCCAACATGGTGCAGCTCGCGCGCCTGCTCGACCAGATGTTCTACAGCGGTCAGTGTACGCGCTTTACTGTGTTCCAATAGACTGTTTTATCTTCATCGACCCGTTCATATCTATGGAATTAAAGATATCTTCTTCCTGACACGCAATTTAAATTTTGCAGTTAATTGGAGAGTGTCTTTTCCAAAGAGCTTTTATCTCAGGAAAGAACTTTTTTTTAGTGCGTCACCCTTTTTTTTGGTAAGGCGGGAAAAAATGTTGTGCTTCGGGGCAACGAACAGGGTTGTGTAGGGCCCTCACCCACTAAAGAAACCCACCGTGTGCCGTCTCCCCGCCTTTATTGGCGGACCACCGGAACCATATTACATTCCTTCAGTGGTAGTGCAATTCACCCTAACTCCTCATTCTCAATTACTCAATGATATTATAGTGTCTAATATCTTATTTCCTCTAGAAAGTTATCTAAAAGTAAACTGAGTTAACCTCACCTATGGAAACCGCATTAAAATTCGTTAAGTAGAAACAGACACGTGAGCTAACAAACAAACAAACTGATACATAAAAAATATATTTTATGTTCTATTACTTATCTCGTATCAACTCTCCATTTTAATACACACATTCAATGTAGAGATTCATCAGGTGTGTACTTCATTATGTCGTTAAGTTTATATTTGCGTAAGTCTAAAGAATAAGATTTTTTTATGGATGGCTAAAGAGAAGATAGAATAAAGAAAAAGAATAGAATGGTGTGGATCAGCGCCTAGTAGAATTACTATCTTTCTGGTTACATATATAGATAATGCCGTGTGGGGCCGGCTTTAGATTTGTCCCACCCCTCCACCCATGGGAGTCGTAAGAGCCGACTGAGGGAATACCGAGGGAGTGGGCAGCAGCACTCCTTCGAGTATTAACAACATCCACTGCGATCGCCAACCCGCCTGCCAAGCGTGGCGATTACGGCACTATCCCCCATTCTTGGGGAGGCCTATGTCCAGCAGTGGATGTTAAAAGGCTGATGGATGGATGGATGTACATAGATAATATATATTTTGTAAAATACGGTTACAGATAATTTTATTTTGTGGCTAAACAAATAAAACCACTCATAATCTTGTACGGGTACTCTGCGGGGTGGGTACTATCTCTGCCTATACCCCGCAGTCTCTATGTGTGATTATACTGTAAGGTGCCTTACGTCACAACCTAGTTCCTAATAGCCTACGTATGTAACGTGGAATGTAATGTGCGTGTTCTCCTGACTGTACTGAGCGTGGGGATCCTATATGCACTGTGAGCTACTGCACCTGGTCCTACGCGAATAAAGAAAACCAATAAGTCCCAAAAAACAACTAATTTATTCAATAAAATATTAACTAAATTCCCCAAATCGAACACACAAGTTTACGGGCTGGCCAGTGCGCAGTAACTGGCCGAGCGTCTCACGTTCTTCTCGCTCGCACGCTAAACTGCTGACATGACTAACCTCATTCGTACTTACATGGTCCCTACAATCTATACTAATAAATGGAGCGGCTCTCCTTCGGTTATACTGCGAAAACTACAGAACCTGATCGGAATAATACTTATACCATAAGATGCAGCGTAATTCGAAGGAATAAAACTGACTGTTAGCGTAGCGACGCTTATACCTAATAATAGGAATCCTATCCGAAATTGATTTTTCATCGACAATACCAGAGAACGAAGCAATAATACGAGCGAAGCCGCGCGGAATATACTAGTTAAAAATATACCAATCATATGTTTGCAGATAAGAGTATGCCACTAACAGAGTGGGAGTACATGCCATGCGTGGGCCCGCGGCCGCCGGCTGGGCTGGTGGGACTAAAGAACGCTGGCGCCACGTGTTACATGAACTCAGTACTGCAGCAGCTGTATTGCGTGCCAGCCGTCCGGGATGCGTTGCTCACTGTGCAAGGTATATTATTGTCTTTCTTTACTGCCCATATATTTCCTAAGTCCCATCCACAATGAAAAGGAAAATTACCTATTATGCACCACAGTCAAAATACGTTTTCACACATCAATATAACATTACTCCCTCCGTGATTAACTTTCTCTACAAACGAATATGTTAAAAGCATTACCTATTGATAGAATCAAGGATGTATGAGATTTTTAGTGAATAACGCGGCTGTTTGATTATAGTAAAGGATAAAAATGTCAATCCATTTGGAATGTAAAACGAAACGTTAGAAGAACGTTCGTTTCGCTTCATTGTAGCTGGTTGAGTGAATCATGCGTTGTTTTTGTGAACCTGGGGGGTTAGACGAAATCTCATATCTCACAATCGACATCGTATCGTGATCACTGTGATGGGGTTAGACGGAATCACTTATCTCACAATCGACATCGTATCGTGATCACTGTGATTTGTTGAGAGATCACCGTGATTGGTGTCACGCCCCCCCTGGGGGGTTAGGCAGAATCTCATTTCTCACATGTCGATCGTATCGTGATCACTGTGATTGGTTGAGAAACCGACGCGTGATGTCATAATAATCCGTAGGCCAATCACGGTGAGCTCTCAACCAATCACAGTCATCACGATACGATCGACATGTGAGATATGAGATTATGCCTAACCCCCCTGGACTCTCATGTCGGACTTTCGACATTAGAGTCCCACTCGTGAGACCAGTCGATCCCAATGAAGCGAAACGAGCGTTCGTCTAACGTTGCATTTTATGTCCGAAGGAGCCAGTAGAAATTTAGTTTAGCCTTCTTGTTCCTATAGGTGCTGCCACAGATCCCAATGAAGATTTCTCCGGAGAAAGTCACCATTACGGTATAGTGGAGAATAATATTGAGGTAAGTCTAAACTTTTATGATGTTAGATACATTGTTTCAATGGTAAATTTTTACAAAAAATATTGTTTTATTACAGAACAATACTGAGTACAATATCACAATATTAAAACAAGTACAGGCGATATTCGCTCATTTACACTACAGTAAGCTGCAATATTATGTCCCTAGAGGACTTTGGGCAAATTTTAAGTAAGTGTATTTATATACATATTTTCATTTGAGTATTCACTGGATGTATAATTAGGCAGTTTGTTAACGTATTTTTTTTTGTTATCTAGATTGCAAGGTGAACCAGTGAACCTACGGGAGCAACAGGATGCGGTGGAGTTTTTTATGTCATTAGTTGAATCTTTAGATGAAGCCCTCAAATCATTAGGTACAGAACAACTTATGGCTAAGACTATGGGAGGAACATATTCAGATCAAAAAATCTGTAAGGGATGCCCTCACAGGTAGGCACTGTAGCTGGGAAATATGATCCGCTCTGCTATGATACCTATGCTAAATGTTTTTAAAAGGCTTACAGAAGGCTTTGTTGAATGCTTAGTTTTCACATTGTTATGTAATCATTTTAATTTGATGTTGATTGTGGTGCATTGTAACGGACGGGATATGATAAAAAATAAAATAAAAGTTATTATTTCCTGCCAGTAAACGTTGACTTTTATTATTTTAGGGCAAAGAAAAAATATTATACTTCCTTAAAGCATTGTACATTATGATGAGTTAAAAAATACATCAAAATTCAGACCAGAGGTTGAGCTCTCGCCGTTTGTTTAATTTCCGTACAATTGTAGTTAGATAAATAATGTCACGATTTCCTTGAGAAATAAATAACGTGAAATAAGGTGTTTAGAAAACAATTTTTTCTTGTCGTTAGTTTTTGTTTATATTAAGCATTAGTTATTAAAATGTCTTTATTATGCAGGTATTGTAAAGAGGAACCCTTTAGCGTAGTGTCACTGGATATCCGAAACATGTCGCGTCTACAAGAATCATTGGAAGCTTACGTACGAGGAGAACTGTTAGAAGGTGCTGACGCTTATCATTGTGATAAATGCAATAAAAAGGTAGTTATAGTGTAAATGCCTTATTCCCATTTGGTCAAGCAAAATTACTTCCTAAAATAGACCTTCCGACTTACTTTGTTCTACATCTTTATGCTTATTACAAATTCATTGTTGCGATTCATATCGGCGACTATTTTTAATGTGCATATTGTTATTTGTATTTGGTATCAGGCACTGAGCAATCACGTTAAGTTTGACTTATTGATGGATTTTATAATTTTAATTTATGGAAATGAGACTAATACCAGATTATAAAAAATATATAATTGTTCACAGGTGGTAACTGTAAAGCGCTTATGTCTAAATAAACTACCTCCAGTATTAGTGATACAATTAAAACGATTTGAATACGATTTCGAAAAAGTATGTGCAATAAAATTTAATGACTACTTCGAATTCCCACGAGATTTGGACGTTGAACCCTACACAGGTGCGCAAGTTTACTATTACGATTGTTGGTTGTCACTTCGACTGTCATGAATGTAACGTATATATATTTCTAGTCTAAAATGAAATATAGTAGCTGTACTTTGCATCCAAAATAAAGAAATTCGAGTCGAATCGTATCGACATCGTATCGTCTCGCTTTTGATTGGTAGAGAAACCGACGCGTGATGTCGCAATAATCCCTTGGCCAATCACGGTGATCTCTAAACCAATCACAATGACACGATGCGATGTCGATACATGTAGTGATACATTCTAACCCCCCAAAGTGTGACGCTGTATGTTCACATTGAAGATGCCAACTCAAAGAAAGTTCTGTCAGCATTGAGTTTTTAATTTTGTTATTACACAACATACAACCTATTATTACATATTATATTTGACTATTGGATCACAAAGTATACAAAGTATTGAAAGCTATTTAATTTTATGTAACGCATTACCGTAGCCTGGGGATTGGCACGGGCTGAAGGTGACGCATCGTTATGGGAAGGTGGAGAAGAACGAGCGCTTGAGACTCACTATCAACTGAGTGGCATAGTAGTACACTCAGGGCAGGCTTCCGGCGGACATTATTATTCATATGTATTACTTAGGTATGTGCTGTTTTCTTGTAACTAACACCAGGCAAATAGATAAGCTTTCTCGTCGTTAATATGTTGCTGTATAAAAATATTTCGGTATATATACTGATTTTATTTTGGTTCAGAATAATTTTCATTTTACAAAAATTCTATATCATAATATTTGTGGATAGATGAACTGATGTGCGTTGTAATAACTGATCAATCATTAGACGCCTAAACATCTTAGTCCACCGGTGACCATTAGTGCTGTAAGGTAGTCGAAACGTCATTAATGTCAAGTAAACGCGATAGACTAGGCGCGACAGACTAGTAACAATGGTTTTTATTTACAAATTATATTACAAATTATTTTCTGCAGGGATAATGGCAGTGAAACGGGTCGCTGGGTAAAGTTAGATGATGGTGACGTAACGGAATGTGCTATGCACGACGACGAAGAGATGAAAGCACAGTGTTTTGGTGGCGAGTACATGGGTGAGGTAAGTGAAGGTACAAAAATTATTAGGTCTAGCTCTACCAGAATATGATAGCTAATGGGAAAACAACAAGAAGGAATCGTCTTTGTTAGTTACTGTAATTATATCGCCACATGCCTGCATCAGATATAATATTGAAATCAGCACCTGAACCGCCTAATTATTAAATTTAATCTCGCATCTCACAGCATAATCAATTTACACAAAAAAAATATATTTGGATTTATATTGGCATGATCACAGTATTTGAATCCAGTAAAAGCTTTTTTCTACGATGTTGTAATGACGATTATAGTTATATTCATAAGGATACTTATTTAATAACTTCGCAGATAGGAGGGGTTGAATGATGCGCTAGCTTATGATCTCTTTACTTTATCAGATAAATAAGTATTAAGCACATTATTGTCAATATTTTGTAGGTCTTTGATCCTATGCTAAAGAGAGTATCATATAAACGACAAAAAAGATGGTGGAATGCGTATATGTTATTTTATACAAGGAAGGACACCATAGAAACATCAGCACTAGAGGAGTCTATAAGAAGCATGACGTTGAAGTAAGTATATTATGTCTAATAATTATAATTCATTTGTATAATGTACAAATGAATTATAATTATTAGCTGTAGGTCTTTTTGCAAGAATTCCTATTTATGTACTAATTGTTTTCAGAGAGAGTGTTATTCCCAGACCGATTTGGTTATCTGTGCGACGAAGTAATATTGCATTTTCGCATAACCAAGACCAGTTTAGTCTGGAGCATTTTAATTTTATGAAGAAATTGTGTTGTATGCGATTACAAATGTTGCCGGGTTCGCAAAGTGCAGTATGGGTATGTATTGTATTAGTATCTTAACTATTCTAAAGCTGAAACAGAGCTGTTTCTCTACATTTAATATATTTGGAGAAAAAATTACTGTAAAACAATTTCTTTTTAGATTTTTGTCTGTTTGTTTGTTCGCGCATCACGTAAAACTGAACGGATTTTCATGAATTTTTTTTACTTGATAGCTCTTGATTAAAAACGTATACATTTTATACTGCTACTATATCGGAAACTTGAGATATCATTTTACTTTTCCATAAATGTTTTTGTATATTTTTTGTTGATACAGGGTCCAGAACATGAAGAAATGTCTATGTTAGCAGTACAATTAGCGACCAAATTTTTATTTCAAGTTGGGTTCCGCACAAAAAAAGCTCTTCGCGGACCCGCATCTGACTGGTAAGTTAAAAAACCTTATAGCTTGTTTTTGTTATTTTCTGACTGCGAATTATTCAATGTATTAGCAAACACTTAGGCTGATTGGCCACTAAATTAACCAAAATATTTTACTAAACAAAATGTATTTATATTTCAGGCACGATATATTATGTCAACACCTTAGATGCTCTCAAGCAGTAAGAGCGTGGTTCGCAACGGATCTGTTCAAACATCCACATCGACTCTGCGAATATCTCTTGTCATGTCCTACTGCCGAAGTCAGAATCGTTTTTATGAAGATTATAGTATTTTTGGCGCATTTTTCAGTACAGGATCCCCCAGGTAATAACTAATTTCTATTCATTTTGGTCAAATAGTGGCCAAAATTATAATACATTATCTATATCTATCTATACTAATAAATGGAGAGCTTTTCCTTATTCACAAATAATTTGTACTTTAAAAAGTGGCGGAGCATGTCAAATGCTAAAAAATATAGATCAAAAATGGAGAGCTAGTTTTTTTGTTCGGTTATATCGCGAAAAGTATTGAACTGATCGGAATAATACTTGTACCATAAGATGCAGCGTATTTCGAAGAAGGTTTTAACCCCTAGACTCCCGGGAGTAAAATACCTAAAGATTTATTTAAAAAAAAAAATATTCCAAAATCATTTTTTTTATATCCACGGGCCCGGAAAAGCGGGCCGGATATTTTCAATTTTTAGGTAATAAAAAATATCTAGAATATGGTATAAAAAAATAACTAGACCACTTATCTTAGTTCTGTATAAGGTATCGGCTTTATGAATTGTTCCTTTATGTATAGGCGTAGTGTCTGCACTTTACGCCTATATAAAATAAACAATAAGAAGTACGTACGTACGACGTAAATACCCGTGCAAAGAATTTTCAAAGCAATATTCAATAAATATTATATAGATATTATATCAAAAATTGGTTCAAATGCATAAACAGAGTCTAGTTTCCATATTTCAATATTAATCTTGTATATACAATGAAAAAATAAAATAATTACTTGAATTTGGAATATTTTTTTTTATTTACGAAAGCGGGGTATATGTTTAGTGACAAATTACTAATATAATGTATAGAAATACCCACATACACATATAGAAATAGCCATATATCATATTTGTAATACATTTTGTGGGTATAACTATAACAGATTCTAGTTAGAATACAATTATTGATAACTTACCGAAATGTTGAATTGTTTGGTACATTGGACGAAAATGGCGCCAATCCTTGACAAATCCATTACACTTCACTTCACAACAACTAAAACTATAATCACCAATCCACTTATGTAAACACCTTTATCGTATCGTTTATATTAAACAAAACACTATTACAATACAATCACAAAACTTTTAGAAAGATAAACAAACCTTTTTACGGCACTTGACCCACACGCATGCGCAAAAAATTACGTCAATACCTTAGTATTAGGCAGAGCTCACTTTGTAGAGATGAGATGAGAGAGAGAACTCAGGAGTGATTAATACAAAAGATGTATAATCTTTTCAAAATGCCTAATCAATCTTTAAATCTTTGGTTTCGAAAATACATCTTTAACTCACTAGCTCACTACCTTAGGATTGAATAGATGGAATGATGGACGTAGATTTAGAATGAAACAATAGATAAAGGATATTGTGAATTGAAAAGAGATAACATAAGTTGTAGGCACGCACAAACGCACTCTTGAAATACAATGACGATAGGTACACAGAAACTTAGATTCTCTGTCGTTTTAGTAAAAAGCTCAAAACCAGTTGCGACTTGAATTAGAGAATAACTACATGAATCAATAGATATTTGCATCACTTACGATCAACTGAATGATTGACATCATTCGTAACCAAATATTATTATAGTTAAAGATTTAAAAGAGTGATTTAAATCTTTCGGAGAAAAAGATTTATAAATACCTGATCTCATTGGTGATTTAGTTTACGCATCTCTGTCACTTTGGTTAATTTTTTTATCTGTGTTTAAATCGGAACTATAGAGATGTAAGAGTTGCAATACCATAAGCAATTGTTTTACTTTTTTAGGAAAAATCCTTGACCATGTAAGTTTCGCCAAAAAAATATGAAAAATAAAATAAAATATGGGTTTTGCGTGCCGAGCTCGGCACGCTGGGAGCGAGGAGAATGGCGTGAAATAGCGGCGGCCATCTTGAGCGTGCCGTGCTCGGTACGCAAGGGATTGAAAGGGTTGTATATGATATTTTAGTGATTATCCGCAACATATATATTTGATGTGAAACATTTAATACGCAGGGAGGGTAAAACCGCCTGTTAGCGTGGCGACGCTTATACCTAATAATAGGAACCCTATCCGAAATTGATTTTTCATCGATAATACTATGGCGCGAGCGAAGCCGCGGGCAATGTACTAGTTATATAATAAATGGTATGCATTGTGTGAATGAAGACATGAGAAAGAAAGAGGTTAATGCTGAGACGACGAGTGATAGAGCGGATTGGAAGCAGAAAACATGTAGTACCGGCCCCACATGAACTGGATATAGGGCAGGAGGAAGAAGATATTTCAACTGTCTATGCTGAAGTAATGTGTTGTGCTGCGGGCAGTGAGCAGCGGCTACGGGTCGTGGAGCTCGCGCGAGGAGTGTGGCTCGCTGTCGGACCAGGTGCTGTGCGCCGCGCGCGCGCTGGCGGCGCCGCCGCACGCCGACGTGCACGCGCACCGCCACCTGCCGCTGCTGTTCAACCTGTTCCACACGTACGCCAGCCTCGGGCTCGCCGAGAGGCATCAGCTGCTGCGGGTACGCATTGTCTTACGCAACATTTAACTAACGCCGCCGCACGCCGACGTGCACGCGCACCGCCACCTGCCGCTGCTGTTCAACCTGTTCCACACGTACGCCAGCCTCGGGCTCGCCGAGAGGCATCAGCTGCTGCGGGTACGCATTGTCTTACGCAACATTTAACTAACGCCGCCGCACGCCGACGTGCACGCGCACCGCCACCTGCCGCTGCTGTTCAACCTGTTCCACACGTACGCCAGCCTCGGGCTCGCCGAGAGGCATCAGCTGCTGCGGGTACGCATTGTCTTACGCAACATTTAACTAACGCCGCCGCACGCCGACGTGCACGCGCACCGCCACCTGCCGCTGCTGTTCAACCTGTTCCACACGTACGCCAGCCTCGGGCTCGCCGAGAGGCATCAGCTGCTGCGGGTACGCATTGTCTTACGCAACATTTAACTAACGCCGCCGCACGCCGACGTGCACGCGCACCGCCACCTGCCGCTGCTGTTCAACCTGTTCCACACGTACGCCAGCCTCGGGCTCGCCGAGAGGCATCAGCTGCTGCGGGTACGCATTGTCTTACGCAACATTTAACTAACGCCGCCGCACGCCGACGTGCACGCGCACCGCCACCTGCCGCTGCTGTTCAACCTGTTCCACACGTACGCCAGCCTCGGGCTCGCCGAGAGGCATCAGCTGCTGCGGGTACGCATTGTCTTACGCAACATTTAACTAACGCCGCCGCACGCCGACGTGCACGCGCACCGCCACCTGCCGCTGCTGTTCAACCTGTTCCACACGTACGCCAGCCTCGGGCTCGCCGAGATTATTTTATGTTCCATTTCCCCGCGTCCCACTTGATAACCAGAGGCCTAAAAACTATTCCTGTGCATCTAACAATAATTACCAAGATGTTTACCGTTGTTAGTTATTTATATTAATAAAAAAGTGATTGATAAGTCATATTTGATTTAAATATTTTTTTGTATTTACAGCTAAAAATTCTCGATGTCGTGTTATCAGTCTGCATGGATGACTCAACTACGTCAATGGGAAAATATCAGTATCCCGAATCAGCCAAAGTGCATCAGGTATTACTTTGGGTTTTTAATAGATAAATACTTTGCTATAGTACTTTTTAAACTTTCGCGTTTTATATTCATTATAACACGTTTAACGGGTCTATACGCGCATAAAACTTATCAAAATACTATTATTTTGACTACTGGAATGACATCTACTGGAATCCTGTACAAATCACTGGATAGCGTTTCACGACCCTAAAATCCTCTCCACGGAACGCCATTTCTACCCAAGGCTGGTCCGTGAGGCGATAGAAATCAAAAAGTACCGAAATTTCAATCGAGGAGATGGTTTTAGGTTGTCATCATCGTGGAACCCCGTAGTGGCCAAGTGTCCGCGTCGCGATTTGTGTCACAGAAAACCGGTCGACACCGTTAGTCTTGTGTGTAGGGACCTTAATACTTTGCGGTCAGAAAGTGAGGGTAGTTGAAGATACTCTCACACAATATAACCGACGAACACCTGCTCTCACCAGTCTACTCGTGACCACGGCTGGTGCAACTCAGCCGAAACGTCGAGGTTAGTCAAAATAATAGTATTTTGATAAGTTTTATGCGCGTATAGACCCGTTAAACGTGTTATAGTAAATACTTTGCTACTTGTCGTTTGGTGGTAAGTACTAATATCCCAGTCGATATTGACTGAATACAATATAGCTAAAATAATATCATTTGCGAAAGATTTCATGACATCTTGGAATAGGTGTTTTATGGGTGGGATAGGAGGACTTATAAAATAAAAACTCCAAATTATATTTTATGCCAGGACTGTATTATGTTATATTATTTCTTATGGTGGCAGACGAGCCACGGCCCACCTGGTGGTGAATGGTAACTGCTGCTCATGGATTCATTACACTAAGAGTACTGTCAAGCCACTGCTTAGTCTACATCAGTGAAATTAATGAATGCACGGCCATCTCTAGCTACAACCAGAATACAATGAGGTGCTACACGGTCGGTCACACGGGAGACTGTGGTATCGATTTGTTATCGAATCCGAGAGGGCTTCGATAACAAGTGAGTATTTCCACGTGATACAACCCTACCACTAGTAATGCAATGGGTGACAATTGGTTACTTACCTGGTTGTCTCATGAAACTCTAAGAAAAAAATGGGATGTTGCCACTTATATTCGTAGACCGTCACCGCACGGAATGAATGTAATATGGTAGGGCGTTATTTGGACTGTCTCGGTGGTTTAGCGGCAGTGTATGTAATTGATGTAAAGTCTAAGAAAGGAGTTACTGGGTTTTTCCGTTAAGAAATTCTCAATAGCAGTCCGGCGGTGTTTCACCATCTCGATACGGAAAGCACGTAAAACCGTCTAGTCCTGCGTCTAGGCCCGTAGAATGTAACTCACTAAATCGTATCGAAATCGTATCGTCTTGCATGTGATCGGTAGAGAAACTGACGCGCGATGTAGCAAGAATTCTTCGGCCAATCACGGTGAACCAATCACAATGCCACGATGAGATGTGGATACGATCGAGTGAGATACACTGTGAGAGTGCAGTATTGGCTCGAGTGGTGAGCGTGCGTGTGTGGCAGCTGGTGTGCGCGCTGGTGCGGTGCTGCGACGTGGGCGCGCGGCGCGCGGGCGCGGAGGGCGCGGCGGCGCTGGGCTGCCCGCACGCCGACCCGCCGCACGCGCCCGCGCGCCCGCCGCTGTCGCCCGCCGCCGCCGACGTGCTCTACAACCGCACCAGGTACGCGCGCTCGACGCACCCATCCTGAACCACTTGGTGGTGACTACATTTTGGCATAACAGTCCAAATTGCCTCCGTTTTACTATGTATATGTAAAAAAAAAATAAACACATTCACATCGTACATCGACATGGTCTCCCCAAGGGAACACCACAGCGAACGGTCCTGTGCCGCCTGCATCCAACGAATGCCTGCGACTTTGACCAGGTCATCGGTTCACCTGGTGGGAGGCCGTCCTACACTGCGCCGTCCAATACGCGGTCGCCATGTTCAATAACTTGTACATATATGTATTATGTAAATGCTTCAAAAACACAGCTTACAGTCGTAGGTAGCTCGAGACTGATCTCTAAGATTCATTGGACTCAATTACCTGATGTCATTTTTGAAGGTGTTTCAATACCCTTTAGTGAAAAAGTCAAGAACTTGGGTCTGACAATTGACTCAAAATTTACTTGGGATCCACAGCTCCAAGAAGTAAGTCGTAAAATGTTTGCATCTGCAGGAGCTCTTAAACGATTGCGAAACTTTCTTCCTATTTCTACCAAAATTACGCTTGCAACTTCTTTACTTCTACCTATCCTGGACTACGCAGATGTCAGCTATCCAGATCTCGCCGAAAACCAACTCGATGAACTTGAGCGCCTCCAAAATTTCTGTATAAGATTCATATTTGGTCTTCGCAAGTATGATCATGTTTCACAATTTCGAACACAGCTTAAGTGGTTACCAATACGACATCGCCGAAATACTCATATTCTTTCTATACTGTATAATGTATTGTTTAACCCTTCAACACCTTCCTATCTCAAAGGTCGTTTTGAATACCTCCATGATACACATTCAAAGTTTTTAAGGTCTTCGCATAACTTGACGCTGAAAATGCCATCACATAACACAACCTTTTTTGCCAAATCTTTTACGGTCAGGGCTATTACTTTGTGGAATGCTCTGCCGGTGGAAATTAGACGAGCAGAGACCTATCCTAAATTTAAAACTAAGATTAAAAATCACTTTTTAAACCATTAATATATTGCTACTGGTAATATTTAATCTACACTATCATTTTATATTAATTCATATAACTAATAAGACGAATTTTATTTATAGGATTTATGATTGTATGTATGTATATGTATGCGTTATATAATATATATGTATGTATCTATGTGCTTATGTATGTATAGTATATTGGTATTTATGTTATATATCTATTTTGTATATATGTCCATTTATATATAATTTGTATTAATATATTTTATTATGCACCTTCAACTACCTCTCTTTACCTAACATGTCATGTCCACCCTAAGGTTGCCTGGTAGAGATTACTATTAGTAATAAGGCCGGCCATTGTACTCTTCTAAGTTAATTATTTTTATGTTTACATGGATTTTACTGATGTACAATAAAGAATATAATAAATAAATAAATAAATATGTATGTCTTGTATGTCAAGTAACTTTACTAAAATGAATCCATCAAACAAGTCACAGTGAAAGTCATACAAAATTAGTCATAGTAAAGTCAGTCATACATTAGTAGGGGTGGGAACTTTTTTTTTTTTGATATATTTATTCATATTTTTTTCTGGAAGCTTCTATGAAGTTTTGGAGACCACACGTAAAACACATTATATCACTTGCCAACACTTATGCACATACACAAACAGCTATTTAGTAAAATGCCAGCACTTTTACATGTTAATACATGAAATAACAATTTGAAATTTCAAGTTTTGGAAAATAATGTAAAGTTATTCTTTGATGTTCCCATTAAAAAAAACAATATAAGATAAAAAAAGAATAATATAAAATTGGAAACCAAGGTCACCAACTCAGTTTTTGTTGTATTAAATGTGCAATGCTGATTTTCAACTGACAACGACATTTGAAATACTAAAAAAAAGAAACAAAATTATCAAGAAAATATTAAAATAATGTCAATAATTGCCTTAAAATATGTTTGTCTTCATATCTGGAGACAAACATTTGGTGGGTGAGAAACTAATATAATGACGATAATCAGTTGGGTTGACATAAGCCAGTGGTATTTCGTCTCACAGTAGTAACCTCAGCTTAATTTAATTAACTTTGTCGATTCTTGTCTTTCACTACCATACAAATAAGCAACAATATTAAGGAATTCTAAAAAGTATATAGTGATTAATGATGCTCTATTTTGTATACAATTAAACTAATGTTACAGTACATATATGAAAAAGTTAACGGAGGAATGCTGTGGATGTGAGGAAGGCATCAGATTGCTGCAGTTCTTGTGCTGGGAGCACGCGGGCTGGTCGCGCGTGGCGCTGGCCGAGCTGCAGTGGCAGATGGCGTACGCCTACTGCCACGAGCTGCGCCGCCACGCCGACGCGCTCACCGCCCTGCTGCTCTTGGAGGACAGTTGGCAGCAGCATCGGATACATAACGTCATTAAGGTGAGTGGCGTTCTGTCTAGTGCGGCCATCAGTGCCTTGCCAGCGGCGGTGACTACTTATTACCATTAGGTGGGACGTTTGCTCGTCTCCCACCGTTGGCGATAAAAAAAGGCGCAGGGTAGAATCCTCCAAAATTCTTAATTTTTCGAACTATTGATATTAATGAATTAAATTTGGAGTGAATTAATGTTAAAAGTTCTTTTATACTACGTAGGTGGCAAATAGGCATATGGCCCACTTGGTGGTATGCGGTTACCATAGCCTATAGAACAGCAGGTGGGGAATCATTGTATGAACTCCCTGGAACAGGACAGCAAGTAGAGAAGTAGCATAATACGGAGAAATTAAAGAATCGGTGCTCTCACACACTAAACGCAACATAACAGTAGGCGTACCTACCGTTGTTTTTCGCTAATTTTCTGTGAGACTTCCCCGATCGAGACGGCCTATTCACGCTGGACAAGCAAGGCTCTGCCAGAAGCACTCGATGGATTTAATCATTTCTGAAATATAAAAAATAATGATACGCGTCCCACTCGTATCGTGTGGGCGAGTACTGTACGCAGAGGCGTGTGCGCAGGGCGCGTCGGAGGACCGGCCCGGGCTGCTGGAGACGGCGGCGCGCGCGCGCGGCCACTACCAGAAGCGCGCGTACGCGTGCGTGAAGCTGCTCGTGGGCGTCATGTGCCGCGCGCCGCTCGCCGTGCGCGCCGTGCACGCGCACCACGACGCGCGCCGCCGCTGGCGCCAGCTGCTGGCCTGGCTGCAGGACGAGCTCGACCGCGTACGTGCGCCTCCATCTGTGCCGCTCTGTGCCGCTCTCTACCGCCTGCGCGCGCTTATGACTCACCTTTGTTTCAGAAGTATGGGCCCACTGGTTACGGATCCTATGGCACTTGGTCGCCGCCTGGGACCTCCAACGAGACTTCCAGTGGATATTTCCTAGAACGCAGCAACTCTGCCAGGAAGACGCTGGAAAAGTAAGTTTATCTCACTAAATTAAATAAACCTGAGAACCGATTATTTATAAACATTGAAGGGACCAAAAATATGTAGCGGAGCTAAACTGTTATCCTAATTGTTGAAATAACATGGACTCTTATTAAAAATGGGTTTTATAAGAGTAGATTAAGAAAAGTACATGTGTGTCAAGAGCGAAAAACATGAAGACAGATTCTCACATATATAAAAAACCAAAGACAAAATATGTAAAAAAGGGTCGCGATCCCTGCCAGCCTAGAACAGGCTGCAATCCGGCTCAAATGCGTACCGCAGTGCGGGTTAGGGCGTGCCCCAGAGGCGACGCGTACCGACCTGCCCCCCGTCGGTGCGAACAATGGCAGATGCGGCGATGGGGGCCGCCACCCATCACGCCTTGCCCAGTTTGTCAAGTCGAGGGGAGTAGAGTGTCGAGTAGGCACGTGAAATGTAAGAGGTGGTGTGGAAGGTAAGTTACACGAGCTGGTAACCGTCATGTCAGACAGACAACTTGATGTGCTCTGTGTAACAGAGACCAAGCGAAAGGTCAGCGATGCCTGTGATCTTCGTGGTGGCGGTATGGCTCTGTGGTCTGATGTACCTCAGAGCGATCGGGACAGCATGGGAGTGGGGGTGTTGCTGTCCGCTCGTTTGGCCTCAGGTGTGAAAGACTACGGAATGTTCGATCGCAGACTTCTATGGGTCCGAATAAAACTAGGTGTCACCAGGATCTTCATGGGCGCAGCTTATGCTCCCGTAGGTTCTTCGGTGGCATCGGATCTAGAGAATTCTGGGATAATGTCAGGGAAGTTCTGGATTTGGCAGAAGCCAGTGAACGCGTGATCGTATACGGAGACTTGAATGGATGGGTTGGGACCAAGCGTTCAGACTTCGAGGACGTGCTTGGTTCATTTGGTGATAAGAGAGTGAACGATATAGGTAGGCTCATTGCGGATGTATGTATGGAGAGAAACCTTATTGTGTCAAACACATTTTTTCAATATAAGGACATCCATATGTATACATGGAGAAGGAATGAACAGAGTAGTATGATAGATTTAATTCTGGTAGACAGTCGCCTCCGAAGTAAAATTCTGGATACAAGAGCCTACAGGGGTCCCACTGTCGACACGGACTACTATCTCGTTATTGCGAGATTTAGTGGTCTGTTCAGAAAGTGGAGACACTGGTGAGAGCGTGTCCACTTCGGAGGGCTTGAAAGAATAAAGATTGAAAAGTTGCAAGAAGAGAGTGTAAGAGCAAAGTATGCAGAGGGTGTCCGTGAACGGCTGACAATGGCAAGTCAGCCGGAATCTGACATAGAAGAATGCTGGAGAGTATTGAAAGATAGTATTTATTTTATTTTACTTATTAATGAATAGTTATCAAGTGTCATAAATTAGAACTTATATTAATATTCCTAAGCTTGTTCAAAATTTTTTTATTTAGATAGGTGAAATATATCAATATCATAGAAAAATGTATTGTACATTTGTGTAACACGTTGAATTGGAGCACGGTTACCAGCATTTGTTCTGCATGACCGTAAGGCAAAGAGTGGGTAGTTGCGCACTCTACGTTGGTTTTTTTTTATTGCCAACGGTGGCAGACGAGCAAGCGGCCTACCTGATGGTAAGTGGTAACCGCCGCTCCTGGACTTTAGCAACACCAGGGGCACAGCCACGCCGCCGCCTACCGCAACTTAAGTGCTCCTTTCAAACCTCGTTTAAAGAGGGACATGTCGTAGCACCGGGGAAACACCGTAGCAGGTAGTTCATTCCAGAGCTTACACGTACGTGGTAAAAAAGAACGCTGAACTATCTTTGACGAAATCGTTTCCAGGTGGAGTGGACGAACCCTACCGCGACGTCTCGTGGTTCGGTGGTAAAATGGTGATGTTAGTACCAACTCAAACAGCTCCTCCGAACTCTCCTCATTGTAGAGCCGATAGAGCACACAGAGGGACCCGAAGTCTCTCCGCCACTCCAACGGCTCCAGACCCTCCGTGAGATCGGGATCATCGACAATTCGAATACCACGCCTTTGCAGGGAGTCAAGTGGGTCGAGTTGGTACTTAGGCGCACCTGCCCAGAGATGTTGAGCAGTACTCTATATGAGGGCGGACCTGTGCTTTATGTAGCACAAGTCGTTGCCTCGGCGTGAAGTACCGCTTGGTTCTGTTCAGGACGCCTAGTTTTTTACCCGCCAATTTGGCTTTGTCCTCGAAATGACTCCCGAACTGGACTTTGCTAGAGATGTCGATGCCGAGGATCCCAATACTCTTGGAGACCGGGAGAGTTACCCCTTGGAACTGGGGCACCACGACAAATGCGCCCTTCTTTGCAGTGAACGCGCAAACCTGTGTCTTCGTGGGGTTGAATTGAACTATGTTCTTTTCACCCCATTCCGAGGCCCGCCCAAGAGAGCGCTCGACTTCAGACACAAGTTCGGTCCGTCTCTCCTCCAGCATGTTCCGAGGGACTTTCTTAGGGCTGGTATATCGCGCATCACCCGTACTGTCAGCCGCATAGCAATGTATATTCTCTATTGAGAGCAAGTCATTGATATGCAGGATGAACAGTGTTGGGGACAGCACCGAGCCTTGTGGTACGCCAGCATTAACCCTCATGGTATCGGAGCCAGCAGCCGTCTACAACGACTTTGATGCTCCGACCATCTAGGAAGCTGGCGATCCATTTGCAGAGTCCCTCGGAGATTCCATAAGATGGTAACTTCGATAGAAGGGCCCTATGCCAGACCCTGTCGAACGCCTTCGCGATATCCAGGCTGAATGCCAAAGCTACACCTCCACCCTCCAAGGCCTCCGCCCAACGGTGGGCAAGATACACGAGAAGATCACCAGCAGACCGACCGTGACGAAAGCCGTATTGGCGATCATTGATCAGCTGGTGATCCTCTAGGTACTGCAAAAGTCGGCGGTTTATGACTTTCTCCAGAACCTTGGAGAGCAGAGATTCGCGATTGGCCTGTAATTTGACGGGTCCGACCGATCACCACTTTTGGGAATCGGGTGAACATTGGCTACTTTCCACGAAGTAGGAACCCTGCCGGTACTGTATGAGAGACGGTACAGGCGCGTTAGGACGGGGGTCAAGCAGGCTGCAGGGATGCCATCCGGCCTGCTCGACCTATGGACGTCCAGCAGCCGCAGCTCCCTCCTGACCGCACGTTGCGTAATGCGGATTTCAGGCAAGGAGTTTTCACATCGCGGGGGTGGTAGGCGGTGTGGCTGCTCCGGCGTCCAAAGTCGATTTAGAGGCAAAGAGTTGGCCCAAAATATCGACCTTCTCCTTGGCACTGTGGGCTAAATAGCCATCCTGTTTCTGCAGTGGTGGGAGACTAGACTGGCAGAAGTTGCCCTGTGCTGCCTTGGCGAGCGACCAGAAAGCGCGACTCCCGGCGGGATAGCTTCCGAGCCGCTCGCCAAGTCTGACGTGTTCTGCCTTGGCTTCGGCAACAGCCCTCTTGTTGGACCTGGAAGCAGCATTAAATTTACACTTCTCTTTGGCGTTCGGATCCCGGCTTTTCCTGGCCCTATTCCAGGCTAGGTATGCGGACTGCTTCAGGCATGCAGCCGTCCTGCAGGCTTTGTTAAACCATGGACGGCTGCGACCGCCGACCGGTACTTTGGAGTTGGGGATGAATAATTTCATTCCCATAGTCACCGTTTCAGTGACGCAGTTCGCACAGATGTCAGGATCCCTAGAGGAGAAGCATAGCTGCTTCCAAGGATAGGATGTGAGAAACTCGCGGAGTCCATCCCAATCTGCTGACTTATACTGATCACTCTGCGAGATAAATTCGCGGGAGAACGATTGGTCCTCGCAACAACTGTGCAGCGGACCAGGCAGTGATCTGATGATCCCAAAGGAGCATCGACCACCACCCGGTATCCACGTGGATTTGTAGTCAGCAGAAGGTCCAACAAGGAAGGCTCATGGCTCAATATCTGGGCCACGGGTGGGTTGTGTCACCAGTTGTGAGAAACCATAGGCCGAAACCATATTGAAGAGGTTCCGACCCGGGAGGTCAGTGGTCCGCGACCCCAGCCACTCTTTGTGATGAGCATTGAAATCACCTAAGACCACCACCTCCGCAGATGGATACTGCTCCAATATTTCGTCCGTCCCCCGTTTAACGTTCTCATAGAGATGAGTTGACCCCGAATCACTGCTATGGGACCTGTACAGGCACGCGTAGATGCGGGTACGCCCTCCATATACTACGCGTAGCCACAAAATAGACAGGTCACCATGTTCGAGGCCCCGAAGACGGCGACAGCAGACATCACCCCGAACGAACACGCACACCCCGGCTTTACGACGGAAAGAGTGCTCCAGTTCGTAGCCAGGGTATTTAAGGTACGATATTTCGTCCGGGGCGCTTATCTGCGTCTCCGTTAAAAACAGCAAAACAGGCCGCGCCGTCTCGAGATGTTGATAGACGGCGTCGAGATTACTGTGTAGTCCCATAATGTTGCAAAATTCCACTGCTATGTGGATGTGGAGTCCGACGTAGAAAGTCTACTCTTTTTATACTTCTTTCTGGCCATGGTTTTCAAGAGTTTTAGGGAGTAAGGGGGAGCACGCAATGGGGAGCGACAGTACCCCAGAAACAAAAAGGAGCGGTAGTACCTGGTACAGTGCTAGGTAGTGGGCTCAGTGGGCTTAGTGAGGAGCTGACATGAAGCACGGAAGGGCCCCCGGTGCCCCCCTGCAAGCAACCGTCGGGTCCACTCCGGTCTCCCGCTCCGGCACAACGGCTGCTGTACAGGATTTTCGCTGGTTGGCGGGACAGCCTCCCGAGGTAGGATATCCCCAGGTTCGGGTCCCCTACTGACCGGCAGGTGGCCTGCGGAACCATTTCCACCGGGTCTCCCTGAACCCCGTACCAGCCCCTCACGCCCTCACCAGTCACGATCCAACCACCGTCCATTCTAAGCGCTACCGCAACGCTCTGCGTACCAAGGAATGGAGAATGGGATAGGGACGGAAATCTACCGCTAGGACCAAAACACACCAAAATGCTTCACGGTCGGTCACACGGCAGACAGAGGTGGTACAGAACCGCTCGGGCCCGCTTACAAGCAAGACTCCTCTCACTAGTTACCAAGCCCTACCACCAATAATGCAGTAGATGACAACTGCTTACTTCCCTTAGTCGCCTTATACGACATCCGCGGAACAGAATGGGGTGGTGACACCTGTATTCTTAGTCCGTCACCACACGGACAAACACGGTTGGTGGATGAATCTAGGTACTACTAAATTAATCTCATTATTCAACGTGGTACAGTCTAATCTGTTATTAAGTATATCATATAGTGTCGACATCTGAAGAAGCGCTCTTCGTTTAGCTAGGGGCAATACATTGTATTGAGTCAAAAGTTGGTCGTATGGTGCACGTGCATGTTGACATTTATAGTGCATTTTTCGAAAATATTTCTTTTGGACTCTTTCTATGGCTTTTTTTTTATTTGTCATGCATGGGGTCCCACACGAAGCAAGCGTACTCTTAATTGTGACCGAATTAGAGAACAATATAAAAGAATGAATGTAAAGGGGCGGACAAAATCGCGAGCGGATCTCATGACGAAGCCGAACATTTGAAAGGCTTTTGTGGTAATTGCTTCAATATGAAGGTCCATGTGTAATTTGTCATCAAGTAATATACCCAAGGGTTTCAGATGCGTAACTCTGGTTAAAGTATTACCACACAAGGAGTAATCAAATTTTATATTTTTTTTATTTTTTGTAAAACATTGCATTACATTTAGAGAAACTTAGATTTAGTTTATTAAGCCTACAGTATTCAGTCTGTCGAGGTCATTTTGAAATTTTAAACAGTCCTCATTACTCTTAATAACTTGATATATTTTTAAATCATCGGCGTATAAAAGAAAGTTAGCAAAATTGAAGCACTTTTTGATATCATTAATAAAGATGACAAACAGTAAAGGACCTAGTAATGAACCTTGTGGAATACCAGATCCTGATGTTACCTTAGCACTCACAGATTTGTAAACATTGACTACCACTATCTGACTTCTATTAGTAATATACGATCTAAACTATTGTAATAAATTGCCTCTTATTCCATTATAAGCTATCTTATTGAAAAGAATTTCATGATCCACACTGTCGAATGCCTTCTGAATGTCTGTGTAAACTGCATCCACTTGTATGCGTCTATCAAAATTCCAAAACATAAAATCTAAGAATACTGTTAGATTAGTAACCGTTGATCTTCGTTTCACAAAACCGTGTTGTTCGAATGTATGATGTAGTTATGAATAATTGGGTAAATTGCGGCGTGTACTAATTTCTCAAATACTTTGGATATTGCACATAGTATCGAAATAGGACGATAGTTCTCTATATTATGTTTATAACCACTTTTATGGATAGGAACGATATATGCGCATTTCCAAACGTCTGGAAGGTAGCTTTCAGTAATACATTTATTGAAGACAAGGTACAGAGGTCTACTTATGGACTGAGCAGTTAGTTTAAAAAATACAGCTGGTAGATTATCTGGCCCTGGACCTTTGGTTGTATCAAGGTATTTTAATTCCTTAATTATCGTGTTAGTATCGAAGTACAGACTATTTAATAAAACACACTGATCAGAGACATCAGAAGGTGGTAACCAATCATGGGTTAGAGTTGATGGTACGAACACAGATTAAAAAAAGAAGAGAACAAGCTACAAATAGTTTCGGGAACGCGGGATTCTCGACCATTATATATCAAACTGGATGGTATACCGGTCTTAGATTTTATGTTAGCTATATAATTATGTCCAAAAATATTTAAAATTATTTGGAATAGAGTCTTCCACATTTTTAATATAATTTTTGTAACATTTCACAACTTCTGCTCTGAATCTCACCCGGAATAGTGAAAATACCTCGTAATCTGAAATGTTTTTATACTTTTTCCATTTTTCCAGGTGAATTTTTGTTAGCTATATATGTCCAAAAATATTTAAAATTATTTGGAATGGAGTCTTCTACATTTTTAATATAATTTTTGTAACCTTTTCCATTTTGTCCAGGCTTTATGTTTATTTTTATATATGTGTATAAGGGATGGGCTAAACCACACTGGGTATCGTGATGGTCTAGGCTTTGCTAAAGGTATATGTGTTTTTACAATACTGTAGATTATTTCGTAAAATACATTAATTGAATGCTCTGCTGATAGATTCCCAATTAATTCGTCCCATGGTCCATAGTATGGTAGATACAGCGAAAGAAGTATGTGGTATCCACATATCAAAGAATCATAGGAAAGTGAAAGGTGATGCATGGTGGGATATGGAAGTAGCAGCTTCCGTAGACCAAAAGAAGAAAGCGTGGCTGGAATATGTATCTTTTTTGAATCTGAGTGCAAGTATGAACGAATAGAAGAAAGAAATATACCGGCAACGTAAGAATGACACCAAAGCCTTAGTGAAAGAGAAGCCTGATAGAGCAAATATGATTGCAGAAGAAAGGCTGACCAAAAACTTCGAGAGCAACACCAAACTTTTCTGGAGGTGGTGGTTCCCAAGGACTGGAGAAGCGCAGTCATCGTGCCCTTGTTTAAAAACAAGGGTTCACGTTATGACTGTGCAAACTACAGAGCCATAAGCTTGACAGGTAGCTTTTCAGGTGTGGAAGGGGATGCATGGATCAAGTCGTTTCTCTGCGCAACATTGTGGAGAAGCATCTGGCTCTGGGCCAGAGGGTTTTCTGCAGTTTTGTGAATTTGGAGAAAGCATTTGACACAGTTTTACGAAAGGAACTTTGGGGCATTTTGCCAGAGTATGGTATTAACGGTAGACTGCTGCAAGCGGTGCAGTGCAACTACATGGACTGCAGAGCTTGTGTGCGGCTGGATGATGGAATGTCGCCCTGGTTTATTGTAAATATCGGCGTTAAACAGTTTGGCTGATAGAACACAGCCCGTGTTCTATCAGCCAGACTGTTTATCATATATCTGCATAAGTGTCTCCAAAGGAGGAATGAAATGAATGTGGGAGTTCAAATGGGCGACTTACTAACTCACTGCTATATGCAGACGATGCGGTCCTATTAGCGCAGTCTTTGACTGACCTGCAAACCCTACTCGACGTAATGACAGAAGATTGTAAGAAAAGGGGCCTACGTGTGAATGTGAGCAAAACCAAAATTATGGTCTTTGAAAGAGGTGAAGCCACAACAAATGTCAGAGTATCGCTTGGCAACAGGTGCTAGAACAAGTGAACGAATTTGTATATCTTGGATGTGGATTCAGTCGGGATGGAAGATACACCACTGATATAGACAGAAGAGTAAATGCGGGAAATAGAGTGAACGGAGCATTGGGACAACTTCTCGGCAGCCACCACCTCAGCCGGAAGGCACGGGTCGCAATACACAATGCAGTGCTTGTCCCAACGTTACTATATATGGAAGCGAGAGTTGGGTATGCAAAAAGGAGTCTGAGAGTAAAATCAATGCGGTCGAAATGCGATCTCTGCGAAGAATCTGCGGAGTGAGGCTGACTGACCGCATTCGTAACGACGACGTAAGAGAGCGAGTAAGTATGAAAGAGAGTACTGGTGTAAAGATGCGAAAGGGAATGCTCCGTTGGTTCAGACACGTGGAAAGAATGCCGGACAAGCGGCTGGTTAAGAAGATATAAAATGCGATGGTGGAAGGATTTAGGTACAGCTGGAGACCGAGACTCACCTACCTAGACCAAATTGGTCATGTGTTGAAGGAAGGTGGATCAGAAGTTTCTGAAACCGGCGAGCGTGTATGAAGAGAATTATGAATGTTGAGGACGCGAGAGATCTATGCAAAAAATAGAGCCTCTTGGCACTCTGTTCTCTCTGCGTACCACGCAAGGGAAATGGCGTGATAATAAATTAGTTAATTAACACAATAGCATTTCTGATCAACGAAATTTAGAACAGTAGCAGTGCCATTATTATTACTGTATATGCACGTGTAATTTGCACGAAGATTGAGCAGCCTGGGTAAGAACTGTCGCTCGTTCAGTTCAGACTTTGTCCGTGTGGCGACGGACTAAGAATACAAGTGTCATCACCCCATTCTTTCCTAAGGATGTCATGCGAGGCGACTTTAGGTGGTAAGCAATTATCACCCATTGCATTACTGGTGGTAGGGCTGGGTTACTAAGTGGGAGTTGGTACCACCATCTCCCGTGTGACCGGCCATGAAGCATATCAGTGGGTTTTGGTTGTAGCAGGAGATAGCCGTAAATTCTTTTATTTTATATATATCTGTGAAATGAAATGGTGAGCAGCGGCTTGAGAAAACTCTCGGTATAGTTGAGCCCATGAGCGACGGTTACCATTTACCACCAGTTGGACCGTGGCTCGTCTGCCGTCATACGCAAAATAAAAAAAAAGACTGTTTTAAAAACAACAATCAATGCAATATCATGATTAAATTTCCCGTTATTGTGTCGTAGAGCTTATCAGCTGTGCCCAGATGAAGACGATGAGGAGGAAGACGAGACACGAGAGGGCGCTGAGGGCTCGGGCTCGGGTGATGCCGCCGATGAGAGCGGCGATGACGAGGAAGCTCACGATGACGAGCCCTCCACGCGGCGCCTGCAACTGGCGCCGCCCTCGCAGCTGCCCCCCCCCTGCCAGCTGCCGCCGCCCTCGCTACAGGCGCCGCCCTCCCAGCTGCCGCCGCCCACCGCGCTCGCGCCCGCCTCCGCGCCCGCGCCAGCGCCCGCGCCCTCGCCCTCGCCTGCGCCCGCGGTTACCCCCGTCACCCCCGTCACAGCTCCCCGCGACTTACCGCCGCCGCTGTGAGCTCGTCTCTAGTCCTCGCGTTACAAATACTTATTTAAAGATATATGATTAACGTATGTTTTCGGCTTTAAAAGTACCTTAGTATTTATTTTTCGCTGATAGTTTTATTTACTCTCGCCCGGTTGAGCTCGTTGTCGTTGAAGTGGCTCGATTGTCACGTATTTCTAAAAAACGGGTGACTGTGGATTTGAGGGTATTTTGGTCCCAAATATTTAATCTATTAATAAATAAGTCGACAGTTGATCTGTGTGAAGTATTCGATTGTGAAGATGCCATTTAATTGAGATACAGTTTTTATTAACTATATAAAAATTGAACAATTCGAGTATGTTTTTAACAATATAGGCTCATCAGATGCATTTTTTTAATAGATAGCCATTTTCTACTTTTTAGCCAAGGGAAATTGGAATAAAAGAGTGCGAATTATTATTTTTAAAAATGATATGTTGTAGAATTGTATGAAATTTTAAAGCTAGGTGCTATCTATAGAATCACGTGGCTTAGTTTGATTGTGCTGGATTGCTTCGCTTACAGTAAAAGTATAAGCCCTTATGATGTTCATAAATATAACAATAACATTAAACAAATGCTGCGCTTTTCTATTGAGGGGCAAAAATAATAATTGACGATGTATGTTATCTGCTTTTTTGTCATCTAGGAAAACAGTAACAAATTTTATACTAACAACAAATGTTATAAAATATAAATAATATTTTATGCTTACTAGTAAAATCGATATCTAATATCAGTTGGGTAGCATCTTTAACGAAGTATTATGTTTACGTGATTCTTTGCTATAATAATTGACGTAGGCCTGTATATGTGTACTATGCCTACATAACGTATTACCATTTCTACATGTGTAGTTGAACAAACGAGAATGTTACTATATTCAAAATATAAAATAAGTAACTTGTTTACCAGTCAATTACTCAAAGTTAATTAGTTTCAATTGCGATTACATAGCGAGATGCGTCAAATAGGATACTATTTATTAATCGCGTTTATCGATTACCCCTCGATATATGGTTAAAACTGCTGGATATTTGATAAAGTTCAAATAATGTAAACAAGCAATTATGACAAACAAAAAATAATATTTAGGGACCGAATGAATCACAAAATGCCTCACTCATAATTATTGTCTTATAAAAGTATTTAAGAACACTCATTTTGTACTATAAATACGAAATTATAATTTGTAAAATTAATTTTGCAAATTGCAATACTTATGAGTGGTGTGCTAAATGTACATAATATAAAGGCCAGAGAATATGGCCTAACCCTCGACTTTGTAAACAATATTTAATATTTCAGTTTTTTATTTGCTAGATGTATTATTATAATAATAAAGTTAGTTTTAATGCAATGGAAAGTGTAGATATAGGTATTAACGACTAGTCTAACAGGAAAATGTTGCCACTATGTCAATGTTCTGCTTTGTAATATACTGTTATTTATTTTTATATCACACTACGGTTGTATAATATTTTCTTTTTTCTAGTTTTAGATGATGTAACATTCAGGCTATCAGGGAGTGCAGATGCGACAAGAGCTAGTCGTCGCACACCCGAACCCAGCCGTCTGGGTACTCACTCACTGTAGCCATTCATGTTTGCACATTGAATTCTAGTATTTACATACATAAAACCACCGTGATATTTTGTGACTATTTATATGTTTTTTAATATTTGTCATTAAAGAGCTTTTAAATTTGGTCACATGACCATGTGCCTTATGTTAATTTTATTTGCTCAATGCTTACACCTGATAGTCTGTATATTGATCTTGTAACAATACTTTTAATTTAAAGTAAACTCGTGGTATCATTCATTTTACATATAAAATTACGTTGATAATATTAATGTTTTTTTTAAACCAGTAAGCATTGATTATACGTAAGGGTCGTTGAATAAGTAGTTTCTATTTTGGCTTTAACATTTTAATTTGCACTGTATTTATATAGGAGAATAAACGTAAAAATTACAAATCATAACTATTGATATAACACAGAATAGCATTGTGAATAGTTAAATACCTGAGTGATAAAACTCATTGTTGTTAATGTTATTACCAAAGATGGAGGATTGTAGATAGAGAAGGAATGTGGTGACCCGTCTCTATAGCTTAATAATTGAAATGTTTTGTATCTTTTATAAAATGCAAAGTTATCAATATTATGTTTAAACGAGATAAAATGCGATTCGACTAAGACAGGTGTTGAACCATTATATGATTCGTGTTTAGTAAAAAATACTGGTTAATAAACAAATGTACAGGTGTTTGATTCTCGAGGCGAGATTTAAAAACTTTTAAATATGATCAATCAGCAATATATGACCTCAATGCAGAAATTTTATTTCTTTATATTCGTGAGTGTTGCTGAATAGATGTCTAAATATGAAATTGGGTAAACACATGCCGTGAGATTTGTTTCGTAACTTTGTAATAATTTGTAATAAAAAACTCGACAAAATTCTTTCTCGAATTGTTGATCATGTTCGCTTTAATTTTGACGCAATTTCGTCCAAAACAGTGTAAAATGTTAAACTGATGGAATTCTTATGGAATCGGTCGAGTTTTATATGTAATTTCTATGGCAATTATACCGAAATGGCGTTTGACTACTATTCAAGAATGTTCAGCATTCGTACAGATATTATACTATTCAAATCAAGAAATAAATTCTTAAAACCTTTGACGTGTTTTTCTTTACCTTCCTACAGGTAGGTGCAGTATTGGGAAACTTTTATGACACGATTCTCGTTCACATTTTACAATAGATTAAAAAAACTGCATAATAAATAGATATTTACGGACATTTCACACAACGCCCTCTGGTCCCAAACTAGGCTTGACGCTCGTGCTATGGGTACCAGATTACGGATATAATACATATAATAATAAAATAATATATTATAAAGTAATATATTATATTACTTTTTTCCTGTAAATACATACATATAATAGATAGAAAACACCCAAATAGTACTATTTGGGTTTTTTTTTACAATTATTTGTGTGATAAACACAGATATTTGTACAAATATCTGTGTTTATCACACAAATAATTGTCCTGAGTGGGAATCGAAGCCACGACCTCGTGCACGGAAGTCGGTTACACTACCGACT
This sequence comes from Leucoma salicis, assembly GCA_948253155.1. NCBI lineage: Eukaryota > Metazoa > Arthropoda > Insecta > Lepidoptera > Erebidae > Leucoma > Leucoma salicis. Next base: position 15,779,793 of record OX411805.1, read on the forward strand.
ATGCCATGAGGCCCGTCAAATGCAGTTTATTTTTTAATCTAGTGACGTAGGTACCTAGGTACGTGTTATCGAATATCTGAAAGCGTCTTCATGAATATTACTTTCCAAGCAATGTAAATTAATACTATACACATCAGGTCTCCAAGCTTCTGAAAGCTTAAGAATACCTTAATATTAAAATTCAATATTACCCGATACAGTTGTTATTACAGGGAGAACTTTCGAAAATTATATCTACCTATCATCACGCCATCTCCCTTGCGGGGCAGGCAGAGAGAATTCGAACATTATAAATATGTAGTTTCTCTGCTTTATCGTCGATTAAATTGTCTATTTAGTACCACTGATATCACTCAACTCAAATATTTTTTTTGCCTCCTAGTCATATAAGTCACAGTGTTAGTTTTAGGAGTCTGTGTTATTTAAGAATTTACCTCTAGTTCCAATTGTTTAAGTTACCTACAAGTACGATTTACACTAGCCCGCGGCTCGGCCGCAAGCTATACTTACTTTTTAAATTAACGGGATTAGATGTATCAGTTATTAAAGTATAATCAAGAGCTATCAAACGAAAATAGATATCGCGGGACGTCTACCAGATGTGAAAATATCGAAATTATTTTGTCATAACTTGATCCTTGATTGAGATGATCATAACTTTTTCAATGTGTGCTTGTATAAAATTATGAAATATGTAAAATAACGGAAATGGGCATTAATCATAATCATCAGGCCCGGGATATCATCTAGGGCGGAAGTACTTGTCAAACCGAATCAAACGATTCCAAAGATGATGGGATTGCGGCGTTTTATAGCATAGTGCCCATGGTCATCTGGCTCCATCATCAGATCCTGAATATCATCTAGGACTATGGTACTATTCAAGATAACTCAAACTAGTCCTAAATCGATGGGTTTCGACGTTTAATTACCGAGTACCCATGGCCACCTTCCAGCTCCATCATCAAACCCTGGATATCATCTAGGACTGGAGTACTAGTCAAGACAATTCAAACGAGCCCTAACTCGGTGGAGTTGCGCCATTTAATTACAGAGTTTTCATGGCCACCTTCCATCTCCATCATCAGGCCCTGAATATACTATCTAAAGACAAAGTACCCATCAAGACGAATCAAATCGTCCAAACTTGATGGGGTTATGTCGTTTCATTATAGAGTTACTGTGGCCACCTTCCAGATTCATTATCATACCCTGGATAACATCTAGAGACAAAGTAGGTACTCTTCAAGGCGAATCATACAAGCCTAAACTCGATGGGGTTATATCGCTTTATATTGGAATTCCTATGGCCACCTTCCAGCTCCATCATCAGATCAGCTCCATGTCATCATAATATAGCATTGTCACGCGATATAAATTTAAATTTTAGCTCAATCGGAAATCGGGAAGTGTGTCAAATTTAACTTGCAAGATTTGAACGGCACGAGTAAATTAAAAGCGTCGCCACGCTAACAGCCGATTTTACCCTCCCAACGCATTAGATGTTTCACATCAAAAAGAAAGATCCGTGTAATAGTTTTCGCGTAGATAATGTGCGAACAAATAGTTGTAATAGTTTTCGCGTAGATAATGTCAGAACAAAAAGCCAAAAAATATTTTAATTATCTTTATATACCTACGTAGGAATTGGCCGTGTGGGGCCGGCTTCAGAATTGTCCCACCCCCTCTCCGCCCAAGGGAGTCGTAAGAGCCGACTGAGGGAATAGCGGGGGAGTGGGCAGCAGCACTCCTTCGAGTATTAACAACACCTACTGCGATCGCCTACCCGCCTGCCAAGCGTGGCGATTATGGCACTATCCCCCATTTTTGGGGAGGCCTATGTCCAGCAGTGGACGTTAAAGGGCTGATGGATGGACGTAGGAATTATAATTATACATAATAATGTATAATACAATTATAATTCCTCGGTAGGTGTTAGTCTGATCTTTATGACTGGAGTGATTTTGACATTTTTTTGTCGTGAGTTTCTCTTGGTCCCTAGATGGTTTAATTATTGGACTCGGTACCATTCCGGGCCATTCTGTCTTTTAGAAAAGCTACGAATGAATTCCAAGTCTCAATATGATAATCTTATTTACGTTATCGTTCAAAATGGTGACCTACACTTATGACCTATGATAATCAGAGCGCACTTGCGAGCATGTAGGTAATAATATCTATAGATGCACAACTAACGTCCACGGCATTCTAAGTTAACTAATGTGGTGAGAATATAATATCTGGTAAGTATGTATAAATGAGTTTGATATTATTTTGTCCTAAACATTATAAGTACCTATTCGATTTTATTATGTTCTTGACAATAACATACCTACTTGCTTTTTTTGTGAAGTAACTATGCAGATAAAAAAATCGGAGTCTTATTATTGTACTCAAGTATAATTTTTAAGATAAATTAGCGGCAAGTACCTACGTCTTATCTAACATTTAATTAGCAAGTAACATACATATTGATCGTTGACATGAGAGTTTAGTAGACATAAATTACCTACTAAGGCTCAGTTCGAAATACATATCCTTTAATTATATTAGTCATGGAGAAATATATTAGTGTTAAAGATTTAGAAGATGCTGCGCTTACATTATTACCGAAAGGTGCACGCGATTACTACAAGAGTGGTGCCACTGATGAACAAACATTATCAGAAAACAAATGCGCATTCCAGAGGTCAGTGTGAAGTGTCTTTATTTTGGTTACTTCATTTTATAGTTAGTTATTTGAACACTATATATTGTTATTTTGTTGGTGAATATAATAAGTAGGGAAATACATGTGTGCCACTGTGCAGTTTGATTGTAAGAAAAGGGGTCTACATGTGAGTGAGCAACACCAAAATAATGGTTTTTGAAAGAGAAGAAGCCAGAACAGATGTTTGAGTAACAATAGGAAATGGTGTGCTAGAACAAGTGGATATATATCTTGAATGTCACTGTGTTAGTTAGGATTCAGTCGGGATGGAAGGTACACCACTGATATACAGAGAAGAGTTTATGAGGGAAATAGAGTGAACGGAGCATTGGGAATGGAGCATTGAGATTGGGAACTTCTCGGCAACCACTTTCCCAGCCAGCAGGCACGTGTCATACTCATAATACACAACGCAGTGTTATATGGAAGCGAGAGTTGGGTATGCAAAAAGGAAGATGAGGTGAGAGTAAAATCAATGAGGTTGAAATGCGAATCTGCGGAAAATCTATGGAGTTACGCTGACTGACCGCATTCGTAATGACGACGTAAGAGAAGGCGAGTAGATATGAAAGGAATGCTCCGATGGTTCGGACATGTGGAACTAATGCCGGACGATCGGCTGATTAAGAAGATATACAATGCGAAAGTGGAAGGATATAGGTACAGAGATGTATGCGAGAATAGAGCCTCCAACACTCTGTTCTCTCTACCTACCCCATAAGGGAGATAGTGTGATCATAAACATAAGTACCTACTGTGCAGTTTTTTTACTACGCGGGTGGCAAAAAAGCATACAGCCCATCTGATGGTATGTGGTTACCGTAGCCTATAGACGACGTACCTACGATAACGAAGGTATCACTCGTACATCACCAAGTCCAAGGAAAGGGGTAGGAGATGGAGATGTAGGCTAATAAAGAGAGAGTGGAGGATAAGAAAAGGGATTGGGCTTCCACCGCTTTCACATAACATTCGAAAAACAGTAGAAATGCCTGCCGTTGTTTCGCGCTGATCTTCTGTAAGACCTTTATGACCCGGCCCATTCATGGCGGGACAAGCAAAGCTCTACCACTCGCATAATATTAATACATACATTCTATTGCAGATTACGTATCCGTCCAAAATGTTTTGTTGGAGTAAGTCATTGCGAACTTAGCACAATAGTACTTGGTAGCAAAGTTTCTATGCCCATAGGTATTTCACCTACCGCTATGCAAAGGATGGCCCATCCGGAAGGTGAATTAGCTAACGCAAGAGGTATCTATAGCTATAATAATAAATATATTTATTATTATTTCGTTGTAAACTATTTGAATTGATTTAGTTACGTTCAACAGCTGCGCAGGAGGAAGGTACAATTTTTACTTTAAGTACAATAGCCACTAGTTCTATTGAGGAAGTTGCAGAGGCTGCACCGCACGCAACGAAATGGTTTCAATTGTACATCTATACAGACAGGTAGCATTTAATGTTTATTTTGTATTTTATATCGTCAGACTTATTAAACTGCTTAAAAATTATATTGTAGTCCCACTTACACACATTTTCAACTTGTGCTTAAATCAGGGCATATTTCCAAACGCTCTAAAACAATCGATAGTTAGACCGATTTTCAAGGGTGGACCTACGCTGTTCCTAGTGTAAATTAATGGGATTACGGACCTTGACCTAAAAAATTGTAATATCCTCTCCTACGCAGATAACACAACTTTGACATTTTATGGTGATAATTGGAATGAGGTATATTATACACAAAAGGGATTTAACACTGTCACCGACGCTTCTAATTACCTTTCTATGAACACAGACAAAACCAAATATTTTTCATATTCAATTTACAGGAAATGAAATTCACCAAAGTTATTGCATATTCGCACACACATGTTTGTCAAATACAAATCTCACTTATCCTATTCAACCTTGTCACTGCTCTCCCTTATCCGCTGTGGATTCTATAAAATACCTAGGCATTATGATTGATAAAAATCTAAACTTCAAAGCACATTGCACCCAGACGGCAAATAGAATTAGAAAATTAGCTTACATATTTAAACAACTTAGGCACTCAGCTTCTCCATAAATTATGAAAATGATTTACTTTTCACTGTGTCAGTCTGCAATTACATACTGCATTTCGTGTTGGATTGGCACTGCGAAAGGACAAATTATAGCCGTCGAAAAAGCACAAAGATTATTATTAAAAATCATTAAATTTAAACCAAAATCATACCCCACCACTGATTTATATGTATAGAGAACATAAGGTGCTCACAGTACGTCAATTGTTTATATCTTCTACAATTTTACTACAACATGCCACTGCATTACAAAATCACAAGAACTCTCAAAAAATAGTGAGAAGGAAACATAAGATCTTTAAACTTGTTTTTCATGTAGGACATCTTTTGCACAAAGATTCCGTATATATCTAGGACCTGTACTATACAATGTCGCTAATGAACAAAATAAAATTTTGTATATGAACAAAGTGGCTTGCACTTGGGCAGTGAACAGCTGGCTCTTATCCCTTACATATGATGAAACAGAAAGACTATTAATAGTAATATCTTAGTTTTTAACTATGCATAAGGCTTGCAATCTTAGTCGAGAGTGGGCGCTGATACCTATATTACAGGATATTATAATCTTAGTTTAGGTATTAGCTGTAACACAAATATTGTCAAATTACTTACCTTTAAGCCACATGATCTATTTACATTTTGTCATTGTTTCTTGTAATTTGAAGGTGCAAATAAATATATTATTATTATATCACGAGGAATATCTAACAACAGAAATGTTCTAATATAAGGTAGTCCTCGATAAAATAATATAAATTCGCATTTATAATTTTTATACGATTCTGTGACTTACTGTGTGGAAGGACGTAGGTACAGGGGGAGACCGAGACTCACCTACCTAGACCAAAGCGGTCATGTATCACAACAAAAATGCAGAAAACCTTCTGGCCTACTGCTGCTACTTTGGCCAGATGCTTCTCCACAATGTTGTGCAGAGAAAACTCTTGATGCATGCATCCCCTTCCACACCTAAAATCTCTTGTGCCTCACATCAAAATTCCTCAGACACAATAGTATTATTGAGCGTGCTCCAATTAGATCATTTATCAATTTACGCCTTCAAGATTAAAGATGTGACACTATAATGAAATAAATATAAACTAAATATAAACTGCCTCGGTGGTGTAGCGGTAGTGTATGCGACTGCTAATCATCAGGCCTCGGGTTGTTATTCAGCTTATTCCTAAAAAGAAAAATTCTCAGTTGCAGCCCGGAGTTTGGAAATGTGCCCGGTAGACGTCAATAGGCTCGCCCCCTATTACGTGGGACTCAAACATAGCTGGCGAGTCGTGGGTGTGTAATACACCTCTGCCTACCCCTTCGGGGAATACAGGCATGATGCTATGTTTGTTGTTTTATGTGTTGTGTATAAAATTCCTGTATTTTAACCGAATTCAAAAAAAGGAGGAGGTTATCAATTCGAATGTTTATAATATTTTTATGTATGTTTATAACTCCGTCATATATAGACAGATTTGCAAAATTATTTTTTTGTTTGTAAGAGGTTTATTCCGAAATGGTCCCATTTAAATTTTATCGAAATCGGTGGAGCGGTTTTTAACAAATCAACAATAATAAAATAAACTATACATCGACGATATTTTTTCGTTTACTCTGAAACCTCGCTGTCTCATTGGGGCCGTGCGTTTAGTTGGCGTATCCATATTATATATTATTAAGCCTTTCTTCACGGTCTCGGAAGACTCTTCGAGACGATGTGCTCTATTTGTTTCTCTATTATGCTTTAGGCGCTCATCTTTGTCATTTTCAGATTCCTGTGCTCGACGCTTTCTCATACGGGATGCACCCAACGAAGGCCTCCCCATCTAGCCTAGCATCTATTTTATAAAAAAAAAAAACTAAAAAGCAAAAAATAAATTATTTTTTAAAAAAAGGGAACCGCTCTTTCTTTCTTTCTTATTTATATAAATGTATTTGGTTTTTGTTATTATATGAGCATAAGTATTGTTTTTGTTACTATGGATTTGGCACCAACATCAAACACATCAGTAGGTGTCTAGCACGGAAATCCTATGTAAATAGCAATTATTTTTTGCTTTTTAGTTTCTGGGTGTTTATTGAAGGCGGTTTTCTTTCTTTTTTTTTTAAATTTATTATACGTAATTTACCTTATTAATGTCGTAATTACATCCATTTCTAGGGAAGTTACCAAAAGTTTGGTTTTAAGAGCCGAGAGAGCGGGTTACAAAGCGATCGCTCTTACAATGGACACACCGCTTTTCGGAATACGACGTGCGGACGTCAGGAATAAGTTTACACTGCCTCCACATCTTAGGTGAGGGACACATGATAATATTTAAACTTAATTTGTTCGCACTACAGCGATATATAATTTAAAAAAATGATTTTGTGCAGATTAGCAAATTTTACTGGGAATCTCTCCACTAAAATCCAAAGTACGGACATCGGTAGCGGTTTGAATAAATACGTAGAAAATTTGTTTGATAAATCTCTTACGTGGGATGAAGTGAAATGGTTGAAAAGGTACGAGTAATTACTTAATTCATAGTTATGTAAGTACATACTATAGTGTATTCCACTGGATAAGTGTCTATAGATAATATTATTATAAACGCGAAAGGCTCTGTCTGTATGTTACACTGTGAGGTTAAACTAATGAACCGATAGAAATTTTACAAATGAAAAGATTCAAATGCAAATTAATTTAAATAATTTAGTCGAATTGCAATGCATTAATCGATACTATTATAAAGCTGTAACAGAGCTGTGTCTGTACATCTAAGATATTTGAGAAAAATGACTGTATTAGGCTATATAGGCGTGTTTAAACACAACTGAACTGATTTTGTATTTGATAGCTTTCGATTAGACTTAAAAACTGGTATAAATTTTATCCCGCTACTTTATCGGGAACCTGAGATATAACCTAAAAACTAGCTTTTGGCTGCGGCGGAGCCGCGGGAAGAGACTAATATGTTGAATAAAATTGTTATAAAGTTTAAGTCGAGAGAAAAGCTTAGTGAACGAACACGGCTCTTACGGACATTGTTTTTTTATTAGGACGGGATAAAGTCCTATCCACCCTTCGATCATACCAGATCGAAGTTTCTACTACTCCGTCATTCGAAGCAAAGAGCTGGGTAATATTGGGCCCTCACCCCAAAGAGTAAAGTAATACTACAGGAACCTCACCCTCTAAAATAACCCGCCGTTTTCATTCTCTCCGCCTTTATTGGCGGACTAGTTTTAATTATTACAGACTAGGTTTAATTTAGACTACTTTTTAGACTAGATTTGAATTATTACATACAAGTTAATATGTTTAACACATTTATATTGTAATTATCACATTTATATTACCAGTATAACGAGACTACCAATTATAGCAAAAGGCATTTTACGCGGTGACGACGCTGTAAAGGCCATAGAGGCGGGTTGCTCGGCAATCTTAGTATCAAACCACGGAGCCAGACAATTGGATGGAGTTCCTGCAACGGTATTTGACGATTATTTTCATTTCAACTTATGATTTAATTTATAGCGTTATTTTATTTCTAGTACTGGACTGAAGATATAGGTAGGTATATTATACATGAACCTTACGAACCTTTAATAATTCCGTTTCGTGGGGACTTTTCAAACATATCAACGGACCATCATATAGGTACTCAGAACAACTATTTGTATAGAGCGCATATAATTTGTTGTTTATGAATCTAATTCACACCACTTAGCATGACTTCTATTGCTCATCTAACTCATGGAAGTAACATGTATACAACTGGAATGCGCACTGTTACCAAAACGCGGTCCTAGTGAGATAGTAAGTACGAAGTCAATTTATCTCACTCTATTCGAGTGATCATCTTTGAAAACAAATAGTTTTTTTTTTATTTTCCTTATTATCGGTTAAACTAATTTTTGTTGGTTTTGCTCTTACGCTTCTTGTAGTGAACCGATTTTGATGAAGTTTGATCCAGTTCTTAGGAAAGCTAAACTTAAAAAAAATACTAAAATATAGGCATGACTAGAACATAGGCCTCCCCTATATTCAAAGATGACTATCAGACGTATTTCTTAGCTCATGCAAACAAAAAAAACGTACCAACTGAACAATAGTTAGAAGTCTGAAAATAATAAAAATATTACATTTGAGGAAGTTTAGTTTATTGTAACTGACAGTTTTTTTTTGTTAATTTTGTTTTCGTGAACTGATTAGCCCTTCGGAGTTTAAAAACCTTACGGCTTATTTGAATGAACTGGAAAAGGTAATTTATTGTCACCCTAATTGTTCTATAGTAAGGCTTAGCACGCACAGAGAAATCTCAACGCGCGATTTTTTTTTAAATTGTTGTAGATAAATAAAATAACACGATTAAGAAATATATATTTATATGTTTTGCATTACAACGTTTTACATCATCACAATGTACGTATTTCGTGAAGAATTGACACGTTCATCTCATATCTGAGCATACAACCTAAAATATTATAATAACGTACGAAGCACAAATGAGCCATCAGATGGTATCATGATACACTGTCACACATCTCAAATGAAGTGGAACACCTCAATTCGTATATTGAGTAACTCATACAAACTCCTCAATATATATTTTTCCTGCCCTTCGCTATCTCAATAGGGGGACGCGACAGAACGCGACTTAGCAGCCAACCAACACGTTTTTTTTTCGCAGTGCGATCAGAGGCAGTCTTTCATTCCACAAAACATTACCGCGAAACACTGATTTATTTTGAAATTATTCTTGCACAATTTTATTTTAGCAAGTGCGTGCAGCTTCATACAATTTCTAGTCACAGAATTTTGTGGGTAAATCGCGTCAATAAAATTTGTAGTGTGTGCTAAGCTAAGAATTCGTGTGTCAAAGGAAAGGGACACCGTCACTCCGTACTAACGGTCTCATCTGGCTCGCTGATCTTTTCATTTGAAATATAAACCTTCTTTATTGAGCATAAAGTGTATTTTTGTATACACAGAAATACAAAGCGCACAGTCCTGTTGTATTATAGGTCCATGATCTAACTAAACCATAATGTCAGCTGTCTATTTCATAACATACTCTTTTAATAAAATTCACAATATTATTATAGTATTATGCATAAATATAGTAGATAACTATATCTATGGTATTATGATACGTTTCAATTTATCGATGGATTTTTTTCAGATTGAAGTATTATCTGAAATCGTGGAAGCAGTAAAAAATTACAAAGTTGAGGTGTATTTGGATGGGGGCGTAACCACTGGCACTGATGTGTTCAAAGCTTTGGCTCTTGGCGCAAAAATGGTAGAGCTTGAACAGTTTATTTAGGATCGTAATTTTTGTGTAAAAAAATTATAATAGCCAATATTAGATAAATTTCATATTTAAGGTATATGTTTAACCAATCGCTTATATAGATCTGTTAGATATATTTTCTTTTTAAATAAAATTGAATAGTGACTGCACTGATTGACACGTGAAGTATTCGTGGTAACCCAAAGTGGTAACCATAGAATAAATTTTTCAAAGATTCGCGAATCGTACACTTGTTACGGGTCTAGGTAATTCGCGTATAATGTAGGTAACTATAATAATTACCTTTAACCAGACGTTTCAACTGCGTCGCGTCATCCGTGGTCCCGTGACCACCTGCAATCTACATTATACGCTCATCAGACCCCTCGTGTTAGTTAAATATAATAAATCTATTTAACTATTCTTACTAATTAAAGTAAGCATCAGTACTCTAGTGGTAGTAACTGCGGATTTTCAAGTCTCAGGTTTGAAGCCCGAATCGGACAAGCAAATGTTTTTGAGATTTACCTTAAAGGAATTCTCAATAGCAGCTCGGAGTTCGGAAGAACATCCCCGTGTCTCGGAATGCACGTATATAGTAATTGGTCCTTTTTTTTTGTTTAGGCGGGAAAAAATGTTCCTAATCGCACGCCCCGTCGTTCGGGGCAACGAACAGGGTAGTGTGGAGCCCTCACCCGCTAAAGAAACCCGCCGAGTGCCATCTCTCCGCCTTTATAATTATAGTAATTGGTCCTGCGCCTGAGCCCTTTTCGATCATGTCGGAATGCCATCCTAACGGAAAAATGAGTGTGGGGGAACAGAGGTTTTTTTTATACAACGTGGATGGCAAACAAGCATACGGCCCACCTAATGGTAAGCGGTTACCGTAGCCTATAGATGCCATCAATACCAGAGGCTTCACTCGCAAGTCGCTATCTCCAAGGAACGGGATAGGAGGTGGAGAGGAAGGTTAATAAGGAGAGAATAGAAGGGATAGTAAGGAAAGGATAGGAAAGATAACAAGGAGATGATAGGGAGGCGATATTTTTTCTTCCGCGATCGAACCGGCCCCTTTATGCTGAGATAAGCAAGGCTCTACCTGTGTGTGTTGGCGCACTTACTCTTGCACTGTAATATTATAGAGCTATACCTATATTATTAAGTATCTATCTATGTACCTCTTGTGTAGTTAGTCAGTCTTTGGAGATCATTATCATCAAAGTAAGTTAATGATAAAAGATCGACGTTTCTACTTAAGGTCTTCGTTGGACGGCCTGCCTTGTGGGGATTGACTGTTGGTGGTCAAGGTGGTGTACAGAAAATGTTAAATATTTTGCGTACAGAGTTGGAATACACTGTACAAATAGCAGGTCAGTGCATATTATGTTATGTCTCACGAAATATATGTAACTAAGTATTAAAATGTTGTATAATTCGAAACATTCTAAATTACTGGTTTTTTTAGGTACTCCGACTATTGCTGATATCACAAGAGATATGGTGCGCCATGAATCGACTTACAGTAAACTATAAGAATATTGAAAAATGTACCATCATATTATCAGAACAAATTCTGGATTCGAACCTGAGTATACAGGAATGCCGGATTAAATCGCAGCAATTACCTGCAGTGATGAATTTCTATATCACATCCTTACTTACCTTGTCCTCGTAAGGCAAGTCGAGCATGCCAACTGCTTAAAAAAATAAAAAAATAAATCTACTCTAATGTAAAAACGGTGTTATTCTTATTTTAATTTTCCGCAGTCAGCCAAGACTAATAAATTGTTAGCTTTTTTTTTAAATTATTTCTTGGTTACGGCGAAATAAAATAACGCATCAGTACATATGTTAGCTATTTTATTATAAGTTTACGATACAGGTTGTAGAGTACTACAGGAGTCATGTAGTTTTGATTTGGCCATAGCTTCCTTGAAATTTTCTGAAATATAAATAAATATTTATTTAAATTTCGCACATAAGAAAAGCGCCTACATAAGTTGTTTGTAATAATAAAGAGGATGTCTTGCCTTAAAATCACAGCCATACAAATTAATCCCAAGTTTAAGCTTTCTAACAGTTTGCTTCAAGTATTCGTCGTTAGCTAGTTTACGTTTTAGTACTACAGTATCATTACATGTGTTGCAAGAATTACTTATTTCTAGGCTGAAATCGTCACAAACTTCCTCGGAATTTTTGGCGTATTCGTCATTTAAAATTGCATCTCTTTTTCTCATATAATTGGTAAAACTATAGCTGCAAGACGAATCTTTGTTTGATACTACATTTGATAATAGTTTAGACTCTTCGTTTGTATCTTGCATATTAATTTTTGGTTTAAAGATATTTTTTACTGTTTTCACTAAAGCGGTACACGATTCATTTATGGCATCAAAAAACCAACCACTAATCGAGCGCTGATTAGTTTCTTTGATGTTCGTGCTTTGCTCTAAGCGGCTTAATGTTCTCGCACGCTTTGAAGACATTTTCTTTTGATGTGAACGTTTTAGCTTATGCCTAACAATTGAATTGATCATTGATCTACTGTTTTGTGCGTATTCTTGTGTAGATCTGCCACCATGACTTATATTGTACTTTTTGGGAGTAGACGCACATTTTGGTTTAAAGTAACTCAATTCAAGATGCGAATGATAGTTGATATTTTCTCTCATAGGGGGTAAGCTAGACGTGTCTGTCATAGGGGTTCGAAAATCTTGTTGAGTGCTTGCAGCAATATTCTTTGGAGGAGTATATTTAGTTGCTACGTTTATAGAAGTCTGACTGTTATATGTTTGTAAGAACGAGAACGATAGATCATTTCTTTTGATATTATCCTGATTATGAATAACTTTACTGTTAGGGTACGCGGTATGGCATGATTGCGTTTCGTTTTTTTGATATTTGCTCAATTTGGTTTTATGAAGAAATGTGTTGTTAAACATATTGCGGGTTGGTTCTTGCAGGTCACTAGGATTGCTCAGCATAATTTCTTTCATAACTTCTTGGAAAAAAATAGTAGTGTTTTTGGTATTTTGGAAGTCAGAAATAGATTTGTTCGGCTCTTTATCTATCGGCTTGTTATCGGTTATTTTACTTTCATGTGTGCTAGCTTCACAATACTCTAAAAAGTATGACATTATAAGTAAATACCTAATATTATAGTTTTCTATAAAGAACATGGCTTGCGATGCTTTTACCTGGTGGATCTTTTAAATGATACAGAATTACAGTCGCCCATTGTCCTAGCTGTAATAAAACAAATATCTATTAATAACAAAAAGACAAAAATACTAAAAAATATTTTTTTTTTGGTTTACGGACACCCTGATACAGTCATTAATTCTCAAATATTTTAAAGAAAATATCTAATTTATTCTTGTATAAGAAATAAGCATTGCTCACGATTTATGAACTCTGCGTCCACATATAATATGCCCCAAAACCAACATTATTCAAAATTACTTTCGCTTACGTTGCAAATAACAATTATATGTCCATGGAGCAGCCTTTCCATATAGGTAGGTAGGTAAGTAAACACATAAAACTAATTTTACAATCTATTTATCAAGATCTAGATCTTGTAAACTAGTGTCACATGGCAAATTACCTGCGATTGTGGTCCATATAAGTGTAAAAAGTCGCGAAGGTGTTGATAGATCCGAGTGTCAGTAATGAGATCGACTGCTTGAGTAGAACTTTGTACTAACGTACTCAGTAATTGAAGACAAGTCTCGTGCTGCAAGAATTCTCTGTCAAGAGAAAAGTTTTATTATTATACCTACGAGGAGTGATCAAAAAGTAGTGGGAACGACATATTCGTTGGTAAGAAAAAAAAAAATACTGGCAGGCATAGCTCAGATACATATTTGTAATTTATTAAATAAAGAAAAAAAACTTCGATTCTCTTTTGTTTTTTTCTGAATGTAGTCATTTGTTTGCTTCGTGTCGGAACGTGTTCTCGAAAATGGAGAAAAACGAAGTACGAGCCGTTATTAAATACCTCTGTTTAAAAAAGTTAACGACGCAAGAGATTTATTGCGATTTGGAGGCAACATTAGGAGAGTCTGCTCCGCCGTATTCCACTGTTGCAAGGTGGGCTTCTCAATTTCGAGTAGGGAGAACGAGCATGGAAGACGAACATCGTTGCGGCCGTCCATCGACGTCAGTCACCCAAGAAAATGTTGCGGAAGTCGAGAAAATTGTATTGAGCGATCGAAGGGTTACCATCCGATACTTAATTCAAGAAACGGGCATTTCATATAGAAGTATTCAATCCATATTGAAACAATCTTTGAATATGAGAAAAGTCTCCGCAAGATGGGTGCCGAGAATGTTAACCGACAGTCAGAAACAAAATCGACTTGACATTTCGAAGATATTGTTGGACAAGTTTCAAGAAGATTCTGAAAACTTTTTGTCTCGTTTCGTAACAGTGGACGAAATATGGCTCCATCATTTTGATACCGAGAAAAAACAGCAATCTTCGCATGGAAACGACCATCATCACCGACCCCGAAGAAGTTTCGTGCCGTGGCATCGGCTGGCAAGGTTATGGCCTCAATATTTTTTGACTCAGAAGGGGTATTGTTGATTGTAATCAATCAACAATACCCCTTCTGAGTGGTTCCACGCTCTAGGTAATCCTAGAGCGTGGAACCACTATTACAGGCCAATATTATGCAGCTTTAGTTCCCAAGTTGAGGAATGCCATCAAAGAGAAAACGAGAGGGAAACTTCGAAGGGGCGTGCTGTTTAATCACGACAACGCACCCGCGCACAGGTCGGCAGTTGCGATGGCTGCCATTCAGCAAGCTGGCTTCGAATTGGTTGACCACCCCCCTTGTTCACCAGATCTGGCGCCTAGCAATTTTTATCTGTTCCCCAAATTGAAAGAATACTTAAGGGGAAACAGGTACGAAGACGATAACGAGGTGATGGATGTCGTGGAGAGCTTTTGGCAGGACCAAGACAAAACTTTTTTTTTGAAAGGGATTGAAGTCTTGGAAAATCGCTGGACTCGGTGTGTAGAGAGACTCGGAGACTATGTAGAAAAATAAATTATTAAGTTATCAATAGTCACTATATTCTACTCATTCTCACTACTTTTTGATCCCTCCTCGTATATATTATATGACAGCTAGTACCCATCCGCCGCTGCACTTCCAAGTACCTAGTCAAGGTTACAAAATATCCTTAACATGAATTTAGTAAAGTAAGGAAAATTTTAACTAAAGAATATCCAAGTCAACGATTGATATGCTATTCAGTTTTTTAATGCTATATTTCAGTATTGGTCAAACAATTATTAGTGTCACAGGTTATGTGATTACATTTTCGGAGGCCTAGAAACATAGCATAGCCTGTATGCCCCGAAGGGGTAGGCAGAGGTGTATTACACACCCACGATTCGCCAGCTATGTTTAAGTCCTACGTAATAGGGGGCGAGCCTACTGACGTTTACCGGGCACATTTCCAAACTCCGAGCTGCTACTGAGAATTTTTCTTTTTAGAAAAAAGCTCAATAACATTGCCCGACCCGGGGATCGAACCCGAGACCTCATGATTAGAAGTCGCATACACTACCGCTACACCATCAAGGCAGTTTTTCGGAGACCTAGAAATGCTTAGGATCATTCGATCAAGGTACACAGGATAATTAAACGTGTGTTTAATAGGCAAAAAACTTTTCTAGCGGTTTTTACAGCATATAGGTACTATCGCTTAAAAACGTTTAATTTAATTTTAATGTAGACTAAAAGAGTTCTTTAGAATTACAGTCTTATATAGCCTTTGCTTACGGCTCCGCCGCAACCATAAGCT
Organism: Leucoma salicis; assembly: GCA_948253155.1. Classification (NCBI taxonomy): domain Eukaryota; kingdom Metazoa; phylum Arthropoda; class Insecta; order Lepidoptera; family Erebidae; genus Leucoma; species Leucoma salicis. The sequence goes on from OX411805.1 coordinate 15,795,686, forward strand.
AGTTTTTAGGTTGTATCTCAGGTTCCCGATATAGTAGCGGGATAAAATGTATACCAGTTTTAAGTCTAAATGAGATCTATCAAATGAAAAAAGTTGCATCAAAATCCGTTCAGTAGTTATTGCGTGATGCGCGAATAAACAAACAGACAAACAGATAAACAGCCAAACAGACAAGAAATCTAAAAAGAATTGTTTTGTGTTCAGATACGTCTATATAGCCTAATACAGTCATTTTTTCTCAAATATCTTAAATGAACAGACACAGCTCTGTTACACCTTTATAATAGTATAGCCTACATGGAAATTTGGATACCTTTGAAATAATGTTAATCCATTGCATTCAATAAATAAGCTAATATTTCTTGTATGGCTTTGAAGTAAGCTTTGCAGCACCAAAAATACTTCGATATTACTTTGATTACATTTTCTAACGCACTGGAATGTTAAAGAAAAGTTTAATAACTAATATTGGTAGCTGTATATTATACCTACATAATACATTGAATGATACCTAATAATAATAATAAATAAATATTCACGGACATTTCACACAACGTCCTCTGGTCCCAAACTAAGCTTCACGCTACGGATATAATGCATAGGTATATGTATTACTTCTTTTTTTGTAAATATATACATATAATATAAACGAACGATAGAAAACACCCAGACGCAGAACAAATATCATCACACAAATAATTGTCCTGAGCGGGAATTGAACCCACGACCATGCACGAAAGTCGGTTACACTACCGACTACGCCACGAGGCCCGTCAATATTCTAAGCGGCAGATCAAAAAACTAGAAATCTATTTCTAGAAGGCATGACTGACCGCCAGATCTTTTGATTGAATGAACTTATCAAAATAAATATCAATTAACATTTTTTGATAAATTTATACTTATATTTATTTAGCATTTGACATGCTTAGTCATATCGACTAACACTGCATCTTCTGAAATACCGTCCCAGATGCTTCGCCAATTCAGCTACCGTGACATCTGCTCAGGACTACAAATGCCGTTGACACATTTCTTTTTAGTGTCCTGGGCAACGCCTTCTGGGCGTGTTCCCAAGGGATGCATGTTGAAATCCTGCTCGTGATTGTTATTTTCGGCTTAACATTTTTTTTTCTATACAACGTGGGTGGAAAACACACTTACGGCCACCTGATGGTATAGCGGTTACAGTAGCCTATAGACTAGGAGTATTATTAGCGCGTCGCCTTTTCGTCGATAGGAAGGATAATAAGGAGAGGATAGGCTTGGCCCTCCGGCACCCTAACTCACCATACGAAACACAACAACAGGAGTATCTACCGTTATTTTACGCTGATCTTCCGTGAGAGTACTGTACACCCACTTTGTGTTCATTAATATGGCTAAGCATGTCAAACGCTTAAAAAATATACGAAAATATCGAAATAGTTGGCAGTGTGGGCAAGTGTTAAATAAAAGTACTAAACTGTTTTACCATTTGGTATGAATTTGGTGTCAATTAATGTGCATTAAATCAAAACTGTTTACTAATGTTGCAAGAAAAAATGGGTTAATGCAAATACACTACTATAAGTACCTACTGGTACCTATTTAGCTTACCGTTGGTACTAAGTGTGTACAATAACTTTGATTTGCTTCCAATCCACGGCATGTCTCGGCAATACATTGACAAAGAGATTGCCACACATCATGGTGCTACCAAAATAAAGCAATTAATGAAATTAATACTATCAAATATTTTCATTTGAAAGGGAGTTTAAGGTACTTAAATAATGACTAACAATATAAAGAGATGATTTTTGATTTTATTAAAGCAACGAAACTAGAAGATTATAAGTTTATTTCCTTTTAGCGTGTGATACAATTTCAATGTCATCGATATATAATAATAATGATAAATATTTGATACTTTTAACCCGCAAGATACTTAGGTCATATTTCGCTTAGTATTCGATTGTTTGGAATAATCAATGGTGACTTTTTATACCAATCTTTATTACACCCTTCCGATTAAAAGTAAGCAAAGGTTAAGAAACGACGATTTACGATTTTGTTTAAATATCTTCTTTATTGCAATAAGCTGCTACAGACGACTTCGTCCGCGAGGAATTTCGTTATTTTATTTTTACGCGACCTTGATTATTTTTCAAAATAAAAGAAGCCTAAGTTACTCCTTATAACATGTGAAAGTCCCTTCCAAATCTAGCCGGTTCGGAGATTACCCATCCAGAAAAAAGCCGAAAGCCATTCTAGTAGCAGAGCCTTGCTTATATCAGCATGAATAGGCCGGCTCGTTCGGGGAAGTACCACCCTCTCACAGATTAGAGTGAAACAACGGTAGGCAGTCCTACTGTATCGTATGGTGAGTGAGACCGCCGGGAGCCCTATTCTTTTCTTATCATCCTTCCTATCATCTCCTTAGTATCCTACCTATCATCTCCTTAATATCCTTCCTATCCACCTCCTATCCCTTTCCTTGGAGATGGCGAGTGATACTTCTGGTGCTACGGTAACCGCTTACCATCAGGTAGGTCGTATGCAGAAAAGGAAATAAGCCTTTTATTCCGGAAAATTGATAGATCCTGCCGGATAGCGATTTTTCCGTCCAGTTATGTGCAGTAGAGTGGAGTATTTATGATTATTTGACCTATATTGAAGTCCACGCAGACGAAGTAACGGACAGAATCTAGTTATTTATGATTGAGCTATAAAATTTGTCATTTTTGTCCGTATTTTTTTTCGAGTTTGTGATATTCATAAGAGAGATTCGAGAGGTAAAGTGATAAACCTATTCTTACTAGTAGTGAATACATTAAACACAAAATGAAAAATGTGAAATCGAAAATAACAGTCACGAGCAGGATTCAAACCTGCATCTCCTGTATACCATCCAGATGCTTTTGCCAATTCAGCCATCGTGATCCTTGCTCCTGACTGCTAATTTCGATAACACATTCATACTTAACGTCTTTGGGTGACGCCTGCACCATCTGTCGGAAGTATTTTCATATATTATACCCACCAGGTAAACTTAATTTTACAATTAAGATTTTACCTAATAATGATGCAAAATTAAGTTTACCTGGTCGGTATAATGTATGAAAATACTTCCGACAGATGGTGCAGGCGTCACCCAAAGACGTTAAGTATGAATGTGTTATCGAAATTAGCAGTCAGGAGCAAGGATCACGATGGCTGAATTGGCAAAAGCATCTGGACGGTATCCAGGAGATGCAGGTTCGAATCCTGCTCGTGACTTTTATTTTCGATTTCACATTTTTCACTTTGTGTTTAATGTATGTTGCTAAGCATGTCAAATGCTAAAAATATATATAAAAATATCTAAATAGTAGTGAATAGCTATAGTAAAGAATATTAGGTAAATTCTTACCATCATGCAGCTATTGAATAATTCACACATAGTACCGAGACAACCACTACTTCTAATCTTGTTTTTCGCGTACAATATCAATGTTTTTCTTCTGCTATCGGCCTCATCGATGGAGTATATAAGTGCTGATAGAAAATTGAACATGACAATCGCTTTCTTCGGCGGGCAGTTTGACAGCACGTGGGAGATTTTGTCATACAAAGAGTTGTAAGTGATGATAGCTTCGATCGTGGTGTCCTTAAATAATGCAATAGGTATTTGTATATTAGCAAGCAAGAAAGTAGGGTCTATTAGTTAATTAGTTTCTTGAAAAATAAAATAATATGAAGTACTTAAATAAAACATATAACCTAAAAAAAATCTATCCATCCATCAGAATTTCAAAGTCCACTGCTGGGCATAAGCCTCCTCAATAGAGCGCCATAAAGGCCGGTCTTGTGCTGACTTCACGCAACGGCTCTCTGCAAATGACCAGATCGCCGGTCCATCTGGTCCGATACCTCGTTGCCACTTCGAAACTTTCTCGTCTCTCTCTCGAGGTCTTTTGTAAGTTCGTCGAGCGACGTGACCTACCCATTGCCACTTCAGCATGCCAACCCGGCATTCTATGTCGGTCCCTCCCATTCTCCTACGGATCTCTGTATTACGGATTCAATCACGTAGAGTAATACCATAGCACGCAGAGCGACTGAGCTTTGATACAAGGCCAATATTTAGAGGCCACGTCTCTGTTCCATATGTCATCACTGGCAACACACATTGGTCGTAGACCTCCGTAGATATTGGAAGAGAAGATCTTCCTTAGCTTCCCGAACGCTGCCCAGCCGAGTTTAATGTTAAAAATAAAATATAGGTATATAATTTTTTACCATATTTTTTATATATGTATATAGGTACTCTCAATTATTAATTAAATCTAAATACCTATTATAAAGTACAAATTATTTGTGAATAAGGAAAAAGAGATTTTTAGTACGAGCGGGAAGCGAACCTGCGTCTTTTCCAATCCGGGGAAGTGAGCTATGATATGATGATATCATCCCAATCTCCTTATCATTTACGACCAACGCCATCTATCGGAATGCATTTACATGCATTAATCCAATATAGTAAGGTTAATTTTGCAATTAAAATTAATATCATTATAAAAAAAAACTCCTTATTCACAAATAATTTGTACTTTAAAAAGTAGCGGAGCATGTCAAATGCTAAAAATATAGATCAAAAATGTTAAAAATAGAATATAGTCAACATAAACATGCGTTAAGTACATAAAATATTAAACTAGTTACCTGCCGTACGTTTGACACCAGATAGGCAGACAACATAGAAAACAGCTTTGTTTGAATATTTATGTTATTATTTGTATGTAATAACTCTAGGAGTCTTTTTAATTCTAACATGTTACTAGATTTGGTTGATGGTACGATATTCTGAAAATATTGTAAATAAATATCGATTTATCTATATATCTATAAATTATTTTAATAATTGCAAATATAAACTCAGATTTAAACACACTATAATCACTTGTTTTAATATACAAACAGATATAGGTACTATACTTTTAAAATTACACATTGTCTGTTCACAGTCGTGTTCATTATTAAATTTATTAAAAGAGTAAATGTATGGTATTTTTAGTAAGTTCCCGTAATAATTATTTATATAGGTACTTAAACAGCCATCAAAGAGTAATAATAACTACGTTTTATAGTTCAAAATAGCCATTTTAGTTTACAGTTTACCGCCAATTTTTTTTTTTAATTTTTACTTTTTTCCGCTGTCAAGGACAACCTTGTAACCAAATACAAATTTACAAACGTCACTTTACCTTTTTATCACCAATTTTATTTTTCCTTAACTTTTTCATTATAAATATTTTTTATGCTCAGGCACGCAAATTTGCCTATTTTTGATAAATTTATGGGAAAACATTTAAAATTATTGTACTTATTTAGATTTTTTGATAGCCTGATTTGTCGTGAGATCCTTATATTACAATTTCATACAAGCAAAAAGATTTTTCTTGATTCTTTAGGAAATTCTTGGCAGTATTAGATGTCAGTGCCTATGCCCTTCCTTTTTGATGTGAAACATCTAATGCGGAGGGAGGGTAAAATCGGCTGTTAGCGTGGCGAAGCTTTTATTTTACTTGTCCCATTCAAATCTTGCAAGGTAAATTTGACACACTTCCCGGTTTCCGATTGAGCTGAAATTTTACACGCATATGTATATCACGTGATAATGCATTATTTTGAGGACATGGAACTGATCTGATAATGGAGCTGGAAGGTGCTGATAGAAACTCTATAATGAAATGGCGCAACCCCGTCGAGTTTGGGCTCGTATGATTCGTCTTGACGAGTACTTTGTCTCTAGATGGTATCTAGGGTCTGATGATGGAGCTGGAAGGTGGCCACAGTAACTCCATAATGAAACGACGCAACCCTGTTAAGTTTGGACTCGTTTGATTCGTATTGATGAGTACTTTGTCTTTTGATGATATCCAGGGTCTGATGATGGAGCTAGAAGGTGGCCATAGGACTCCGTTAAAAAAAAACATAACCCTATCGAGTTTGGGCTCGTATGATTTATCTTGACGAGTACTTTGTCTCTAGATGGTATCCAGGGTCTGATGATGGAGCTGGAAGGTGGCCAAGCAAAACTCTGCAATTAAATGGCTCAACTCTATCGAGTTAGGGCTCATTTGAAATGTCTTGACTAGCACTCTAGACCTAAATGATATCCAGGGTCTGATGATGGAGCTGGAAGGTGGCCACAGTAACTCTGTAATGAAATGACGCAACCCCATCGAGTTTGGAATCGTTTGATTCTTCTAGATGACTACTTTGTTTTTAGATGGTATCCAATGTCTGGTGATGGAGCTAGAAGGTGGCCATAGGAACTCCATTATAAAACGACATAGCTCCATCGAGCTTGGGCTCGTATGATTCGTCTTGACGAGTACTTTGTCTCTAGATGGTATCTAGGATCTGATGATGGAGCTGGAAGGTAGCCACAGTAACTCTGTAATGAAACAACCCAAACCCATCGAGTTTATACTAGTTTGATTCGTCTTAAGGAGTACTTTGTCAAGTTATGATCATTTTATTTCTACAAAATAATTTCGATGTTTTCACATCTGGTAGAAGTCCCGCGACGCCTAGTTTTTTTTTGTTGTAATAGGGCTGCCTCTCGTTAAGTGGGGCTGAGTTACATGGGCGAAATGTATTTCCACACGTTGTGTGCCTTTGAGGGTATTGTGGTAAGATTATTGAATAATATTTTTTTTAAATAACGTACGTAAATAAGAGAAGTCGGTGAAGTTTTATTTATTAAATAATGAGTTTGCGTTGTTACCAAAATATATTTGACTCTGTAGTCGTGTCTGTACACGGCGGTATGACCTAGATCTTTAGAGTGTCTAATCAGATACCTAACAGAAACATAGCATCACGCCTGTATTCCCCGAAGGGGTAGGCAGAGGTGTATAGGTGTACCTAACAGAACTAAAAAAAACGGTGTTTTGGCGGGAACGCGAAAGAATCATATCGTCGCTCTATATTATTTTCCAAAATTTCTGTATGTGCATAAATATTGGCAAGTGATATAATGTGGCGTAACGTACGTGAGTACGTCTATCTATGAATTTTGTATGACTTTGAGTGTAATTTGTTTGATGAATTTCACATGGAACATGACACTGGGAACAATGAATAAGCTGAAGGCTGATTGCCCTAATCAAAAAAAAGAAGAAATAAAAAAACTAAATTTTTACTTTGTGGTTTGTGGCTGAGAATGATTGGACCAAAGTACTAAAGATTGGACATTGGAAGCATGGAAGTCATCCAAGGCGAGGTTGCACGAAGCGAAGCGAAGTATCCCTGTACACTCTCGTATTCGCCTTACTTCGCGAGTAGTGCAGTGCCTGCAATGAATGAAGTTTATGTTATGGGGACCGGTTTGAATCCTGTAGCAAACTCCAGTAAATTTACTCAAAATTACAGAAATATAATGAAGTATTCTACTGACGAACATAGTTTTCATGGTGAACAAAACAAAATAATAAAATATCCTAGCCTTAGATTATTGATATATCTAGATGGACGCTTGGCGTTGTAAACGCGTCAAAAAAAATTGGGGTGAACTTCTCTCACCCCAATGCTGTTAGTGTCAATCGTGACGTCACTTGACAAGGTCGTATCCAGGAGCAATAGTGTGTCATTTAAAATGTCAACGTGTGTAATTAAATTGTGCCGAAACTATAAAAATCGGAAAATGAGCACTAAAGATATCTCTTATCATCGGTTAGTAACATTATTTCATACAATAACTGGCTAAATAAGTCATTTAAATATTCCGAAAATAAATTAATTTTAGTTCGTATTTTTTATGTGATACCAGTTTATGAACTTAAATTTAATCTTGGAAAGTTGATGATATTTTAACGATAGAGAGTAATAGAAACATTACCTAACATAATTATTAGCGTTTTTAATGGATCCATAAAGCTGTACAGTCGTCATTTTCGGAATTAATTACAATATTGCTATTTGTAATATTATTATTTATTTTAATAATGAAGATTGTTTACATTTTTAAATTTATAAATGTCGTGGGTTATAGTAGTATTCTCATTAACCCCTCCAAGCTCAGTTCACGACAGGTGCACAGACTACTATGAGAACACATATAAAAAAACAGTCTTGCGGATTGTTTTTTTTGTTGATATTTTACACCAAAGAGAATTTAACCACTACGTTTATTTTACGTATATTTAGGATACCATACAGATAAATATCTAAAAAATATCTAGACCACCTATCCCAGTTCTGTAAACGGTATTGGCTTTGTGAATTGTTACTTTATATAAAGTAATAAAGCTCTAAAACTAACATCAACTACATAAAAACGGAAACAATACGACAAAGATCGTTGTATTCCTATAAGTATATTTTTATAAGAAATCGAATGTTATGTGGTTAGAAATTAATTAGAAAAGCATAAAGAAAGTCTATTTTTAATATTTCAATAATAATACATTATAGATTACTTCGTAAAAATAAGAAATATTATGAAATCTGAATTTCTTCATTTTCGTACGAAAACAGGCTAAGTGTTGTAGTGATGCGCTGCGTCCGCGATCGACATATCGATACGTGCGATCGATAGAATCGTAATATCGTTTTTTAACTGTGTGTTTTATAATTGCTATTTAGACTTATATGTAGTAGGTGTATATTAGTAAGATATACAATATCGTTATTCTAAACATATTGTTTTATTTGGAAACCACCTTATAAATAAATATTATGATGGCGAGTTTAGGACCAGATACTTCTCAATATTTTAAATTATAAAGTTTAAAGGAATCGACAAAAATATTCTTTGGGTTTCATAAAGCCGGTTCATTGTTCAGGATCAGAAATATCTAATGTACTCGGAGAATAAAATGTTAACCACCATTATCTTAGCTTTAGTACTATAACTTGTTTCGGATCTGTAGGTGCCTATTCATCTGCTCAATTTCGTTTCGTGTTTTTTTTTGCAATTTTATAGATATCTATAAAATTGAATATTTACGGATATACAAAATATTGGAGATTTTACATAAGGTTGTAATTACAAGAATAAAATGTTAACATTATCTTTATATATATATTTCTTGTTGTGTACGTCACTGAACTCCTCCTAGACGGCTGGTCCAATTTTGATGAATTTTTTTGTATGAGTTCAAGGGGATTCGAGGATGGTTTAGATTCACATTTGGAACCGGTAGGTGGCGCCACAATAGGATTTCAGGACCTTTTATTCTATTTATTTGTGAATGTTTGCCTAAGTACCGGGATGGTTTAGATTCACATTTGGATCTGGTAGATGGCGCCACGATAGGATATCAGGTTTTTTTTCTTTAATTTTTTCTAATGTAAAAGGCCAATATTTGGACAGAACAACGAATGTTGGGTCCACTAGTTAATATATATATTCCCACTATGACATTTCAGTAAATAAAATGATCCCGTAGATAAACATTAGACTAAAACAATGTGAGAAAATATGAAATAGAAAATGATATACACGAGCGAGGATCAAACCCATGCCTTCCGAGTTACCTACTTTCAGACGTTCTTCCAAATAGGCTATCGTGACATTCATTTGTGGCTATCAAATTATATAAATATATTATTATTTTTATATAGAGAGATTTTTATATTGCTCTGGCTCGCTGGAGGTCGAGGGAGAAGCGGGTGGCACCTTGTGTGTTGTGGATCTGAAATAAATACATTGCCATTAGTATGTAGTGGCAGACGAGCCACGGCCCACCTGAAGGCAAGTGGTAACCGCCACTCATGGACTCAACTATACTAAGTATACTAAAAAGTCCCAAGGCCCTCCGTCCTTATTGTCCTTTATCTGCACGTGGTATCCTTTTCCTTGTAGCTGGCGACGCGCAAGTGATTCTTCTGGGGCTGCCAGTATCTATAGGCTCCGGTAACCTCTTAGCACCAGATGGGCCTAATGCTTGTTTGCCACCCATATAGTATAAAAACGTCATCCGTGCGGCGACGGACTGAGAATACACGTATCATAACCCCATCCTTTCACACGGGTGTTGTACAAGGCGACTAAGGGAAGTAAGCAATTGTTTCCCATTGCATTACTGCTGGTAGGGCTGAGTACCAAGTGAGAGTACTCACTTGTTATCAGGCCCGAACAGGTCGGTATTACCGTCTTCTGTGTAACCAGTCATGAAGCACGTCAGTGTATTTTGGCTGTAGCAGAAGATAGCCGTTTATTCTTTCATTTCATATCTCAGAAATGAAATGATGCGCAGCGGCTTGACAATACTCTCGGTTTAGTTGAGTCCATGAGTGACGGTTATCACTTATCATCAGGTGGGCCGTGGCTTGTCTACCATCATAAGTAATAAAAAAAAACACAGTGAAGTACTCGCTGAGACTGTAGCCGTGGTGGTGTAAGGGGAGCGTATGGTGGCGGTAACGAAGTCTGTCGATCAACTAGATTTTCCTAAAAACAAGTTAACAGGCCCGTGGTATCCACTGGGCGCTCTGTCAATTCAATGATAATAATTACTGACTATCCTTACAAAATCAAAATATAATAAATATGAAAGTGAGTTAGTTTGTTATGCTTTCAAACTGCAACTACTACTGAACCAATCTTCATGAAATTTTGCCAATCTGAAAGTGCCTACGGCCCCTTTTATCAATAAATCCCTTCAAGAAGTAAAATACCACTATTAATAAGATCAATATTTACAAAAAAATAATCAGTACCTCCTACTGTGGAGTCTCCGTATATATCTAGTTGGTCGACCTTGTTCGTCTCATCCTCGTCCTCACTAACCTCCGCATACCGAATAATTGCTTACCGAATTTGGTGAAGTTTTCTGCTCTCACGTCATTTTCTCTAAAACATAAATACTTAGAAAAAGATATAGATCTATATATGTTATATAGGACCGTTGCATACAGGCAGCATATAACCTCCTGATGGGGTGCTGCCTTAGAGAAGCCTTTGTCTGTATGTCCAGCAGTGGACGAAAAAAGCTGATGAATGGAGATTATGTCTCAGATTCCTGATATAATAACAGGATAAAACGAATATGAATTTTTAAGTCTAATCAATAGCTATCAAACAAAAAATAGTTGCATTAAAATCCATTTAGTAGTTTTTGCATGATACGCGAACAAATAAACAGACAAACTTACAAAAATCCAAAAAAAAATATTTTGTGTTCAGGCACACCTAAATAGCCTGATACAGTATTTTTAAAATTTATTAAATGTACAGCTTTATAATAGTTAGGATAAAATCTATATAATAATAATATAATAAAAGGAGATAAAAGATAAAAGGTAGATACATGACGACGGTGAAACTATCGACACCTAACATAATCGATGCCCATCACTATAACACCAACCTTTTTACCAAAATTAACAGAATTTTTCCTTATTCATTTTTCGACTTATTCTTATTCAATTACTTGCATAAATAATTATTATGAATATCAATATGCAGCCTATTACTATTTTTTTTTTCAAAACTTTGTTAGCCACATATCAAAATAGGGATTTATGTTGCCTATTTTCGGCATGTCATTAATACAACTACAATGAAATCCATAAATCCAATTATGTAAATAACTTTATTATATATAAAATAACATACTATTTATTGCGTAAAATAATGCTCTTACCTTTTATAACAATAATTTCCACCAAGCACTAACACTCCGCATTATTTTTTTTGGCGGTAAGGTACTAACCTCTTTAAAAAAAACTCTTTGTTTGGCTGTACGAGGCAGCTCCGGCGCAAACTCGAACCCACAAAGCACCCTAGTATATACGGAAAGCCGAGCCACCGGTGGTTCTCGGGCTCCTGAGGGTTAAAGAAGAGATTACATATAGTATATATATTTTTTATAATATATTAAGATTATGAGAGTAAATAGAAAGAAATAATTGACTTTATACCTACGAAAAATTTTGTAGTATAAGAATGTCTTGAATCTATGATAATATAATTTTCGCATAATTTAATACTGACACTGGACTGCCACTACCACTGAAACTGGTATCATTACGCACGCACACAAACACAAATTGCACAAGCGTAATGACAGCTGTCACGCACACTAACATAATAATTCCCGACCGATTTTTATGACGTTTATAAGAGTGACAGTCCACCTCAATATTTTTTTACAGGTTCTGATGGCAGAAGATGCGGACATGTACTTAGAATTTCAACCTCTAAATTAAAATGGTACAGAAGAAAGTTAAGATCAATAATAAATCAAAATACAAAATTAACATTGGTTGTGAAATATATGTAAATATTGTATTAAAATATATTCTGGAATTTAAGCCTTATAGTAACATAACGAGTGCAATAAGATAGAATTATTTGTTTTGGGCTAAGAAATAAATCTTTACCAGAAAAAATCAAGGTTTGAATAAATAAAATAAAAATTGTGTTTTCTTTTACTACCTAAAATTAATTAATTAAATAAGTAGTGATATTAAAGGCTACAATAATATATTTTGTGGATAAAAAGACTTATACCTTAACTAAGTATTTTTAGTAAACTGTCGTAAAGAAAAAGAAATACAAAAATAAAAAAAATACACATGTCAAAGTCTAAAGTAGAGTTCATAGTCGGGAAGTCTAGTTTTCTTTTTTGTAGGGAAGTGCACCGTCTGTATTCCTTCCTAGTCTGTGGTCCATCTAGATATATTTAATCTAAGATTCTAGCTTTGTTGTATGAAATTAAGTAAAATTGCTAAATAGGTATTTTTCGTTATTTTAAATTCTTGATGTTTAATTCATGTAGTAACGGACTAAAGTCCCGCGTCCATTAGGCGCGCCGAGCCGGGCCAAATCGAATCGCAGAAAGTCGTCTCCTATACATTTACTACGAAACTGCGCCGTATCGTATATTATGGACACCTAGCAGCCGCAGCTCCCGCCTGACCGCACGCTGCGTAATGCGGATTTCAAGCAAGGAGCTTTCACGCGTAAGATGGTACGTGGTGTGGCCGCTCCGACGACCAAAGTCGAATTGGAGGCAAAGAGTTGGCCCAGTAGGTCGGCTCTACGGGCTGTGCCGTTAGGAACATTTTGTCCCGCTTTAACAAATTGGTCGGTATCACCGTCTGCTGTGTGATCAACAAGAAGGTACCCCGGTGTGCTTGGTTGTAGTAGCGGGAGATAGTCATCTATTTAATTAAAAATAACGACAGCTTGCCAGTATTTTTAGTATTGTCGAGCCCAGGAACCTTTACCACTTACAATTACGATTACCATCAGCTATAAAAAAAAGATTTTATTTTTGGATTAGGGTGAGTAAGCTAGGTTATGGCTTTGCCATAGATCTTGCCAGGGATTTTTACCGTTACTAAAGGTAGGTAAGTATCTACTAAACTGCTACGACTACTTTTTTTTCTATTTTTTATTGCTAGTGGTGGCAGACGAGCCACGGCCCACCTGATCGTAAGAGGTAACAGTCGCTCATGCACTCGAATATACCGAGGCTATTATCAACCCGCTGCGCACCATTTCATTTCTCAGATAAGAAATGAGAGAATAAACGGCTATCTTCTGCTACAGCCAAAACACACTGACGTGCTTCCTGACCGATCACACACGAGACTGTGGTACCAACCCGCTAGGGCCCGATAGCAAGTGAGTACTCCCACTTGTTACCCAGCCCTACCACCAGTAATGCAATGGGTGATAATTGCTTACTTCCCTTAGTCGCCTTGTACGACACCCGCGGGAAAGGATGGGGTGGTGATACTTGTATTCTTAGTCCGTTATCACACGGGCACAGTCTAGTTTAGTATGAATTCTGGTGCTTTGCATGATGTATTTATACCCAAGAGAGCTCGGTTAACTTTTTAGGCACTTGATACTTGACGGCCTGGTTGCTTTGTGGGATAAATAATTGTGGATTCTAGTTACGGAATCGACTAAAGAAGTTTTACTTAAGTTAATTTTACGAAGACGTCGCCGTCGTCAAGACGCGTCACTTACTATACCTTGACGGTAGGTTTTCTTAGGATATTTTGTCAATGATGGGAAGAATATAAATATAACTATGAATAAAACAACAAGTCGCATGTGCGTGATATTTTATTTCATTGAACTTATATCTTCCACGAGAATGCGCTGTTCAATTAATGCAATCGTCTGATTAACTATGTGACTAACGTGCTCTGTTTATATTGTTCTAAATATGTGCGTACATACGAGTAAGTATTTAGCATGTACCGTTTACACACGTTAATGTAACAAACATGAACAAACGTTCAATAATTTGTATAAAAAGTTTGCATAAAGAAATGCATAATTGGATTATAAATATTTTCAATAGATGTTGATCGTTTTACATATTCCTTTTAAAAAAATCTTACCAATTGATTTGTAAGCGACTATCGAAAACAAGCGACGTGACGTGCAGGTAACCTGGGTCTATAAATTCATAATAGGTAGTTCGTTAATAGAAATTATCCAGTTCAGTAAAAAGTCTTATTATTTATATAAATGGTTGATAGAAATAAACGTATTCAATTGTATTGATTCGTGTTTTGGGGGTGGTAATTTCTATGTATTTTATGTCCAGGCTAAGCAACAGACTAAAATATAATTGTATCAGAGATAAACACCATTATTTTCCAGGCAAACAATTTGGCGCTTCTCGCTGTATTGTTTCTTTTTGTAATCTTATTTACAATATACTCACGGATTGTTTAATAAGTAATAGGATTCAACGGTAAATGCCTGGAGTCATATGTCATCTAATTTTAATTGTGAGAACAGTAGTGTTGATAGAGGTTAAGAACAGATATTTGACTCGCAGATATGTTTTACCTAAGTAGGTACAATTATTATTAACGGTATATACGGCTTAATAAGCTATAACTATACTCGCACTGTCATTATTCTGTCTATCAAGATTACACACCAGTTTCTTCAACACGTAGGTAGATAAATAGCTTATATGAGTATCTATGTACCTATAAGTAGTTATCATAGATAGCTAGCCAGTACTTCAACCGACAACGTCAACTTCATAAGAGCTTATTTGTTTTTTATACTCACAAAAAGACTGTTTTTGTTGTACCAACGGGCAGTTGTGTGACAACCCTGGTAGCCTAAAATGATCATTTTATATTAGGTATGTAATAATATTATTGTATTATAAATATCCCAAAACATTAAACACGCAACATGCCTTAGAACATCATTTATAACAAAAAACTCCTGAAAATAAATTTTAAGTAGGTTTTGAACGTCAAGTGTTAAATGAGACAATTTAAATGACAAAATATCATCTGATAATTTGATGATAAATTTACACGGGTAAGTAATTATTTGTATCACGAGTCATACATTCTGTAACACTTCTATATCATGTAATATAATATACAACCTTTGTCTATGGACCTATAAAATATAACGTCAATCAACAAAAATCATAATTTTTAAAAATATTAAGCATAGAGGGGGTTTTTATTGTCGATACTTTTGCGTAAGCACATTACATGAGTGCCATGTTAATCCACAAAATGACCTATAGGTATATCTATTCGTTAATAACTAAGTAATCATAAGTAGGTACATAGATATACTAGTTATTAGGTATAATGTAAATTGAAGGACTTAAGAAATTAAAATGGAATTTGAAATTTATAATAATTGTAGGAAGCATACAGAATGTATAGTGCAATACATATAAATAATATTTATAAATATATATGTATTAGCATTTTAAAACAATTTAACGTGCGCTTAATTTCAGCTTAGCCATACAAAATTTCGATCACAGATATAATACAATGCACGCCATAGTTTTGCGCTTTTGTTGTTGAAATATAAAATACTTAACTTATTATTACTATAATATTTAAATTTATTTGTGACATTATTCAAAGCTGAAATGTTCAGTTTCCGACTATAGTATTACAAGGCAACAATTTTTAAATAATTTAAGCAAAATCTCATCCCAACTCAATAAACTACACTTATATTTAAATCATTATGGAAGTGTTCCCAGTTAAATATGATGACTATCGTGTGTGGTCAGTGTTTTAATACAAGCTGAAATCACATAATTACAAATATTTTCTCATTAATTATATATGTATCTAGTTTTATGAACTGTAATTTAATAAGATATGGCTAATAGGTATAACCCATTAGACAGGGAAAACCATTCCAGTTTAACTTCATTCTTCAATAAACAAAATTAATCTTTTTAGTCCCTATAGTTTAATTCAATGTTTACAAGACTATAAATATGTAGGTGTTATTCAAATCTTGGTTAAAAACCGGACATTATGATAAAAAAAAAACGGAGTTTTAATAGTATAATAAAGAAATATTTTGTGAAATGTAAAGTGCAATATGAAATAGAATAAAAAGAGTATTTACCTAATTATTCTGTTAAAGTCATAAATAGTCGGTGCACATGTAAACAGTCTAAGCGTTAAGATTGCCGTTTGCTAATCATAATACTCGTACCAGCATATACCTATGGTTAGTTTTAAAACTGGTAATTATTTTTATAATTATTTTATTTTTAGTCTTAAGTTATCGTTATGACTTATGAACCATTTACACCCTGTGCTTAAGCGCTATTAGCCGAACAACTAAAATCAACTAGCGTGTTTGATAATGTACACTTGTGACGGCTTTAAAGCTAGGAAAATTATCCTTATGACTAATGATCTTAAATATCAACTTATTCGAAAAACAGAACCGCTTTAGAATTTGTGAACACAACACAATGTCTTTATGTACCGTGGAACCGCTTTAAAATAAAAGACTTCTCTTTACTTACACTCTTAATATAACATTTAGACTCGAGTCTAAGCTTCACTCAGCATAGGTCCTACTTATAATTACGGGACACGTTTCTGTAGTGATTTTGGTTCAATACTTAGAGTACCTACATTATTTGCTACGTTAAAGTCAGTAAATAACACATTGCTGTGAACTTGCCTATATTTATTATTTTCAAAGTATCATCAGTATTTTTCTGAAGTTGGTTGCGCTTTGTGTTTTTTAAATATATGATATAAAACAAATAAGTATTATGTGATCATAATATTAAAATTTATGAGTAGTCAGCACTTGCATGCAGTTTTATGAAATTACGTGAAAGTAGGGATGTGTCCCCGTGGTCTTTGTCAGTGAGTGTTTTGAATAAGACTAGGTACGAAGTAAGAAAAGAAAATGTAATTTTTTTATATCACTAATGCATGGCAATAACATAATTTTATTGATTTCTTCTCGAATACATGAATGATAACTATTTTGAAATAACAATAATAGACAATTTGAAGTTCTACAACTACGAAAGCACGTAACAATGTTTAAGTATAGATCTAGAATGCCTGGCATATAACTATATTAGTAATTTAAAGCAAAGCTATTTTGTTGATGAGCTAGATAAATTGGAGAATAGTAGATATTTTTGAGAATTGACCAATTTACAAACCTAATACTAAATATTTACATTAGTAACAACTACCCGCATTAAATAAACTGTGAAAAAAAGTGTGCGATATCACATTTTTACATCTAATGGCATAATAATTTTTAATCCATGCATTATATTAGTAAAGTGTTTTGCATAGTGCGACTTCTATATTTTATAGAATAACTTGAATCTATAGCTCTGGCCTATTATTGTCTAACATTTAATAATGCCAAAATTATGTCGTTGGTACAGTTAGAACAGTTAGATTTAATAAACCTACTCTGCTCAAATCTGTCGAACGTTATTTTCGATATTCCTTCTTTTTACATTGCGATTTTACTCGATCAATTTTGCTTTGAAATTGGAAAAGTTTAAGTAACCGTTTTAGGGCGGATTCGACCAAATAAGAATACATTTTATTCCTGCAATAAATCTCTGCTTACTCGAGAATAAATCAATTTTACATTTTACCAACAACAATTCGAAGAATAGCGAGCCTATTTGGGAATAGTCACTATACCACCGATAAGCATCGAATAAGGAGTAAATCCAAGAATAAAAAAAATGGCGTCGTCTTGTGCTGTCATTTTTCGAAATCAATATCGGTTTCGGGCGCGTGACAGCTACTTTCTCATGCTATAATACGACAAATAAGAGTTGAGATGAGTTAAGTTATACATTATCCCGTTTGTAGAACAATTTCTTTTTGCTGGGTATTACATTCACTTCGCTATTCCAAGTATAAGCGATACGTCAGATGGCGTGGAAAAACGACTTTTGATTATCTAAGAGAATAAAATCGTGGAATAGATTATTCTCGGTATAGTTATTCATGTATATATTCGAGTTTGGTCGAATCCACTCTTAATCGATAGATTATTTTTTAATATCTCTTGTTTTACCATTTACTTTTAAAATACACAACATGTGAATTAATTTAATTTACCAATTCAGAATAGAAACATTAGTAAAATGAACAATACGTATGCTAAATGGAATGGTTTAATGATATGATTCCGCATGATATGATGATTATAATTTATAATGATTGTCAAGAACCGCTTATAACAACACCGTCAAAGAACACCGATATTTTAGCTTCAGTGCATAGTTCATTCAAACGACACGTGTTAACAATGCTACTAATGTTAACATTCACGAAGTATTTTTAATATATTGTGGGCGTTTAAATTATTGCTTATAATGATATATTGGCGAAATTTCTTACTCGATAACTAGGATACACATTACAACATAAAGTTATTATTTTGAGCCACAATGATTGTGTAAGCGTGTTAACATAGTCAAAATTTATCGTTATTTAGAAGTAACATATAGGTGATTTATATTAACGGCTTCATAAGTTTATTTTTACACAATTTAATAGACGAATACAATGAATTGAAAACAGTTTGAAGTTATGAATTAATGAAGACAATGTGGTAAATGTGTGTACGTTTGTCGAGTGTGTCATCATAAACGCACTTCCACAAGGAGTATTCAATATGGTTCATTTACGTGTACACATTACCTAGCTACTATGTAAAGGCAAGGAGCAAGGACGGGTAGAAAGCGTTATCGTTTAGGTACTCTCTTCTGGAAATACAGTTCACGGTTTTACGTAGTCTCTCAGTCTTATTAGCCTCATTCTGAGTTAGCTGAAATATATAATAGAATCATTACGTTGATAAATTATTTTTGTTTTAACTTTCAGAATAATAACAAACACATACACCAAACCATGAGGTCGATTAATTACGGCTAGGTATACACTATTGTACATATACCCATACGTTATACATAATGAAAATTATTACTTTTTAAAAGCCTGTAAATTACATAAAATTAAAGCACCCGATATAACCACCACTTATTGCGTTTCTAACCACTCGTGTAGTCGCACACCTCAATAAAGTGAAACTGCTCCGTGTCCTCTTGTCGATTTAACTGAATTGCCGCTGGACATTCTTTAAACTTTACTAAAACAAATATTATTGAAATGATATATTTTATAACAAATGGACTCTGCACAGGCGGGCGGCGCCGCTGGCGAGGTCACGAGGACGTGTTTGTTTAGGCGTTAACGGAAGTACAAAATTGGTCCATCGTTAGGCGCGGGCCGTGTCAGAGGAAGCTCCGGTCGTCGTCGTGGGGGAGGCGAACGATGCGCCGGCAGAAATGGAAGCGCGCACGCGGCGGCAGCGGGCGCGTGCCGGCGGGCTCGTGCGGGGAGAGCGAGCCGCACGACGGCGACTCGACAGGCGAGCGCGCCGCCGGGCGGGAGGACTATCTGTAGAAGGAGTGCGAGTGCGGCGGCGGCAGCACCGGTGGGACGGGCGCATGCGGCTCAGACGCCGAGCGTTGCACTCCCGGGGTGCGCTCTCCCCGTCCACCGCGCGCACGATCTCCTTCACCATTCCAGTTCCAATCCCACTGCAAAACAGACGACTCAAGTATTAATTGCTTTGTTATATAATATTTTGATAATGTTAGAGATCTACTGGTTTCTGCATGTAGGTATGAGCGCATGTTGCGTCACACGAGGTGGTAGATGATTGTTCCAGCATGATTGGGCCGGCTCAACCGGGGAAGTACCACCCTCTCACAAAAGATCAGCGATGCATTTTCACCATCTGAGAGTTTATACCTATCTATAAATAGTCCTAACTATTATAAAGCTGTAACAGAGCAGAGCTGTGTTTGTACATTTAAGATATTTGAGAAAAATTACTGTATTAGGCTATATAGTCTATGTCTGAAACAATTTTTGAAGTAAATACTTCTTTACGCACGCTTGACTTGGGGAGTAAGCTGGTAAATGCGTGACGTGAGCCTTACGAAAAGTGTGATGGGGCGAGGCGAACGTTACGTTACGTTTCATATATTACTGTAGGGGCAAGAGAGGTGCGAGCATACATTTTCTTTCTCTTTCTCATTATTCATATATATTAACATTATTAATAATATAATTATTATTTAACTGCCTCGGTGGTGTAGCGGTAGTGTATGCGACTGCTAATCATGAGGTCTCGGGTTCAATCCCCGGGTCGGACAATATTATGGAGCATTTTCCTAAAACGAAAAATTTTCAGTAACAGCCCGGAGTTTGGAAATGTTCCCGGTAGACGTCAATAGGCTCGCCCCCTATTACGTGGGACTTAACATAGCTGGCGAGTCGTGGGTGTGTAATACACCGGCGTGATGCTATGTTAATTATATACTTATTAAACACAATGTGAAAAATGTGAAATTGAAAATAGCAGTCACGAGCAGGATTTGAACCTGCATCTCCTGGATACCGTCCAGATGCTTTGCCAATTCAGCCATCCTTACAATTGCTCCTGACTGCTAATTTCGATAACACAGAGATACTTAGCACTATACATTAAACACAAAGTGAAAAATGAGAAATCGAAAATAACAGTCACGAGCAGGATTTACCACATTTTTCACTTTGTGTTTAATGTATAGTGCTACGCATCTCAAATGCTAAAAATATATATAAAAATATCTAAATATTTATAGGGTTTCCGTCATTATTAGGTAAAAATCTTAATTGTAAAATTAAGTTTACCTAGTCGGTATAATGTATGAAAATACTTCCGACAGATGGCGCAGGCGTCACCCAAAGACGTTAAGTATGATGTGTTATCGAAATTAGTAGTCAGGAGCAATTGTCAGGATGGCTGAATTGGCAAAGCATCTGGACGGTATCCAGGAGATGCAGGTTCAAATCCTGCTCGCGACTGTTATTTTTGATTTCACATTTTTAACTTTGTGTTTAATGTATAGTGCTAAGCATCTCAAATGCTAAAAATATATATAAAAATATCTAAATATATATACTTATTGTTAAGTTTTACTTCAGTCGTGTGCACTAAAGCACACTCGTTTTTTTTTTAGATTTTGTCTGTGTCTGTTTGTCTGTGTGTTCGTTCATGCATCTCGCAAAAACTAAACATTTTATGCCACTTTTTTATTTGATAGCCCTTGATTAGACTTAAAAACTCGTATACATTTTATCCTGCTACTATATCGAGAACCTGAGATAAAACCTAAAAATAAAATAGGTACCAGACGCTGTCTGCTTCTCCGCTTAATTCTTCTAAATTAAAAACGGTTTTCAGTTATAGTGGCATTTTTTCAAGGAAGGTTTGTAGGTAAATGCAACCTACCAGTAAACCCTTTTTTAAGTAGAAAAAATATTTATTAAAAATGTCATCATAAAGATACTAATTAATATTGTACCCGTGCAAAGCAAGTCTTAATTGTAATAATTTTATTAAGCTTACGTGGGCGGTACAATGTACGCAAATACATCCAATAGAAGGCATGGGTGTCACCTAAGATATGGAAAAGGAATGTGGATGGATATTGATAAACCCTAGTCCTGAGGAAATGCCACCATAGTTTAGTTTGCAAAGCGTCTGGAATGATAATCTATCATTATTATTTTCTATTTCACATTATCGCACTTTGTGGTCTAGTAAAAGGCCGCGCAATTTAAGTGCTTAAAATTATATAGGTATAAAAAAATACCCTAAAAACGATAGGTATACTGTCATGGCGCCTCAGTTCTAAGTGGTAACTGTTCACAATCGCCAAGAATATTGGAATCTTAGGCATCGACTTTTGACCGCGGTATTTCCTTTTGCTTAATATATATAAAGGCCAGGGGTCAAATGATTCCTGCTGAGCTGAGGTTCGGGTGGATGGACCCGGCGCCCACCACCCGCAGTGCCTCCCGCGAAGGTCCGACACTCCGATGCCCGCTTAAGGAGGGTTCTTGAAAGGGTAAGTTGCCAGCGGACCACTGAAGTAATGTCTACCAGTTCCAGGGGCCCACCAGTACAGGCGGAGAAACGACACACGGCGGGTTTATTGAGTGGACAAGGGACCCACACTACTCTGTTCGTTGCCCCGAACAACGGGGTGTGCGGTTAGGTATATTATTTCAAATGATGTTTGAATGATGTCAAATGATGTTTCTCACCTCATTTGTCTGGGGCACGGATAGTGAGGCCTTAGGCAATACTTGCGAAGGCGTGTGAGCCGGCTGCGTATTGTATTGCACAGGAACTTCCCGAGCCTGCAAGAGTTGTAGGATACGGCGCACATCAGCAGTGAGGCCAGACTCAAGCACAGCTACTCGTCTGCTTAGTTCCTCTAATCTAGTCAGTACGGTTGCTACCGATGCTGCTGTAGCTGCTGTCCCCACGTTTTGATACTGCGGCGATGTGGGATCCTGAATAACGATGAAAAGTCAAAGTAAAAATGCATATTATGTCCTATTTTAAAATATACACCAGTAGATAGTATATATACATAGTATATATAGTTATACGAGTTATATATAGTTTTAGGAGTTTTTAATAAAATCAGACTTAAACCAATGCTAAAATTATAACTAAATTATCATTAAGCACTTGGATTTAAAGCTTTATAAAATAAGAATCTTGACTGACCTATGTATCGCTAAAGTTTATCAGCGGTGGTCACCATGTGAGCACTTGTATACCTTAGGCTAGGCTATAAAAAAACGATAGAAATCCACCTAATACCACTTACCACTGGCAGCCATGTGTCTCCTTACAGAATGATTATATTATGATTTGACATACCTACCAAAATTTAAATAACTTTGACAAATATATTAAGTATATTATGAATATAAACCTGGGTTGCTGCTGAATTTTGTGTTTTCTCATTGGACAAAGGGAGGGCGGCTGGTCGACCAGCTTGGTGGAGGTTGACAGCAGAGTGCGGCGCTGAACGGCTAGAAGGCGTGTGTGCGCTGGCTGACACCGCAGAAGGTGCAAGGATATCGTCACAGGAGACATGCTGGTGTGCGGGCGGCGACGGCGAGGCGTTCGTATAATACGAGCTTGGGTTGGTGCTGAGGCTTGACACTGGCAGCGTTGCACTGTGTGCTGGTGTGCTCACAGGCGCCTCGCCTGCGCCGCCGCCGCCGCCTGTCAGAGGCGACGTATCGTTCAGTGGACCCACCGACGACTGGCGCCGAACACCTGCACGACTTCTGTATGTTTGAGGCGTTGATTGCGCTGAAAATTATGTTAATGCCAAATTATGTACACATAATAATAGATACATAATTAGGTATAGGTACACATTTTATAAACATTTTATGGTATGCTTTCAAGTCAATGTTAGATATTTTGAGAATTTGGATATGTACCTAATGTGATTTTGTTATGTATATACACATGGTTTGTAAACAGTAAATTGTATAGGTAGGTAAATAATTGCAACTTTGAACTATTACTGAAAACTTGGTTGCTGTCCGGTACTACAATATATTATACAGATAAGTAAGTAATTTATCAATAACTACTCGATATTTTGAACTGATTTGATTCATGCACTGTAAGTTATTAGGTATAATATGGCATACTCACAGTATTTGTTGTGCAGTGGCTGATGTGTTTTATGATGGTAGAGGTCTGGGAAGCTCCGTTTAAGTTGCGCTAGCATGCCTGCACACAAGGGCCGCGCTCAGAGCGGGGCAGGGGGTAGCGCGGGTGCGGGTTGCGGTATCACAATGCAGACTACGAGGCACGTGAGCCCTCCATTTGATAACTTGTAGATATTTATTGGTACAAGAACAACCTTCCATTGCAAAACCGCATCCCCTCCCACGTCACCAGTAAATAGGAATATAAATAAGTAAGGAAACAAGCGTAATACATGCAGCCTCAAATAAAACAAATAAGTTTTCTTGGGTATGTTAAAACATTTTTTTTAATTAACATATGACTACGAGTAGAAGCATGTCAAATGCTTAAGAATATATATAAATATTGAAATATGAATATGTTAAAACATTTTTTTTATGAAATATGTTAAAACATTTTTTTTTGAAATGGGTGTTAAAACATACCCTTACTTAATTAAAATTAAATTTACTGTTATATTTGTACATTACATATTTTACAATGTTCCATTTGTAGGCAAGTCGTTATATTGTGACAAAGTCCATGATACAATGTCTTGCAATAAACCATTGAACAATGGCAAGTGTGTTCTTATGATTTATGCCAAAACGGATACAGGTATATTAATATATTCAAATTAAAAATATAGACAACTTACAACAAAATTTCAGGGAGTTTGGTGTAATAGATACCACAAAGATAGATATATGGCTAAGGGAAATGCATATTTTTCATTCTCTTACTATGTGTAGGTCATCTACTCTATGAATAGAGAGGAAGGTATGTCACAACATGCACCCATGTTTTTTTTAAGAGATTTTGAGGCCCAACACAGGTAAAGATTTTTGACTATTTTAGTGTATTTTTGTAGCTGCCTATTTATGCCTGTGCAGCTACACACAACTCTATGAATTGCTTTATATCTGTATGATTGGCCTGTAAGTACTCTTTATACACGGGCGTATGTGGTGTACGGCTAAAAGTAATCATTCCACGGATTTTGTACATGTCCTTACCTGTTATCGAGTTAAGCGTTGTAGACCTTTGTTTACTGAAATTAAAGTTGAGAGGGGTGACATCCTGTCCTGCTTTATCTGCGGAGAACTCTAAGATGCCACGACTAGCTGGTGATTCAGCTTCATCGTCACTGCATTGAGAATCCTACAGATTGATGCAAGTTACGGGTATATTAAATTATTTATCTATTCAGAGGTAGCTTAAACATAGAATATTAGTAATATAGAATAGTAAATACCACTTTTTCGGCGAATGTTTCAGTGTGAAATCGCCTTGTGTTTCTTGCGTAGGCTTCACGAAGTAAGCGTGCGTCGTAAGGCATTTCGTAGCGCATACGGCGACGAGGCTCTATACCGGACACTTCCTCCTAAAGAACATTTTAATTTATAACAAAAATTGTACTATTCCATTATATAAACTATGTAGTATGACAAAAGTATATGAAACTATATATATATAGATCCGCATATCACCAATTAGATACTAGTTGCTCTACAAAAAAATCAAAAAAACCGTATTGATCGTGTTTTTGAGTGATCAGTCGAACAACTATGATAGCAAATGTGTATTGTATTGGAAAGCGCAGAGTGAGAAGTTCCTGTGGGATACGCCTAAATAACTTTGAATATTGAAGTAAAAAAGAAGAAAAAGCATTTTTCTATAAAACTTAGATCTCGATAAGTATACTAACATCTCTCATATTGTAAGTTATCTCAAGGTTATTGACAAAGGAGGGCCGGAACTCGGGGTAGAAGTCTAGCACGTCCAGTAAATCGTCGCGGTGAACGCGATGGAGATCGCAGTAAGTGAGCGCTCTTACTCTGCAATTGCTGCGTCCCACTGTAGGGTGTATGCAAGGATTCTCGCCAAAAATATCGTCTTTACCTGTTTGAATAACAATATTTTTTGTAATTATAATTAATATTTTGCCTGTCCAATGAATTGACTAAAATAACAAGAAAGATACAACAAGAAAAGTAGACCTTTTTAAACTACGTGGGTGGCAAACAAGCATACGGCTACCTGATGGTCAGTTACTGTAACATATAGACGCCAGCAATACCAAGGCATTACTGGCGCATCGCCATCTCCAAGGAAAGGGATAGGAGGTGGAGAGGACGGAATAAGAAGGATACTAAGGAGAGGATATTGAGGATAATAAACAGACGATAGGGAGGATAACAAAGAATAGCAAGGATAATAAAGAGAGGATAGGATGGGGAGTCAGGGCCTCCGGCGCTCTCACTCACCATTTGAACACAAAAGTACTTACCGTTGTTTCACGCCAATTTCCTGTGAGAGGGTGGTATTTCCTCGATCGAGCCGGCGCCCATTATGTTGGGATAAGCAAGGCAAACAATTAATCTTGGAATTAGGTAACATACCAACCGTCAGCTGTTTTAAGAACCTATGCGAAAACCTATGCGAGGACCCAATAATATTTAACAATATGGGTATTGTTAAATATTAGGGCCACACGAACACATGCTGTTCATGTATTATATGACTGTGATGATAAGAGTGTAGGTGCTACACAATGCTGTTCATATATTATATGATCGCCATAAAAAGAGAGTACGTGCTTATAAGTTAGTTAAATCCAATTGGACTTATTAAACGCTTCATAGACTTGTTCACCCGTGAGGAAAACTTAAAGAGACGTCAGCAATCAAAATGATAACAGTGTACTAAGCTATGTATAAGAATATTTACAGTAACGTACCTAAAATGGCCATTACGATATCATCTTTTAGGATTTCTATAGAGCCTCTAGACACGAAGTAGAGTGAAGTTAGCACATCGCCTCGGTGAACTAGTGTTTCACCTGGAGGCGCGTGAGTCGTTTTAAAGCGCAGGGACAAGGCTCTGGAAATAAATTTAAAATCAAATAACTGATTATCGGAGAAGTAAATATATAGGTAGGTATGGCTTATTTTATTGTAGCTGTCTAAGTAGTAAAAAATATTTTACTTTTTCTGAATAATGTAGTTACATATTGTATGGTATTTTTGCCATTTTAATGCACTTTGAACCAAAATTAAACCTGCATTTCAGACCAGATTTCAGATTGAAACTTTTTCCATACGAAAAATACGATGTAGGTAATTTAAAAAAAAGATGACATTTGATGTTCCACGTTCAATTATTTATAAATTCAGCTTTTAACGTGAAGATGAATACAGCGAAAATCAATGTAATATAAGAATAGTAGTATTCCGACCTTTGACTAACGCTGCTGAATCTGCTCAAGTCTGTGTTTGGAGAGGATAGGACTAACGAACGCACCGTGCATTGCAACCATGACATGGTTTGATATAGGCATAGGTACCCACAATAATGACTACTTTGCAGCAAATCTGTTTAATTAAAATTCTTGAAAATAGATGTCTCTTCAGTGAAATACTGATATGCGGAGAGCAGCGCGCGTTGAAGCTTGATTTATTCTGTTAAACTAGTTCAAAAATAAAGAACCGAATTTTGTGGATGGATCTTTTGCGATAATTGCAAGCGAACCTGACTCCAAGTGTAACGCCAAAAAAATTACAAATTACGAAACGGCAATTTTATACGTTAACCCCTAATATTATAGACATCAAATCGTGATGGTCACAGGCAAAGTTGACGGAAAGAGGTCCCGAGGTTGCAGCCCCTTGCGTTGACGGACCAGACACAGTTTACACTAGATACACTCTAGATTCGCGTACGCAACGCCCTAAAAATTACAGGTCAAAATGGCGCTTTACAATAAAGGATCACATCCTTAAAACGGGTCAGGACCCCAGTAACGGGGCCAACATGGAGAAATATACAATTACCTTAAACAACCTGGACTAGCACCATCAAAAGCTGAGCACTTGGTAAGTAAGTTTCTATTAAGATGTAGACAGATATCAGCTTGTAGGCATTCTGGGAATCCTTTAAGAACGCTGGAAGTATCGATTCCATTCGTATAATTCCACGCATGTTGAAAATACTCCTCAAGTCTTTGACGCAACGGATTTGCGATCTGAGAAAATTTAAATTCACATTGAGCATGAGTTATTGTTAAAATAGTTTACCATTTTGCCATAAAACTAGTTACCTGATGAAACCTTATAAATTCCCGAACTCGCAATATTTGCGTATGATAACGTGCGGTCCCAGAGTATAGCCTCTGTATTATAGCAGATACATTACCGAAGATACTCGCGTACATTAAAGCTGAAAGGAAGAGTATTTCTTACAAACAGTCACGCTTGTGAGTGGTTTCAGAACGTGTAAGATTTACTTACAGCCAACAAGCATAACAAATATTGTAAATCCTTTCTCGATGTCAGTATTAGGCGCAACATTACCAAAACCAACACTAGTGAGTGAGGTGCATGTGAAGTATAAAGCAGTTATATATCTAGATCTGAAAGTTAACGTTTTCATCGTTAGGTGAAGTAATTCAACAACAAAATATGAAGTTGTCGTTTGAAATTAAATAAGATTACCTCATGGAGGGACCAGTGGAATTATCATAAGTAGCTTGGACATCATTAGCAAGTGCATCTAGCCATCCTATAGGAGCAGGAAGCTTTGGTCGTTCCCAGCTGCCTATAGCATACCTGTATAATTCACAAGATTGTTTTGATAACCAGTATTTAGTTTTATTAGAGTTTCTGATGAATATAAAACTCACCATATACAAGCCAACCAATGAGCAAAAAGGACAAAAGTGGCCATAAGGAGAATTAATACGGCGGTTCCATATTCAGAGTATCGATCTAGTTTGCGTGCGACTCGCACGAGGCGCAGCAGCCGTGCCGTCTTCAGCAGTCCGATCAGAGTCGTTGTCTGCAACCAGCACAACGACACCTCAGAAAATTCTATCAAGCTCTAGCAATATGCAACTTAGCCGCAAAACCAACTCAAGCGGTATATAAAACGTTCGCTTAAAATGAAATAGCATCATTTAGGCCTCACAGCGAAAACCACGCTAAGAACTAAGCAAAACTTGCCTATGAATGCTGTTGAGCTGAAACTTATATATAATTTGCAGATTTAAAAGCAATTATTTTAAAACCATAAAATTAGCTTCGTACATAATGCGGTGCACAATATACTGATCGAATTATTTGTCATTAGTTTGATGATTACGCAATCCCTCTACATTGACCTCACCACGGTGTGCAACTCCATACCTTGTTGATGTTTTATGAGTGAATTGAACTTTAAATGAAATATTTACAAATTATATAATGACATTCATAAATTTTGTAGGTACATTGCTGAAATCATTTGGCAATTATATTCACCAGATTTTTACAATAATTATAAACTTATCCAATTGATAACTGTTAGCTAGGGTTTATAGTATGTTTACTACTCAAACCTAATTAATACCTTTATATTTCTTTATATAAATAAAAACATTTCGTTATATAAATAAAAACATTTCGTTATATAATTAGGTATATATAAAAATATTTCTTATATTTGCCATTATTCGATTATTATTTTATTTGTTGATGTAAATTTAAATAAACTAAGATAATTATAAATTATTTTCATCAAATTATTGTGATTAGCTATCTAATGTATTAAACTTCATAGCTTACTTCCGATATATACTATTTTAAGTATGTTAAGCTACGAATGTGCGAAGACTAAATAACGAGTCGCTGATTTGGAAATATTTTATGTTCACATTATTGTGCTGTAATTTTATGAATGACATATGAAGCGTTGTTTGTCATCATACTGCTTTATCTGTCGGTCGATGCATTTGTTTAATGGTTTTAATGAATGAGGAAAAATACAGTCAACTAATATTGACTTTAATTTAGAGCCAATCGCTATAAGATTTTTAAATACTTATATTTTGTCAGGATTGAATTTTGGAAAGAAAGGATAACAAAAAGAAAAAAAAATCGTGTCAAATCAATTTATTTCAATTTCATAAACAAAAATAGGTGATCCTTAAAAACATATGAATTAGAAATTAGTAGATAACTATTAACAATAATAAATGATGATGAGTAAATAAATCAAGTTTGATTCAGTGGCGTATACAATATCAGACATCAAAACGATAATAATAATGTTGACGTAAGGTGGGTGCTTCAGTTGTTGTGTTAGTTAGGGACAGAACTATAACTTGGTGCTTCTGAACGTCAGTAGTGAATAATGCGTTTTATTGATTGATACACAAGAATACGTCTGGGAAGTGTGAGCGTCATTGTTACTAAGCTCTGTGCATTTAGTGATCCTTGCATTTTTTGCTAAGGAAAGCCAATGAAAATGTACCGCCTCTATTATTATCAAATTGTTTTTTTAAAAATTATTTTTTAAATTAGCATGTAAGATATTACTCTATTTACACAATAATAAAAAATGACCCTACGTTCTATTTCTTGCTTTCCTGAAATATATCGTTTGTTTATATTCCAGTAAAAGAAAAAATATATAACGTTTTGTGTTTATTAATATGTACTAAATCATATCGAATATCTATCTCCTTACATCAACCGTTAGATATAATTTGCATCGGGTTACAAAACTTTGTTATAAAATAATACAAAGTTGAATGTTAGGAATAACATCGTAGAAAACCATTGTCAGTATTTAATTTATATCAAATGTAACAAAATACTAAACAAAATCTACCAGGAACGAAAAACATTGTACAGAGGGCGCGAGCGCGGGCGCGGCGCGGCGGCGGGCTGCAGACAAGCTTGTGTGACAGCTGCTAGTGAATCTCATTAAAGATGTCTTATACGGTGTAGGTACGATTTGTAAATGATCAACAGTTTGCTCATGGGAAGCGTCCATATCTTCCATTAACGCATTCATTTAGTGGATTTAAAATGGCCAGTGGAAATTAATGAATAAAATTATGTCAACTAAAGTATAATAAAATTGAGTGGCAGCAACAAAAAATAGTTCTCAAAGATGGTATACCTCATCACTTTCCAGCCCCTGCTGTAACAAGAAATGTTATTACAAATTCAATACGCACCCACCTTCGGGTTCTCCATAACTTTAATATTTGACAAATAATAAAATAAAGGATTATCAAAAACAAAAACAACGGGTAATAATTAGTAGTTTTAAATTAAAATAAAATCACAAATTAATATTGCTTAAGAACAAAACATACTCAATGGCATGATTTTTAAGGGTTTGTAAATTTTGATCATTTTTAGTTAATTAATAATGAGTAATATCGTGGGATTTATTAAGTGATCGTCTGTGGTAGCCTAGTCGATAGTGAAACTTGCATTGACTGCATTCCATAACTACGTGACTCGCTTGATAATAACCAGAACTTCATTTGTCCGAAAGAAATATTCATCCCGAACATCGTCAATTTTTTTAGTAGTATACTTAAGAATATATCGTTATTTATTTAAATATGATATACTTGCCCTAACTTGACCTAGTTTGCTTTCTTATTGTGACCTATGTTATTCTACACTATGCGCAGTGTATCGTACTTCACCACCCTAATCTTATTGTACTCTTTGGCCTCGAAGTGAAACTACTGGATTATTTTTATAACTTACGAGTTGAAATAACCTTGATATTTTGTAATCTTTGTACTTAGTTCGGGATATTTAGAGTTGTGACACCGTTTCGGACAACTGATCGTCTGGATATCCACTTTGAGAAGCAAACTTGCTCAGTTTACGTTCAAAAAATAATTGGAATCGATTCTTATAATGTTGCTAGTGAGCCGGGCGTTTGATATCGATATGAGTTTGCGAATCACGATAAGCCCGCTGGTGTTTTTGTCTTCTATTGAGCCATTCCTTTTTGTTGTCTAATACTAATTAAAGTTTGTGTATGTTTCGTACGTGAGATGAAACCTTATATGATTTAGGTAGGTGGGAGGGAATATCAGCTCACTTCATCAGTGTCGGTGCCGAAGAGTAGAAGATCAAATGGGATGGCAGCTACGAGATCAATAAGAAACCAGCCACGCAAGTAGTGGAGGGCGATTTTTCCGGGATCCGATTCCACCTCATCAGCCCCATTTATATACGTGGTTCGGAAGTTTATAAGGATGTCTATTATGAATGTCACGTCCACTGCAAACACAAAAATCTTAGATTAAATACCATAAATTAAGTTTATTTTGTTCAAACTTTAGCAGTATTCAGTTATATCTATGTTTGTTAGAACTAATGCAAGAATTTTGATAGGGCGCCAAGGAAAGTTTTTATTTCTTATTATTACAGGTCTAGTGCTTATTTGGTAGTAGGTAAATACTCAAAAGAATTTCTGGAAATTAGGTTGAAACAGAACATTTTTTTTAATCACAATTAGAATATTATCTTATTCATTAAATATGTTTATAGTTGTTATTACCTATCATATCGATGACAACAATAGGATCTTCGCCAAAGCTACGGGAACGTTTGTCGAAGTCAGGCTCGTTAAGTTGAAAGGCCGCCACATACGGTGTAAATATTGCCGTGTAGATCACCAATATTAAAATCAACCAATCCCAAGCGGCCTGCAATAATATTGTTTATGATTTTAGTTGGTTAATAACAATTGTATAATATTCAAAAACTATGCATTCAAAAACTACGTAACATGAACATGAATTGCGTGTCATTGTACAGTAAAATCGTTATGATGAATATAAATTAGGTAGGTATAATTTTTTATTTGATATGATATATAATAATTAACATTTCGAGTACCTAGTGTAAATGCGTAACTTTGTTGCTGTCTATATTTATGGTTATGAACTTATGGGTATTTTTTTTTGTATTTAGTAGGTATCTACCTTATAAGGAGAATGGTGGAGGATAGTGCAAGGATGAGACGGCTGCACCGTTCCTTTATGGGGAATTGCCGCTCCCAATGATAGTACCTGCGAACAATACGTTATAAATCTTTATAATGACGCAAAGCCAGACAATTAATGACATTAAATTTTATTCAGAAGAAACGCAAACGATTAAAAACTTATTGACATGTTTTTTCAGCCATGATGACTACTGATACCTACTTATGTTAAAAGTTTCCGCAGTACGTTATAGAGCAAGAGGTCGCCAGCCTACGTGAATTTAGCAATGCTGAAATGTTCAGTGCGTATGGATAGTCTAATATGTACCTAAGAAACTATGGTCGCTTGTTAGAAAACGAGGCTCTTTTATAGATATTAGAGGTACGTAATGCAAGTGACAGCAATGGTTTTCATAAATATACCAAGATATTAAAAAATCAGTTGCCCTCGATACGTTTTTAGGTACATATTTGTCTATACAGACTAAATATTTCAACTTTGCTCATAGAGGATGCAAGGCTATGAATAAATAAGTAGATTATTTCGTTTCATCTTGCATATTATGGTAGGTAAGCGTGTCATGCACCCCAACTTAAGTTTTTTCATTGTTTAACAGATATACAGTAATACTCTTGGTAACATTTATCTTCAAATATAAAGTAGGTAGGTATGTTGATCATTTTAAGCCTCTGACGTCTCACTTTTATAATTAAAGAAATCATAATCTTTCAGGTAAGGTATTTCTGGCAGAGATAAGTGAATTACCTCCTTGCCGATGGCGGGCAACCCGTTGAGGCCGTTACAGGGCGGTTCAAGGCGTACAACGCTCTTGCGCGATCCACGGAAACCGGTGTCGCGTACGCGCACCGATGACCGCCATGTGGAGAGAGGTGGGTCATCGCGCGAGCCCCTTGCAGAGGCGGCGCGTCTCGAGGTAGTAAGCGCGGCGCCGCCGGAGCACGGCGGGGTCACGATCAGCGGCACGTCGGGGGGCTCGCGGTCCTCCATGCCGCCGACGCGCCGCTCTCACCGACACCCACCGTGCTCCGACGTCAGCCGCTCACATTCTCGGTCAAACGCTGACGCCGACCTGAGTACTGCGATTGCCGTGGTTTGCATAGATAAACAGTTTATTCTCACGGACACCTCAAATTCTTCCTTTTCTTATAATTTAGTAATCGTATATTGTAGTGCGACGTTTCAATACATTCTGCGAGGTAGAAATTACGATATGTTTACGATGGTATGGTTTAACGTTAGTTAAATAAATTTCTAAATACATAGTTGGTAGTTCAGCTTCCGTTTCCACAAATGTCGATTAGCACAGTATTATAGATGTGTAGAGTACCTATGTCTAATAAGCTACGGCTACGAGCGCCTGAAAGCGCAGAACGAGGCTGAGCTTTATTTAAGTCACGCTATGTCAATGAAAGCGGTTCTTTATATTTTCTAGTGAACATTCAATGTGTACAAAACGTTTCTCGTCGTTCTCACAAACGGTAAAAATATAGAGTTAATATTAGCGATTCTGGGGCCCACTATACAGTTGAATTATTTTTTAAGTCTCAGTAATCAAAATGAATCACACTTTGTAGATTATTGAATATACAGAATACTAAGATCTGCCCGTGTCTTCGTTCACGTGGATTTCGGAAACGTTATTCTATGGCATGTTTATTAACTGTATGCAAAAATAGCTATCTCACATGAACCATTTATTTTTATAGAAAAGGAAATAGCTAATGTCCTTTTCTGGACTCCAGACAATATGTAAGCAAAATTCACAATGTTTGGTTCACTAGTTACGGCGTAAAAGCGTAACAATCAAATCAACAAACAAAATAGCCTTTGCATTTATAATATAAGTATTAAGAACAAAATATGTAATATAGGCTATAAATTACGCCCCTCGTTACTTTTAGTTATATATTTGAAATAAAGACAAACTGTCTTGTCCTTTTTTTGTTGGGCGTACTTTAGTAACGCATCCCCAGAGAGTTTTACACTCTGAAGCTTATGTAACATGTTCTTTGGAAATGTAACACATTTTATCAAGCATTTGTACTTGCTTTTGACTGATTCATCAAACAAAAGCTGCATTGCGTTGATTATTACAGCACTACTCTGTTATGTCTTTACGAATAAGTACTTTTCGTTATTATTTTGTTCATACTGTTTAGAATTATATGTATATTGTAATAGGGCAATATCAAATATTCCGCCATTTGCTGTATTGTAATATCTTATACAATGTTTGGAGGGTAAACAACCTCGGGTCCTACAAAAATTGGTTGCGGTGTAAGCATTACTAAAATGACATTCAATGATTCCTTTACATTTTGAAGTAAGCTTTACTTAATTATGATAACATTATAGTTGATATTCAGAAAAGGCGACATTTATTATCATACCTATGATTGATAAATAGGTACATTTTTCACACATGCGTGTAAAAGCCTTATTATAATAGTACTTAATAAACAATATTATGAAGAATGTCATGAAAACAATTAACCCCATGTTATATAATATGCAAAGTTATGTAATAGGTATATTATGTAGCGGAATTTCATGGTTGTAGCTACATGAAATAAAGCTGTGCATTACACGAACAATGAAATATTGTAATGTATCACGAATGCGGACTGCGATAACTGAGACAATCCTTCCAGAAAGGGAAAAGGGGAGGGGCCACATGCTCAGCATTGTTTTTATAATATATGTCGCTATACTGTAGTTTGATATACAAAAAGTGTGTAACTAACATAAGATGCGGCTTCCAAAAGGAGGAGCGCATTTTTATTACAGATGGACTATGTAAACGACAAAATAAAACAAAGATATCAACTACTCAGTCATAAAAAACAAACCCTACAAGAAGTTATGAAAGACACAACATATATTTCTTTCATAAAATTTTGTAACATTCGTTCCGTCTAAAAGCGTCGATTTAAATATGAAAATGAACGTGAGCTACCTTCCGTTGCTAAGAAGAGAAAAATTAGATTAAGAACGTAGACACAAAGGAAACCATACCATGGTAGTCATAACTCCAAGCATGGATCGCGTTTTCGACGACAATATATCAAAACAAAGCAACGATCAATGAAAATAATATTATAACGTTAAGCTCGCAACGAAACAAGGGAACATTAACACCTCTTAACAATTGACGCACTATGACTGGGTGAACTAAGCACAGGACGGCACACACTCGATATTATTGACTGAATCATAAGCCTAAGCAAATCTTTCACCACTTTTAGGAATTGTGTACATTAAACACCTATCGCATTGCAACAAAATCCGCATGAGTCGACCGCAAAATGATAATAATATTTTTACTTTTTAATGCAGTCGATCGATTAAGCGCTCGACTGGTATACCGTTGACGGTTTGTATATTATAATTATTTTGTTTAGTATCCCGGCTAGCAAAAAATACTTTTTATAATATTAAGTATCGCGACGTTCGTTCTCCATAGGCGAGTCGCCTAGGAACGATATAAAGGTAACTATTCA
Organism: Leucoma salicis; assembly: GCA_948253155.1. Taxonomy (NCBI): domain Eukaryota; kingdom Metazoa; phylum Arthropoda; class Insecta; order Lepidoptera; family Erebidae; genus Leucoma; species Leucoma salicis. The sequence goes on from OX411805.1 coordinate 15,831,849, forward strand.
ATAGCAGAGGGAAGCGGTGGAGTCCGCAGCGTGGTGGCTGAACGTAAACTCGAGGGGGTACTGTATCGGCGCACGCAAGAGGTAGCTGTGCGCGCGTCGGGACCAGAGAGACGCGAAAGGCGACGGGTGACGGCGGAGACTGCCGAGCACAAGCGTGACCTCGCACAACCTCCCCTACTGGCTATCGAGTATTTCATCTGACTATCGCTATGCCGCATACCGTATGCCTTTGAATGGTATATAACTAAGTATATACCATAGTAGCCACTGCTACCAGCAGTGCTACCATCACGTGATACGTTGATATTAGTTTATAGAACCACAACAAATAGTCTTACTCATTGTCCAGTAGAATAATAATTTAATATTTTTATCTAGTAATCATTTAGTACTTTATTGATTAATTATAACGATTTGTTACTGGATGTTTAGCTGTTCTATAAATAATAAGTCCTTAAATATGAAATTGTCGTTTTATATGTATGAAGAAAAATTAAAAAATCTATGAAGTAACGATGTAGTTTAAATTCCTCCATTAATGTGGCGGATGAGTAATGTAATGTAGCAGTCGATGCGTAAGGATTTGATGGTGTTTGTTTTCAATTAATTCACGTCGTACCCATTAGACGAGATATTTCACTTTCCAAATTATATTAAGTGAACTAAAACTGTTTTATCCAAAATTATATCGAAGCGTATTAACTCTGTCGTGGTTTGCAATGGATTGCACGATCACTTTATTTCGTCGTTATACATTTGAATTTAGAATTCTTAACCAAACGTCAGATATTTTTGACCAAAGTGGTCTTTGTTGGTAGCTAGTTACTATTATAAAGCTGTAACGGAACTATCTCTGTATATTTTAGGATATTTTAGAAAAAAAATACTGTAGGTACGGTATTTAGGCGTGTCTGTACACAAAACATTTTTTTTAGAATTTGTGTCTGTAGGTACTACTGAATGGCTGTTGATGCATTATTTTTGTTTGAGATCTCTTGATTAGATCTAAAAACAGGTATATGTTTTATCCCGCTACTACGTAGGGAACCTAAGGAATAACCTAAATAAATTTTATGCTTGCGGCGGGGCCGCGGGCAAAGGCTAGTATTATATAAGCAACTCGCGTTTAAAATGCAAACTCCCAGCGTGTACTGTTTTGATGTGAAACATCTAATGCGGAGGAAGGGTAAAATCGGCTGTTAGTGTGGCGACGCTTTTATTGTACTTGTCCCATTCAAATCTGCAAGTTAAATTTGACACACTTCCCGGTTTCCGATTGAGCTGAAATTTTACACGCATGTGTATATCACGTGACAATGCAATATTATGATGACATGGAGCTGATCTGATAATGGAGCTGGAAGGTGGACATAGGAACTCTATAATGAAACGGCGCAACTCCATCGAGTTTGGGCTCGTATGATTTGTCTTGACGAGTACTTCGTCTCTAGATGGTATCCAGGGTCTGACGATGGAGCTGGAAGGTGGCCACAGTAACTCTGTAATGAAACTACGCAACCCTATCGAGTTTATACTCGTTTGATTCGTCTTAGTAGAGTACTTTTTTCAAGTTATGATCATTTTATTTCTACAAAATAATTTCGATGTTTTCAAATCTGACAGAAGTCCCGCGTCGTCTAGTTTTTTTAAAATTTAGGATATCTACTCTTACACATGACATTATTGCGATCCATATACTACATCCGAGAGATGGCCTGGGCGTCTTTCAGGTGATTTGGAACAAATATGATTCAAATATGATCGAATTTAATCCGTAGTAAGCCTTTGTAAAGTCACAATAATTCATTTTCTAGCAATTAGCACAGCAATAACTACCTGATTTAATAATAATAATAATCTACGTTCGTTATCTATACTACGATATAAATCTGTGAGCTCTGTCTGTATCTAATTTACTTTTTTCTCTCATATTTTGTGATAGGTAGGATATTTTAAGACTCTAATTCCAAAGCTGTCATTTTAAAATTTTTGTCTGTCTGTCTGTCTGCATGTCCTTTTACAACCTAAGAACGGCTGGACCGATCATAATGAAAAGTGAACTAAGACGGCCACACGACAGGCTATATATAAATGTTATAGTTAAAGATCCCATGTAAATTGTTTTTTGATTGAATAGTGATGTATAAATATATGCATATTCGGTAGCCTAGGCCAACAACCAATTTCCAACCAAAATGTGTAAAATTTACATAAAATATTACACAAGAAACACAAACATTTAAGGAAACTTAAAGTGCGTACTGATTTGAAATTATGATTAGCAGACTACGCTATTTTTAAAGTAACATGTTATTAAGGTTACTAAGGTGCTAAGACAAGTATTTTAATACATTACCAAGGCCGGCCGCTGGGACATTTGGCTCTGATTGATGATCTGATTGGCTACTCTGGCGTTTAAGCTCAAAGTATAATCTTAACTTTGTTTGAAGGATATAATGATATGCATACGGTCAAAGTACATTATACTAGTACTAAAACTACACCATATCCCATACAATTTATTTTTTTTACTTAGACTGGCTGTTTGTATTTTACCTACCCTTTACGTGTAAGCGGCTGAATAAATATATGTTTTTTTTTCAAAAGAGGTTATTTTTGAGAAAGTACATAGAAATCAAACTTTTAAAAAATCTGCAAGGGGTATACTGAACGAAATTGTGTGTGAGATTTCAGGCATAGGAACATTCAAGTTGAGGCTATTGAATTGAAAATGTTTATTCAATATTTAACTCTAATGTAGAATCATGTATTTCAGTGATTTACAAAATCGTATCTCAAAAGCGTAAAATAAGAGAATGAATAAAAAACGTAAAAAAAATTATTGCTGACGAAGTCGCGGGCAACTGCTAGTTATGAAAATATACTTTTTTTAACAGCCAACACCCTGCATTAATGAATAATCCTTGTATCACAAGGGACTTTGAAAAAAGGTCAGAAAATAGGTGTTGTGAATATTTAATTTTCAATATCGGTTCCAATTTGGTGAATATCTCGGAATTACGTGCCTTGATAAGGACTTTTCTGTTTTTCTTTGTCTAAAGAATAATCCTTGTATGGCGGGGGACTTTACAAATATACGATTTCGAGGACACAAAGTACAACCAGACTCAGAACAACCATTTGTGAATCATACAAAAAGTTGTCCTGTGTGAGAATCGAACCCACATTACTCGCGTAGGAGGCCAGTATCTAAACCTCTCCACCTCTGTGCAGTCTCTATTATTATACTCAGTATTATTATATAAATTTAAATTAAATGTACTTCAACTTAGTTGTTTAACAGTATCGTAGGGATTTAAAAGATTGTTGTAATCGCAAGCTTTAATTGTCTAATGCGCTTAGTGAGTATTAGTAGTGAGTATACTACTTACTGAAGTTAACTTTTTATGCGATTTATCATTAGATTACGTTATATTGTTGATAATTATTTAGATATTTTTATATATATTTTTAGCATTTGACATGCTTAGCAACATACATTAAACACAAAGTGAAAAATGTGAAATCGATAATAACAGTCACGAGCAGGATTCGAACCTGCATCTCCTGGATACCGTCCAGATGCTTTGCCAATTCAGCCATCGTGACCCTTGCTCCTGACTGCTAATTTCGATAACACATTCATACTTAACGTCTTTGGGTGACGCCTGCACCATCTGTCGGAAGTATTTTCATACATTATACCGACCAGGTAAACTTAATTTTACAATTAAGATTTTACCTAATAATGACGCAAACCCTATAAATATTTAGATATTTTTATATATATTTTTAGCATTTGACATGCTTAGCAACATACATTAAACACAAAGTGAAAAATGTGAAATCGATAATAACAGTCACGAGCAGGATTCGAACCTGCATCTCCTGAAATCGATTTTTAGCAAGGGTCACGATGGCTGAATTGGCAAAGCATCTGCACGGTATCCAGGAAATGCAGGTTCGAATCCTGCTCGTGACTGTTATTATCGATTTCACATTTTTCACTTTGTGTTTAATTGTTGATAATTCATTACAAGACAAGACTAGTGTGGGAAGAATTTATTTGACATTTGTTATTTTTTATTTTTTGTATTGCTAATGGTGGCAGACGAACCACGGCCCACCTGATGGTAAGTGGTAACCGTCGCTCATAGACTCAACTATACCCAGAGTATTGTCAAGCCGCTGCGCACCATTTCATTTCACAGATATGTCATGAAAGAATAAACGGCTATCTTCTGCTACAGCCAAAACACACTGACGTGCTTCATGACCAGTCACACAGAAGACCGTGGTACCGACCCGTTCGGGCCCGCTTTGTACGACAATTGCGGGAAAGGATGGGGTGGTGACACTTGTATTCTTAGTCCGTCACCCCACGGACTGTTGTCCTTATAAATAGAGATTAAGTACCTTGTTCGGTGGTGTAGCGGTAGTGTATGCGACTGCTAATCATGAGGTCTCGGGTTCGATCCCCGGGTCGGGCAATGTTATTGAGCTTTTTCCTAAAAAGAAAAATTCTCAGTAGCAGCCCGGAGTTTGGAAGTGTGCCCGGTAGACGTTAATAGGCTCGCCCCCTATTACGAGGGACTTAAACATAGATGGCGAGTCGTGGGTATGTAATACACCTCTGCCTACCCCTTCGAGGAATACAGGCGTGATGCTATGTTTTTTTTGTTTTTAAGTACTTTGTTATATTTAGATCTGGTTTCTTTATTCAAATAAATATGATGAATGATTTTTATAGAGTGTCTTTTCAACGGCGTGTCACCCAACGGTGATTTTAAATAATTCACCTCGCATTTGTTTTGGACGCCTGGTGGCGTGGGTCGTAAAGACTGCGATAGCTTAGCGGTCCGGAGAACTTTCCCGGATTGGATGGGACGCAGGTTCGAATCCTGCTCGCAGTAAATTTCCCCTTTTCCTTTTTCACAAATAATTTGTTCTCTAAGATAGCAGAGAATGTCAAGTGCAAACAGATCAAAATATTTGAAAAAGGCTTATTTTGTCAGCCATATTTGAGTGGATTTAACCAACAAAAATAAAAAAAGTAAGAAATATGAACACGCCCACGAATACTTTTTCTGTAGATAATCCTAGACGACACAAGCTTTTATAAGCAAACATAATATCATTGAAAATCATGGGGAAGTTGGGGCCAAATTGCACTTACAAAAAAGTTTTTACCAAAATAAGAAAAAAAAAACATTTCTCTATATTCTCCTACGACGTAGACTATTAGTGTAGGTATCGTCTTTGTAAATCTTCGTTTAACAATACCACAGGTACTGTTGATCGAAGTTGTTACCTCTATTCTCCCATTAGCTTCTCCAGTGAAAGTGTAGTAGCCATTAACACCTACTTCTACGAGTATATCGACGTGCTACGTCACGGTAGATTGCCGTGGGCTGGTGAACTTCCAGCAACGATTAATACGCAATAGTTCAAGGCCTCGAGGTATACACAGATAGTTACAAATTCTCTCATATTGTGTAACTACAGTTTCAGATTTACTTGTGGTCTTTCAGATTTATACACACACAACCAGTGGCATGCTTTCTATAGAAGCATTTAGACATGCCTACCCTGTTAAATGACTAGATAAATATTTAATTTAATCATTACTAATATTATAAAAAGGTATATTATATTTTTAGGCAGTGATATAGCCAAGTGGTAAAACCAAGGACTGGAAAGACAATGGTATCGAGTTCGATCGCCAGCTCAAGGTTACGGCACACACCTTTGACTTTTCGAGATCAAGAATATGTTTGTTACAAATTATGACGGTTCGGTAAAAGAAAATATCGTGAGGAAACCTGATTTTCTGAGTAACTTGTGAAGACTGCCAACTCTCATTAAGCCAGCGTGGTGGACCATGGCCTGAATCCTTCACACTTTGAGAGGAGACCCGTGCCCAATAGTGGGACAAGAATGGGTTATCTATTATATATATTTCTTGTGTCCGTGTGTTAGAAATTGAACCCTCCTAAACCGTTGAACCGATCTTGACGAATTTTTTTGTGTATATTTGTGTAAGTACCGGGATGGTTTGGATTCATATTTGGACCCGGTAGGTGGCGCCACGATAGGATATAAGGTTTTTTTCTTCAATTTATTTGTGTATGTTTGAGTAAGTACCTGGATGATTTAGATTCACATTTGGGCCTGGTAGGTGGCGCTAGGATAGATTTTCAGGAGGATTTTTTCTTCTATATATTTTAAGGAAAGTACATAACCCTTAGTAGCTAAAATAAATTACTCCATCCAAAAGAAACGCCAATGTCCGGACAGGACAACGCCTGTCAGGTCCGCTAGTAAAACTTATAAATAATCTTAAAATGAGTTCAGTCTCGTACCTTCTGAGGTCGTAGCTACTTAATCGATCATCACGAGATTTGGTCCAAAGTATCTACAGGGAAATATATATCCTAGGTACTCTTTATCCCGGGAAAAATAAGCGATCCTATGAGAAAGCTATTTTTGTAAAGTGATTATAAATAAGCTAATATTATAGATGCGAAAGTGCTTATTTTGTGGCGCTTACACGCTGTAACTACTCAACCATGGCATACACAAGTAGTACTCGTATATGTCATATTTCGAATTGTACTAAAAATTCAGCGATTACAAGCAACACCTTTGGCATTGGTCATAACTTGTTAATAACTAGATGGCGCTAGATGGTCCTGTGGGTCTAGTCAAGTTGTATTCTATGATCGCTAACGCTAATAGAAAACTATTAAAATGTATGGGAATTTAACATCTCTAACGTTAAGTCACGTGACTTAGTGTTATAGATATTGTTAAAGACTTAGATAAATATAGGTTCTTTATCTATGGTTAAAGATGTCAAATTCCCATACATTTAAATAGTTTTCTATTAGCGTTAGCGATCATAGAATTCAACTTGGCTAGGCCCACTGATGTTTTATATCGCGCCAGCAACACTTTCTTTCACATAACGTAAATACCTAATTAAGTTTTTGGGTATTAGAGTGTGATGATATTATGGAATGGATAGGATATAGGTTACTTGCATTGGCAAGTAGTAGTATAGGTATATCATCATTTTTACATTTACATCATCATTTTTATTAGCTTCACCTGTATGTTTGTTTGTTTGTATGTTTGTAGCAGACTCCTTTGAGCGCGATTTCGACCCACTTTGAACGGACAGATTTAATTTAAGCTTTGTACACGTATCAAGAACCGATAACAATATAATAATTTGATAAATTTGTCTCATTGTTGTTATCAGGATCGCCAGGATTTTTTTTTTAACAATCAATTGCACTAAAAGTGGAAAACTAAATATAGTTTAAAAAAACTAAAAAACACGCTTTTGTAGCATATCCAATTAAAAAGTGAAAAATAATTCTTAATATAGGTAGAAAAGTAATAATGAACAAAAAATATTAGTATTATTGTGTAAAAAGCGTGGGGCGCTTTGTGCCATCTTTTTCGTATAGTTATCGGAGTAGTTAGAAATGGATAGTTCATATGAGACGGGTATTTTTGCATAGAATTAATTAATTTGGCATATAGTAGCGTATTTATATTGAGAAGTGGACCCGTGCTAAGTTGCGGACAGCATCTACTTTATAATATTAGTAGGATAAGCTATACTAAAGTTACAATAATAGCACAGAAATATGGCTAATAGCGCCAGTGTGTAATTTTGCGATTCGCTAAATGCTGACTTTGCTTTTCGACAGCTGAACTTTAAAACTCTCTCTTCTTCTAGTGGCAGAGCCTTGCTTATCCCAGCATGAATAAGCCGGTTCGATTGGGGAAGTACCACCTTCTCACAAAAGATCAGCGTGAAATAACGGTAGGTACTTCTACCATTGTGTTTCGTATAGTGAGTGAGAGCGCTGGAAGGTCAAACCCCTTCCTATCGCCTCCTTAATATCCTATCAATACTACCCTTAATATCTTTCTTATCCACTTCCTATTAATTCCTTCGAGATGGCAAAGCGCGAGTTCAATTATGTTTTGTGTTTTAGTTATTTTGAGCGCGGTTTTTTTATTTAATATAATTTATACTGAACATTGTAAAAACTTATCATATTATGAGGCAAATAGAAAAAAGGTTATAGGATATATTTATTAGTAACAATTTTATAAATAGTGTGTAATTAAATATACTATTTTATAGTAATCATTAATAAGAACACCAAGTACGAAAATGTTAAAATTTGCCGAGCATTTGAAGTGCTTAAAATATAATCGTCAATAAAGTAACTTATTATTAATATTTTTTGTTGTCGCTATAAAATATAACACATAAAATATTTAGAGAATACTACGTTATATAATGTTTCTGTGAAAACTTACGCCATGAGAGAACAAGGAAGGAACACGTCGACAGAAGTCTACCTTCTCTTTTGAGTCTTGACTATTCCAGGTACGTAATGGGAGCGCTTATGGGTATAATTACTGTCCTCCTATGAGCTCTTTTCATAGAATGGAAAAATTTTTGCTTAACATTCTTTTTTTATTTTTTTGTCTAATAATTATTTGGTAATACTTCTATAGCCCACTGAAGTTATATGCCATAGTTACAGTGGTCTGCCAATACAGATGGAGAGACGGCACATGGCGGGTTTATTTAGTGGTTGAGGGCCACACATTACCCTGTTCGTTGCCTCGAACGATAGTGTGTGCGGTTAGGTATATTTATTCCCGCCTCAACAAAGAATAAATATATAAAAGGTGGTAAAGCATACTAGCCTTGTCTTAGGGTTTCGTTAGGTAGTGCCTAGTCCTACTACTACATGACTTGCATTGGCCAGGGCGTTTTTTTTAGGTGGGACTTAAATAACTGTCAGCAGAAATGCACGAGTACAATGACCTTTAAGCTACATTTGGCCACGTTCCCACTATGTCGTGACGATAAATTTATCGTTGAATGAATGTCGTCTCTAGCTGTTTCCATATAACGGCTGTTTGTCGTCAGTGTGTCGTTGAAATTTTTTATGGTTGAACAATTTTCGTGTCTAGCCTTTCCCATTGGATATTTTTATCGTGGCTACGATAGAAAAAATATAGATAGTTGCAATAACCACTTGTTTGCCGCCTTCAATCAATTATACTTGATCGAATTGTGATCGAAGTTTGCTGCCTGATTAGATCGTAATAATAAATTAAATAATACAATCGATGATGATCGATCTTGCCGATACACACTCCATCTTGTACTGTGCAGCGGTTGCGGCTAGCCGTATAGCTGGACTCACTCTTTTAAAAAAGGAGTCTGCTATGCGGCCTCTGAGCGCAAAACCGGCATGGCAGTGCAGGATTGAGTGTCGTATTGCAAGAGTGCTAATTGGTGAACTTAACTTTTTCAGGATGGGCAATACACGCCCACGAGTGATGCGCTTCGTGAAACGGGCGTTCTTGGGGTCTGGAATCAGACCTCAAGATTTTATGTCCCGTGTTACGGAGCGTATCGACCTCCTGAAACAAAAACTATGCATGGGCCAATCGAAATCGTAGATATAAAAAACGCATGGATCGCTATACTGTGAATCGCATATTTCAAAAAAATGAGAAGTCTGTCTATAGAAACGGGGAACGTCCTCGTGAAATTGTGTGTGATAGGCAGTTGCCGGATGCTGAGGCTACAAATAAATTTTGGCGCAGCATCTAGTCGATGCCTATCACACACTTTGAGGGCGATTGGATCGGGGATGTTAAACGAGCTTGTGATAAAATCTCAATAATGGAGAATATTAAAATTGAACAAGAAGACGTAGCCTATGCAGTCCGTTCGTTAACAAATTGGAAGTCTCCAGGACCGGACGGACTGCACAATTTCTGGCTTAAGTGGCTACGAAGCTCACACGCTCGTTTGGCCTCTCAGTTCCAATCAGCTGTGGAGTCGGGGACGTTGCCGGATTTAATGACGACCGGCGTCACTTATTTGCTCCATAAATCAGGCAGTACCACGGAGCCAAGTAATTATAGACCTATTACATGTTTACCGTCAGTCTATAAGCTCCTTAAATCTATTCTGAGAACCAAAATTGCTAAACATATTGAATCAAATTCGGTCCTATCTACCTCTCAGAATGGATGTAGGAGTGGCAGCCGTGGTACTAAGGAGCTCCTCCTTATTGATACGGCCATTAGCCAACATGCTCACCGTAAGAAAAGGGATCTCTTGACATGCTGGATAGATTATAAAAAAGCTTTTGTCTCTGTGCCCCATGCATGGCTCTTGAGGGTGCTAGAGTTATATAATGTTAACGAAACTTTATGCACCTTCCTGAAGTCTTGTATGGGGCAGTGGAGAACAGCTCTTTGCTATCCAGTGTGTCGGCAGACCCCGAACTTCCGCGATGAGCTTATAAGGATTGAGCGGGGTATATTTCAGGGCGATAGTCCGAGTTCTTTATGGTTCTGTTTAGCCATGAACCCCCTTAGTACCTTATTAGAGGGTTCGGCTATAGGTTGCGAGGTGATGGTCAAAAAATATCCCACCTCTTTTACATGGATGATCTTAAGTTGTTTGCCCCTACCAGATTGCAGCTAATGGAGTTACTAAAGTTAACTGAGTCCTTTAGTAATTCCATCAGGATGGAATTTGGTGTGGATAAATGTGCGGTCATGCATGTAAAACGGGGAAGGATAGTGGAATCCGAAGGACTACAACTCTCGGATTCTACTCACTTACGATCACTCCTCGTAACTGACACCTATAAATACTTGGGTATGTTGCAAGCTTTGGGCATTAATGAGGTGGACATGAGACGGTCGTTGCAGGAGCGTTTCTTTGGCCGCCTGAAGAAAGTACTGAATAGTCTTCTTTCAGGTGGCAACAAGGACTGCAACGGTTGGGTCATGCCACTTCTTATGTACTCTTTCGGCATACTCAAGTGGACTCAGACTGAACTTGACGCCTTGGATAGAAGAGTCCGCAGTCTCTTGACCACATATCGTATGCATCATCCTCATTCATCAGTAATGAGGTTGTACATTCCACGAAAGTGTGGTGGACGAGGTTTTTTAAAAGCGAAGACCTTGCACAATCGTGAGATGTACAACCTCAGGGAATATTTCCTGCACACTGATAAGGATATGCATCGTGATGTGGTCGCTGTAGACTCCAGACTCACTCCACTCTCCTTGGCTAAGGAGAACTGGCGCAGACCTGTAGTACTAGGTGTTGACGATCGCAGGGGTGTATGGCAGAGCAAGGAGCTGCACGAAAGATTTTACTGGGCTTTACATGGGCCCGACGTTGACTTTTCAGCTTCCGTGGCCTGGCTACGTTTCGGTAACCTCTTTGGGGAAAACGAAGGTTTTGTCTGTGCAATTGCTGACGAAGTTATCATGACGAACAACTACCGGAGGCATATCCTAAGGGATGGTACGGCTGACATATGTCGTGCCTGCCACCATCCTGGTGAGTCCCTTAGGCATATTGTCTTGGGTTGTTCTCGTCTTGCTAACGGTGAGTACTTGCACAGACATAACCAAGTAGCCAGGATTATCCACCAAAAGCTTGCTCTGAAATACAGACTTGTGGACGTCGAGGTACCTTACTACAAGTATGTAGCTGAGCCAGTACTTGAAAATGGCTGTGTCACATTGTACTGGGATCGATCAATTATCACAGACAGAACTGTTGTAGCCAACAAACCTGATATTGTGGTGGTTGATTGATCTGAGCGCCGGGCAATAATTGTTGATATCACTATCCCGCATGACGAGAATCTCGTGAAGGCCGAGAAGGATAAACAGATGAAATATCTGGACTTGGCTCACGAGATTGTTGACATGAGGGATGTCGATTCAGCGATTATTGTGCCGATAGTAGTATCAGTCAACGGACTGATAGCCAAGAGTCTCGACCAACACCTTAAGAGGCTCGCGTTGGATGGTTGGATCAAGGGTTTGATACAGACAGCGGTACTTCTGGACACGACACGCATTGTGAGGAAGTTCCTGTCTTTGGAACCCTAACCACTGACAGTTTGGCCCTTGTGCTTGCTGCCGGTGGGTCTACACACTTTTTATATTTTTAAATATTTTGTTATTTTTTATAATATATATATTTAAAAATGTATTTAGTGATTTAAGATATGTAAAGATAATTAAATGAAATGAAAATTCATACTAAGTATTTGTAAAATTAAACTTACTATAAGTATTGAAACAATGTATCACCTAATGGTAAATGGTAACAGTCGCTCACGGACTCAACTATACCGGGAGTGTTATCAAACCGCTGCTCACAATCTTATTTCACAGATATGAAATGAAATAATAAACGGCTATCTCCTGCTACAACCAAAACACACCGATGTGCTTCATGGCCGGTCACACGGGAGATGATGGTACCAACCCGCTCGAGCCTGACAGCAAGTGAGTACTCCCTCTTGATACCCAGCCCTACCACTAGTAATGCAATGGATGATAATTATACTTCCCTTAGTCGCCTCATACGACACCTGTGGGAAAAAATGGGGCGGTGATACTCCTATTTTTAGTCTGGCACCACACGTCTTTAAAGTAGCTAAGCATGTGAAGTGCTAAAATACAGATCAAAATGTTTTTTATCGTTTTTCAAGTGTCGCGCTAGCCGTTCCCATTGTCTCGACAATCTTTCGTCACAGCAAAAACAAGTTGTGGACAATAGTTAATCGTGCGAATACCTCCATTTAAATATACAAGCCAACAGTTTAACCTACACGACTATCTGTCGTCACGATATAGTGGGAGCGCGGCCTTAAGCGACACCTGCGAGAGATAGTGAGTGTGAGGTGCCGATTTATTGTAGAAATATGTTAAAAACTGACTAGCGGATAGTTTTATTTATTAGAGTAATATACTTGAGCGATAGAAGATTATTAATTAAGGCTCAGCCCGAACGAACAGATATCTACTCCCGTGATATGTGCATGAACAATTTTTTTTGTTCGGTAGTAAACTATCATACGGCTTACCTGATGTTAAGCGGTTAGGTACCGTAGTCCATAGACGCTAGCAACACCAGAGGCACCACTTGCGCGTCTCCATCTCCAAGAAAAGGTATAGGAAATGGATAGGAAGGATACTAAGGAGTGGATAATAAGGAGTGGATAATAAGGAGAGGAGATTGAGAAGTTTTTTTTAGCCTCCGGCGCTCTCACTTACTATAAGCCGAATTACCGAAGTACAACGGTAGGAACACCCACCGTTGTTTCACGCTAATCTTTTGTGAGAGGGGGTTGCTTCCCCGGTCGAGCCTGCCCATTCATGTTGGGATATGCAAGGCTCTCGAAAAATAAGGCCACTATAAAAATAAAAGAATTGTGAATTTGAAGAAAATTAAATCAGTCGTGATGACCACCCGGAACTTCCAACCTTCACATATACAAATCCGTTTCAAACCCTTTGATAACGAGTCACCTAATGAATGAAATTGGGTAATAAAACCCAACTTGTCCCTTTAAAATTCAGGAAGCATTTCGGTGTCCTCGAATTCATTGATTAGCTGAGGAGACTGTTTCCACTTCACTTGTAAGTGTATTATTTTTCATATATAATGCATTACCACGGCTTTGACCAGATCGTTGGTCCATCTGGTGGGGAGCCGTCCTACGCTGCGCCATCCGATACGTGGTCGCCACTTGAGAGCCTTTCTTCCCCAACGGTTGTCAGTATGTCGAACGATGTGGCCTGCCCATCGCCATTTCAGCATGGTAACCCGGCGGGCTATGTCGGTCACTCTCGTTATCCTACGGATCTCCGTATTACGGATTCGATCACGTAGGGAAATACCAAGCATAGCGCGCTCCATGGCCCGCTGAGCGACTTTGAGCCTTGGAACGAGGCCAACATTCAGAGACCACGTCTCTTTTCCGTATGCCATCACTGGTAACACACACTGATCGTAGACCTTCGTTTTCAGACACTGCGGAATATTGGATGAGAAGATCTTCCCGAACGCTGCCCAGCCGAGTTGGATTCGTCGGTTGACCTCTTTCTCGAAGTTGTGCCTACCTAACTGGACTGTTTGTCCCAGGTAGACATAGTGGTCAACAATTTCGAGAAGCGCACTTCCGACTAGGACCGGTGCTGAAATTACATGGCTATTAGACATGACTTTCGTCTTGTCCATGTTCATTTTGAGACCCACTAGTAGGGAAACCCTGCTGAGATTATTGAGAATGGTGCCAAGGTCCTCCAGCGATTCTGCCATGACTACGATATCGTCGGCATATCGAAGGTGAGTGATGTATTCGCCATTGATGTTGATGCCAAATCCGGTCCAATCCAAGAGCTTGGAGACATCTTCCAATGCAGCGGTGAAGAGTTTCGGGGACATAACGTCTCCCTGTCTAACACCACTCTGCAGTTGGATCGTTTTCGTACTGCTGTCCTAAGCACGGACTAACATGGTGGCGTTTTTATACAAGCACTTCAGCACTTCGATGTACCGATAGTCAATTTGGCACCGCTGAAGGGACTGCAGCACCGCCCGAGTTTCGATCGAATCGAAGGCTTTCTCATAGTCCACAAACGCCAGACACAGAGGCCGATTATATTCCTCGGTTTTCTGTATAATCTAATCTGGCGTAGCGTATGGATGTGGTCTATGGTACTATACCTTTTCGGAAACCGATAGTATAATATGAAACGGTGATGATCAATGTTTACACTTAATAAAGTTATTAGTATCATTTATTACACTTCAGAATATAAATACATCACCGTCTTTTATATATAGCTATCTTTTTTTAGGTGGTCAAATATGTCCTACCACATAACCCGCTGCCCGGGGAGACAAACGGGGTAGTGTGGGGTTCTCACCCAAGAAAAACCCACCATGCGCCCTTGTCCGCCCTTACTACGGCGAAATATATAGCTATCCTATAGGAACCATACGTTTCTTATAGATAGAAAGTAAGCTATATCGTTCGCGTTCCAGAATATACGTATGCAAAAACCTTCATAGTGATCAATTCAGTAATTACGGAGTCAAAACGTAACAATTAAACAAACAGCCGTACTCACATTTAATATTAGTAAGGATTTTTATAAAGATATATAGAAATAAATTATATCCTTTTGCGTTATGTATCAGAATTAAATCATTAAAAATAATCCAGTAGATTGGTTTTCAGACTGAATCCATATTTAATTAAGTACTTACGAGTATGTACTGAGATTATTAGTAACTTTTTAGGTTATAAGTCGGGTTTCTGTTATAGTAGCAGGATAAAACGTATAACTACTGGATTTTAAGTAAAAGACTTATCAAACAATAAAAGCTTCATGAAAATCCGTTCAGTAGTTTTTGCGGTATGTGCGGACATACAAACAGACAAGTATTCTAAAAAAATGTTTCCTTTTTAGAGCACCCACATAGCTTAATACACTATCTTTTACTCAAATATTTTCGATGTACAGACAGCTCTGTTACAGCTCTATAATAGCACAGATATACATAGATACATAATAGCTGTTTATGTGGTATTTCTACAATAAAAATACATATAACTAAATATTATTTAGCAGGGAGAAACGCATTGATAGCCTGACGGTAACTATGGACTTCAATGCAAAGATACTGGTATCAAGGATGATCCTGAATTTTATCGATTGAGCGTCTGGGAGATTTTCTCATCGGTTTGTTTAAAATTGCCAACTCACACTGGCCCAGCGTGGTGGACAACGGCCTAAATCCCTTTTAATCTGAGAGGAGATCCGTGCAACAGCGGAAAAGTAATGTTTTGAGAAAAAGCTTAGCGGATATCACGCCGCCCTTACCAAATATTCAAAGTCGACGATTGTCGAGTCGACGATTGTCGACTTTGAATATCACTTGTATGTGCGATACAAGTACTCAGCTTGATCGTTCTCATAGTTCGATGGGACGGAATTCCAATACGAACTGAGAGAGATCAGGAACAGGTTGAACTGGCTCTACGTGCTTTCAGAGACACTGGGGTGAAACAACGCCAAAGAAACCACGAGATTTTTTTTAAATTCATTATGAGGACTGTCGCAAAGCGACCACATCGTCCCATAAAAGTTGACACATTAAACTAGTACATCAAATACAATATTTACAGATATAACATCAAACTTACTTAGTTATTATATCGCTAAGCCTAACTCCGTCAACTTGACCAAAACTCTAACCCTCTCGCCTAGAATGTCACCTCCTCGAAGTTTCCACCCCCTGCCACGACTAGCGTGTCATCTGCATAGGTACTAGGATCGAGACTTGTGGGAAACCACCACCATTTGTCTCCACACAATATCCTCTATGCGGCTCTCATAAAGGACCTTGTGACGCTCGAGATAATCTGCCACTAGCTGCTTCAGGCAGACGGGCACTCAGTGATACCGGATCGCCTTCCTGATGCAGCTGAATGATTGACTATTGAATGCGTTGGTGATGTCAAGTAATATAGCCTCCTGAGGGAATCTGTGAAACAATCACCCCCATTTCCTACGCAGTGACGGGTGGTACAATAATAACGGCTTCCCGCTTGCTACTTATCCGTTATCTGTTTAGCCTGACTATGTTAACATTGTATGGAATATTATTCTTTCATTTAAACTTTATTTAGCTTATAGATATAGCTTTTGCTACAAAACTATTGAAACAATAGCAAAGCAGATATCACAACCCGCATCCCCATTTACAAATGTTGAATATTGAAATCTTTTTTTTGTTTAGGTAGGAAATAATGTACCTAACCGCACATCCGTTTGTTTGGGGCAAGGACCAGGGTAGTATGGGGCCCTGGCCCACTAAATAAACCTGCCGTGTGCCGTCTCTCCGGCTGTACTGGCAGACCACTGGAACTGTGTTACATTAAATTAACACAAAGCTCAGGACTGCTAATTTCGATAACACATTCGTACTTAACGTCTTGGGTGACGCCTGAGCCATCTTTCGGAAGTATTTACATACATTATACCGACCAGGTAAACTTAATTTTACAATTAAGATTTACATATTTTTATATATACTTTTAGTATTTGACATGCTTAGCCATATAACTTAACAAAAAGTGTGAAAATACTTTTTTATATATATAACTTTTTTGTAAATACATATCGCCATCTCCAAGGAAACGGATAGGTGTACCTATTGCCTACCTACTATTGTGCACCTCGCGTAGACGTTGATCTTTTGTGAGAGCATAGTATCCCCTGATTCATCTTGAGATAAGCAAGGCTAGACCACTAGAGAATTTCATGGCAGAGACAGGATGTCTGTCGGGTCAGCTAGTATATTCATATAATAAAACAGTAGAACCCAATTCAAAGGTATTATATGTGTCAAAATGGAGAGCAGACAATAACAGAATGTCTGTTGGTTGTTAGTGCACATATCTAAAATTACCAGATGGATTTTATTGAAATTTTCACAGGCAGATAGAGCTTAATTTGGAGTATATTTATTTTGCTTATGGTGGCAGATAAGCCGGGCTATGGCTTGACGCTAAGTGTAGACCGTGCGCATGGAATCAGCAATGGTGAGAAAACTGTCAAACCACTGTGGATGGGCAATTCATGAATGGACGGCCCATCTTCCGCTACAACCAAAACATACCGAGATGTTGTGGTATCCAGTCCTACCACCAGTAATGCAATGGGCTGCTTGCTTCAGTTAGCCATCGTATGATACCTGCGGGAAAGAATAGGGTGGTGACACTTGTATTCTTAATCCGTCACCACAAGATATCCTTATTTAAAAACTTTACTGGATGAAACGAGAGTAAACGCAGGAGTCGTGGGCTAGATATTAATTAAAATAACATACAAAAAAAGAATCGATTTAGCACTTAATTAATATTGATGTTTAAAAAAAATTAAGATTAACAATTAGGCACTAAAGTGTGCACTATAAATGACTGCAGATTACGCTTTCCTACACTCATTTTGTTTAGTGTTGTTTAAACGCGCGAGCAGCCGCTACGTCCGCAACGTATCGATAATAATATATACTAATCTTTTGAAAAACTCATTGACTGTCTCGATTTTTCTCAATAGACCTCTCCCTCCGATCCTCCACCTCCTCACGCATGCAGTTAAAAGTTGTTACTATTTTATAAAATTAATGCTAATGAATTTAAGTAAGATTATATTATACAACTTTTGCCAAGATTTACAAACACAATTGTGTATTCTTAATTTATAGATCAATGCTAGTAAAATTGTAGCAAAAAGACAGAAATACGAAAAAGGTAAAAAGAAAAGACACGAAGAAGGTATAGAGATGGACGAAAAATTACCTACATGAAGTATTAGACATGTTAGGCAATAAGTAATAATATATTTTATAATAATACCCTTTTTAATAAAGTTGATTTGAAAAAAACATATGTATTTTTATTAGTGTAATAAATGCCTGTAATTTCATGTGGATGATCATTCTTGATTCTGATCCTGTCCTTGGCATCACTGAGCATATAACCGAGATTTGGCATAGTAAAGTTACAGTGTTATCATCTATGAGTAAAGCCTCTGATTTTTTTCTGGTCCTCGTGCCGTCAAGAAACTCTTAATTCTTTCTGGTCTTTTAGAGCTAAAGACGATCTGAAACCACTGTGAGTCTAATATCATCCTATTACTGGGGAAGTGCAATCGTGACAAGTGCAACCATAAACTACCTCGAGGTATGAGAGACAATTATTTATGTAATACTACTGAACCCTATTCCGTGATCAACTCGATTTTATTGATGTTAATAAACCTACCGTAGTCTATATATTTTATAAAACATTGTTTTATACTTATTAAAAAATTGTACATATTATATAATACGATATATGCCTAGGTTACATCTAGGTATAGTGATGACTCATATTTCACATTCATGTATTGTTCAGATATTATGAATAACGCAACATGCAAAAATATACTCTGCCATTTAATCTACCCTTCTCTTTGGTAGACAATGTAATCATTCGTCCTTTCAATAAACGATCATGTACTTTCAATAGTCGCTCGAGCTGCAGAATCAGGATTGTTTTTTGATGTGAAACATCTAATGCGGAGGCAGGGTAAAATCGGCTGTTAGCGTGGCGACGCTTTTATTGTTCCTACTTGTCCCGTTCAAATCTTGCAAGTTGAATTTGACACACTTCCCGGTTTCCGATTGAGCTGAAATTTTACACGCATGTGTATATCAAGTGACAATGCAATATTAGGATGACATGAAGCTGATCTGATGATGGAGCTGGAAGATGGACATAATAACTCTATAATGAAACAGCGCAACCCAATCGAGTTTGGGCTCGTATGATTCGTCTTGCCGAGTAGGTGCTTTGTGTCCAGTCCAGGGCCTGATGATGAAGCTGGAAGGTAGCAACTCTATAATGAAATGACGCAACCCTGTCGAGTTAGGGCTCGTTTGAAATGTCCTGACTAGAACTTCAGTCATAGATGATATCCAGGGTCTGATGATGGAGCTGGAAGGTGACCGCAGTAACTCTGTAATGAAACGACGCAACCCCATCGAGTTTCGAATCATTTGATGCGTCTTGACGAGTACTTTGTCTTTAGATGGTATCCAGGGTCTGACGATGGAGCCAGAAGGTGGCCATAGGAACTCCGTTATAAAACGACATAACTCCATCGAGTTTGGGCTCGTATGATTTGTCTTGACGAGTACTTTGTTTCTAGATTGTATCCAGGGTCTGACGACGGAGGTGAAAGGTGGCCACAGTAACTCTGTAATGAAACTACGCAACCCTATCGAGTTTATCCCTATCGTCTTGAGGAGTACTTTGTCAAGTTATGATTATTTTATTTCTACAAAATAATTTCGATGTTTTCACATCTGATAGACGTCCCGCGACGTCTAGTTTTTTTTCTATCTCTCTGTGTATTATATCAAGAATGATGGGGGGTATTTTATATGAAGAATCGCTTAAAATATGACTGTTTTATGAAAATTTAGCACAAAAGTTTACTATATCTTTCACCACAATTTGAATTAATATAACAAAACTATTAAATACCTGTAACTGAATAGAATAAAAACCATTTAACCCGTTGTATTTATTTATGGAGCATTTATATACGAACGTGAATCATCAATAGCACCTATTGTTCTAGGAAAGCCACTATCTCTTTCAAATCCGCGTATCACATTATCAGCACGATTTCCTCTGAGCCATTGTATAAATCTTGGGGCTCTTATAAATAGAGCGTGACAAACTCAACGAACCAGCTCCTACAGTAGTAGCACATCCTACGTTACAAACTGATCTATAGTGAAGAAATATATTTGTTTTATCTTCACTCGGTATATAGATCAGTAGGTTTGTTTCGTTTATATTTTTAATATCTGGTGTAATTCAGTAACTGCACCAGATATTAAAAATATGTAAGGTTATATATATTTTTTTTTGACAGGCCTCTTGGCGTGGTCGGCAGTGTAACCGACTTCCGTGCACGAGGTCGTGGGTTCGATTCCCACTCAGGACAATTATTTGTGTGATGAACACAGATACTTGTACTGCGTCTGGGTGTTTTATATCTATTATATGTATGTATTTACAAAAAAAAGTAATATATGTATTATATCCGTAATCTGGTACGCATAGCACAAGCGTTAAGCTTAGTTTGGGACCAGACGTCCTCTGGTCTGGTGTGTGAAATGTCCGTGAATATTTATTATTATTATTATTTACGTTACATTTTAGCGAGAGATGTACTCGTATGCAAGACAGTTAGTATGAAAGACTCTTTTGTCTTTTGGTACTCTGTTCTCTTTGCCTACCCCGCCAGGGAGATGGTGTTATATAAGTAAGTAAGTAAATATGACCAATAAAGTGTTCATTAAAAAACAATCAAGTAAACATATTCTCAGAATGTTTTCATATTCGTAAATAATTATTTGCAAATTAAATTAAAAACTATCCTAATTGGATAAATAAAATAGACACATACTTGGGGGAAAAAATACTAAAATTAAATCATTATAGATAAGATAATTGATCGAACTTTAGACCAAGTGGACTAAAGTTCGTTCAAGCGACAATCCACAGCCGGCAACTTGCCTAAAATGCTGGCAGCATTACCTCGCTCAATGACGAGGCTTAACCTTTGGTCGAGATATAGGCCAGCATTTTGGTCATGTTTCGACCCACAAGACGTCTCTTCAAATCCTTATAAATTTTGAATGCGAGGGGTCCCCAAGGGCCCATTGTCTCTACACCAAACGGCACAAAAAGAAACCTCTATTGAGATTAGCATATCTGTGCCGTTTTAGTGATTCCGCAGATGCAGCAGCGCCACCAGCACTCCGAGAGTATTTAACTTTAGATAAATTGCTATAAACATACAACTAGACCACCGTAACAACATCTTAGTGATAATTTGTGTACCGTAGAGTGGCGTATTCATATTTTGAAGTCTATGCAGATGAAATCGCGGGCAGGGGGGTTAGGCAGAATGTCATATGTCACGTATCGACCGTATCGAGATCACTGTGAGTGGTTGAGAGATCACCGTGATTGGCCAACGGATTATTGTGACATCACGCGTCGGTTTCTCAACCAATCACAGTGATCTCGATACGGTCGACACGTGAAATATGACATTCTGCCTCAGGGGGCAGAATAGTGTATAGTTTTTCTATAAAATTGACAATATAATGTGTGAAATTTTTAAATTTTGTATTAAAAAGCAAACAAAATTTTGTATTAAAAAGCTCATCATTGCAATTTTTCTAAGGCCAATCCCAATGTCGATAGTGTTAGTCACTGTATATTTTCTTATACAGTTATCAACTCGTATAGCAGCATATTTTCACTTCTCAGAGTCCAGAGGCTATAAATTTTGCGATTATCTTTATATTAAGTTTAAATATGTACCTATCCACATTATTTTTATCAGAAGTGTAATTATAACGAAATTTAGAAATGGTGATTTTATTAATGAAATTCATATGTATTGATTGTGTGTTTTTTGAGTTGGTAATAAATCCTACCTGGGTATACCAAACCACGCCATTCAAAGTTAGAGAAACAATTTTACAAAGTTTAGGTAGAGTTTTGGCGGGAACATGAAAGAATCATGGCGTCGCTTTACATCATTTACCAAAACTTGAGTGTTATTTCAAGTAAATGTTTAACTATTTGTGTATGTGCATCAGTGTTGGCAAGTGACATAATGCAGCGTAACGTGTTTTTTTTTGTGTTGCGTTCAAAACTCCATAGAAGCTTTCAGTAAAATTGCCACCATTTTACTGAGTGAAGCATGACTGACTTGACTATGATTAATTTGTGACTTTGGACTTGTTTGGCGAATAATTTTTTTTAAGCTTACTTGATGCAACAAGAATTTTTTATACTGGCAACAACAACAACAACAACAATGGTTTCGGCTGATTGCCATAACCTAAAAAGAAGAAGAAATATACCCTAAAGTGAAAAATGACTTTCATTGGCAAATACTCAAACAGAGAATTTGTATCAATTTGCTTATTGTCTCTTACGTAATAAGTGATGGATTATATTTTGTTAGAGTTCTTTGGGTTACGACTGTGTATAATCTTCATATAAAAAAATCACATCACGTTGTTTCTCCGCGATGAACTCCGAAACTACTTATTCGATCTTAACTTTTTTTAAATGTGTCATTCGAATTTAAAAGATAGTATAGTTTTTATCCTGATGATTTCCTTTTTTTATTACAAAATTGTCGTACGTATTATTGTATGCCACAGCAACGCATGGCTGGATCTGCTAGTATTATATATTTTTATAATCACAGAAATACGGGAATCCGTGACTATGAATTATGTCAGAAGTTGTGTGCACGGGGTCGATTCCCTTATTGCGACTATGTGCAGGTATTTGTCTAAGTACTCGTAACAGTTCCCTGACAGCACTTGCACCAATTGGAAGGTAAGGACTCCGTGTCGTCTGCTTGCCATCTCCTTCAGCACCGGCTGGAGTGTCCACACGGTCTAAGGACCACCTTAAAGCGAAACAAGAAGGAATAGTTGGTGGTGAGGTAAGATAATAAGGTGAGGATAACGGGGAAGGGGTTGTTTGGGCCACTGGCGCTTTCTTTTTCTTTTTAGTAGTAAATACTGGTAGATAAGCATTAAAAAAAAAAACAACTTGCGAAGTTATAATAGCTTAGTAATTTTATTGCAAAGCCACTTGCGTTATAATTGCAACACTGAGCGTTAGCTACTGAAGAAATAAAATTGTATATTACGTGCCATCGATTTGTCAGCGGTTGGTTTTACTGCAGCTAATATTATTACATAATAAATGAAGATTCTATAAATCCGTCGGTGTATTGATTTTTACCTAGACACGAAATACGTAAATATAAATATTTACGTTTTGCTAATTGATTTCAAACAAGGCTGTTTAGTGTGATTGGTATCAAACAAGGCCATTTAGTGTGTTGTTTCATTAATTCACTCTATAACTTAAATATTATGTACCTAAACTTGTATATCACAAAGCATATTAGTTATGTATATTAATTCGGACCATATTCTATAGTGACTTTTGACCGCGACTTTGTCTACGTGAAATTTAGTTTTCCTTTAATTTAGTATAATTAATATTTTTTGTCACTGCTGATTTACCTATATTCTACTAGTTAAGCAAAATTCTATCAAATCCCGTTAAAATGTTGTGATTTCAGAGATGTGCGCTAACAAACAAACTAGTAGGTAACCAAATGGACAGATAAATAAAAATATGTAGTTAAAAAAACTAAAGGAAAAACACCCCTCAAGCACTAAAAATGTTAAAATAATAAATTTGAGTAATAGTTACGACGTTTTTAACTTAATTGTAGAGAAAACGTACTTATACAACAACAAACCTATGCCTAGGTATTTATTTAATTATACATTTAGGTATCTAGGTATGCTTTTTAAATTATACATATAGTTCCTAAGTATTTTTTAAAGTATATAAAGTTATATAAAGTTTTAAAGTATAGACTAAGATTTGTTTTTAAATTATACGCGGTAAAATCATAATTAAGCTTATCAGTTATTTAAATATCGAATGGTTAATGAGGGAGCGATTTATTTATATTAATTAAAAGTAGAGTACACACGACAAAAAAGCGCTTTACCACCATTAGGGTGGTATTTCAACCCTCGGCACTTTTCTTACCTAGGCTTGGGTAGAATGTCAAGCTCTACAGCACTAAATCCAGTCACACAAACTCAAATCCGAGCGATTTATTAGTTGTCATTGGAGAGTATCACTATCCATTTGCTAGCGCAATCACCAGACTCTCGTTACCAAGCAAGAAGACTAGTAACAGGACTCGTCAAAACGAATCATATGAGCCTAAACTCGAGTGGTTTACTAGTAGCTATTAAAGAGCTTCACAATCCACCTACGAGCTCTATCGCCAGACCTTCATTATCAAGCCCAATCTATTGGACTCGTCAAAACAAATCGTAAGATCCCAAACTCGAGAGGCTTATAGTAGTCACTAAATAGTTCTACTATCCACCTCCATGAAGGTCCCTGGATGAGCCAGATCAGTTCCAAGTTACCATATTATAGTTTGAACTACGTATACTCGTACATTTAAAGCTTCATTTTTATAAGACAATTAAAATTAAGTGACAATTGACTTCTAATATTTTAATACATTGTTAGTAATTGAAGGTACTAAAATAGGTAACTAAAACGGTGATTTGTGTTTTATATTTTTTCTATCGTCTTCCTTCCATTTTTGATACAATAAAATTACACAGAACGCGTTCTATATTATAAGGCACTTAAAATAAGGAATAAAATCTTTATATTATATAAATCTTCTGTGCGTGTGCATGTGACTGAACTCATCTTAAACGCTTGGACCGATTTTGATGTTTTTTTTGTATGTTTGAGTAAATACCGGGTCGATTTAGATTCACAGTTGGACCCAATAGGTGGCACCGCGAGAGGATTACAGGATTACATCTCCAATTCATTCTAACCTAACCTAAAACCGTGTGCCGTGTGGGGCCTGCTTTAGAATTTTCCGAGGGGTGGGACAATTCTAAATTCCTCCCATGGGAGTCGTAAGAGCCGACTGAGGGAATACCGCGGGAGCGGGCAGCAGCACTCCCTCGAGTATTAACAACATCCACTGCGATCGCCAACCCGCCTGCCAAGCGTGGCGATTACGGCACTATCCCCGACATGAGCGAAACACATGTTGTGGCGTTCTCTTGGGGAGCCCTATGTCCAGCAGTGGACTTCGAAAGGCTGATGGATGGATGGATGGACCCAACAGACGTTATCCTGTCCGAACATTGGCGTTTCGTTTGATCACACAGAAGCCATGTACGCAGAAGATTTGGTGCTGTACGAGTATCTGCACAAACATAAGTGAACTCTCTGCTCCCTCACTCTAATAATCCGATGCGACTGCGATTAAAATTTGCAAACTTAAATATTTATACATATAACATAATACATAATATGTGAAATATCAAATATTTGTACTATATATGGCAAGCGAGTATAATAATGTACTTACTTCTAGTATACTTTCAATTACAACGAAGACTGCGTGGGTAATAATATAGTGTACAGAAACACGCCCAACAAAGTTGCTCTTTCTGCTTATATTTACTTACAATCCAATTCAGAGAGAGATCAGGCGCGGGGCCGGTACTTTATATGTTTTCCGGTACATATATAATATGGACCCAATCTCCCCTTATCCCTAAATATCATTATTGTTATCAACTTTCTCATCCCCTGTCTAACATCCTATTAAAATATGTTATGTATTAAATATTTATCAGAAAACATTCTTTATTATATATATATATTTATATATATATATATATATATATATATATATAAAAGAACTAACCTTTTCCCGCGCAGCCAAAAGCTAGTTTTTAGGCTATATCTCAGGATCCCGATATAGTAGCGGGATAAAATGTATATCAGTTTTTAAGTCTAATCGAGAGCTATCAAGTAAAAAAAGTTCATCAAAATTTTTGCGTGATGCGCGTACGAACTAACAGTCAAACAATTAATCTAAAAACATTGTTTTGTGTTTAGACGCCTATATAGCCTAATTCAGGATATTTTTTTTTCAAATATCTTACATGTCAATTGACACAGCTCCGTTACAGTTTATAATAGTATAGATAGATAACTGACCGTAATACAACGTAAGGCCCAAACTCCTGGACCGTGAAAATTTGCATTATGGGTACTATAGGTGTATATTATGTTGATACTATAGGTGTACTAAGAAAGAATTTTACGCAAACCATATCCAAAATGAATTTTTCATGCAATAGCGCAAGTAAAGCCGTGGGAAATGCGCTAGTTAGTTATATTAGAGATATTTTTTTTGTAACATGGCACAATAATATAAACGTTATAATATTTTGATATTTTATACATATTTTAAGCATTTGACATGCTTAGCCACATAAATTAGTTACAAGAGGATGAAATAATAAGCCGCTTCCTTTTTCTGGTTCACTGAATGAGTTTCATCTTCTTACATTTGTAAAGGGAGACTGGTGCCTGAACTAGGCTTCTGAAAAGAAACCCCCGCAACTGATTTTCAAAATGTGTCGCCATAATAAAATAATTCCTTTGTAATTTTTCATAATGTATCACTTGTGACGCCTGCGCCATCTGCCGGTATTTACGTAAGTGATTTATATTTCATAAATAACAACTCCACAATCGTAGCGATGTTTTAACAATAATTTGCGTTACTAAAGACTGTAATTTTGCACTGGAATATTTATTAATATTTTATGTATTCGAATAATGAAAATTGCATAAACATAGTGCATTTTTTATAATACGATTACCTACCATTTACTGAAGCGCATTATTGAAACAAAAATGTGATCTGAGATTAGATAATGTCTATGGAACAAGATGGACAAGATTTTGTCTTGTTGTTTTATCGCAATTTAATATCAGTACAAGCTGATTTCAAACTTGACTGATACCTTCACCGAAGAATAGCTACGAAATGTCACATAACGAGGCTTTACGTAATTACGCGCAACACCAAGCATATCCCTGGTTTTATTAAACAACATTACGGCGGTTGATAGTACTGAGGGAAAATCTTTATGGTTTAACATAAATATTATGGCTAACAACAGTATATATTTAGTTCTCCCCGCAACTTTGTCTGCTTTGACTTCAAAATTTGGTCTATAGAATCGTTTGGGAATTTTCACAGGAACTTCTGATCAGGGAAAACATATTCTTTGTTTATCCAGGTTATAACTCTCCTGTAAACCACGTAAATCGTAATAACGACATAAGAGAGCGCGTAGATATGAAAGAGAGTATTAGTGTAAAGATGCGCCAGCGAAAGAGAATGCTCCGATAGTTCGGACATGTGGAAAGAATACCGGACGATTGACTGGTTAAGTAGATATACAAACCGAAAATGGAAGGATGTAGGTGCAGTGAAGACTAAGACTCACCTACCTAGACCAAATCGGTTATGTATTGAAGGAAGGTGGAGTCAGGAGTCTCTGAAACCGGCGAGCGTGTATGAAGAGAATAAAATTATGATTGTTGAGGAAGTAATGTGTGCAAGAATAGAGTCTTTTGGCACTCTGTTCTCTCTGCCTATCCCACTAGGAATAGGGAGGGAGATGGCGTGACGTAAGTTAGTATATTATGCAAATCATTTTATAGGTCTATATGCCAAAAATAGGACCCAATTATTCATCCGGGATGAAAAGTACACGTTGGTCCAGTGTATCATCTATCTACCTACCAATTCGCATCCAAATCGGCGTGATTGACGGATAAATATCCAAACATCTTCACAAATATATTGTTTGTTATTGCTAAAGAGACATTTCAAACAATTATACAAATAGGTACTAGAATAAAAAGTAATAAATAATAACTACCGATCTATCCATCCATCCATCCATTAGCCTTTTAACGTCCACTGCTGGACATAGGCCTCCCCAAAGGGGGGATAATGCCGTAATCGCCATGCTTGGCAGGCGGGTTGGCGATCGCAGTAGATGTTGTTAATACTCGAGGGAGTGCTGCTGCCCATTCCCACGGTATCCCTCAGTCGGCTCTTACGACTCCCGAGGGTAGAGAGGGGTGGGATAATTCTAAAACCCGCCCCACACGGCAAACCACTCCACTACCGATAGATACAAATAAAATAGATTTTATCTATGATATTGTATATAAAAAGGAATATCATTGGATTTCATACTTTTATCGGACATTTCCATAATGTCTTAGCTTTAAGTGTCATTTAACTCATTGACCTCATACCATGGTGCACCTTTCTCATAAGGGATTTAATTTGGAATTGATAATATGATGAAATAGTTTAAATATATATAAGAATAAAGACAGCAAGAACCCTCATATAAAATCTAATAATATTGAACTTGGTATGAAATATGCACGAAATATATTTAAAACATACAGAAACTACCATATTCTTTCAAAAAGAACTTTAGATATAGAGAGCAGAGATCCGCGATACCAGCTGAAAGCAAAGAAGTTAAAAACATAATATATTAAGAAAAATAAAGTAGTAGATGACTAAAAATAGTCAAACAAGGCATCTCATGAAATGTCTTGCACAACCAACCTTTTTTTTTGTTAATGCGGGAAAAATTGTTCCTAACCGCACACCCCGTCGTTCGGGGCAACGAACAGGGTAGTGTGGAGCCTGCACCCACTAAAGAAACCCGCTGTATGCCGTCTCTCCGCCTTTATTGACGGGCCACTGGAACTATGTTACATTCCTTCGGTGGTTGCACAACCAACCTAAAAGACAGCAACAGTAAAATTATCGAAATCCCGAAAAATGCCTTTTAAGTCAGTACTGGATATTAATATAGTCTTTATGCCAGTCCGGGAACTGAAAACCAATCACCAATACAGATAAAAACTCCTGGTCCAGCAATTTTCACCAAATACGGACTACGAAATTTATTAGGCGCTTCAAAAAGGAAGTACCTATACTGGGTACTTCAAAAATGAAGGAATCCGGCAAAGATGGCGTGAGTACAGAAGATCTAAAGTAAACAACCTACCTTTATTCCTTATTTAACAAACCTTTCCAATATGTTAACTGCAGTAAAAAATCCGGGCAGTATTCTGCAATTCCAATGTTGTTTAAATCAGATATTAAACAGGATTGTAAACGGATATCCTGGTCACTTTCACACCATTTCAACTAATAGAAAAACACTACGTGTGCGTTTACGTCCCGTTGTACCTACTTTATTTTTCCTAATTATCAACGTTTCCCAAAGTCAAAACTCCTCAAGTCCAAAATTCATTATAAATCTTTACTGATTTTTAAGGTTTGTAAGTTCGGGGGTTATTATTCAAAGTAATACTCCAATTTCAAAAATTCTTTCACTTATTTTTCGAACGGATTTGAGGAGCTATAGGCTATAAATCTCGATAAAATTAAATGAGCCGTTCGTAGTTAAGCCGCTGACACGGTATATTATAATATAGTAGTGATAAAACCAAGAACAGAAAAGACAATGGTTTTGTTGCTTATTTTTTTGCTTTTTATGTGTTTTGTCCTCGCCGTAGGATGATGTTGTTCCTAACAAAATCAGGATAAATGCCTAAAGTCAGTAGGAAGATCGGGTAGCCCCGGACACTTGAGTAAATTACAAATAAAAAACAAAGGACCGAAATTTCTGTCTTTATTTTATACTCAACATAAAATTAGTACTTCTACTAATATATTAATTAAACAACACTAACCAATTATCACACTTTCTAAAGAAATATACTGAGAACAAATTTGGTCTGTCTTTTGGCATCCCAAAAAACGGCGGGTAGCCTCGGACATAGTAATCAATGGTGTCCCAAACGTTATTTGTCCTTGCAAACATCACTATTGCAACAAAAATTCGAACACAATCTTCATTGCATCCTTGCTTCTTTCAATTTATTTTATCCCATTTAAATATTTTACTGGTTCTTCACTTAAATTTCGGTATATTGCAAGTCTTTTTGCAACAATAGTAACAACATTTTAAGATACATTCCATCCATTCATTCCAGTATAAGCAAAATGATAATAAATTATACGATTATAGTTTTTTAAAACAAATAACAAATAATATTTTGTAATCCAAAACGTAAAACCATATCTGAGGGTACCCGTCATTAGCGCGTACCGGCCGGAAAGCCTGTAAATGATCGGGTAGCCGGAAGTACCCGATCGTTTGCATGTAACATTTTTAGACATATCTCTCAAATTGTAGAGCAACTGTTGGAAATATTATGAGAACCTTTAAATATATAAAATTTCCTAAAACATTGAATGATATACAAGAATGCACACTTACGTATTGTATTGATAACCTGCAATGAATTTTGACAGTAGCGACGAAATTTTTTTGTCGCGAACTAAACATTCACTCATGACTAATTTTCTCGGCCATCACGTTGTAACTGACTTGTGTTTTTTTTTCTACTCTAAAGGACACACATTTACAATAACGAATATTGTATGCAATGCATTTAGTTTCTTAGAAATTGAAATGTCCGGGGCTGCCCGCCGTCCGGGGCTACCCGACTTTCCCTTACGTAATGCAAGCCTTGATGTTGGATTACAGATAAATATATGGAAAACTGACTATATCACGGTCAACAGCAAAGCCTATCATCTACGTTCATAAATATAGCTATCTACTTCAGAAGATTCTCCTTTTGAAAGATGGACAGTGAATGCACGGAGGAACTATTGGTCAATGTAGTATTTGATGAATGGAATCACAGACATATTCATCCTTCCCGTTCTCATAAACAGACCTAGGTTATGACAAACATCCAGAAGTTCAAACTCAAGCTAGCAGGTGATAGAGCACAGTATTCTTGGAGTTAAATTAAATGGCCGTAGGTGCGCTCATTAGACGAAAATCGTCGACGTAAGAGAGATAGCCATGGAACTGGGCTGGTCATGTCTGCCGCATGCCTGTGGCAAAGAATTGCAAAAAGTGGCAGAAATGAGAAGAGACCTTTGCTCTGCAATGGGAAGACTCACTCTTATAATTAATAACTAGATTCTGCCCGTGGCTTCATCCGCTTAGACTTCAGAATACGAATACGTCACTCTACATTAAATAACTCATATGTATATGTCAAAATATCTTTCCCACGGGAACCATTCATTTTTTCGGGACAATAAGTAGCCTATGTCCTTTTTTGGGCTCCATACTATAGCATAAAAAAATTTATAATAATTGTTTCAGTAGTAATGGCGTGAAAGCCTAACAAACAAATAAACTCACTTTTGCATTTATTATATTAGTAAGAATAATAAGAAATGTCAAGAATAAAAGCTAATAATACGGATTTTATGGCGTTTATTATCACTTATTATGTTTATATTATAGTTTTAATTATACCAGCACTTCGGATACAAGTTTCTGATGAAAAAATACCCTAATATCAAAATACTTAAGCTTAGATCAATCACGTTAGTCAATTTTAACCATCAGGTCAAGGTGAACCCCTTACCAAATCGTTACTCGTAGATTTGTATCAAGTTAACATTTGTATTGCAGTATATTATTATAACAACGTATAAATTTTCCGGAACGGAAAATGTTAAAGGATGAAAATATGGTATTTACTAGCATTACAAATCTAATTAGATTTTAATTTATGTGTGAATAACTTGCTGTTCAGCCTAAATCACAATCATGTCATAATTCGGTGATGTGTGAACAGATAACTTACAATCCATAGATTAATAATTGTGTGTTAGTGCTTGTAAGAACAGTTTAAAAGTTTAATGATAAAAGGGCTAACAAAGTACTCACCACCTTCTCCTCACCGATTTCATTGTTGTTATAGTTGCTCCCATATTTTAAGGCACCGTTTTCCATGACCACAACTGATCGTCGTAAGAATAATATATTTAACACTATACGTCCTCATTTAATATATATTAGATTAAATATACGTATCTTTAATGATATAATTGGATACATTTTTATATGTATTAATATTGTTTAATTCAAATAATCTTTAATACAGAGGCCCCTTGTACCTGCAATTTAAATTAACGTATTGTCACATTGAGCGTTACTCTTGCTTTTGTTTTATTAGTTTGGTTTTTTAAATTTACATTCTAACAATATATATTAAAATATAAAGTTTTATAATTTCATATTAAAATATTTTTACATATAAGTGTCAACAGCGATATTGTTGAACTAGGATTTTTACTTTAACTTACGTCGAATAAGTTTGTCGGTTACATTTAAACGATGATTTTATTTTATTACGGTATCGGTACGTAACTGCGCAGATTCGTTTGAATAATAAACAAGTCCAAAATAATTACAGACGTTACATAATTAAATTGATATTTAATATGACATCCGTTGCTATGTTACTTTTCTTTGCAAACACATTTCTTTGTTCGCTGAAACACTTTCAAGGAAAATACTTTAATGATTAAGGGAACACTTTGAAGATATCCCAGATTAAGTAGTTTTACTCTTTCGGTTACAGTTATAAACTTTACTGAAGAATATTTACTTGTAGTAAAAGTTTTCGTTAAAGTGCGAGAACATCATTACCTAATACTATTATGTTTTATATTTAAAGGCACATTTGCTTTAGGACTCATGATATATGAATGGCATGGAGTTTGTTAAGGTTTTGTCGGGTTGTCGCGATGCAGCGAGGCGCGCTACGTATGATGATCAGCGCGGGCGGGCGGCTCGCAGGTCGCGTCATACTGCGGCGGACGAGAGACTCGCGCGGCGTGGCGGCACCCAGTCTCGCCGTACGGCAAGTACCCGCACTCTGTCCCTCACTGTAAACCCACCATAGTACACCACCATAGCCATGCAGCCGAGCCTCAACCACCACCGATACGCAACATCGTTTATTATTGACGAACGACCTTGCCCCACATTATATTTTTCTTGACTAAAAGGATTTATTAGGCCATGATCGACGGATGTTGTACATTTGAGTTAAATGGAGAACAATGACTGGCTTAATTGAGCCTGCATAAAATATAGCTTATATGGGGTTTTTCAGTTTTTTCTGTTATCTATAAGGAGTTATGGCGGCGACTTTCAAGTAGTTTTATACGAGTTTTGCCTTGAATGATGAACCAAGGTTTGAAACTTACTAACTTTAGAACAGTTTGATAAGGAAGTTGTTAATGATGCATTTATTACTTCATGAATATGTTAAATAAATAACGCAGCTATATTATTAATCACAGTGATCACGATACGATCGACATGTAAGATATGACATTCTGCCTAACCCCCCTGATGAGTGATTTACCCACTAGACAACGGGATATGCTTAATATAGCCTCGTGGCGTAGTCGGTAGTGTAACCGACTTGTGTGCACGACGTCGTAGGTTCGATTCCCTAGGTTCGACTTAGGACAAGTATTTATGTGATGAACACAGATATTTGTACTGCGTCTGGGTATTTTCCATCTATATGTATGTATTTACAAAAAAAGTAATATATGTATTATATCTGTAATCTGGTATCCATAGCACAAGCATTAAGCTTAGTTTGGGACCAGAGGGCGTTCTGTGAAATGTCCGTGAATATTTATTTATTTTATTTAGGTATTTAAAACCTGGGCGAATTTTCTTACGTGCAAGATACATTTTGAAGTTAGTTAGTTATTTATGTAACAGTTAGTAAACGTAAAGGTATTTAATTATCTCAAAATTGCCGCACAAGTGGCCCTTACTTGGTATAAATGCGAAAGTGCGTTTGTTTGTTTGTTACCATTTTACATCGTAACTACACAACCGATCATTACGAATTTAGAATACAAATAGTCCGGATCCCAGAAAATAATACTGCCTATTTTTGCAATTATTTTGATAATTAATATGCTGTAGAGTGAAGTATTTAAATTCTGAATTTACACTCAGACGGAGTCGTGGGCAGAATTTAGTCTATACAAATAAATAAAATAAAAAGTGTGTGCTTGTAATGTCGGTAAAGATTTTTAGTAAATACATATGAAAGTATATTATACATTAACTACGATAAAATAACTGTTCTGGCTGTCTGTCTCTTTATTCCGGCTAATCTTTAAAGCGGCTGGACCGACTTGGACGGGACTTTCACTGGCAGTTAGCTGATGTTATAAGGTGTGAGTTAGGCTACTTTTTTTACACTACGTCGTTCGTGGCAACGAACAGGGCAGTCAAGGGCCCTCAACAACTAAATAAGCCCGTGGTATGCTGTCGCTCCACCTATGGGCGGACCACTGGAGCTACATGCTATTACTTAAGTGGTCCGCTAGCGGCTTACCCTTTCGGGCACCTTCTATTAGGACGTTTCTACTTTAAAACTGCCTAAATAGATACGAGAAAATAAAGAAAGCCACTAAAACATTAGTATATATAGTAATTGAATAGCTAAATAAACTTAATTCTCTTCAATGTCAGCACGTTTTCATACTTTCAAAGCCAGCTCCAAATTATAATGCGTATAACCAGAAAGCTAGCTCTAGAATACCCCCACGAGCACTCGTTTAGTTTAGACGTTCGAAAATCGGCAGAATTCAATAATTTGAATCGCTTATTTTTCTAGGCTTGTCTTATTATAAGACTGGTGTATAACAAGATATGGTGACAAAGATTCGGAAACGAAGGTTAATATGGTTTAAGCACGTATAGAGGTTCGATGAAAGAAGGATGACATGAAAGATATAATACGAGTAAATGGCAAGAGTCTGGTTATATTACTCTTTGATGGCAAGCGTGAATGTTGCAGTTGGGAGAGGTAGATCTCGTCGAATGTTCTCTGACTAAATCAGAAAGGTTCTCGCGAAAGGTTAGTTCAGTAGTACCCTTAACCAACGTTCATGTAGGTATAATGAGAGTAAATGAGGCAAAAGAGGTGAGCATCGATCGCAGCAAGTGGAAATCCGTTGTCTCTGCCTATCCCTCTGGGAAACAGGCGTGAGTTTATGTATGTATTTAGTAAATTTATCTCGTGGTATCCTCGGGCACGTCCATATTAGTCCCGACGCGTAAAACGTCGTAAGCGACGCATAATTGCGCGCAAAAATAAAAATCTAAATAAAAAGCGACAAATAAAAAAAAATACATCACCTATATCGGTCATAAGGACCAATTTTGCGTGCTTTTAAATTTTTACAACCCGATATCGATCAAAAAAGGGACTGATGTAGGCTGTGCAGTTATATTTTGCTTTCTTTTTCTTTGTAAATTTGAAATAAGGTTATAGATACCTTACTTAAAACACTCGTAGGTAGATAATGTTTATAGAAGTTATCATTGTTTGTAAACGATGAGTTTTCAATCGGATTAAGTCGTGAGCGCGTTACTATTGTAACTTAGTGCATTATTAGATTAGACCTACATACTGGGTTATGTTTATCCTTATATGGATAATATTGTAGGAATAATGTAATAAGTATACTTACATAACCAACATAGAATCATGCCTGTATTCCCCGAAGGGGTAGGCAGAGGTGTATTACACACCCACGGTCCACCAGCTATGTTTGAGTCCCACGTAATAGGGGGCAAGCCTATTGCCGTACATCGGGCACAATTCCAAACTTCAGGCTGCTGTTGAAAATTTTTCTTTTTACCAAAAACCACAATAACATTGCGACCCGGGGACCAAACCCGAGACCTCATGATCAGCAGTCGCTCACACTACCGCTGCACCACCATTGTTATAATTATAATAATCAGTAATAAGCGATACAGGGTCAAGACGGATAAAGTCTATGTGTATGGCATGGTTTTAGCCTTAGTTATCCCGAACGGACCATCGTCTGCAGTGTGAGTTGAGAATTTGAACCGGGATGCCGCTATAGTTCCAGGATTGTAGTAGTAATGAAAATTTAGTAAACCGATTACTAAAAATTAAACTAACAAAAAAAAATTTTAGTTAGACTCACTTATGTACCCGTAATAACAATTTTATTTTACTTATTCTAGAGAGATCAATTGTTTTAAATTAAAATGACAGCAGAAATTAACACTTGTTATTTTTAACCTATATTACCTACATTATTACCTACGATTAGGTACCATAAATTTACAACATAATAATATTAATTACATAACGTGAAGAAGAACCTATTTAACTTCTTATCAATGATCAAAAAAAGCATTTTCGTTCACTGCTTCTTATACACCTTTTCACAACATAGCCCGATTGACAGCGAAAACTGATTAAAGATTTATCAACCGACAAAACAAAGTGGCTGATAAGAATGTACCTAAACTACCCCTACAGAGTAAATGCGTTTA
The DNA here is from genome assembly GCA_948253155.1 of Leucoma salicis. NCBI lineage: Eukaryota > Metazoa > Arthropoda > Insecta > Lepidoptera > Erebidae > Leucoma > Leucoma salicis. The sequence continues at coordinate 15,868,102 of OX411805.1, forward strand.
ATTTAAAATTGTCACAATATTTTTATTGACTTATAGATTTTTTTGTAAAATCCCGTTCATACATTAATTTCCCATTCGCGAAACTAAATGGCAAACAGTCGCGTGGCACAGTTACCATCAGATAGCCCGTGATTCATCTGCTACCATAAGCAATAAAAAACAGTAAAGTTATCGTTTTTAAACTTTGTTAACACTTGATGGTAAATGGTAACCGTCGCTCATGGACTCAACTATACGGAGAGTGTAGTCAAGCCGCTACGCACCATTTCATTACTCAGATGTGAAACGAAAGAATAAACGGCTATCTTCTGTTACAACCAAAACACACCCACGTGTTTCGTGACCGGTCACACAGGAGACGGCTGTTACTGACCCGTTCGGGCCCGATAGCAAGTGAGTACTCTCACTTAGTACCTAGCCCTACCACCAGTATAGAACTTCTACTTCTACTGGACCGATGTCGTTTCAGTATTTAAAAGGTAGGTACCGATCTACTGAAAGTTTTATATTTTATACTTGGTTCATAATTTCCCCTAGTCAAAAATGTTATGAAATCTCTTTTTGATTACGTTCTAACATCCAGCCTGGGATTTTAATTTGTTTTTTTATATTTTATAGTATTTGCAATAGTGTAGTCACAGTCGAAGAACCATATCTTCGACTGTGGTATATTATAGTAGTAGTAGAATTAAATTAGTATTTTGTAATATAGGGTGTGTACCAATTGCCGTCTGTGCCGGACAGCTCTAGATGCCAAACTGCTACTGAGACATTATTTATTCACGGAAAAACCTATTTATATTTTATTATGTGTGTAAACATATTTGATAAGGAAGTGAAATATAAATTAAATATTGTGGTAATTTTTTGTGTCCGTTCCTAATCAATAAAATACATTCCAAACTTACTCCTTCTATATTACGGTAACTTGGTGGAAGAGTGCTTGGAACGTAAAATTTATAGCAGACCTTGAGTTTAAAAATAACTAGTGACCGTGATCATCTTTTTCTTTTAATGTAAACTAACGGCCTCAAATAGCCGACCATGCCTATAATTTGTTTGTTAAATATTTAATCGTTTCAATATCACTTTTTGCTTGACCCATAAATTGGACTCCGGATATTTATTTATTATTAAACTTTTGCACATGCTAAGGCGGACTTAATCCCTTAGGCATTCTCTACCAGTCTACCTGGGGCGGAAAAGAAATATAGTGGTATATATATATAATATGCATTTAAAAATAATACTGCAATATATAGCACTATAATAAAAATACATACTAATACCGTAAGCATACTTATATGTTAACCAAAAGGACACATACAGTAATAAATAACGTATATAATATACATACATATATACTGACATAAATAAAAATAAATATCAAATAGAAGTGAGCGATAATTAGAGTGAAGACTCCGCCAAAAAACTGGAGTAAAGGTCGTGAATTCTAGCTTTAAAAGTTTTACGACTAGTGGCCATCTTGATTTCTAGAGGCAATACATTCCAAAGTAAAATAGACTGGACATAGAATCAAGAATGAACAACACTGGAAGAGTGGGACGGACAGAGGAGAAGGAGGTTATTAGCAGAACGAAGATGCCGGTCATGTGTAGAGGAAAGAAATTGAAAATGAGGCTAAATTACATTACTTTAGGAGCATTCAAAGAGTTTAGAAGAGTGTATAGAAATGTCAGTGCTCGTAAACTGCGTCTTTGCTTTATTGGTAACCAATTCAGTTGCGTGCGAAATTTGGAGATATGGTCGTATTTATGAAGATTAAAAACGAATCGAAATTGTTGAGAAGACGGTCATGTATATATAGCAGCTCTGTATTCAGGCCAAGTTAACACACACCAGCATAGTCAATGATGGGGAAAATGAAGGTCTGCATCAACATTGTTATCATCGTAATTGGAAGGAAGTTCTTCAGACGGTAAAGCGAGCGAAGGGTATTCGTAACTTTCTGACAGATGTTAGTTACTTGCGATCTCCAATCAAGCGTACTGTCTACAAAAACGCCCAGGCTTTTAACAACTCTGCAAAAAGGTATAATAGATCCGTTATAGGTACTCTAATGGAGGCAGCCCAGAAATGTCAATAACATTGTATTCGAGGACTGCCGACTAAAATAGACTAACATTTATCTGGATTAATGTTTAGGACGAACCGTAAAGAACAGTATTTAATAACTGTAAGGTTATAGTTTACAGCTGCAATTGCTGATCTAAGATCACCCACCTTTGCTTGTGTGTAAATTTGCAAGTCATCGGCATACAAATGATACAAACATCGAAGATCATTAGATATAAGATTAATAAACATAGAGAAAAGAACAGGAGAAAGTATACCCAAGAACCAGAACTTAAGTCATTCCTCGTGGAAGAAGTATCATCAACGCGTACAGACTGCTGGCGCCCACGAAGATAAGAAGAGAACCATTCCAGTGCATCTGATGAAATCAGAAAGTGAGAGAGTATGGAAAGAAGGATGTCATGGCTGATGACATTAAAGGCATTAGTGAAGTCAACCAAAACCAGCACTATGATTAAGGTATCCTCCATGCTCTGCCTGGTTGTTGGTATAAACAAACCTGCATAGCTGTTATAATACAGATCTCAAGTATTTTAGAAACGGGAGAATAGAGATGGGACGGTAATGATTGGGAAGACAGGGATTGGAGATTTTAGGCAAAGGACGGCCGTACGCCTTACGCCATAACGTAGGGAAAACACAACGCTCAAGAGAAAAAATTATAATGTGACAGATTGTCTTATTAATCTCATCAAATGTCACTGGAGAAAAATTAAAAGGAGTGATATTGGGACGTGTTAAACTATCAATGTTGTGTATTATTCGACATTTAGTGGCATCGTCAAGAGATACAGAATTACTGAAAAAACAATTCAAATCAAGAAGATTTATAGTTTTGGCGCGCTCGAGATGACGGATTTTACCAATGCCAAGTTTTCCAAGAAACTTCCAAATGTCAGAAGGGGAGAAAGAAGAGATATTGATAAGGATATGTTGACGTTTAGCGTTACGTATTATTTGGTTACACCGATTCCTAGCAGACTTATACAGGGCCCAGTTGGATTCAGAGCGCTCTTTTCTGTGTTTTCGAAAAGCTTCATCCCTACGTCGCATCGCTTTGCGAATCACCTTTGTCATCCAAGGCGTAGGTGGATGCTTCAGTTTAATTTTCCTTGAGGATGTAGGAAAAAAAAGTGAGATCGTGATGGGAGAAACAAGGAGCAGGACACTGGCCTTGAGACGAAACAAAGTAAGGAAATGAAGTGAGAATAATGTCAAGCCACGTGTCATCCCCATTGGTGTTGATATATTTCGCTTGAAAGGGTAACACATGGAGACTAGAGGATTGTACAATATTTAGGAATTTGAAAGATCTAGGGGAACAGGACGCAAGGAAATTGGTATTGAAATCACCCATTAAACTCAGATCAACATCAACTCATCTCGTTTAAAACTTCCATACTTAACCACTATATCTACGAGGCAGTCAGATTGAATATTAATTTTAACCAGATTTTAAAAACAAAGGAAGTGCACTAATTGGTCATCCTCTTATCATTCGATATTAGTACCACTTTTAAATAAAAGCAAACTTCCCTGGGCATTGGCCTTTGTCTAAAAGTGGCTTTAATATCGAGTGATGATGATCTTTTCAGCTAAACCGCACTGAGGTTTGGCTTTTATCTAAAAATAGCACTAATATCGAGTGATGGTGATATTTTTCTGCTGAACGCGCAGAGCCTTTGTCTAAAAGTGAAATCAATATCAAGTGATGACATTGTTTCCTAAAAAAAATATATATTTTTATTTTATGTTAATTTGTGGCTACAGTATACGGTGCTCTGATAAATCTATGCTTTTGGGCAGAAAACACACAGTCTTTATTTATATACTAGCTGACCCGGCGAACTTCGTACCGCCATATATTTTTTCATGAATAAATATTGCAATTATAAATTGAGATATAAAGTATCCTATCTCTGAAGTTGGAACAAAACACACATTTAAAAAAAAACAGTTAAAATCGGTTCGAAAGCGCATTTTCATCCGACTTGCTTCAAATTTATCGTCACTGCTCAGCTCCTATGTGTCTTAGCGTTATGTTATATAGCCTATAATGAGTATGGACTATAATCGTACCAAGTTTGGTTAAAATCCCTTCAGTACTTTTTGACCCATGCGTGCATATACAGACAGACAAAAAGTTTACTGATTACATTTTTGGCATCAGTATCGATCACCATTCATCCTCCAATATTAATTTTGAATATATATTCAATGTACAGAATTGACCTCTCTACAGTTTTATTATAAGTATAGATATAGATACTATAGGTATATACACTTATGCTTAGGTATTTTGATTAAGATCAAGGACTTATCATCATATTCTTAATTAATTTTAGCAATTTGTTTTTATTAAAGCGGATACAACATTTCCGTCAAAAAATGTAGGGTACGCTCTCACTTGAAGCCTCTTAATTAATAATAAATCCCCAGTTTTGCAACGTGACCTTTTGTTGTTTTAAAATATTATTGTAGGCACACTGAAGGTTTCTTTCTTCTTTTATTTTGAGATATTACATTTTTTATTTGTAGTTGGTGTTGTTTGGACTGTATTAAAAGTTGAAAGTCACAATCTGAATACACTACAAGAAAAACAAGTATAGGATAACAAGTTATTTGTGAAAGTAGAAAAAGGGAACTTAACTGCATTTAAAGTACAAATTATTATTTGTGAATGAGGAAAAAGAGAACTTTAGTGCGAGCGGGAATCGAATCCTTACAATCCGGCGAAGTGCTCTAATCCACTGAGCTAACGCATTAGCTTTCGGTTATACCCAATCTCCTCATCACATTTGTTTTAACGACTAACGCCACCTATCGGAGCGCATTTACATGCATTAATCCAAATATAGTCTTTAATTTTGCAATTAAAATTCATTCTATTTGTAGGCATGATTTTTTAAAATTAACTTGGATCTCTGAAGTAATATAATACAGTTCCAGTGGCCCGCCAATACAGGCGCAAATCCTGCCCCAAGTGATTGTTGATTCAGAAAAAGGTACTATTTAGTGTCTAGTGGACCAGTGCTGGTGTCATCCACTACAACTCCGGCCAAAAGATTACGGCAGATCTGTATTGTCAATAATTGTAATCCGTGATGGAAAAGCTAGCCGTTAAACAACCGTGACTGGTCGATAGCTCAAGCCCAGTGCTGCTTCAGGGCAACGCTAGTGCACACATTGAATGTCTCCGACACGGGACACCCTCCGCACTCCCCGGACCTTGCTCCAACAGAATACTGCATTAATTGGAATTTGGACAAGTTCTTGCACTGAAAAAAAAAATTCGATGAGCCTGTCAAAACCACCTTCAAAGGTTTTATTGATTCTCGTTCCCACAATTTTTTCAGCGGGAATTTTGAAAAATATTTTTTTTTGTGGAAAGAATGCCGGACGACTGACTGGTTAAGGAGATATATAATGCGAACGTGGAAGGATGTAGGTAGGTACATGGGGAGACCGAGACTCACCTACCTAGACCAAATCGGTCATGTATGTCATGGAAGGTGGAGTCAGGGTCTCCGAAACCGGCGAGCTTGTATGAAGAGAATTATGAATGTTGAGGAAGCGAGAGATGTATGCAGGAATAGAGTCTCTTGGCACTCTGTTCTTTCTGCCTACCCCTCAAAGGGAATGGCGTGATGATAAGTTGTAGTAGTAGTACTTATACTTAGCATAAGTGGTATATACCTACAGTAGAAAATGCACACAATATAAACATAAATTAAAACACAATGATATATCGTTGTTTAACTAATCACAATTAGGTTACTTTAATACAATAGAAAATACTCTGTATCTTCGTTTGACATTTATAAATTGAAGTACATTTTTGACAATACTTTTTCATTGGTTGTAATTGTAACCTAGGATAATGTTAGATACCACTGAAGGAATGTAACATGGTTCCAGTGGCCCACAAATACAGGGGGAGAGACGGCACACGGCGGGTTTATTTAGTGGGTGAGGGCCCCTCACTACCTGTTCGTTGCCCCGTCGGGTGTGTGGTTAGGAACGTTTTTTCCCGCCTTAACAAAAAAAGGATAAATGTTAGAACTATCATTTATTGTAGAAATTGCATTTTAAAATATAATTGTAGAGGATTCAAGGAACAAGAATAACTTAGTTGTAAATGCATGTTTCAGTCTTGTATTCTACTGGTAAACAAACGTTTGCATCATCTGTACTCTATAATTTCGTAGTATTATAATAATTTCAACTTTGAGAATATTGTGAAGAACAAATGATTTAGGATAGTGGAAAAAGAGAGCTTTGTGCGAGTGGAATTCGAACCTCCGTCCCTTCCAATCCGGGGAAATGCTGTGGTTGCTAAGCTATCGCAGTCACCGACGATGACACCTGATCTCCACTTCACAATTACTTTTAGATGTCTTTACGACTCATGTCTATGCTATATCTATATCTGTCGGATGCATTTCCATACATTATGGCAATATAGTAAACAAATTGCAAGGGACGTAGGTTCTAATCCCGCTCGCAGTAAAGTAAATACCATTTACAATTAAATATTATTAATTTAGTTGGTTAGTGTATTACTGCCACACTTTTTTAGTTCAATATTTTCAATTATTATGAAAGTGATGTATATTAGTTTGTTTGCATTTTGGCTCACGGCTTGCTAAATTGCCGATATCTATAGCTATTATTTTTCACCAATAGATGGTTCTTTTAATTTCCCATTTAAATTGCTTTTCATTCTAAATTTCGGATAAAGCATTCTATTAAGATAAGGACGATAAAATATGTAGGTAGTTAAAATCTTAGCCAAGTCTGATATAAGTATTTGAAGAACAAGGTACACAAGTCAATAACCATATACCATTGCAATTATCTTTAGCACGTAAGTAGTTTTAAAAGTAGATTAATAAAACTGTCTACAAATGTGAACTACGTAAATAATATAAAGTTGATTATATTTTCTAAGTAGTGATTATTTTATGCCGTGTGGGGCCGGCTTTAGGATTGTCCCACCCCTCTCCACCCATGGGAGTCGTAAGAGCCGACTGAGGGGATACCGGGCGAGTGGGCAGCAGCACTCCCTCGAGTATTGACAACATCCATTGAGATCGCCAACCCGCCTGCCAAGCGTGGCGATTACGGCACTATCCCCATATGAGCGAAACAAATGTTTTGGCGTTCTCTTGGGGAGGCCTATGTCCAGCAGTGGACTTCGAAAGGCTGATGGATGGATGGGTGGATTATTTTATGATAATTATTTTATGTAGGTTTGTAATATTAATCAATGTGTTTGTTATGTATATCGGTAAATTGAATATGTTGAACTTTGTATGAAAATATTTATTCCCCACATGAACATTTGAATTACTAAGCATAAAATGTATGGTCCTTTTTTCATTTATGACAATAATAACATTTTAAAATGAAACATTGTAAAAATTTATGTAACTTTTTTTTTACTTTTTTCTAATTGTGTGTACTTAGTACTACCTAATGTAAAATATGGACGCTGTCTGAATAAAAAGTTTATTATTATAAATAATAAGCGCGTTAATAATAAAATGGGTAATGAAAGTTTATGTTAGTATTTTAATTCTAGAACTTCTGTTTAGCTATTTTCCAATTAATATGGTACATTCAGTCAAGAAAGTATTGGGAATGGATGATTTTTTTATGGTTCCAAATTTAAATTTTGTTTTTTATTATTGTTGTTAGATTGGCACAACTATTATCCATTTTAGCGCAGAGTTTGAGTTGCATCTGGTATTTATATTAAATACAGTGCTGTTTTTAGTTATATCATATCTTGTGTGTATTGCGAATTTCATAATGGACAAAAACATCGAACAAAGAGTTTGTCTTCAATTTTGCATCGCCAATGAAATTTCGTGTTTAGAGTCACTGAAAATGTTACAGAAGGCTTACGGTGAATCGACTTTACGTGATTATAAGTGGTACAAAGCGTTTAAAAGCGGTCGATATGTGATGGAAGATTTGCCTCGCTCTGGTAGGCCATCAACGTCTGCAACTGAAGTTAATATTGCAAAAGTGAAGGAAATAGTGACTGAAAATCCTCATTCAATTTAACTTTGAGAGAGATAGCCGCCGAACTTTCTGTGTCTCACTAGTCGATCCGTACCATTTTAAATAATCACTTGGGTATGAAACATGTTTCAGCTAGTCCTAAAAGACCTGAATTTTCTCCAAAAACTCAATCGCATGAGACTCGCTGAGGACATGCTAGAACGAGTCAATTCTGACCCAACATTCATGAAATGCATTGTTACTGGTGATGAGACGTGGGTTTACGAGTTTGACATGCAAACTAGTCAACAAGCTTCGGAGTGGCGACTTCAAACTGAACCGAAACTGAAAAAACCACGCCAAAGTCGATCAAAAGTTAAAGTCATGTTGTTCTTTGACTATCGCGGTGTTGTGTACTCGGAATTCTTGCCAGAAGGTCAAACGGTAAATTAAGAATATTATTTGAGCGTTATGCGGCGTTTAAGAGAGCAAATTCGACGAAAAAGGCCAGATTTGTGTCGTTTGTAGAAAGAAAATTCTTGGATTTTGCACCACGATAATGGGCCTTCGCACAAGGCCATCATTGTGAATAAATTTTTGTCCAAACACTCAAGTAATACCATCGAGCAACCACCATATTCACCAGATATGGCTCCCGCCAACTTCTTTCTTTTTTCTAAACTCAAATTACCACTTCGGGGCACCCGTTTTCAATCGGTAGAAGACATAAAGGAGAATTCGCAGCGAGAACTGAACTCAATTCCGGAAACAGCGTTTAAAAAGTGTTTTGATGATTGGATTATTCGTTGACGTAAGTCTATCGTTTCTGAAGGAGCATAATTTGAAGGTGATAAAATAAATTTGGAGGAATAACAAAATTTTTGTGTATTATTGATCTTTTCCCGGTACTTTCTTGACAGAGTAGTATAATTTGGTTGAATATTTATTATTTTTATATTGTGAAAATACTTTTTTTTATTACAATAATATATATATAAAATCAAAACATATTGTTTTTTTTGGACTTCAACAGTTAGCAACAGCTAGTAGTCGATAAATAAGTAAGTAGTGTATTTATACCTAAGTGCTGTACGGATACGGCAGGCGTTGTCCCGCCCGGACATTGGCATGCTATAGCGGTTCTAGAATTATTTCAACATTTTAATTTTTGGATTAATTAACATAATTCTGGAATGTAGGCTGTGTGAATTTTAACCCCAACCTAAATGTTTTAAATTTTGTCGTTATGAGTAGATATGTTCTGATATGCGATAAATCAATAAGTGCATTTTTGATACTACGTGGATAGCAAACAAATATGAAATCCCCTGGTGGTACGCAGTTACCGCAGGCTATACCACGATAGCAACCCCAGACCACTCGTGCGTCACCAACTCCATGGAAATAGATAGTAGGTGGATAGGAAGGATAATAAGAAGAGGTGTTTGTGCCTCCAGCACTCTCACTCACCATACGAAACACAACAATAGGAGTACAATAGACTTACTGTTGTATATCTATAGTACTCTTAACGTTGTTTAACACTGATATTGTGAGATCCGGTGTGTCTTTTTCCTTTTAAATGACTGTTTGTGAGAGCATATCTTTAAAAGTAGGTACTAAGCGGATGTTAAAGCAGTTTTCACGGGCTGATAGAGTTTGGCTTGGAGCTTTATTTCATTTATATCGTCGGAAGTATTTTCATACATTATACCGACCAGGTAAACTTAATTTTACAATTAAGATTTTTACCTAATAATGACGCAAACCCTATAAATATTTAGATATTTTTATATATATTTTTAGCATTTGACATGCTTAGCACTATACATTAAACACAAAGTGAAAAAATGTGATATCGAAAATAACAGTCAGGAGCAGGATTTGAACCTGCATCTCCTGGATACCGTCCAGATGCTTTGCCAATTCAGCCATGTATGAAAATACTTCCGACAGATGGCGCAGGCGTTACCCAAAGACGTTAAGTATGATGTGTTATCGAAATTAGCAGTCAGGAGCAATTGTCAGGATGGCTGAATTGGCAAAGCATCTGGACGGTATCCAGGAGATGCAGGTTCAAATCCTGCTCCTGACTGTTATTTTCGATTTCACATTTTTTCAATTTGTGTTTAATGTGTAGTGCTAAGCATGTCAAATGCTAAAATTATATATAAAAATATCTAAATATTTATAGGGTTTGCGTCATTATTAGGTAAAAATCTTAATTGTAAAATTAAGTTTACCTGGTCAGTATAATGTATGAAAATACTTCCGACAGATGGCGCAGGCGTCACCCAAAGACGTTAAGTATGAATGTGTTATCGAAATTAGCAGTCAGGAGCAATTGTCAGGATGGCTGAACTGGCAAAGCATCTGGACGGTATCCAGGAGATGCAGGTTCAAATCCTGCTCCTGACTATTATTTTCGATTTCACATTTTTTCACTTTGTGTTTAATCATTTATATCGGTTTTTTATTATTATGGTCTATGTCAGATACAGGACACGCATGCCGACCAGGCTATAAACATATCCCTAGCCTTATAATAATATTATTGCCGTGTGGGACCGGCTGTGCCGTGTGGGACCGGATTTAGAATTGTCCCACCCCTCTCCACCCATGGGAGTCGTAAGAGCCGACTGAGGGAATACCGGAGAAGTGGGCAGCAGCACTCCTTCGAGTATTAGGTAACAACATCCACTGCGATCGCCAACCCGCCTGCCAAGCGTGGCGATTACGGCACTATCCCCCATTCTTGGGGAGGCCTATGTCCAGCTGTGGACTTTAAAAGGCTGATGGATGGATGGATAATAATATTAAATACTAGCCTTTGCCCGCGGCTCCGCCGCAGCCAAAAGCTAGTTTTTAGGTAATATCTCAACATCCCGATATAGTAGTGAGATAAATTGTAGTTGTTAAGTGTAATCAAGAGCTATTAAACAAAGAAAGTTGCATCAAAATCCGTTCAGTAGTTTTTGCATGATGCGCGAACAAACAAACAGACAAACAGATACACAGACAATCAGACAAAAAATCTAAAAAAACTCATTTTGTGTTTAGACACGCCTATATAGCCTAAATCAGTATTTTTTTCTGAAATATCCTAAATGTACAGACACAACTCTGTTACAGTTTTATAATAGTATAGATATATAAGAAAGAAGGTGAGGAGCTCTCAAATATTAAAATATTTACCAAAAAATTTGAGAATTAAAAATAATGAATTTGAAAAATTAAATAAAGCGAGACTGGAATATTTTCGGCGGTCGGCCGGCGTGCGTGTCCTGTGTCAGACACAGACCATCGAACTCAACTAAACTTGTGCATTGGCGCAGCGTGGTACAATTGTTTGATAATTTGTACACTAGACAACAGTCTACATTTTTATGCAGCGCCTCACCGATTATTACTCGGATGTAGAATTTGAACGGCCTTCGCAAAACTGACTTTATAAAATGAAATACGGTAGGTATACGGTACGATGGTAACTAGCTGCTATACCTAGTAGTATATTCATTATTTATTTATTTATTGTCACACATACAACAGGTTGGTGCGCGCGCGCGGGACTCGCAGTAACGCGGGCCGCCGCCGGCGACACACGTACTGGGCCCCAACTCTGCTAATTTTTCAAATTTGACCGATAGAACACCGATAGAATTCTATCGGCACCATAAGTTGGTATCATGCTAAATTGCCACTGGTATCGCAGTAGAATCGCAATAGAAAGGTGCTCGGGGTTGCAATTATAATAAAACCTGGCACCCTTCCTTTTTTTCCCCGAAATTAACATTAAATAAACTTGTCTATATAAGCAAAATATGTGTTCTAAATATGTACAAACATTTTAAATATGTCTTTAAAATAACCTGCGTAACTAAAGTGCTCATAAAAAGTCAAAAACATAAATTTTATGTGTATACGTCCATGATTGTAACAGAAAGAAATGTCAAACTTTACATAGTTTATTTACTGTACACGTATAAGGGTGAAGTTTGTACCTATGTTGTCGTTGTGATCACGTGAAAGTTATAGCAATAAAAGTGCAACAACAAATTAAATAATGGTTCATGTAGTCAAATTACGGACCTAATCGACTTTTTAGAATTCCATAAGGAACTGACAGTCGTCATTACAACCGTACCACCAAAGGGCATAAATTGACGTAACGATGTTGTGCGGAATTGGTGTCTGCATATTGCCCGAATAAAACTGTGACGGAATAGCGTATACCTAATAAGTAATAAAACTATAAATTTTTTCCTTAGCATATAAGTAATTCATAACTTGTCCGCTTATCGTTCCTTTTGTGCATGGATTTTGCGCATGTATTAGAACATGCTTAGTTTTGGCCTTGTTGCAGCATGCTACAGCTAATTATAGTTATGAAAATATTTCCTTAATAGTGAAAAGGAAAAATGCATTAAAAGACCAATTAAAACAACATAAAACTAAGATGAACTGATAAAAAGTCAGACTTATTTATTTGTAACAACGAGCAATATTATTAATAACTGATTATAGCATAAATAAAATAGTAGATTTAATGTGATAACTAATTAATGCATCTCTCCACAGCTTGTCTCCAAAAGCCTGCTGCAGATTTCAGTAGTGAATAATATAAGTATACGTCAGTTTATTTGTGAAAGCGACTCAAGAACATCATTGCATGTAAATAAATATAATAAATCATTTGCAACGTGTATAATATAAACCTTATTGACTTTAATTGACAATATATATGTGTATATAAATACCCTGTTATGATAAGATAGCGAAATGATGTAGATTATTGAATATGGCTATATGCCTACTGATTGAGGTGAATCTCTGCACGAGTTTTTTCGCGTGTTAATAGAGACACAAATACATTTATGGTGTTAGCGAAATTATGCAACACCCAACGTGCATATTTTTATTATATATTTATTTCACGATAATTTAATCTGAAAATACATAGAATTCTTATCCAAACTACAATTATGTATATATTTCAGTATGCTGCCCCCTTTTAGTAACTGTAGGTACATAGTTTCTAATCACCTAAAAGGTGATTTCAGTATACAAATACAGAGCTCCACTGTATTACGAACAGTCACTTGCTTCATATAAAAATTACTTATACTCTGGTGTGCTCCGAAAGAATGTCCACTATTACTTATAAATCATAAGAAATGTTGCTATATTCTCTGCTATCATTACTGCACCTCCTGAGCTTGACTGCATAGTTGGTGTAGTGGTTTAAATACTGGCCTCCCGCCCGAGTGTTGTGGGTTCGATTTCCACACAGGACAACTCGTTGTGTTTTCCACAAATGGTTGTTCTGAGTCGGGGAGTACTATGTGTCCGTGAAATTATATGTTTTTAAAGTCCCCGTGATACAAGGATTATTCCCTAGTGCAGGGTGTAATCTTTTTAAAAAAGAAAGAAACGTGGAACTCATGATCACCATTATGTAACAAGTTGACTCAAGTGCCGACTGATTATATGATGCTGCCACACATTTGAGTCATGGGTAAAGCCTAGGCTACTGGCGTCTACATACAATATACCTACTTAATTCTGAATCAAAAATCGGTAGATAACCATAAAGAAAACAGTAGGCAGCTAGTTATATTAGATTATTTTGCGATGTTGATACTTATTTTCAATAGCTAGGTAGCTTATAAAAACTTTCTTCGTGATTAATTTTAGAAAATAATCCTTTAAAATACTACCAGTATCTACCAAAATAAAGCTTTAGGTACATTCTATATATTTGAGGCTGGTACTCCTGCCGAAGCCGGGACGAACGCTGGATTCGGTCGGGGCCTTCAGGCCCATCGTGCTGCTGGATGAGGTGGGTAAGCTGCTGGAGAGAATCCTCGCTGCCCGCATTGTCCAGCACCTGCGCGACGTTGGGCCCGACTTGTCGGACGCCCAGTTCGGTTTTCGAGCTGGTCGTTCGACAGTCGGTGTGATCATGCGCCTGAGGGCCGCGGCCGCGGCGGTCGTTACCAGCGGGGAAATGCTGTTGGCGGTGTCGCTTGACATCGCCAACGCGTTTAATAGTCTGCCATTCAGCTGCATCAGGGAGGCGCTCTGGTATCACGGGGTGCCTGTATACCTGAGGCGGCTGGTGGCGGACTATTTAGAGGGCCGCAGCGTCGTCTATGAGAGCCGCATGGGCGACGTTGTGAGGAGACCCATGTCGTGCGGTGTCCCGCAGGGTTCGGTCCTGGGGCCGCTCCTGTGGGACATCGGTTACGACTGGGTGTTGCGCTGTCGGCTTTCCCCCGGGCTGGCGGTCATCTGCTATGCGGACGACACGCTGGTCGTGGCCCGGGGTGGAAACTTCGAGGAAGCGGCGTTCCTGGCCACCTTAGGGACCTCAGAGGTGGTCAGGAGGATCGGGGCGCTGGGGCTTAGGGTGGCCCTGGACAAGTCGGAGGCCCTACTATTCCATGGGCCCCGACGTCGGCCACCTGCTGGCGCCTCGATCACAGTGGATGGGGTCCAGATTGGGGTGCAGGCCCAGATTAGGTATCTGGGCCTGGTGCTGGACGGGCGGTGGCGCTTTCGCGAGCACTTCCGCCAACTGTCCCCGAGGCTAGTCGGCGCAGCGTCCGCCCTTGCACGGCTCATGCCGAATATGGGCGGACCAAACAATGCGTGCCGACGGCTTTACGCGGGGGTGGTCCGGTCGATGGCGTTGTACGGCGCACCCGTGTGGGGTCCCTGGACGCACTGAACAGGGCTCTTCTGTGGAGACCACAGAGAGTCGTTGCATCCAGGGTCATACGTGGATACCGCACGGTGTCGACGGAGGCGGCCTGCGCGTTGGCCGGAATCCCCCCGTGGGACTTGGAGGCGGAAGTGCTCGCCGAGGTGTATCGGCGGGCGTCGCAAGAGCGGGAGGGGGGCGGATACCCCCTACCCAGGGAGGTGGCCAGGTGGCAGGGCGACGCACGCCGAACTGCCATGGCCAGATGGAGGGTGCGGTTGGAGGCGCCTCGGGCCGGTCTTTGGACCGTAGGGGCGCTCCAGCCGGTGCTGGAGTAGTGGGCGGGGCGACGGCACGGAGTCCTTACCTTCCGACTGGTGCAGGTGCTGTCGGGGCACGGTTGCTTCGGCAGATATCTGCACATAGTTGCAAGGAGGGAAGCGACTCCGGGCTGTCACCACTGTGGCTGTGACGAGGACACGGCGCGGCACACGCTCGAGTCGTGCCCGGCTTGGGCTGAGCAGCGCCGTGAACTTGTCGCGGAAATAGGGGGGGACCTCTCGCTGCCGAGCGTCGTCAGAGCGATGCTTGGCAGCGACAGGAATTTGGCCGCGGTCGCTGCCTTCTGCGAGGAGGTTATCTCGCGGAAGGAAGCGGCGGAGAGGGCTAGGGAGGAGGATTCTTCCGCTGACCCAAATCGCCGCCAGCGACCGGGGCGGCGCAGGCGCAGGTACTTGCGCCTCATGCCGCCCTAGCCGAGGCCGCGGGTGGATGGACCGCGAAGGTGCGACGCTCCGCGTGCGGATGCGTCGCTCAGTAGAGGGTACCCGGAAGGGTAAGCCGCCGGCGGACCACCGAAGGAATGTGACATAGTTCCAGTGGCCCGCCAAGAAAGGCGGAGAGACGGCACACGGCGGGTTTCTTTAGTGGGTGAAGGCCCCACACTACCCTGTTCGTTGCCCCGAACGACGGGGTGTGCGGTTAGGAACATTTTTTCCCGCCTTAACAAAAAAAAAAAAAAAGGTACATTCTATATTTACATAATGCTTATATCTTTACTAATCTAATTTAAGTCAGATGATTTAAATTAGATTAGTAAAGATATAAGAAAAAATATTTATTCTTCGCTTTTACTTATTCAAATTGTACAAGATGTTGTCAAAAAGCTATAGTAGTTCAATCGCAGTTCAATAGCTTGTCAGCGGTCGAAAGAACCGTCAAAATTTTAGCAAGTTACCAAAAGTAAAAGGCCAGTGGCAAGCCACTAGCTACCAAGTTACCGATTACTTGTCATTTGTGCCGCTGACGTACCGGTGGCATGCCGATCGTAGGTAGTAGAATACCAAAAATAATCCTTTAAAATACTACCAGTATCTACCAAAAGAAAGCTTTAGATACATTGTATAATGCTTATTTCTTTACTAATCTAATTTAATTCACCTTAGAAAAACTATTTATACTTCGCTTTTACTTACTCAAATAGTACAAAATGCTCACAAAAAGCTATAGTTGTTGTTGTAAGAACTGCCAAAATTTAGCATAATACCAAAAACAAAAGGCCAGTGGTAAGCCACTAGCTACCAAGTTACCGATTCTTGTCATTTGTGCCGCTGACGTGCCGGTGGCATGCCGATCGCAGGTCGTTGAATTAGTAGAGTACCAAAAGTGACATTAGGTAGCGATTGGCCGCGATTGCGATACCGATAGCAGCTCGTTGCGTTACGCAGTTTGGGGCCCTGGGATTTTGATGCAACTTTTTTTATTTGAAAGGCCTTGATTTGACTTAAAAACTGGTAGACATTTTATCCCGCTACTGTATCGGGAATCTGAGATATAACCGAAAAACTAGCTTTTGGCTGCGGCGAAGCCGCTGGCAAAGGCTAGTTTATCATAACGCTGACACATGTATTGATTGTACGAGTATAATAATGCGGATATTTATTACAATCAAACTATTCACAAAATTCTAGGGTGTACACTGAGGTTCAGTGGTCTGCCAATACAGGCAGAGAGACGGCACACGGCGGGTTTATTTAGCGGGTGAGGTCCCACACTAACCTGTCCGTTGGCCCAAACGACGAAATGTGCGGGTAAGTAAATTTTTTTCCGCTTTAACAACAAAGAAGGGTGTACACCAGGGTTCACTGGTTGAAATTTAGGTGCCACAAATGGCTTAACGTATTCCTGGAATGTTGCCAAATTTTCCGACTACAAGCTGCTAAAAAATCCTGTAGCATTTTTTTGCCTTGGCTTAGGACTTTAACCCTAGAATTATGCCAACAGTCCGAAGGAAACAATCAGGTCAGTCAGGTTTCCCATCTATTAAAGTACCTATATAATATTTCTTGTACCCGTGTGTTAGTAATTGAACTCCTCCTAAACGGTTGGATCGATTTTGATGTTTTTTTTTGTGTATGTTTGAGTAAGTACCGGGATGGTTTAGATTTACATTTGGACCCGGTAGGTGGCGCCAGGATAGAATTTTGGACAAATAAATATGGCGCTACGAAGTTCGCCTAATCAGCTAGTTCACTTACAAATTTATTCTGTTATCGTTATCATCGTGAGTCAGTGCAGTGGACTATGGCTCGTTTATTACGTATTATATAAAAAGTTTTGTGATAGCGTTAACGATGTAGAACAGCATGAAACGTATTTAACCAATATAACATTCTGATTAGATATCTTATACTGTAATCTACATAAAATATCGACAAAACATAGGAAAATAAATTATGTTTATCAGCATGATGTAGTGGAATTTACGAGAAGTTTGTATATAAATTATGTTTATCAGCATGATGTAGTGGAATTTACGAGAAGGTGGTGTAGCGGTAGCTAATCATGAGGTCTCGGGTTTGATCCCCGGGTCGGGCAATGTTATTGAGCTTTTTCCTAAAAAGAAAAATTCTCAGTAGCAGCCCAGAGTTTGGAAATGTGCCCGGTAGACGTCAATAGGCTCGCCCCCTATTACGTGGGACTAAAACATAGCTGGCGAGTCGTGGGTGTGTAATACACCTCTGCCTACCCTTTCCGGGAATATAGGCGTGATGCTATGTGCTATATCACATTATATACATTTTTAAATATATTATAAAAGAAACAAACACTCACACAAACATCATTATAAAAATACAAACAAATACACAAACAAGTAAACATAACAAATTTAAAAATGTACTTATAATAAATAGTAGACCACCGATATCGGGTGCAGGGTCCAAGCTGCCGGGTAGGGCTCCAGAGTCAGGAACCTCCTCACAATACGTGCCGTGTTGAGGAGTGCTGCCTTTGCATCAAGCCCTTAAACCAGCCGTCCAACAAGAGTCTCATTAGATGTTGGTCGAGACTCTTGGCAATCAGTCCATTAACCGATATGACTATCGGAACAATAATTGTTGAATCAACATCCCACATGTCGGTAATCTCGTGAGATAAATCCAAATATTTCATTTGCTTTTCTTTTTCAGCTTTCACGTGATTCTCGTCATGCGGAATAGTGACATCAACAATTACTGCACGGCGCTCAGATCTATCTATCACCACTATATCAGGCTTGTTAGCAACAATAGTCCTGTCAGTACTGGCAAACCGATACCAGTACAACGTGGCACGGTCATTTTCGAGAACTGGGTCGGGCACGTATTTATAGTATGGCACTTCAATTACCACCAGATTGTATTTAAGAGCAAGTTGCTGGTAAACGATCCTGACTACCTGGTTATGTCTTTGCAAATAAACACTGTTGGCAAGACGAGTACAACCTGAAACAATATGCCTGAGTGATTCTCCGGGTCGGTGGCATGCCCGACAGATGTCAACCGTACCATCTTTCAGGATATATTTCCGGTAGTTATTCGTCATCACAACTTCATCCATTATTGCAAAGACAAAACCTTCAGTTTCTCCGAAGAGATCACTGAATTGCAGCCAGGAAACAGATGCTGCAAATAGGGCTTGCAAATATTCGAAAATATTGGTATTCGAATATTCGTTTCATTTTTGAATAATATTCGAATTATTCGAATAATTATTCGAATAAGCAAATGCTACTTTAATTGTCCACTCTTTCCATCCATCAACCTTCCAAAGTCTACTGCTGGACATAGGCCAACCCCAAGCGAGCGCCACAAGGAGAGGTCCTGCGCCAACAGCATCCAACGGCTCCCCACGCCTTTGACAAGATCGTCGGTCCATCTGGTGGGCGCCGTCCTACGGTGCGTCACGTCCGATACGTAATCGCCACTTGAGAACCTTTTCACCCAACGGTTATCGGTTCGTCGCGTATGTGGCCTGCCCATTACCACTTAAGCATGCCAACCCGGCGGGCTATGCCGGTCAATCCTGTTCTCCTACGGATCTCCGTATTATGAATACAATCACGTAGGGAAATACCGAGCATAGCCCGCTCCATGCCACGCTGAGTTCTGAGCGACTTTGAGCCTTGCTACAAGGCTAACATTCAGAGACCTCGTCTCTGTTTCCTTATGTCATCACTGGTAACGCACACTGGTCGTAGAACTTCCTTTTCAGATACTGCTGAATATTATACTAGAAGACATTCCCTGGCTTCCCAAACGCCATGTCGAGTTGGATTCGTCGATTGAACTTTTTCGCGATGTCGTGCCTACTTAACTGGACTGTTTGTCACAGCTAAACTTACTCGTATTGGTCGACAACTTCAAGAAGCGCACTCCCGACTAGGACCGGTTCTGATATGACATGGATATTTGACGTGACTTTGTCTTGTCCATGCTAATTTAAAGACCCACTAGTCGGGAAACCCTACTGAGAACATTGAGAATGGTGCCAAGATCCTCCAGCGATTCTGGCATGAATACGATATCGTCGGCATATCGAAGGTGAGTGATGTATTCGCCATTGATGTAGATGCCGAATGCGGTCCAGTCCAAGAGCTTGAAGACATCTTCCAGTGCAGTCATGAAGAGTTTCGATGACATAACGTATCCCTTTCTAACACCGCACTGCAGTTGGATCAGTTTCATACTCTTGTCCTGAACTTGAACTGACATGGGTTTTGATGGCGTTTCTATATAAGCTCTTCATCACTTCCATATATCGATAGTCCATTTGGTCACGCTGAAGGGAATGCAGCACCGCTCAACTTTCAATCGAATCAAAGTAGTCCATAGACGCCAGACACAGAGGCCGATTATATTGCTCGATTTTCTGCGTAACTTAACGTAGCGTACGGATGTGGTTTCTGGTACTATAGCCATTTTGGAAACCGGCTTGTTCGGGAGGCTGGAAGTCACTAAACAGGCTGAGTCAATTTGTAATGACCCTCAAAAACAACTTTCAGAAGAGGCCGCTCTTTAACCCCTGTTGGTCAAAATTTCTTTATTCTGTCACCTTTCTTGAAGACCAGCAACACCATGCTTCTGGTCCACGACTCTGGAACGTCTCCCCGAGGATAACAAAATTGAAGAGCTTTTACGATCGGCTTTTCGACTGCTCTCAGAAGTTCTGTGGTAGTTCCGTTGTCTCCCAGTGCCTTGCTATTCTTTAGATGTTTGAGATCCATTCTGTTCTCGTATAGGCTGATATCCGGGATATCTTTGATAAAGTGCTGAGTTAGCTTGGATCTGGGATCTTGGACCAAGCTGACAACAGGACTCTGGAATCTGTACAACTGTCCATAGAACTGGTGGACCTCTTTCAAGATCTCACCTCGGGATGAAATGACATTTACGTCACTTATCTTTAGCTTAGACAGCTGGCTTTGGCTGACAGACAGATCTCATGCGATCGCTTCGAGTTCGCTTTCGAGTATTAAATATCGTGTCCCGCAGCCTTAGATATCTATCTTTTTAACCGCCAGAAGGAATTTATCATGTAGAGATTGAGATTGTTGCAAATCTATTCAGTACATGATAATACCCTTTCACACTAGTAGAATACCTTCTACTTACTACTAATTTGGCCGTGTGGGGCCGGATTTAGAAATGTCTCACCCCTCTCTACCCACGGGAGTCGTAAGAGCCGACTGAGGGAATATCAGGGGAGTGGGCAGCAGTACTCCCTCGAGTATTAACAACATCCACTGCGATCGCCAAACCGCTTGTTAAGCGAGGCGATTACGGCATTATCCCCCATGACGGGACCGCTCGTTGTGGCGTTCTCTTGGGGAGGTTTATGTCCAGCAGTGGACGTTGAAAGGTTGATGGATGAATGGACTACTACTTAGCAGAAACTTATATGCTCGATTGAACGAGACCTGTCTAGGACCTTCTATATAATACAGCGCCATTTCCATGTGGATTTATGTCTCCAATTCACACCTTGGTTTGATAAATTAGCTGCAGATTACTGGTTACTTACTTCATACAGAACACAATATTAGTTACTGGGGTCATAAAAAGACAATATTACTAGAAAATATTATTCGAAAATATTATTCGAATATAATATTTTTGTATTCGAATATCCGAAAAAGCTCAATATTCGAATAATTCGAATATTCGAATGCAAGCCCTAGCTGCAAAGTCAATTTCAGGCCTATGTAAGGCCAGATAAAAACGTCCATGCAGCTCCATGCTCCTCCATACCTCCCGGCGGTCCTCAATGCCAAGTACCATAGGCTTGTGCCAGTTCTCTTTAGCCAAAGCAAGCGGGGTAAATCCTTGATCCCCTCTAACTACATCACAATGCACGTCCGTATCAGTATTGAGAAAATATTCTCGGAAGTTGCATACCTCGCGGTTATGAAGGGTTTTGATGTTTAAAAAACCACGACCCCCACATCTCCGCGGGATATACAACCTCATTACTGATGAGCGCGGGTGGTGCATTCGGTATGTAGTCAGAAGTGTGCGGACCTTTCTGTCAAGGATATCAACTTCAGACTGAGTCCATCTGAGTATGCCAAAAGAATACATCAAGACAGGCACGACCCAACTGTTACAGGCACGCACCTTGTTGCCGCCGGAAAGTAGACTATTAAGTATTTTTCTTAAGCGGCAAAAGAAGCGTTCCTACAACTTTTGTTTCATGCCTGCCGCATAAGGCCTGTGACATACCCAGATATGTGTAGGTCTCAGTAGCAGACAGAGATCGGAGTTGCGTGAAATCTGAAAGTTGGATTCCTTCAAATTCCACGACCCTATTTCGCTTTACATGTAAGACTGCACATTTATCCACATCAAACTCCATTCTGATAGACTTACTAAAGGTTTCAGTTACCTTAAGTAATGCCATCAGTTAGGGTCTGGTGGGCGCAAATAACTTTAAGTCATCCATGTAAAGGAGGATAGACCCTGACTCTCTTTCCGCAACCGATAGCCTAGGCCTGAATTCTCTAGTAAAGTACTAAGAGGATTCAGGGCCAGGCAAAACCAGCCATGTATGGGGAACAGAGAGATATAGGCTTTCTTATGGTCTATCCAGGCCGTTACCAGCTCTTTACGGCCGCGACGAACCTGTTGGCTTATGACCGTGTCAATAATAAGGAGCTCTTTAGTTCCACGTGCCCCACTCCTACATCCATTTTGATATTTGGCCAAAATTGAATTTTTCACAATATGTGAAATAAATTTTTACTGTCAAAATGGATGTAAGGAGCTTATATATTGTAGGTAGGCAAGTAATAAGCCTGTAATTTTTGGGGTCCGCGGAACTACCACTCTTATAGAGAAGGTAGGTCGTACCGACAGTTAAAAAATGTGGTAACGACCTCGATGTCAAACACAACTGAAATTGAGATGCCAAACGAGCATGTGAACTGCGTAACCATTTGAGCCAAAAATTGTGCAGTCCGTCCGGTCCCGCTGTTTTCCAATTAGGTAACAAACGGACTGCACTGGTTACATAATTTGTTGTTATTACTACTGCTTCCATGTCAGTAATATGTTCACATGATCGTTTGACGTCTCGCATCCAGTCACGTTCTTCATGAATGACAGGCCTCGACTAGATGTTTTGCCAAAACGTAGTAGTAGCAGAAACATCTGAAAGATGCCTGACATTCAGATCTACATCGGGTCGTCGGTAGACCTGCCTCTCATCTCTCTGGAACGTACAGTTCACAGTGTATCGACCTACTCTCCGTTTGTAGCGTCTAACGCGATTTGCCGACGCATAAATTTTCTGCTTCAGGAAGTCTATGCGTTCTGTGACGTGGGACATATATTCTCGGGGATTTATTTCGGTCCCCGAGAAAGCCCGATTCACAAAACGCACGACTTTCGGACGGGTGTTGCCTGACCTGAAGCAGATAAGCTTACCGATGATTACCTTGGTTTCGGCTATACGTCGCTCAATCCTGGATTGCCAAGCCGATACGGCTGTACGCGGTCGAGTAACAGGACCTTCTTCAGAGATTTTAACTCCTACTCGATATGCCACAACGGCTGCACAATACAGAATTGAGTGTGTATCCACCAAATTTTCGCTGCTTTCTATATAAACAGATAACAGCGAATCCAGAGTCTTTACCAGCGCTATATTCTCTTTATGTGTCTTTTGACGGGTCTCGTGGCGTAGTCGGTAGTGTAACTGACTTCCGTGCATGAGGTCGTGGGTTCGATTCCCACTCAGGACAATAATTTGTGTGATGAACACAGATATTTGTACTGCGTCTGGGTGTTTTCTATCTATTATATGTATGTATTTACAAAAAAAAAGTAATATATGTATTATATCCGTAATCTGGCACCCATAGCACAAGCGTTAAGCTTAGTTTGGGACCAGAGGACGTTGTGTGAAAAATGTCCGTGAATATTTATTTATTTATTTTATGAGTAGGCAAACGCGGTAAACGTGGTCTACACTCAGGAGACATAGTTCGATACTTCTGTAAAGCACATTCCAAAGCTCTCCTTAATTGATCATTGTACTGGGTACTTACGGTTAAGGTTCCATTGTCCTCCACTTCCTCAGCTGAGTTTAGCTGCGGTATATATCTAGATATATGCTCCATAGTTTGCGAGAAAATGGGGGATACAATGTTACTGCGTACATCCGAGCGAAGCCGTTCAAGTATGGTACCATCCAACAATTGACAACGTTGAATGGCCCGCACTTGATCCGACAATCTCTGTGCCGTGACGTTGACAGCCGGCTCAAGCTCCTGAAACAAAGGCAGCATACGATCACGGTACGCTGTAAGGTTACTTCCTCCCTCTGTAGCCACATAATATTCCCGCATGACATTTTCATCATCTTTTGAGACCATCTCATGCGGCGCACATCACCACCGGCAGCGGGGGCCCTATTTGAGACCTGTTGGTCTCTGGGTCCCAAGCGTGTCGGCGGCCGGCCTCTCCTCTTTCTGCGTACTGGTGGCGGCGACGTAGGTAGGGAGAAGTACTCGTCGCTTGATGTTGAGCTCAATACCTCAGCAGTAACCGCTGTCACTGAAACTGGATTCGGTAGTTGCGAGGTGGAGCTGAGCGACGAGTCCGGAGTTGTCCCTAGTGCAGCAGCGAGTCTGGCATTTGCCCGAGTTAGCATTTTGCTATTACACATTTTATTTCTTGACATCTGTCATTTTTCTCATATAGGTAGATATTTGTGAATTTATTGTGGTTGCGTTGTTTATTTTTTCCATTTTTTGAGGTTTTCTATTGCACAGTTTGTAAATATTGTTGTAAAGTTATTATAAAAAGCAATGTGAACTGATTGGAACAGCTGAACCACCATGAGCACAATCAGAAACCAAAATGTCACTCATCAGGACAATAAAAATAAACCAAAGAGTAAAAAATAAACGATGCAATGTTATTCTGTTGTTGTTTTTTAAATACAAAACACAAACTAGCATAGACTCACAATTTTGACGTAATAAACCCGGAGATAAACATTTAACCCTCCAACTTTGCCAGTTTAATTAAATAGTTAATTATTTTACGCGTGGTATAGTGTTAACTCTTAGCAGTGCAAGCAAAAATAATAATTCAGCCCTGCGTTAGCAGTACGCTTGGAGTTATAATATACATTAACTCTGGAACGCGCAAGTGGGCCACGTTGTAATTTTGGGGTTTATAAGTCTTTATTTCTCATAAGAATTACATATTCAGTTACATGAGAAATACAAGTCCATAATACATACACATAGCACAAGCATACGTACAATAATTAAAAACGTTAGCTGCCAGCGCGGATTCTTACATAATAAATTTTCAAACTGTAATTACAAACTAACTAAACTGATAACAACAACTTAACATTTAACATTATATTTAGATATTTTTATATATATTTTTATCATTTGACATGCTTAGCACTATACATTAAACACAAAGTGAAAAATGTGAAATCGAAAATAACAGTCAGGAGCAGGATTTGAACCTGCATCTTCTGGATACCGTCCAGATGCTTTACCAATTCAGCCATCCTGACAATTGCTCCTGACTGCTATTTTCGATAACACATCATACTTAACGTCTTTGGGTGACGCCTGCGCCATCTGTCAGAAGTATTTTCATACATTATACCGACCAGGTAAACTTAATTTTACAATTAAGATTTTACCTAATAATGACGCAAACCCTTTAAATATTTAGATATTTTTATATATATTTTTAGCATTTGACATGCTTAGCACTATACATTAAACACAAAGTGAAAAATGTGAAATCGAAAATATATAGCATTGCCTATATACTCGTATGACAGAATTACAAAACATACAAGGTAATTTTGAATTACTCAATAACATCATTTCACAATAAATATTATAAAAACGGAAGGTATGTACAAATACACAAGGAGACATACTATCTGGAATGTATTTAACTACTTTATCTCGCAATATAAATAGACGAAGATAGAGTGACAATATTTGTTTGCAGCAAAACAAATAATTTATAATACTCACAAAGTTTTTACCCCTCTCTACCCAAGGGAGTCGTAAGAGCCGACTGAGGGAAAACCGGGGGAGTGGGCAGCAGCACTCCCTCGAGTATTAACAACATTCACTGCGATCGCCAACCCGCCTGCCAAGCGTGGCGATTACGGCATTATCCACCATGATGGGACTGCTCGTTGTGGCGTTCTCTTGGGGAGGCCTATGTCCAGCAGTGGACGTTGAAAGGCTGATGGATGGATGGATAGACTAAGTTTTTGCGCTTTTGTTATTTCATGCCTTCAACTATTACTGCGCAATGTAGTTTATTGTGAATGTCTATATAAGTTTCATTGAAAATTTTCACGCGCGTTCGATATTTTGTGGTTTTGATATAAAATGTTTTATGAAGGTATGGATGAAATAAACAAAACAATTGTGTATTCCTAGTATAGAACGAATTTTGCATAATTATTATAATAGTATTAGTTGGGCAGTATTACATTAAGTTATATCATTATTATATAGCTCTATTACTTTCATATATAGGTCCAAATGATAATATTTTTTGGTTATAAAATATTTACAAAATGGTATCGGTCTCTAGCAACCCGGTTAGCCTTTAAAAAGACTAATTAATGCCACCAGCAGTATAAATACTGCGCCACCAGCAGTATAAATACTGCTGGTGCCGCACACGTGAACAATTATTAAGCCAAAGGCCAGAGAGAAGACTTTTGATGAACCACTGTAGTGCCATTGTCCGTAAAGTCTATATGGGTTTACCGGTGTACCAAGGTACTAAAAACAGCTAAAAGCTGTATAGCGGATTACGTGGCATTATAATGGTTCATGTTTATGCTATTAAACAGCATTAAGCATTTATTTACTACTTAAAAATGCTATTGTTTACCCATTTTTTTTGTTTAGGCGGGAAAAAATGTACCTAACCGCACACCCCGTTATTCGGGGCAACAAACAGGGTAGTGTGGGGCCCTCACCCACTAAATAAACCCGCCGTGTGCCGTCTCTCCGCCTTTATTGGCGGACCACTGGAACTATGTTACATTCCTTCGGTGGTACTATTGTATACCTTAAGGCACTAAAACAGGTAAAAGCTGTATAGCGGATTACGTGGCATTATAATGGTTCATGTTCATACTATTAAACAGCATTAAGCATTTATTTACTACTTAAAAATACTATTGTAGATCCAACTGCACTAAAAACAACTGAAAACGGTACAGCTGCGTTGTCGTTTGCTGCACTAAAACTAAAGGCTTTATATAAGCATTTTTAAATACCATTATTAAATCGCTATACAGCGTAAAGCATCGTAATAATTTTGAAATGCCAACATAAAGCGTCAACATGCTCGGTGAAGTTATATAAGAGTTTATACGGACTTTAAGTTCTACATAAGTTCACTGTTCGTTCGTTAACATGCTTCCTGTGTTACTTGGGTATATTACAAAACAATTAACAGATAATAAAACAATAAGAAACTCAACAAAATCGCACTGAACAACGGCTATACCCAATCTCCACATCACATTTGTCTTTACGATTGGGACGGACGCAGGTTCGATTCCCGCTGGCACTAAAAGTTCTCTTTATAAAACATAAACATAGCATCACGCCTTTATTCCCCGAAGGGGTAGGCAGAGGTGTATTACACACCCACGACTCGCCAGCTATGTTTAAGTCCCACGTAATAGGGGGCGAGCCTATTGACGTCTACCGGGCACATTTCCAAACTCCGGGCTGCTACTGAGAATTTTTCTTTTTAGGAAAAAGCTCAATAACATTGCCCGAATCGGAGATCGAACCCGAGACCTCATGATTAGCAGTCGCATACACTACCGCTACACCACTGAGGCAGTTATCCAAATTTCACAAATAATTTGTTATCATGTCAAGTGCTAAAATACGGATCAAAAATGGTTAATTATGTTAGTTAGTACTTAATGTATGTTAGACAACGCAGATCACACTGGTTTTGAAATTGTTGTGAACCGTTAAGTCGACAAAACGGTGGCTGGGGAACAGGATAGGTAATATTGCCAGTTGATCGGATGTGTTGAGCCATTTCGGTTGTCAAATTCATTATCAGATTTTATTTTAGAATCTTAGAAAAGATAATATTTCAGATTTGGCTCCTTTTATCGTTTTCGTCGACACTTTATACGTAACTCTGATATATCATTGATCTTATCTTTCAAAATCTGACAAAATATTTGCATGATATTTCCTGTTGCTAGTTGGAAAATTGCCACATTTATTAAAATATTGCTTAGACTACGACGAATATCCAGCCTTAACATAAAAAGTTAAAATACATATTTTTTGAAGTAAAATTTGTAGTGTTATTTGAGAACAATTTATGTACATAAATCGCAGTACTTTTATTAAGTACACCACAGTGTCGGTGGCATGACGTAGATTTTCAAACCTTACTATTTTCTATCAAAGGTCTTTGGGTTCATTGTAATGGGCTTATAGTAAAAATTTTATATAATATGATCAGGGTTTGACAATGGAGCAAAAAAGTAGGAACAGAAGGTATTTGAGTTTTTAATTTGTTATAATTTGACTAGATAAATGTTATCAGCTTATGGATAGATTATTCAACACACCTATATAGATTATAGCTGCGTGTAACAATAAATAATTATCTATAAAGTAGAACGCGAATCAACAGTAATACTGAGACATATAATTATACAGTGCAAAAGAAACGCCCGAGGTGTGCGCAGCGGCAAAAACCTCTCTACAGTGTGTGTTGTGTGTATTCATTCAAAAAAGAAAGCAAAGTATTTTGATTTCATTTGTTAACTTTGTTTATTTACGATGGGTACTAAGAAGACTGAACCAAGTGAAAAAGACCCTCCACCTGTCAGGAAGGGTATACCAAATTCGTTTTCAAGATCCCTTTTCTGTTGGATGTTACCTGTGTTTTGGAATGGCAATCGACGGGATCTGGAAGAATACGATCTAAGACCTACTACCCACGGCTATGATTCCAGAGTAGTCGGTGAACAATTGGAGAGGTATGACTATACATATTTAGCTTTAAATGGGTTTTTCTGGTGAAGAATATTTGCCATTATATAAAATGTGCAATATTTGAATATAGGTTTGGTAGTCTTTACTAAAATAATTTATTTCCGAGTATCTAATTAACGAAAAGTGCTACAAAAATAGAATTAGGTACATATAATTATTTACAGAAAAAGTGTGTAAAATAGAATTGAAATGCCATTATGACAAATTATATAAAAAATGTAGAATAACTATAATTATAAATGGCGTGTAATTAAGAATCGCCATACATATTCATGATAAGGCTAACGTATTATTTTAACTTTTAAATAAAACAAGTGGTATTAAATATTTTAACTCATGCATCGTGCGTACTATTTCCTTTTGACTGACATTGATATCGTGTACTTGGATATATTAAACAGTTATGATAAAAAAGACTTATATACAATTATTTTATTATATCTAATGCTTTGTCCATGCTGCAAGACCGTAAAGTATTACATGGATAGTCGAGATAAAGGTACTTACTGAGTTCCATCTATCAGAAATCTCGAAAGAAAACATATTATTTTTAATTATTATTTAACTTATATTTTTGAAAGATTTCCTCAGCCGCTTTTGAAGGCTGAAAACTTACATTAAGCGTAACCAAGGTGGAGCAATATGGCCAACGGTGGACCATGGAAGTAATGTCACACAGTTCCAGTGGTCTGCCAATCAGGCGGAGGTGGCACACGGCGGATTATAATTAGTAGCCCCATTACCCTGTTCGTTGCCCTGAACAACGGGGTGTGCGGTTAGGTAGAATTTTTCTCACCTTAACAAAAATAAAGGTGGGGCAATATGGCCCGAGTCTTTCTTACTTTGAGATGAGGGAGGAACTGATTGGGACAATGTGTTGAAGATATACTAAATATAATAACATAAGATAAGAACATAGGCATTTGAGATGCGGGCCAGGGTATCTCTAGCTAGGGTAGCGATGGTTTCTTTTCTTTTATACTACATTAGTGGTGAACAAACGTACGGCCCACCTGATGGTAAGCGGTTACCGTAGCCTATAGACGCTAGCAACACCAGAGATATCACTCGCACGTCGCCATCTCTAAGGAAATGCATAGGAAGTGGATAGGAAGGATAATAAGGAGAGGAAAGGGGGATGTTTGGGGCTCCAGCACTCTGACTCACCATACGAAATACGCTGATCTTTTGTTAGAGGGTGGTACTTCCCCGATCGAGCAGGCGCATTCGTGTTGGAATAAGCATGGCTCTACCATTAGAACCCTAGTGCACCCCGGGCAACGTCGGCACTCTTGTACCAGTAGGGGCGGGTCTCCACAAACCGAGGGGTGATGAGCTCACTGCTTGATTCTGCAAGTGGTGGGCACATCCTAGTGAAGACCACCACTCGGTGCAACCCGTAATACTGTACGGACAAAACCAGAAATCTTCGGATCGTGGGAAAGAGAACAAGAAGAAAGGCAGGGGAAATATACATATCGGGAACCTGAGATATAGCCGAATAACTAGCTTTTGGCTTCGGCGAAGCCGCTGGCAAAGGCTAGTATAATAATTAATATTATAATTTTATAATGAATATTATAATTTTCCACAAAAGATTTATAATATTATATTATAAATCTTTTGTGGAAAATTGTCTATGCGAAACATAAACAGTTGCAAAATCAATGCGTGTTTTGATATTTTTACACATTTTTTTGAGCACTTGACATGCTTAGCAATGCGTGGTTTATAAGAAGTAAGCGGGCAAACAGACAGACGCGCATAGCCACTATAATATATACTATTTTTAATCTATATTTTTTAGCATTTGACATGCTCCGCCACTTTTTAAAGTACAAATTATTTGTGAATAAGGAAAAAGAGATTTTTTGTACTAGCGGGAATCGAACCCGCGTCTTTTCCAATCCGGGGAAGTGCTCTAAGTCACTGAGCTATAGTACAGATCTTTCGATCATCCCAATCTCCTTATCACATTTGTCTTACACTATATACTATTTAATTTATAGATCATTCAGAACTTGACTACAGATTTACAAACTTTATTATAAACTTGGTAGATCAAGTGTAATTAGTAAAACCTATTTACCTTAAACCACACATAATTATCATAGCTAGCCGTTTATTTACAGTTGTTACATGAAGTTCTTAATAAAAGAAATTGTAGATGATTGCGTTTTTTGAATTTCATTTCCTTCATTAAAACTTAATAAAGAGGCTATAAATGAAATAATCATTCAAAGTGTAAAATTAATTTAAAAAAAACGTGCTGCGCTCCGCTGAGTTGACTAGTTCCAGCTATT
Source organism: Leucoma salicis (assembly GCA_948253155.1). Lineage (NCBI taxonomy): Eukaryota > Metazoa > Arthropoda > Insecta > Lepidoptera > Erebidae > Leucoma > Leucoma salicis. The sequence goes on from OX411805.1 coordinate 15,899,084, forward strand.
GTTAAAAGAAGCTGATAATTGCTTATGTACATTACATATTTACTGTAGGCAACTGATTACGTTTATCTGCACGGGTCTTGAGCGCTGCGCTTGATTGAATGGTTTATTATGGAACTTTTGAAAGGCAAAGTCCATACATTGATAATTCTTAATCTAAAAAATAAGTAACCAACCAACCAACTCTTTTACCACCTCTTGGGCCAACTCTTTTACCTCCAATTCAACTTTGGACGCCGGAGCGGCCGCACCACCTACCATCACACGTTGGGAAAGCTCACTGCCTGAAATCCGCATCACACAGCGTGCGGTCAGGCGGGGGCTGCGGATGCTGGACGTCCATAAGTCGAGTGGGCTCTAAGGTCTTGGAGAAGGTTATTAACCGCCGGCTCCTGCAGTACCTAGAGGATCACCAGCTGATCAGTGACCGCCAATATGGCTTCCGTCACGGTCGGTCCGCTGGTGATCTTCTTGTGTATCTTACCCAGCGTTGGGCTAAGGCCTTGGAAAGTGGGGGTGAGGCGCTAGCAGTTAGCCTGGACATCGCGAAGGCGTTCGATAGGGTCTGGGATAGGGCTCTTCTGTCGAAGCTACCATCTTATGGAATCCCCGAGGGACTCTGCAAATGGATCACCAGCTTCCTGCGGGGTCGGAGCATCAAAGTCTTAGTAGACGGCTGCTGCTCCGATACCATGGAGGTTAATGCTGGCGTACCACAAGGCTCGGTGCTCTCCGCGACGCTGTTCATCCTGCACATCAATGACATGCTCTTAATAGAGAATATGCGTTGCTATGCGGATGACAGTACGGGTGATGCGCGATATACCGGCCATCAGAAAGTTCCTCGGAACATGCTGGAGGAGAGACGGGCACAACTTGTGTCTGAAATTGAGAGCTCTCTAGAGCGGGCCTCGGAATCGGGAGAAAAGAACTTGGTTCAATTCAACCCTACGAAGACACAGGTTTGCGCATTCACTGCAAAGAAGGACGCATTTGTCGTGGCGCCACAGTTCCAAGGAGTAACTCTCCCAATCTCCGATAGTATTGGGATCCTCGGCATCGATATTTCAAGCAAAGTCCAATTCGGGAGTCATTTGGAGGACAAAGCCAAATTGGCAAGCAAAAAACTGGGCGTCCTGAACAGAGCCAAGCGGTACTTCACACCGAGGCAGAGACTTGCACTTTATAAGGTACAAGTCCGGCCACACGTGGAGTACTGCTCACATCTCTGGGCAGGCGCACCAAAATACCAACTCGACCCACTTGACTCCCTGCAAAGGCGTGCTGTTCAAATTGTCGACGATCCCAATCTCACGGATGAACTGGAGTCGCTGGGGCGAGACTTTGGGTCTCTTTGTGTGCTCTATCGACTCTTCAATGGAGAGTGCTCTGAGGAACTGTTTGAGGTGGTACCTACATCCCCTTTTTACCACCGGACCACGAGACATCGTAGTAGGGTTCATCCACACCACCTGGATACGATCTCATCCAAGATGGTTCGTTTCCAGCGCTCTTTTCTACCACGTGCGTGTAGGCTCTGGAATGATCTTCCTGCTGCGGTGTTCCCCCAGCGCTACGACATGTCCCTCTTTAAACGAGGTTTGAGAAGAGCACTTTACTCACGGTAGGCGGCGGCTTGGCTGTACCCCTGGTGTTGCCAAAGTCCATGAGCGACGGTTACCACTTACCATCAGGTGGGCCGTTTGCTCGTCTGCTACCGTTGGCAATAAAAATAATAATTATTTAGCCCTGCGATAGCAGTACGCTCGGAGTTGCACACATTAACTCTGGAACGCGCAAGTGGGCCTTAGATATCTTTGCTAAATTTAGTTTTTAATTTTGAAACAGGTTGTATAATTTGATTTAAATAAAGTTTTTGAGGAAACCAGCCTTGAGGTACTTCCTATCTATATAAATTATTAAAATTTGATAAATTGTTAAGAAACATTGCTCAATACATTACATAATATTCAGATAAATCTTCAAGCCCGCTCATTCGGAGACAAAAAATTGACTATTTTTAATCAATTATTATATAGATATTATTGGGTACGGAATTCGTCTCGTGGTGGGAAATAATCAGGCTAAAGTCAATAAGGCTGGTCAAATGACTTTGACAATATCCCTCAGTTACTTGAGCTTCCGAAGTTAATTTACCTAACAATTCCTTTAGGCAAAAATGTGTGCTTTAAGAAGTTGTGATCTCTAAATGGGATCTCCACACCTTTGTCTAGGTAGCTCTACGTTATAAAAACGTATCATAACCTTTACTTTAATAACGAGGTTATAGAATAACGAGTCTACACTTGTTTAATTTATTAGGACTACACATTTTTTTAATAATGATGGCAGACAAGCCTCGTCCCACCTGATGGTAAGTGATAGCTGTCGCTCATGGACTCAACTATACCGAGAGTGTCAAGACGCTGCTCACCATTTCATTTCTCGGATATGCAATGAAAGACTAAACGACTATCTTCTGCTACAACCAAAACACACTGACTTGCTTCATAAGTAATTCATGGTTACGATATGGGGTAATATTATGGGGAAACAGTACCGATGTATATATAGTATTGAGATTTCAAAAATGCATTCACGTTCTATCCAATATAAAGCAATGGACAGATACAGATAATTACAGACAATCTACGAAATAAAAATAAGATTATACTAAATTTGTGTAATATGACATTGTTCCATTCAGGTACATACGTCATGTGCATGAGAATTTATAATAGAATTCCCGATAAGTTAAAAAGCTGAAAGCCATCAAATATTTAAAAGTAATTTATAAAAACAATAATAAAAATGTTACAATAGTTTTTTTTTACAACACCCTGCACTAAGGAATAGTCCTTGTATCGCGGGGGACTTACAAACATACAATTTCACGGACACAAAGTACACCCCGACTCCGAAACAACCATTTGTGTATCACACTAAGAGTAATCCTGTGTGGGGTTCGAACCCACAACACTCGGGTGGGAGGCCGGTATCTCAACCACTCCATCTGTGCAGTCAATATTATTGCAAGATTGCCCATGTTCTAGACTTATGTTACCTATCTATACCTACCGATTCAAATACTAGGTACCTATTCATCCATCCATCCATCAGCCTTTCGACGTCCACTGCTGGACATAGGCCTCCCCAAGAGAACGCCACAACGAGCGGTCCCGTCATGAGGGATAATGCCGTAATCGCCACGCTTGACAGGCGGGTTGGCGATTGCAGTGGATGTTGTTAATACTCGAAGGAGTGCTGCTGCCCACTCCCCCGGTATTCCCTCAGTCGGCTCTTACGACTCCCGTGGGTGGAGAGGGGTGGGACAATTCTAAAGCCGGCCCCACACGGCCATGGTATCTATAGCTGTAAAAAATTCTTAAGGCAAGCTAAACTATATGCTGAGTTATGATAAACTATAATGCAGGAGTGTAGAGCCACACTTTCCGATCATTTTAAAATCCCCAAGGCCATTTTATTATAATTACAGAATCACAAATTTTCTGCTGTTCATTTACTTAAACCTTATAAATTTATATACTCGTATATGTAGTATCTGTGTGTCTTTCTCCGATTTTTGACATATTTTGTTAACATAATTTTCTAAGGAAGTTTTTATATACATATCTTATTATGTATTTTTTATTATATTTCTTTTTAAAAAGAGAAATCAATTTTTCATTATGAAGAGTCGGAAAAATCTATTTGAATTACACACTGGCTAAGTCTTCATTATGAGATTGGTTGTAATAATGTACTAGGTCAATAAATCTTCAAAGAGAGTTCTAAAATCCTAGCCATATTAAACATTGCTCCCGTGCGAAGCGAAGGCGGATCCCTAGTTATATTAATAATGAGCAAAATATTGATTTACTGAAGTTCAGAAACAATGCCTCAGCTTGTAAAGCCGTGGTATGCCAATTTGTTTAGCGGTAATTAAAATTCTATATTCTAAGAACTTGCATGTTTTCTCCACAATAAATATTTTGTTCAGTTACCGCTGTTATTAATGAGCATTCGTTTAAAACTACTATATAACTAATTAGAAACATGAATTTTCTTTATTATATTGATAACCATAGCTTTATAAAACTTGAGCAAAATAATAATTTTGAATAAACAGCCATTTTAAGACTTACTGATATCAATTCTGCCTTTTCCTGAATTTTATGCCTGTCTCTTTGTATATCCTTTATAACGCAAATATGCCCCAATTTTTCATCTGTCATATTATATCGGATAACATGTTTAATCTGTACAAAAAATTTCAGTTATTTTCAGTGTCATAGGACATTATTATTATAATATATGTATTTTATACAATGACTATTAAAACTAAGCGAAAATGCATAAATTATAGTTCCGCATATGTTACTTCCTAATACTCTAATACACACAAATTACTACTGCACGTACTGTGTTTTTAATTTGCACGCTTTATTTTAGACATAGTTATAGTACACGTAACGTAAAATAGGTACCTATTGGTGAAAATTGAATAGAGTGGAATTTGGATACCAGTGTTAGGTTAATTATTACTTCAGCTATTACTACACTGTGAAAAATAAATACTCGAGAGTGATTTAACATCAGTGTGATGTTGTTATTTACCATCAATGGCGTCCAAAAAATTACTGAATATTTAATTGTTTTTAACGTCATCTGTTGAAAAAAGCATGTAACTAGGAAGCATAACGTCAATCGATATACCAATAACAGTTTTAATTCGTCTATGGATAGCGAGAGGTTACTTACCAAGCATTATATAAGACTCAACCAATATTCATTAAATATTCACAATATTACTTAATAGTTACCTTTATGTTCAATTCCGATATTTTACATATCTCATAATTTTATACAAGCACATATTGATAAAGTTATGATCTTATTCTTATTTCTACTCATTATTACTACAAAATAATTTCGAAGTTTTCACATCTGCCAGACATTCTTACTTTTTTAATATAACTTAAACATTCGGTAAGAAAAGAATTTTGGAAATTCCAATTTTAAGAATGGAATTCGAAATGGCTGGAGGAACTTCGCATGAAAATCTTTGTGCTTTGTAGATAGAACCATGTCAATCTGAAATACGACACGCTTTAATGCATATTTTATACATTATGCAGGGCAAATGTATTGGAGTATTGGTTTTATTATAGGTAGGAACTTGAAATTTGCAATTATAGGTCACTACCACAGATAAATAATGACATGTCCAGAGTTTTTCAATTTTCCTATTTTAAGGGGCGGGGAAAAGAGTGGTTATATTTTGTATGGGAATGTCGGTTTTTAATAAGAGCTTTAAATAATAGATAGCTTAAATTATTATTTAGGCTTTAAGGTGCAAGATGTCATTATGTAGACCTTGGTATAAGTATTTTTAATCAGTGGATGTAAACACGCTTTAAAAAGTCGATACCGTGAAAAAACAGTACGCGTAAGGTGGTGTGGTAGAAAATTATAACTGCAATTACTGACCGTTCGAGAAATTCGTTTCGATATCATGATTTTCAGTATAAATTTGTTTTTAATAATTAAATTTATTTTTAATTTTTTTTTTTAATAATTAATTTTTAATAATTTATTCTTGCTAATATTATAAACTAGATTACGCCCGCGGCTCGGTCCACGTGAACTTCTGAAATCAATACATTATAGGTACTTTACAGCATTAATACAGATATACGTAAAAAGGTAACAATGGTAATCAAATAGTCTGGAGCAAAGAAAAGACTCCAGAAAAATGAATAGTTCCCATAGGATTGATGGGTCTCGTAGCATAGTCGGTAGTGTACAACCGAGTTCCGTGCATAAGGTCGTGGGTTCGATGCCCACTCAGGACAATTATTTGTGTGATGAACACGGATATTTGTACTGCGTTAGGGTGTTTTCTAATATATATGTATGTATTTACAAAAAAAGTAATAAGTATATATATTATATCCATAATCTGGTGCCCATAGCACAAGCGTTAAGCTTAGTTTGGGACCAGAGAACGTTGTGTGAAATGTCCGTGAATATTTATTTATTTATTATTTATTTAGGATAGCTATTTTTCAGAGATAGTTAATAAATAATAAATATTCACGGACATTTTCACACAACGTCCTCTGGTCCCAAACTAAGCTTAACGCTTGTGCTATGGGTACCAGATTATGGATATAATACATATATTACTTTTTTTTGTAAATACATACATATAATAGATAGAAAACACCCAGACGCAGCACAAATATCTGTGTTCATCACACAAATAATTGTCCTGAGTGGGAATCGAACCCACGACCTCGTGCACAGAAGTCGGTTACACTACCGACTACGCCACGGGGCCCGTCAAAGGTTAATGTACCTACTATAGAGTGATCTATTTATATTCTAAGGTCCACGCGGAAGGAGTTGCAGGCAGAATCTAATATACATATAAGACAGTCAAAGAACACGCATCGTACCTTGGGATTTGCATGCATATTGCATGTTTGTACGCAAGACGTGTCTTACTTATTGACCAGATACTGCTCTTCAATAACATTGCATTCAGATATTTTCGAAAATATCGAATCCATTCCGATTTTTTATCTCTTTAATAACATATTAACATTGAATAGAATAAGATCCGTAGTCTTGCATAATAGGCTATTTGACAAAAAAAAAATACTTCTTTATTGCCATGGACATGTAAAAATATTACGTCCATGTTTATTGCCATCCGCGTAGATTATGGACTTTAAAAGCAATATGCAATAATATTTATATAAAATATTGAATATTTTACAAAAAAAATACTATTACAAATTTAATTTATTTTACATTAGAACCATTAGAACCACATGATAGAGAACGATTGTGATTGGCTAAATTTGTTCTGACGTCACACATTTGTAAGTGATTCTATCATTGTTTGCGTCCTGAGCCAGTTTCGAGCTTCTTTTTATTACTTTTGCGATTTTGAACTAATACGAGTAAATCAATACTATCTTATTTGTAATCATGGCGAGTTATTTTGTGAAAGCATATAGCCAAACTTACTGAAAGCTGATGCATTTATAGTTTCTATAAAAATAACTCCGAGTTTTTCGCACCCGAGCTTAAGAATGTGAAAACAGTTATGTACCTAAGTATCTAATTGTTTCTTAGCTATTCAAAAAAAATAAAATCATTATTAGGTACTTTATATAAAAATAATACTTTTGAATATATTTAGTCATGTTTTACTTTTATAAAGACATCATTTCATGTCAATGTTCTTACTAAATCTGTAATAAGTTATATGCCATTAATTTAAATTCATATGAATATTCTCACGTATTTAATATAAATAAATATATGGATTGTTATGCAGTACAGAATCAATGGCTATTGGGGATCATCTAGTCTCGAAACAAATTGGTGAATGTATAAAAATATGTAATCCATCTATCAGTCTTCTACCGTCCACTGCTGGACATAGGCTCCGCAAGAGAGTGACTTAACAGATGGTTCTCTGAAATAAGTAATTTTTTTCGATAAATTATTTACTAATAACAAGTTTACAGGATCATTTTAATGTAAGTGACAGAAAAAAAATACTGAATTATTTTTTATTTCACTATGATGATCACGGCGTGCAAGTTTTAATCATGTTTTGCGGTCTTTATGATTTGTTGGAATAGTAATAAACTGCTTTTCCGGTGCCTTAATTGTCGTATTTATGAACTCTGGCACAGCAGACCATTTATAACTTATTTTAAATAGTAAATTGTATGTACTATTAACAACTATATTTAATTGACGTCACTCGACTTACGCGCCGCCATATTGCCGGAGTAAGCATTTGACAGTTTAAAAAATCAGATTAATTGCCAATGATGTTTTTAAATTAAATACTTAAAATATTTAAAAATAAAGATTATTTGTAGGGTCACCGCTACATAATGTGATATGGTTTCCAGAAACTAGTCAAATAGCCTATTACATACCTATTATGTTGTATTTAGGTGATACCTCTTTACGAGTTCTTATTTATTACGGCGATATGATATCTAATACATACTTACATATATAGTAAGCTATTCAATGGCGATGTGTAAATGATGCATATTTGTAATGTATCACCGTCATAACTGGCTCGGTGGTGCAGCGGTAGTGTGTGCGACTGCTGATCATGAGATCTCGGGTTCGATCCCCCCGTCGGGCAATGTTATTGAGCTTTTTCGTAAAAAGAAAAGTTCTCAGTAGCAGCCAGGAGTTTGGAAATGTGCCCAGTAGATGGCAATAGGCTCGCCCCCTATTACGTGGGACCTAAACATAGCTGGCGAATCGTGGGTGTGTAATACACCTCTGCCTACCCCTTCGGGGAATACAGACGTGATCCTGTGTTTTTTTTTGTTATCACCGTCATTGATCGTACATATTTAGTTTTGTTTTGTTGCTTTTGCTAATTACCGAGTGACTGACATATCAATGCACAGCCCAGACTGCTGGGGCTAGGACCGTGAATTTTTATGTACCTATGGGTTAATTTGATATTGTAGTTAATTTGCGAGTGATATATGAATAAATGCTGTTATTACAATTTATATATGTATTATTGCTATCGAATTTAAAGTCCGTCTCAAAAGTTCGATCCCTCTCCAGACTGTTATGATGACCTCAACCAGACTGGTAAGCTGGATCTTCGCTTCAATGTATCGCCTGTTGATAAACATAAAAACATAGCATCACGCCTGTATATCCCGAAGGGGTAAGCAAAGGTGTATTACACACCCACGACTCGCCAGCTATGTTTAAGTCCCACGTAATAGGGGGCGAGCCTATTGACGTCTACCGGGCACATTTCCAAACTCCGGGCTGCTACTGAGAACTTTTCTGTTTAGGAAAAAGCTCAATAGCCTGTTGATTATTATGTCAATTTGGCCATTTTCGAGAAGGCCAAATAACAAATGTTAACCTACATTTAGCCTATTAAATGCATGTACTAAATGCTAACTTGTCTGACCAGTGTAGCATTGTCGAGGAAAATTACGTTTACTTCCAATGTAGCAAAGGCTTGAGCCTAATTATGTAAAAAACTCGTATATTGAAATATAAAGGAAATTAAAAAGAGATGTAGGAGCATAGTAGTAACGATAGTCAAATTGGGGATGTTCGTGAAGATGCTCGCTATCCCAGAACTCGACAGGTCATTGATAATAAATAAATAATAATAATAAATATTCACGGACATTTCACACAACCTCCTCTGGTCCCAAACTAAGCTTAACGCTTGTGCGGTACCAGATTACGGATATAATACATAGGTATATTACTTTTTTTTTGTAAATACATACATATAGTAGATAGAAAACATCCAGACGCAGTACAAATATCTGTGCTCATCACACAAATAATTATCCTGAGTGGGAATCGAACCCACGAACTCGTGCACGGAAGTCGGTTACAATACCAACTACGCCACGAGGCCCGTCAACCGTCTACGTATTTTTGTATATTAGTAAAAGATCGACTGTTTGGCATGAACCGGTTTTGCCTATCATGGGACTGGCTATGGTATTGCTAGCGATTACCATAATAGCTACGAAGAGGTAAGCGTTGTTCATCTGTTACGCAATGGTTCACTTTTTAATATTATTTTGTCAAATATTAACCAACTTAGATTTATAGTGTACTTCAGGTAAACGAACTACAATGATTTTTGCGTGATGTTAGAGCAGTCTTTCATTCCCTTGGGTTCCTTTTTATCTTTTTGTTTTTAGCATTAATCACGTTTAGATTTACTAAAACTATTTAACGATAAATGGGATGATGAATATTGAAACAAAGTATATTTAACATCAACGTTATTTAAATTATCAATAAGATCATACACTCAAATTCAGAAAGACCCACACCGAAAATATGTTTAATGTAATATATAAAAATGTATATAAATTTACAGGAGTTGGCTGAAAGCACAGAGAGAAGAAAAACTTACGGGGAGAAAGCCTAAAATTTGGAAAGTCATGTTCAAAACGTTTATTCTATCATATATGTACGGAGGTATACTGCAGTGCTTCGGTCTTGCTTTGCGGTAAGTTTATACCATTGTTATTCTATCTATATACATGCACCTACCGTGTCCATCACCCACCCAGAGGGAACAGAGAATATTTTTAAGGTGATGAAGATCTAGATGCAGATACAGGGGATAGGGAGATTGCGTACACGGACTCCAATATATAGGTTAATTACGTGGATGGTATCAAATCCGTAGTTGAAATCTCCCACCAGAATACCAGATCCAACGACAAAAAATTTAAAATAGTTCAATGCTCCGCGCTTGGTTTAAACTTTCACGCTCTTTACTTCCATCTTGGCAGCAGAGTGCTGTCAACTATATTATTGAAAGCATACTTAATTCATACAATATTAACAGTGGTTGTATTGACCACGACGTTCAAACGAATTCGACATAAATACATTTTCTTTTCATGCCAACAGTACGACATCACCATTGCTGTTCAGTGAAATGCTTCAGTATTGGTCAGTGGACTCGACAATGAGTCGTGAAACGGCTATGTACTACGCTATTGGTTTATTAATTAGCAACTGGTTGGCATCTTACTTCAACCATCAAGGAGTGCTTTATTGCCAACAGTTCGGTATGAAACTAAGGGCAGCTACTAGTTCCCTTATGTTTAGAAAGGTATGTATTATTGTCATGTAATTATTCATTATATTCTTTCTGCCTGCCCCGCAAGGGAGATGGCGTGACGAGAGTAAATAAGTAAGTATTGTTCATTATTCTTAGTACATTCTTATAATTTGGGTGTATAGTGGATGTACAATAGTCACAGGCAATCTTTGTGTCTCTGAAGTTGGCTGCAAGACGCTGCGCAGTTGCTAATTTTGTGTTACAAGGCATGTGCGTCCTCTACAGCTTACATTAATCAAAAATGTTGGATATAATCGAACAATTGTGATCGATAATCATATTATTAGGAATTGTATTAAAAGATATAGACGCTCTTTTATATCTAGATTAAAGTTTATTTACTCAAATCGCTTGTTTACTTTTTATTGAATCTAATAATAATAATAATAAATAGAACCAATTAGATATGAAAACATAATGATCCCATTAAATTGTTTCGTTAATCGAGTATTAATAACATTTGAATTGGTCAGCACTAATCGTAGGTATGATTCCGGCACAATCCCCACTTCTTGCTCTATGCCTAACTTCAGAGACACATAGATCCGTCTACTATATTTATGTGGATGTGCGTTGACACCATATTTATTATATCGTCATGTCTTCGAGTTCCAAACGAGGTGGTTTCTCTTTTACGTTTCTATCTACTTATTAAATTAATAAATAAAATTGAACACATAAAGTTCTTCAAATAAATAATATCAATAACTATGCTAAAAGTCTGGCGAAAATCTCTGATTAAACATCACAAAATAAATCCTTATTAGGTATAACTTTTTTCGGCTTTTGAATTATTTTACAAACTTGAGATTTATGGACACAAAATTCACCCAGATTAAGAACAAGTATTTTATGTTCGAAAAAAAATATGTTCGTTAGCCGTGTGGGGCCGGCTTTAGAATTGTCCCACCCCTCTTTACCCACGGGAGTCGTAAGAACCGATTGAGGGAAGGGCCGGGGGAGTGGGCAGCAGCACTACCTCGAGTATTAACAATATCCACTGCGATCGCCAACCCGCCTGCAAAGCGTGGCGATTACAGCATTATCCCCCTTTCTTGGGGTGGCCTACGTCCAGCAGTGGACGTTGAAAGGCTAATGGATGGATGGATTTTATGTTCGAACAAAGAATTGTAGCCGAATCACCCACAACATTCGGTACGGAAGGTCGGTACCTAAACCATTACACCATATATACAGGCAAACTACTAATTATTAAGGTAATAACCTTTAAATAGGTGATTTGTAAATCTATAGCATAATCCGCAGAAATAAATTGTTGAAAAAAATAGGAACGCTTTAAATAACTCTTTTGTATTTATGTTTTAAATATATTTTTTTAGATTATGCGTATGAGTAATGGTTCTTTGGGTGAAACAACGGCCGGTAAGGTGGTGAACTTGCTATCAAATGACTTGCAGCGATTTGACTTGGCTCTTACGTTCCTTCACTACATATGGATCATACCACTACAAATGATAGCTGCGGTTTATCTTGGATACATGCAGGCTGGTTATGCTGCTCTATTTGGATTCGTTTCACTGATGGTGATCGCGCTTCCTATTCAAGGTTAGTATTGTAATTGTGTTGAATGATGTTATATTATGATTGATAATATTATATAATATTATATTTAATTATGACCAGTAGTCATACTCTAGACATTGTAGAGTGAACTAATTTTTGCTTTTGAAATTGCAGGTATTTTAGGTCAAATGATTGGTAAAATTCGACTTCGTAACGCCGAGAAAACCGATGAAAGAATTAAAATAATGAGCGAAGTTATCAATGGAATCCAGGTATACTAGTAATTTTTATTTACCTATGCACGTGTACGGTCAAACTTTATTCATCTCATCAAAATTTATTCATTTTGAAACTTGAAATATTATCTTCTACGTAGTGCACATGTGAATTTTAATTGTATCTCCAGTTTAATTATAAAATAGGTATAATAAAACTATTTATTATAATAACAGTAAATATAAATAAAATAAATAAATAAATATTTCTGGACATTTTCACACAACACCTCTGGTCCCAAACTAAGCTTAACGCTTGTGCTATGGGTACCAGATTACGGATATAATACACATACTACTCTTTTTTTTGTAAATACATACATATAATACATAGAAAATACCCAGACGCAGTACAAATATCTGTGTTCATCACACAAATAATTGTCCTAGGTGGGAATCGAACCCACGACCTCGTGCACGGAAGCCGGTTACACTACCGACAACGCTACGAGGCCCGTCAGTAGAACATATTTGACGAGATATTTGCGAGCAGGATTTCAATGCATCTTTCCTATTCCCGGTCAGAACTCTACACAGCTGAACCATCGCAGATCTTGCAAATATACATTCTTATTTTCATCTCATATTTTAATTTAAATATTTTATAAAGTTTGATATTTAAGTATATAACATTTTGTATAGATGTCTACGGACAATTGTAAGATAAGCTACTAGGAGGATTTACAGCAGCCTTTAAAGCTGAGAACGTTTTATACCTTTTAATTACTTATTTACATGTTTGTAGATCTTACAAATCTTTACGTTGATTTATTTTGTATTTGTAGGTGATCAAAATGTATGCATGGGAGATACCGTTCCAGAAAGTAGTAGGGGAGAAGCGCGCAAATGAGTTGGTAGAAGTGAAAAATGCTACTATATTGAGGACTGTGTTCATCGGCTTCCTGATGTTCACAGAAAGAACAGCTCTGTTTATTGCTGTTCTAGCTTTCGTGTTGTTTGGAAACAATTTATCTGCAAATGTCGTAAGTATTTTGATAAACATCATATTATTGACCTGCTGAATCTTATTAGTTCAACATAATCAGCAGGTCCCATATTAATTGGTGTGGTAAATTGATGGCGTTATTGGTAACATTATGAGAATCACTTTTATAGATGTAATGACAGCATAGAATATGATATCTATAGGACGAGGAAGATTATGAAAGAGAGCTTTAGTAAAAAGGATAAAACAAATTCGATATTTATGTAGATACTTTATTAATAACGTTGTTTTCAGTTCTATCCGCTGCAGCAGTTCATGAACGCGGTACAAGTGAATGTTACTTTGATTCTGCCGTTGGTGTTATCGTTTACTTCAGAATTGATCGTGTCACTCGGCCGCGTTCAGGAATTCTTATCCTTAGGTAAGCTGCTTCCTTGATTCTACCGGCGACTTGATCTTTGTGGACAAAATTCTAAATAAATCATCCTAAAGCACATATATTATATCTATGCAAAAAATGTTATCCCACAAGAACCTATCTGTTTTTCTGGGTTTCGGGATATATGTATGCTAATTTTATATTTATGTTGATCAATTAAGTAGTTACGGCGTACAAACAAACAAACGCACTTTCGCATTTATTAAATATTTTTGAGTTCCAGCTATAGGCAAACGAAAAAACAATTTTTTATTATAATTAATGAGAAAATTGATACCTATCATTTCTAAAAGACCGAACGTGAAATTCTATAATGCGCAAAAATACTTTTAAAACATACTATTGAACAAAGAACCTTCTTTCTTGAAGTCAAAGCGTATACCTACTCGTAAATCTGCCAAAGATTGTTAATTTCAAACAAACAACAAAAAAAGAAACTTAATTCTTGTGTTGTATCAGCACTTAATATTATGTTAATAAACATATTTATGTAGTGACTCAACATTCATTCAAAACAGTCCTCTACTACTACTACTAGTCGTTGATGCTGAGCATACATCAAACATTTCCATATCTAACAATATGCACATCCTTCTTTTCCATATTTTCTGTTGGAAGTTTCATAAGTAATTGTTTTATTTCCAGGTCAACTACTTTCAAATATAATAATTGCCGATCACGGACTTGTAAAAAAAATCAAATATAAAATCAATGCTACCGATAAAGTGAGCGAGATGATATAGTATATACTAACGTACAGAATATACTATATCTATGGGTACGATGGACCAGACGGTGGTACCTACCAGTTTGGGTCTCGCAACGTGCGGTCAAGAGGTCCCACACACACCCACACACACACACACGCCCACACACACACACGCGCCCACACACGAGCATATACGCACTCTATGAGGTTTTTTCGAGGGCTTGTAAGTCTGCTAACCCAGAACAGTAGTTGATTAAGAATATGTTACTCCATGGTCGGTTTTTATATCTTCTTGTTTTTATATCTTGTTATTAATTTTATAATATACTGCAAAGCAAATGCTTGTTTTTAAGTTACATCTCGGGTTCCCGATGTAGTACGAGATTAAACGTACGCGTTTTTAAGTCTAGTCAAGATCGATAACAATAACATGTCATTAAAATCCGTCCAATTGTTTTTGCGTGTTGTGCGAACAAGCGAACAGAGAAACAGATGGATAGACAAAAAATATAAACAAAAAATGTTTTTTAGGGATGCCTAAATAGCTCGTATTTTTTATTTTATATATAGTATTTTTTTCGCAATTACCGTAGATGTACAGATACAGCTCTATTATAGTTTTATATTTTTTTATTTATTGAATAATAGACGACCGGCCTGACTTGATTGAGTACCAAGAAACACAAACGTCATCCAAGTTGTTCCGCAATATGTCTGCCAGACGTGACAAGAAAGGAGATAACGATATTAGGCCTCTCTCTTATCATCGCAACTCCGAAAATTTCAGCAATGGTAAGTCTCATACGAGTAAAGTGATTGAAAGTTAATCTTAAGTACGTTTTAATAAACGTGTGGTCATGTGTTCAAATCCTGGATACTGCAATAATTTTATTAAGGTTTTTCACAAAAAAAATGCTCACGACTGTTACTGGACATCAGAACTGTGCCCAGTGCACAGCTACATGATCCCCTTACTTAAGTTAAAAAGTAAGTTGCATTGGCAAAATATGTATGTTATACGATATAACTATACCTACAGCAAACAAAACAAAACTATATAGCATAGGTATATATGCTTACTTCTTAGGAGGTAAATTAGTTATTTTAAAATAAATAATAGTCTTTCATTAAAATAATATTCAATGTATTTAGATATTTTTATATATATTTTTAGCATTTGACATGCTTAGCACTATACATTAAACACAAAGAAATGTAGAATATTATGTATCCTACTTATGCTGCATATGCTACAAATCTGTTGTAATATAATACCAATTATTTATATATCATTATTACTATTATATTGTTTCGAGGGATATAAAATAACGAAATACAGACTTTATCGAGTAAGCATTAGGGATTCGGATCTCACTAGAGAAATATTTATATAATCCAGTGGTGCTGCTCTTTTTTTAGGCTTATGAAATGTTTTTGTTTTCTCTTATAATTCACAGGTGTTGACAATAAAATAGTACCTCCAAAATTGTTGAGAAGCATCTCTTACTTGGACGAATCAGCTTTAGTTGTTCACGACGTATCAGCCAGCTGGACTGGAGACCCTAATTTTATGGCACTAAAAAATATATCCTTCCGAATACGCAAAGGGAAATTATGTGCTATTATCGGAGCTGTAGGCTCTGGCAAAGTAAGTAAGCAGAATTATATGCATGGCGTTTTAACACTTTGGTATTTTATATTCGTTATAACATAACTAATGGGTTACCACCTTAAAAATAAAATTAGCATGTATTTAGAGAAATAAAAACTATGTATTATGAAATTATGTAGATATTTAAACAAACTAATAAGAAATTGTTCAAATACGTTGTGTTTCATTTTAATCGTCGATTTAGCAACTACTATTACCTACTGAAGAAATTATGAGAGAAAAGTCAATATAATCTAGGAAGGCAGTTTGGAGAGCCTCGTGGGAATTGTAGTTTTTTCCTTGAAAGAAATTGTATTGTATATGTGTATTTGCGGTGTAGCGATACCCTGAAGCTGAAATTGATTGACCAGCCTGGATTGCTTAGCTTTTCCATCATGCTAACAATACATATATGCTTTAATTGTCTAGCCAGATCATTAGAATCTGTAGTAAATGACACCAGCACTGGTCCATCACACACTCACCTGTTCCTGATTAAACTTTCGCTTAGGGCAGAATATTTAGATTAGGACGATATGCCTGGGGTACTGTTAGATTGGCTTATTATAGGGTCTCGAGCGTGACCCCTGGGGACGCCCGTACCGCGCGGCGCTTAACAAGCTCCGCGCCCAGGGCCCCCCCCTTACGGAGACCCTCCAGCCGGGCTTCCTCTCTGAGGTGGTCGAGGGACTTTTTCCTTCACGGGCGGTGCACACGCCCCCGGTCATGGCTCCGCCAGATGATGACCGGGAGGCCGACGACGTGGAGGTACCGCCCGTGACGACGACGGAAATGGGGGCGGCGGTAGCGCGTATGCGGAGAGGCGCCGCCCCCGGGCCGGACGGGGTTCCCGCCCGAGTGCTGGCCCTGGTCCTCGACCATCTCGAGCCCCGCCTCAGGGGACTGTTCGGCGCTTGCCTGGTGTCCGGACGGTTCCCTGACTGCTGGAAGGAGGGGAAGCTCGTGCTCCTGCCGAAGCCGGGACGGCCTCCGAACACAGTCTCGGCCTTCAGGCCCATCGTGTTGCTGGACGAGGTGGGCAAACTCCTCGAGCGGGTAGTCGCTGCCCGCATCGTCCGGCACCTAGGAGCTGTCGGCCCCGACCTGTCCGACGCCCAGTTTGGATTTCGGGCGGGTCGGTCTACGGTCGACGCCATTCTGCGCCTGAAGGCCGAGGCTGCGGAGGCCGTCACCTCGAGGGATGTGCTGTTGGCGGTGTCGCTTGACATCGCCAACGCCTTCAATAGTCTGCCATTCGGCTGCATCAAGGAGGCACTCCGGTACCATGGAGTGCCCCTCTACCTAAGGCGGCTGGTGGCAGACTACCTCGACGGCCGCAGCGTCCTCTTCGTGGACCGGGAAGGGGACGTTGTAAGGAGGGCTATGTCGTGCGGCGTCCCGCAGGGTTCGGTTCTTGGGCCGCTCCTGTGGGACATCGGCTACGACTGGGTCCTCCGTGGCCGGCTCCCCCCCGGGCTGGGCGTAATTTGCTACGCAGATGACACGCTCGTCACAGCCCGGGGCTGGACCCTCGAGGAGGCGGCAACGCTGGCCACCTCAGGTACCGCGGAGGTGGTCAGGCGGATTGAGGCGCTGGGGCTTAGGGTGGCCCTTGAAAAGTCGGAGGCCCTACTGTTCCATGGGCGCCGACGGGGCCCGCCCTCCAGCGCCTCGATAACGGTCAATGGGGTGGGCTTGCCAATCCAGGCCCACATCAAATATCTGGGCCTGGTATTGGATGGACGGTGGCACTTTGACGAGCACTTCCGCCGTCTTGCGCCAAGGCTCGTCAACACGGCGTCCGCCCTCGGGCGACTTATGCCGAATTTGGGCGGACCGAGTCTTGCGTGTCGACGACTCTACGCGGGGGTAGTACGGTCGATGGCGCTGTACGGCGCGCCCGTGTGGGCGGAGTCCCTGGCCGCTCGTAATAGGGCTCTTCTGTGGCGTCCACAGAGGGTCGTAGCGGTCAGGGCAATACGCGGGTACCGCACGGTCTCGACCGATGCAGCCTGCGCGTTGGCCGGAACCCCCCCGTGGGATCTGGAGGCGGAGGTGCTCGCCGACGTCTATCGGCGGGCGTCGACGGCGCGGGCGGGGGGCAGCCGCCCCTCGCCGAGCGTAATGTCATTGTGGCGGGAAGATGCCCGCCGCGCCACCGTCCTAAAGTGGAAGTCTCGGCTGGAGACGCCCCGAGCCGGTCTCTGGACCGTGGGGGCGCTCCGGCCGATCTTGGAAGAATGGGCAGGGCGGCAGCACGGGATCCTCACCTTCCGGTTGGTGCAGGTTTTGTCGGGGCATGGTTGCTTCGGCAAATACCTGCACACGATCGCAAGGAGGGAGACGACCCCAGGCTGTCACCACTGCGACTGCGATGAGGACTCGGCGCAGCACACGCTCGAGTCGTGCCCGGCATGGGATGTGCAGCGCCGGGAACTCGTTGCAGTCATAGGCGTGGACCTGTCGCTGCCGGCCGTTGCGCGAGCGATGGTTGGCAGTGACAGGGCCTGGACCGCGGTCGCCGCCTTCTGCGAGGCTGTCATCTCGCGGAAGGAGGTGGCGGAGAGGGCCCGTGAGGAATCCTCCTTCGCGGACCCAATTCGCCGCCGGCGCGAGGGGCGGCGTGCGCGCGCTTACTTGCGCCTTATGCCGCCCTAGCCGAGGCTGCGGACGGTGGGGTCGGGGAGTACCCTGCCGTCCGCGGAAGCCTACCGCGAAGGTGCGACGCCCAAGTGCGCGAGGCGTCGCTCAAGAGAGGGTGCCCGTAGGGGCTGCCGCCTGCGGATCGCGGTCGTAACGACGCGGTACCCGTGATCCGCCGTAGCAAGGGCGGGTGTAGGCGCACGGTGGGTTTTTAGTGGGTGAGAGCCCCATTCACCCCGTTGTCTCCCCGGGCAGCGGGGTGTGCGGTAGGACATTTTTGCCCACCTAAAATAAAAAAAAAAATAAAAAAAAAAAAAAGATTGGCTTATTATAATGAATATGTGTATAATTGTATAAACTCACTGTGATAGGTATAGTACTTAGTCATTTGTTTTCTTTTAATTTCTATAATTTTCCTTTAAAACCTACTTAATCTGTGCTTAACAACGTAGTTCACATGAAACTGTTCTCATAACATGTTTTTATTTTTAGTCGTCGATTTTGCAACTTCTACTGAAAGAATTGTCCGCGGCGACTGGCACTGTTTCAATAAATGGAAAGATTTCATACGCTTGCCAAGAGGCGTGGCTCTTCCCTAGTACTGTGCGAGAAAATATACTCTTTGGCTTGCCTTTTGAACTTAAAAAATATAAGAAGGTACGTCCAAAAATTATCATTTTATTATAAGTATTGCTACTATTTTTCTAACAATTGAGTCACCACCAGATATACTAACTGTGTCATCATTGTCTTTATAAGATAAAATGTAATCTAATCGACGTTTATTAACATTTAATCATTCTGCTCTGTTTATTTGATGATAATAAGTAAATAATGTAATGTAATAGGCACACTGTAAATATATTTCATTTCGGCGTCTATCACAGAGAAATAATAATAATTGTAAGAGTAGATAAACGTCCTGTCAGATTTCTGGCACTTTTGTGGTCTTAGTAGTACTACTTAGTAGACTTCTAATCACGAGTCAAGGTGCGAATAAGAAGTTTGTCATTGTCTTCAGTAGACAGCAATAGGCCAGGCCTGTTACGTGGCGCTGCCCAATAACCATTTTCATCAAATCAATAGCTAAACATTACATAGCCACACGCCTGTATCCCCGAAGGGGTAGGCAGAGGTGTATTACACACCCACAGTTCACCAACTATGTTTAAGTCCCACGAAATAAAGCTTAGGGCGAGCCTAGTGCCGTCTACCGGGCACATTTCCAAATTCCGGGTTGCTACTGAGAATTTTTCTTTTCATGAAAAGCTCAATGACACTGTTTGACCCGTCGATCAAACCTGAGACCTCACGATCGAGGCCGTTAACCTAAATATTAGTCGAGACAAAAGTAATTGTCATGTACAGTACTACCAATTGAAACAATTTAATTAGTAATTTCACAATCATCAACTATTGTTTTAACGTCATAAACCGACACCATAATATGTCAATTAATAATTCAAATCTGTATCGTGGATATAATTGAATATGAAAGGTATGAAATTACACAGGCGAAGTGTAAATGTTCTCTCACTGCTTATACATTCGCAGGCAAACATGTACTATAAAAAAACATGCGGGGCAGTCTTTGGGGAGTGCCGATAGAAGTGAAAACTAAGTAACTTGTGAATTGTATTGTCAGGCTATTAGAATATTATGTTAATGACCAAAATTGGTCAAATTGTCAAATTGTGTTTTTACAGAAAGTACTTTTTAAACTTTCGCGTTTTATATTCATTATTATACATTTAACGGGTCTATACACGCATAAAACTGAGTTACACCAACCGTGGTCACTAGTGACAACCGTGGTCACCAGTGACCACGGTTGTCACTTGGTTATAACTCGCCAAAACGTGCAGGTTAGTCAAAATAATAGTATTTTGATACGTTTTATGCGCGTATAGACCCATTAATGGCGTTATGGCCGTGTGTGGCCGGCTTTAGAATTGTCCCACCCCTCTCCACCCATGGGAGTCGTAAGAGCTGACTGAGGGAATAGCGGGGAAGTGGGCAGCAGCACTCCTTCGAGTATTAATAACATCCACTGCGATCGCCAACCCTCCTGCCAAGCGTGGCGATTACGGCACTATTCCCCATTCTTGGGGAGGCCTATGTCCAGCAGTGGACGTTAAAAGGCTGATGGATGACCCGTCAAATGTTTTATAATGACATAAATATTTCAACTTATCAATTCAATACGAAAATTTTATTATTTTCAGTGTCCTTATTATTTCTTAATAGTTGTAGTTGGGTGATAACGACACAAAAAAATACTAGGTAATACAATAAATGCGCTTGTTTGTTACGATTTCACGCCATAACTACACAACCGATCACCATGAAATTTAGCATACATATAGTCCAGAACTCATAAAAGGACAAGGGCTACTTTTTATCATGTTCTGCGGGATAGCAATTTTTGCATAGGGATCATGTAGGTGCGTCGCATGCCCTTTTATATTTTAAAATCCATGCGGACGAAGCCGCGGGCACAATATAGTATGAAAATAAAAAAAATATGTTACAAATTATTATATAAACTTAATCAATTCGTTATTAAAGGTTTATAGATACTCTAATCTGGTATGATATTACTTTGTACAGGTATGCAAAGTATGTGCACTGGAGAAGGATTTCAAGCAATTCCCGTTCGGGGACCAAACGCTGGTGGGTGAAAGGGGAGTCTCCCTCTCAGGGGGCCAGCGAGCCAGAATCAATTTGGCACGCGCTGTTTACAGAGAGGTAAATTGATTTTGTTGTACAACGATTGAAATCATATCATAGCTGTTTGGAAAATGAGAACATTCTATTTCTTCCAATAAGTTTTGGAAGCTACTATACTGACTTGTGCAGTTTAACATAATGTTTTTATATGCATAAAGAATTTAGAGCTATTTTTTATAAGCAATAATAATAGTACTAACACATTCAATTATATTAAATTATATTTTTTTAGTCAGATATTTATTTACTGGACGATCCTCTATCAGCTGTTGACGCCAACGTAGGCCGCCAGTTGTTCGAAGGCTGTATAAACGGATATCTACGAGGGAAAACTAGAATATTGGTTACCCATCAAATACACTTCCTAAAAGCTGCAGATTATATCATAGTTTTGAATGAAGTAAGCATGTAATCGTCTTTGTTTAATACCGTATGTACCATTAAAATATTTATCATAATTATATCTATTCCCAAGTCAGGTTAGTTACACTATTTATAAATCAAGAAGGGCTCACCGACTTTTATGATCTTTGATTTGTTGGATTTCATCAGAATAACTATTAAAACAATGGAAAAATTTACGAAATAATAATTATTTAGAAAATTATTTTGCAATTGAACGACTTTTTTGTAGATATCTTGGGAATATAATCTGATTGCGATGATTTTTTGTTCATTTCGGAAAGTTTCTTCATTCAGAGATTATAAGAATTTTAATGTACATGTTTCATTTTGATTTTGCAAGTTTATGAACTTCATTCATAAAAAAAACTGAATTTAATATAACTAATAAGTAAAAACAATATGTATTGAATCAGAGGCGCTACGAAATTTTCCGAGTTAGCTAGTTATAAGTAATTATAATTGTAAAAGATATTCCAAAAAAAAAGATTGATTATTTATGTAGTATACAGAAATAGAAATGCCGTGTGGGGCCGGCTTTAGAATTGTAATGGGAGTCGTAAGAGCCGACTGAGGGAATATCGAGGGAGTGGGCAGCAGCACTCCCTCGAGTATTAACAACATCTACTGCGATCGCCAACCCGCCTGCCAAGCGTGGCGATTATGGCTCTATCCCACCATATGAGCGCACAGGGCTGCTCGTTGTGGCGTTCTCTTGGGGAGGCCTATGTCCAGCAGTGGACGTCGAAAGGCTGATGGATGGATGGATGGATGACAGAAATAGAGGATTAAATATATATTATTACGTTTAAACAGGGTCGCATAGAAAACATGGGCACTTTTGACGAATTAGTTGCTTCGGGTAAAGAGTTTGCGATGTTACTCTCTACCTTACAAGAAGGAAAAGATAAGGACACAGACAGCCTGGGCTCAAAGGTAAGTTACAGTTAGTTACGTAATGCATTTTGTATTTAGTAATTAAATTCCATGTGAGCAGAAAGCGAGACAAAGGAACTGGAAACAATAATTTAATTTTAGTGACGACATGTTCTTTAACTAGGCTTGAGAAGAGCACTTTACTCGCGGTGGGCAACGGCTTGACTGTACCCCTGGTGTTGCCAAAGTCCATTAGCGGATGGGTGGTCTGATAGCTTGTTTGCTACCGCTATATATAAAAGCCGTTGGGGTTTGCCGTGTGGGGCCGGCTTTAGAATTGTCCCACCCCTCTCCACCCATGGGAGTCGTAAGAGCCGACTGAGGGAATACCGAGGGTGTGGGCAGCAGCACTCCTTCGAGTATTAACAACATCCACTGCGATCGCCAACCCGCCTGCCAAGCGTGGCGATTACGGCACTATCCCCCATTCTTGGGGATGCCTATGTCCAGCAGCGGACTTTAAAAGGCTGATGGATGGATGGATGGATGGATATATAAAAGGGTGCTTATTTAAGTCATCAGTTTATACGGAGGTTGTAACCTCAACTAGGTTGCACTTACAACTCGAACGATTGGCACGATAAGTAACTTTTACACGGTCAGCATCAGATGTGTGACCAAAAAGTGACGTCTATTTGTGAACAACTTCATGCTTTGGTAGACACGGCAGTGAGTCCCGGTTGTCAACAACACCCTGGCAGACGTTACAGGTTGTCAGAGACCTGCATACAAAATCTGATTCCGGTCTTGTTCTAAGTTTACCAGTAGACTCCTAGTTGAGTCATAGAGGCTAACCTATCTGAATAGGTAGTCACTCGGTGTGAAGGATGAGCTGAAATTTAAAAGATTGTAAGCAAACTACAACAAAACTTGCGAGAAGACTAGAAATAGTAAAAGTTTGTAACGATGTTTGGGTGTTTTTAAATGTTTGTCCGCCAATCATTTCTAAACGACTGAATATGACTTAGAGGAAACTTTTTATTCCCAAAGAAATATATAGTCACCCTATGATAGCTATTTATTACGAATGAACTAGCTACTAAACGGATTTAGACAACATTTTATATACAGATCAATTTATTTGTGAAAGTTGAAAAAGGGAGCTTTACTGCGAGAAGAATGAGCGGGTAAGCTCTTGTTTTTCGTTCTTTACAGTAGCTGAGCATGTCAAGTGTACAGAACTGCTTCTGACTACACAGATAACGGAGTGGTTTAGATACCGGTCTCACACCCGAGTGTCGTGGGTTCGATTCCTGCACAGGACAACTCTTTGTGCGATCCACAAATGGTTGTTCAGAGTCTGAGTGTACTTCGTGTCCGTGAAACTGTATGTTTATATAGGATTATTGCTTAGTGCAAGGAGGGAATAAGACTCTAAAAACTGCACAGAACATAATATTTTATATACAGATTAATAATAGCCGGATTAAAAACATAAAATATTTTTTACTCCTGTTCTGTGGGATATGCTTTAACGACTCTATGGACCAATTTTGAAGTCCACGAAGACTAAACTTTATTTAGAAAATTCTAGGTACTAGTGAAATTCTAAAATCGATTTGTTTGTCTTAGGAGTAAAAAACCAGACAGAGAAACAAACACGGATAGCGACTTAAAGAATATGTAGGTAAAAGTAGATGTCAATGAACTGATCAACTTTTGGTGACTCTTTAATTCGCCTCTCTTCGTAATAATCCAGTAAAATTTCATGGGTGGCAAAATTCTTTACGAATAATTTCCAGAGAACTTTTCTATTATTATGCAAATATAACAAAGGCATTGATTGCGTTGCTGATTAAGTATGCAGTTTTTTTATAATTATTACATAGGCATTACATATTATATTAAGTCAGTAGTTTTTAGGAGGAGATAATTAGTGGAACTGAAGTGAGCCTTTGGTGCCTCAGCTCTCTGCAGTAGCGTGGGATTGTTGTCTCTTTGAATTATGACCCAGAAGATTAGTGCACCTGTTTCAACGCACATATTTACACTCTATAATTATAATTGTATCTCGCAAATGGGTAGTCTCTAGTGCCATTAACCACTGTGGCCATAATATGGTCTCTACGACTACTACTATTTACTCATCTCGGTAGATACCAGATTATTAGACCTGATGATCTACTGCCTCTGTGGTGCAGCGGTAGTGTAAGCGACTGCTGATCATGAGGTCTCGGGTTCGATCTCCGGGTCGGCCATTGTTATTGAGATATTTCGTAAAAAAAAAATAAGAAAAATTCTCAGTAGCAGCTCGGAGTTTGG
This sequence comes from Leucoma salicis, assembly GCA_948253155.1. Taxonomy (NCBI): domain Eukaryota; kingdom Metazoa; phylum Arthropoda; class Insecta; order Lepidoptera; family Erebidae; genus Leucoma; species Leucoma salicis. The sequence goes on from OX411805.1 coordinate 15,924,279, forward strand.
AATGGATGGATGTGCCCGGTAGACGTCAATTGGCTCGCCCCTATTACGTGGGACTTAAAACATAGCTGGCGAGACGTGGGTGTGTAATACACCTCTGCCTACCCCTTCGGGGAATACAGGCGTGATGCTATGTTGATGATCTAAGTGAAAAATGCTTACTGCCTTACTTGTTTAATTAATCAGGAATATATAACATTATGCCATCTACATGGCACAGCATCTTGACGGCTAAAATCGATTATTGATATAAGTGTGAGTAGATATTACATGAAGGGGAAAAATATTATATTTATCGTAGTAATTAGCCAAGCATGATAAATGCTTAAATCATAACTTTATATTTAAATACATAAAATTACAGAGTCTTGAAGAAAAAGAAAGGCCATTATTAAGGAGTGTCTCAAGCGTACAAGAAAGCGAAGACTTGCCTGAGTTTGAGGCTCAGAAAATGAAAGATGAAGAAAGGCAATCCGGTAACTTAAAATGGGAGGTTGTTTCAGCATACTTCCGCTCCGGGGGCAACATATGTTTTATACTATTTACTTTATTGATCATCGTGGTGTCCACTATCAGTGCGGCCTCCGTGGACTATTGGGTCAGTTACTGGTAAGCAATGCATTAAATTAGATATTTATTATTTTAACACAAAGTGTGAAAATGTGAAATCGAAAATAACAGTCACGATTAGGATTCGAACCTGCATCTCCTGGAATGCCGTCCCAAATGCTTTGCCAATTCAGCCATCGTGATAATTAATTGAGACTGCGCATTTCGGTTACTTACGTCACGGTAGCTAATATAAATAAATATTCACTAGACATTTTCACACAACGTTCTCTGGTCCCAAACTAAGCTTAACGCTTGTGCTATGGGCACCAGATTATCCTAATACATATACTCCTTTTTTTTTGTAAATTTATACATATAATAGATAGAAAACACCCAGATGCAGTACAAATAACTGTGTTCATCACATAAATAATTGTCCTGAGTGGGAATCGAACCCACGACCTCGTGCACGGAAGTCGGTTGCACTACCGACTACGCCACGAGGCCCGTCAATTCGAAATATTATGAGATCATGTTATTTGCGCGAGATATTTAAAGCACTTGTGCATGCCACTCTCTTTTCCCTCACAGAAATCTGTATTTCCACGTTTCAGAGCCATGCAGGGCTGACTGCTTAAAGTATCCTTCAAAGTATACAGACACTTCGTCCGGACGACATCAGTATACTTGATAGTTTAGTGATGATGTCTCCGCTTTATGCCAGAGCATGCCAAAATTGCTTTCCTTCACTACTAATTTAATAATTTATTATTATTATTTACAGGACAAACCAAATGGCAGCGTACGAGGAAATCAACGGTCCTGATGTTGGTACGTAGATTTTGTTACAGATATTGAAAAAGTGCAATTATAGCCTAGTGATAAAACCAAGTACTGCAAAGACAGTGGTATGTTCGAACCCCAATCTGAGGTACTCGCACAACACACCCCACTGATTTCAGGACCTTTCGCAATTGTTGGTGTATTTGTTTACGAATTACAGTGGTAAACGAGTAGGGGTTTGTGAAGGAAAACATTGTGAGGAAATCTGCATGTCTGAGAGATTTTCTCGACGCTATGTCAAGTTTGCCAACCCACACCAAGGCAGCACGGTAGATTACATTTTGAATCTCTCTCCCTCTGTCAGAAAATACGATGATGAATTTTTACTAGTCAAATGTTTAATTTCATCATGTTTAACAAACACGTGCTTGATTTTAACCTTACTTTTTTTAAGCCGTGTGGGGCCGGCTTTAGAATTGTTCCACCCCTCTCCACCCATGCGAGTCATAAGAGCCGACTGAGGGAATATCGGGGAGAGTGGGCAGCAGCACTCCCTGGAGTATTAACAACATCCACTGCGATCGCCAACCCGCCTGCTAAGCGTGGTGATTACGGCACTATACCCTCAATTTGGGGAGGCCTATGTCCAGCAGTGGACGTCAAAAGGCTGATGGGTGGATCGATGGATTTTAACTTTTAAAATAGTATGTATATTGTAAAATATAAATCCAGTTCATTATGTTAATCACTAAGTACCTATCTATACAATTTTTATTGCAGATACTAATATGGATACACAAGTAGGCAACTTTACAATCTCACAGTATCTTATTATCCATGGATGCTTGGCCGGCGTTTGTATTTTAATTACAAACATACGAGTGTTCCCCTTCGCGTACCTCTGTGTTTCTGCTTCAAACAAACTGCACAATACCATGTTCGCCTCTTTATTGAGAGGAATCATGAGGTTTTTCGACACCAGCTCTACAGGTATATAACCTTTTTTAATCGATTTAAAAAAAAGGAAGAGGTTCTCAATTCGGATGTTTATACTTTTTTTTTGTATGTTCGGACATAACTCCGTATAAATGATACACAAATTTGCAAAATTCTTTTTTGTTCGAGAGGATTTATTCCGAAATGGTCCCATTTAAATTTGAAAGAAATCGGTGCGGTGGTTTCTAAAAAAATAACAAAAAACGAAAAAATTGTATACATCGATAACACTTTTTTCGTTTATTTTGAAACCTTGCTGTCTCATTGAATCAGTGCGCTTAGTTGGCCTAGGCATACATATAAAAACTTTCTTCACGGTCCTTGGAAGACTCTCCGAGACGCTGTGCTCTATTTCTTTCTCTATAGCGCTTTAGGCGCTCATCTTTATTATTTTCTGTGTTCGACGCTTTCTCATACGAGATGGACCCAAAGGTCTCCCCATCATGTACCACTTACCCGAACCAACGCACCTATATTATAAAAACCTCAAAAAAAAAGAAAAAAATTAAGCATTAAAAATATTGAAACCACCTTCAGGAAACACCCAGGAACTAAAAAGCAAAAAATAACTGGTATTTACATACGGATTCCGTGATAGACAGCTACTGATTGATGTATTTGAAGCCGGTGCCAAGTTCAAAATGTAACAAAAACAATACATTTATATATGCTAATAACATTTAAAACATTTTTGGCACCGGCTTCAAACAAATCAGTAGGTGTCTAGCACGGAAATCGTATGTAAATACTAATTATTTATTACTTTTTAGTTCCAAGGTGTTTCCTGAAGACCTTTTTTCAGGAGGACCTCTTTTTTAAATACTTTATTCACTTTACGTATATATATATATACGGCCAACTTACCTGCAAGGTTATGTATATCAGTAAGATGTACATCCTGACTAGGTATTATAAAGCTGTAACAGAGGTGTATATGTACATTTAAGATATTTGAGGAAAAAAAATGTCTGTATTAGGCTATATAAGGCTTGTCTGTACACAAAACAATTTTACTTTAGATTTTTGTCTGTTTCTTTATTCGTGTATTACGCAAAAATTACTGAACGGATTTTGATGCGAATTTCTATTTGATAGCTCTTGATTAGACTTAAAAACTGGTACATTTTTATTCTGCTATTATATCAGGAACCTGAGATATAACCTAAAAGTAGCTTTGGACTGCGGTGGGCCGCGGACAAGGGCTAGATTGTAAATATGAAAAAGAAGTATTATTAAGTACATCATTAGTTATAGTTATATAGGCAAACCGTGGGTGTGATGTGCTTAAATATTAAGGTATGAAAAATAACTAGAGGCTATCTATTGAAAGAACTGAAGCTAAGCTGAAAAATGAAACCTCATTCTGAAAGACTCTTATCCATGTGGCAACGGACTAAGAATACAAGTATTACCACCCCATTATTTTCCTCGGGTGTCGTTTAAGGTGACTGTAAAAAGTAAGCAGTTTTCACACATTGCATTGGGTGGGTACCAAGAGGGAGAACTCACTTGTTATCGGGCTCGAGCAGGTCAGTACCTTCGTCTGCCATGTCAATGACCACGAAGCATCTGCAGACAACCCGAGATATAACTTATAAGATGGCTTTTGTCTGCGGCAAAGAGTAACTTATTATGAAAATGAATAAATAATCATAAATAACAATCTCCTCCGGGTAATAGCATACAAAACATGAATTTGTATAACATTGCTATAATTTTGAACAACACATGTAATGCATAATAATCATGTACGATATGTTTCCTATTTTTCAAAGGTCGTATATTGAATCGTTTCACAAAAGACATGGGCGCTCTCGACGAAATCTTGCCCAGGACTCTGTTGGATGTAATCCAAATTTACGGAACACTGGCTTCCATATTGGTTCTAAATGCTATTGCGTTATACTGGACCCTCGTGCCATCGGCAGTTTTACTTATATTGTTTTTCATTATGGTAAGAATATATTTGAAGGCAGCTCAAGGCATCAAGAGACTGGAAGGAACAAGTAAGTTGAAGACATTGTTTAGTATTATTTGTTTATGTGAAAAAAATCTGTAGTAGTAACCTCGTGTTTACTTTTCAGCAAAAAGCCCTGTATTTGGTATGGTGACGTCTTCTTTAAGTGGTATTTCTACAATCAGATCAGCTAATGCCCAGGAGAGACTTATTGATCAGTTTGACACACATCAGGTATTGATAAGATATTATAACTCACACACTTAGCTCTTATCTAAACAAATAAATAAAATTGAAGAGTCTGTTTGTAATATTTAAATAACAGCTTTTTACTAAAGGCATATGAAATAATATAAACGTTACTTTGCCCAAATACACATACACATATTTTTTACAGGTTTTGTCTGTCTGTCTATTATTATTATTATTATCTATTATATACTTTATTGTACACCATTATTACAGTAGAAAGGTACAGAAACAAATATCTTACATTATATGGTACAATGAGCGGCCTTATTACTAAGAGTAATTTCTACCAGGCTAAATATAAATCTACCATTGAAGGAATATAATATGGCTTTGGTGGCCCGCCAATAAAGCTGAATAGATTGACGGGTCTCTCACTGGAAAATGACTGACATTATTTAATAAAGCGTAACGTATAATAGATACTAAATACTTTGCAATATCCAAAACTGCACGCCTCATAATCTTCATTTTTCACAATAAAATTGATGAAGTAGTTTTCAATAAATCACATATATAGCACTAATTTCAAAAAGTACTAATGTGGGTTTCATGTTTATACGCCATCTAGCGCTAATTTTAAGAAGTACTTCTATATTGGTCTACCTCTCAGTTCCGAGCTGCGCGCACGTCAAGGCCACGTAAAAAAAATTGTGGAATGTAAAATATGTTTTTTCATGTTTTATAACGTTGGTGTATTATTATTTACGTGTGTTTAGTGTTTTTAATTATTGTTAGGGATAAAATAGTTATTATACTTGACAAATATCATCAGTTCGTCAAGCAAAGGTAAGAACTTTCTTTAAACAAAAAACAATGTACCGGCCGGGCGAACGGCGTTCTGTTGACGATAGTAAAACCACCGGTGGCTATGCGTACGTAAAAAGATAGATCTCATGAAAGGTGCTGATTTTAGTGTCGCGTCGAGCGTAAATATTCAGTATTTTTTTGTTTATTTAATAACAATTAAACCACATCGAATCAGAACGTGAAAAGTAATAGGGCTCTATTCCTAATCATAATAATTCGTAAACGGAAAAAAAAGACTCGATTAGTAAAGTATTTTGGTCATTATCGTATTAACATACATTACCTACAACTCACGGACGTCCAAGCCAGATTTTTTTCAAACAGTTTTTTAACTAGTTTAAATAACAAAAATGGCATCAAAAATATCATGAGTGTTAAAAATAGTGTTTGTTCTTTATATATGTGTGTAGATATTATTTTACAAGTGCAATATATGATAAATAGAGACATTTTAAGTTTGAAAAATCAGTTGTTCCGTGTAAAACGGGAGTAGAACACACCTCAACGCTTCGCTTATGAGGCGTGCAAAAGTAAGACTATATAATAGATATTAGGAAATTTGAGGGTATTGTATGCAATCAAAAATGAGTAGCAGGACACATATATTTAGTAGACAGAAATAACAGCCTTATATAATTTCCGATGCACGGATTAGCGATTATTCATACATTATCTGACAGTCTGAGATGCGTGTAGTAGATATTGACTAATATATACAAGAAAACAGTAGGTGCTAAAGTGTTTTCTATTGTTCGTTGCCCCGAGCGACGGGGTGTGCGGCTAGGAACATTTCTTCCCGCCTAAACAAAAAAAAAGGTGTGTATTATGTAACAGACTTTTAGTTAAATATTATTCTTCAGATATTATTAAGTTGTCTTTGGTTTTCTATTTCTGACATTTAGTGGCGATGCGTGGTTGTTCTTCTATCTTTAACTGGCCATATAATTCCGTTCTTCTGTAGGATTCTAAGTCTGTTCTGATACTTATTACGTATAAATATTTATGTTATATTCTTTAGAAAGAACAAAGACCTTTATAAGGTTTTTTTAACACATAAATGTCCCACCATTACATATAGCTCTCCTCTCAAAGTTAGAGGGTTCAGGCTATAATCTACCACGCTGGCCGAGTGCGGGTTGGCAGACTTCACAAGCGGACGATAAAAACTCTCCGACATGCAGGTTTCCTTACGATGTTACACTTCACCAAGCAATGATAATATTTGTAAACACAGAATTTAAGAAAATCTCGAAATGCCTAGGATTGGGATTCGAACACGATACCATTGTCTTTACAATCCTTGGTTTTACCACTATGCTATCGCTGTTTTTTTAAAGTTAGTTAATAAAATAATTTGTTTTATTACTGAGACAACCTTAATAATTGTGCCACTTTCTTGCTTCAGGACTTACATAACGCCGCGTGGAATAGCTATTTGGCTGGAGGTACCACTTTCGGCTTCTGGTTGGATACCGTATGTGTGGTATATCTGGCCTGTGTTATCTTCGTTTTTATATTTATTGACTTCGGTATGTACATGTCTTCGTATTTAATTTTCTTTATAGTTTTCTATTTGATAATATAGGTAAGAACACACATGTTATAAGTTCCGAATATTTTATCAGTACTCCACACCTACATTAACCTGAATAAAAAAAATGAATACCTTAGAATAATAACGCTTAGAACTCGAGTAGGTCCAAACGGAGTGAAGCACTTTCAAGTTAGCCTTAAAAGGCTAACTGCGTTGCTCCTGCTGTCAAGAACGATAGTATCATTTATAATTCCGCTCAAATTTGAAGCAACATTACGATTAATGTGTGCGTAAACGTCACGTAATTACATTCAACGGTACCCACACACACGATAAAATAATGATACAAGTAAAAGCATTTTCCCCAAAAAGTGAGGAAAACGGCACACTATTCCAGTTTTGCCAAACCAAGATACTCGTATAATACTAGTTTTCTTATAGAAAATTGTAATAAATAGTAGATTTGTATGGAAAAAGGACGGGATATGTAAGTAGAAATAAAAATTTTTTATTTATTAATAATGCAAATGTAGGTAATGCAACTTAAATTACCATTTTTCCGTGTGGTGACGGACTACTTATACAAGTGCTACCACCCCATCCTTTCCCGCGGGTGTCGCACAAGGGACTAAGGGAAGTAAGCAATTATCACCCATTGCACTGCTGGTGGTAGGGCTGGGTACCAAGAGAAAGTACTTACAATGACACTTTATCATGGACACTGACAGAAGGAGCAACGCAGTTAGCCTTTTAAGGCTAACTTGAAAGTGCTTCACTCCGTTTGGACCTACTCGAGTTCTAAGCGTTATTATTCTAAGGCTGTGGGTATTTCTGGATGATGATTTCATTGATAAAAATATTAATTATTGATATTAATTATCAAATTTTTAAACATTTTTGGCTAAGAACCCAGCTAGAGAGGTAATATTTGGGTAATATGGTTTTGGTGGAAATAAGAAATTCTTCAATTCGATTCTTGGCTGAACAAAAGCCAGTAGTATATCGCATTGTTGAGCTTGGCTCCATCCATTCATCCATCAGCCTTTCAAAGTCATTCATCCAAAGTCCACTGCTGGACATATGCCTCCCCAAGAATGGGGGATAGTGCCGTAATCGCCACGCTTGGCAGGCGGGTTGGCGATTGCAGTGGATGTTGTTAATACTCGAAGGAGTGCTGCTGATCACTCCCCCGGTATTGCCTCAGACGGCAGTACGACTTCCATGGGTAGAGAGGGGTGGGACAATTCTAAAGCCGACCCCACACAGCTAGTATTTATTATCTGTCAGCATTTATCTATCCTCATTCCTTGAAAATAGATGTTATTCTATTACTTAAAACTTGTCATGATACTCAATTTTTAAAACCTTATACCTGTAGCCCTATAGGCTTAGACTAATATGTAAAATTCTCGTGTAGCGGTGTTTGTATCCAAAGTCCTCCAAAACGGCTGGACCGATTTGTATGAAATTTTGTCTGAGAATCGGTCAACATCTATTTTTTATACACCATAAGGCGGAGGGTGATCCACCCCTAAATATTTTATTTTTATTTTTTGGACAATTTTTTTTATTTTATTATGAATTACTTTTATTTAATGAGCTGCTAATGGCTTTAGGAGACGCAATTCCGGTGGGCAGCGTGGGTCTAGCAGTAACACAGAGTAACACCCTGACCGTCATGCTGCAGCATGGTGCGCGGATGCTTGTTGAGTTCATTGCGCAGCTTACCAGTGTCGAACGTATTCTTGAGTACACGAAAATCGAAACAGAAAAAAACCTTTTTGAAGGACGTGAGTATTCAATTTTGTTTTCTTACTAAACAAAGTTTAAGAATTCTATAAGAATACTAAATCGAAATTCTACTGAGGCAATTATATAGCAATTTTAATTACTTATAGATATTGCAAATTATCTACTCGCGCAATATGAACTAAGTTATGTAGGTGTTTATACCCATATATGTGTAATGTGTTGTTATTAATAAAATATATTGCTGTAACTTAAAGGATTCTAAAAATCCAGGACCTACAACCATTTTTCCTTCAACAATTTTCTATTTGGGAAAGCTTTCTGCTTGGCCTAAGGGACAGGCCTAATTTAGGGAGACCCAGGTCATTGCGCAATACGTCTGGCATCGTGGTCTAATCAAACATATTATGGTATATCCGACGCGATGGCTCGGCGTAAACCCCTTATTCCCCACACACCGCACTTTATGAACGGATCTCAGATATTACCATTAATATTTGAATTTGTGCGTACAACGCCGCGAGCCCCGCCTGCAGCTTCGCATATCGCTTTTCCGTAAGCGGAGAAAACACAAACATTAATGTTTGAATATGTGCGTACAACGACGCGACTGGCGCCGCGAGTTTCGCCTGCAGCTTTGTATACCGCTTCTCCGTAAACGGAGAAATTGCGCAAAGTGCCACGTGGTGTAAAATGCACAACGTGACGCGACGCCAGACGCGCCGCGCAATGCCCTGAGTTTCCCTGAACGAAGTCTCATTACTCTACATAGCGAAGCTTGCGTGTTTTCGGTACCTATTAGAGTATTAAAGGAGTACACCAGTAAACACGTTTTGGTTTCAAATAACAAGTCTTATATCAACATTTTGATCTATATTTTAGCACTTGACATGCTCAGCTACTCTTAAAGTACAAATTATAATTTGTGAATAAGGAAAGAGTATTTTAGTACGAGCGGGAATCGAACCTGCGTCCCTTCCCATCCGGCGAAGTGCTCTAATCCACTGAGCAACCGTACTATTTGTTAGAAATACCCAATCTCCTTACCACATATATCTTAACGACCAACGCCAGCTATCGGAAGCATTTACATGCATTAATCTAATATAGTAAGTTTAATTTTGCAATTAAAATTCATACTATTTGATAGCGTGATTTTTTTAAACATTTTGATCTATATCTTAGCACTTGACATGCTCAGCTACTCTTGAAGTACAAATTATAATTTGTGAATAAGGAAAAATGCATGACCAACGCCACCTATCGGAAGCATGTTAATGCTTCCGATAGGTGGCGGGGGACGTTAATACAAATGTGGTAAGGAGATTGGGTATTTCTAACAAATAGTATGGTAGCTCAGTGGATTAGAGCACTTCCCCGGATAGGAAGGAACGCAGGTTCGATTCCCGCTCGTGCTAAAATACTCTTTTTCCTTATTCACAAATTATAATTTGTACTTTAAAAGTCTTATATCAGTTGGCAATTTTACAATATGAATGATTTTGGTTAATAGCTTATCTGAATTAAAAGGGTATATAACGATATCCAGTCTTATCTTGGTAATAATAACGTTCTCCAGACTTCTCTGGGAAACAGTTGTGAGATGTACCTACATAGGTACATCTCACAACTGTATGAGATACTGGCTAACATTATTGTGTATGTATTTTTTTATTTTATTTATGTAGACACATAGATCTTTACTACAATATAAGAGTGGAATAACTTATAGTAATAGTACAAAGATATGTTACTTATACATTACGTTTTATCCCGAAATAAATAATAGTTCTCGTAAAATATTTTTTAATCACACACGTTTATCATTTCTTTACGGACCCAATTTTAAAGACCACGTGGTAGTGGTGGACCAGTTGATCGCGTGCTTATGATAGTTAACAATATAGGTATATCATTATAGCACATTTGACGGGTCTATACGCGCATTAAACTTATCAAAATACTATTATTTTGACTAACCTCGACGTTTCGGCTGAGTTGCACCAGCCGTGGTCACGAGTAGACTGCTCAAGTTTAACGCGTATAGACCCGTCAAATGTGTTATAATGAATACAAAACGCGAAAGTTTAAAAAGTACAATATAGGTATATAATTCAAAATAAATGTAGGTAGGTACCTACATATATCTAAATAAAATGTTTATTTTGATTTTTTAAAACAGAGATTGAAATGCCACCTACCTGGCCATGCTTGGGTAAAATCGTATTCCAGAATGTTTCACTGCGATACGCACCACATGAAGATCCAGTACTAAAGAATTTGAACATTGTTGTTGAAAGTGGATGGAAGGTATATATTTTCCTTGTACCTATATTATCATCAGTTATTGCTTGTGCTAAAGTAATTAAATTGTTTTAATCCATTGCTAGGTAGGCATTGTTGGACGTACAGGAGCAGGGAAATCTTCTCTCATATCAGCGTTATTCAGATTCGCATACATCGATGGATTAATATCAATAGATGGTCTTGATACTTCAATGATTTCCAGACAGGTAAGGAAATTACATTGCATTTGAAGAAACATATTATAAAAATACATTATTTTAAAACATGTTCTAATTTACAGGGGTTACGATCGAAAATTTCAATTATACCGCAAGAGCCAATTCTTTTCTCAGCGTCAATCAGATACAATTTAGACCCGTTTGATGTGTACAGTGATGATGATCTTTGGAGAGCATTAGAACAGGTTAGGAATATAAAATATATTGTGTATGCTGGTATTTTATAGCAAACGAGTTAACTAAAAAGGTTTATTACATTGCAGGTCGATTTGAAGTCAGCTATTCCGTCCTTAGACTTCAAAGTTACGGAGGGAGGTAGTAATTTTTCTGTTGGCCAGCGACAACTAATGTGTTTAGCACGTGCTGTACTACGATCTAATCAAATATTAATTATGGACGAAGCTACGGCAAACGTAGATCCTCAGTTAGTTCCATTTCTTATTCTCTATAGGTAGTCATTTTAAGAAAACATCGTTACGTGTTAATGAGTTTATATTTTTTACAGAACAGACAACTTTATTCAAGAGACTATTAGAAGGCAGTTTGTTTCATGCACGGTTTTAACGATAGCTCACCGGCTTAACACCATCATGGATTCAGACAGGGTCATTGTTATGAGCAGCGGGGAAATTGTTGAGTTTGACCATCCTTATATACTGCTCTCCGATTACAATAGTCACTTGTCGCAAATGGTGCGAGAAACTGGAGAGAAAAATAGTGCTGCCTTATTCCAAGTAGCCAAAGAAGTTTATTTTAGAAATAACCTGAAAGACAATGCGAGATAAAACTGAAATTGGTTACTTACATGAAAACTTACATAGGTGCAATATATTAGATTGTATAAATTTGATTGTCAAATTACTAACATTGAGTGTAGCATTTCATAAAATATAATCTGCGATCACTGAGCTGTTTATATACGAAAGCGGGAATATATCATTTTTTACTTCATTTTTAATTTACCTTAAGTCTCACCATGGTGAGTTTATTGTACATAGTAAGTTACGTCTTGGATGGTGACAGCGATATACTTTGTATAAGAGGAATATTACCGTCATAACTAATCCTAAGATAAATAACTGAGGCTTGTGTTTTGCTATGATGTCGCGCAAACGATCTATGTCACACACGCAGTTGTTGCCATCACAACAACCCATTATCATACATCTCCGAGTTACGTATTTTCTAATTAAATGTGTTATTGTTTTCAAATTTTTACATCTTTGATTTATTTTGAATTATTATTTTAATTTGATATTTAATTTTCATAACATCATGAACATGTTTGACAAAGAGTAATATGATGTTTGATTGATGCTAAGAGTAGAATAATCTAAAAAAAGAAAGAGACCCCAATCACGTCATTTTTTGTCACCCATATTGAATGGTGTCGCCGTCTGATAGCGTATCCCTTAAACTACTTTTTTTTTTACTGCGTGCGTACCTTTTTTTACTACTTAGTACCTTTTCTTTCTACTAGGTACCTTTTTTCTACTAGGTCGCTTTTTTTTTGCTGTTTTTTACTGCTAGGTACTTTTTTTATTGAGGCGACAGAAAGTCGTTCGGTGTAACGAAAAAGGTAGTATGGGGGCCTCACCCACTAATCAAACCCACCATGTGCCATCTCCTCGCCAGTACTAGCGGACCACTGAAACTAGAAGACTTCTATGTTTAATAATAAGATGTCTAATTAGTTATATTTACAATACAGGCAATAATGCTAGCACAGAAATAAAAGTTTATGTAATTAGGTATTGATCTCATTTATTTTACTCATCATGACGATATTTACTAAATTTTGGTATATTATATTTTTTAAATGACATTGCTTTCAAATTATTTGTAAAATACAGGTCATGCTAATAGAAACATCATATAAATATAATTGTTATAATTTGACAACTCAAACTATAATAACAACAACCGATACTCTACTCAACTCATACTCAGTACATTATGTAGGTAATAATAACTAGCTTACATTATTTTACAGTATTATTGAAAATAAATGGGCTCGTTTTTTATGTCCATCATAAAAGTCGTTAAACATTTATATCCATTTTATTTTATAAGGTGTCTTCATTGAATAATTGTAATATTGTGTAATTTAATATATTAAAATACTTAACACTGACAAAATACCTGCTTAATCGTGGGTGTCACCCATATATATTTAGTACTATTACAATTTCACTACTTCAAACTAATCACAGAAAAGTTATAAATAGTAATGACAATGTTTTTAGACCATTCCATCCATTTTATTATATTATTTTGTAACCCCGATTTAATAATTAAAAATAACGTTTGTAGGAGTAATATGATAAATATAGACTATAAAAAACAAAGCATGGTTTTGATGCGACATGATACATTATAAGTTTGATCTAAAAGTAATTATAAAATATGTTAGAAACTGGTTTCATTGTACTATTATACCGGAACAGGATTCAGGTTCCTAGATAATAATAGTTTTTACAAACTGCAGTTTGTATATAGTGTACACTATATTATTATGTGTATACTATATTAAAGTAGATTATTCTACTATAACCGATGTTACCGATGAAAAATGAATTATTCTAAGAGATGAGACTTAGCAATTAGATAATTCCAAATTATTTTGGTCAGAGACAAGTTATGCGTGTATCCTGAATAAATGTTTCGTTCCGCGTAGTGACGACTAAAAATGCAAGTGTCACCACCCCATTCCTTCCCACGGGTGTCTTACGAAACGCCTAAGGGAAGTAAGCAATTATCACCATACATGGCTGGTGGTAGGGCTGGGTACTAAGTGGGGAACTCGCTTGCTATCGGGCCCGAGCGGGTTTGTACCACCATTTGCCTTGCAAGCCATGAAACACATCTGCGTGTTTTAGTTGTAGCAGGACATAGCCGTTTCTTCTTTTGTTTCATATCTGTGAAATGAAATGGTGAGCAGCTGCTTGAATACTCTCGTTATAGTCGAGTCCATGAGCGACGATTACTATTTACCATCAGGTGGGCTGTGACTTGACAGCTACCATACATAATAAAAAAATATGTTTCAACAATATAAAAACTGCAAACATGTAAAAACTCTTTTGAATTATAATGGTTGCGAAAATAACGGCTCTATCACGGCTAAAGAATATTTTAGATAAGTAGTTGGCTTAACCGTCCAACAATTGTATGGATCCTCTCCTTAGTGTCCTACCTATCCTCTCCTTATCATCTTTTCTACCCTCTCCTTAGTGTCCTACCTATCCTCTCCTTATCATCTTTTCTACCCTCTCCTTAGTGTCCTACCTATCCTCTCCTTATCATCCTTTCTACCCTCTCCTTAGTGTCCTACCTATCCTCTCCTTATCATCTTTTCTACCCTCTCCTTAGTGTCCTACCTATCCTCTCCTTATCATCTTTTCTACCCTCTCCTTAGTGTCCTACCTATCCTCTCCTTATCATCCTTTCTACCCTCTCCTTAGTGTCCTACCTATCCTCTCCTTATCATCCTTTCTACCCTCTCCTTAGTGTCCTACCTATCCTCTCCTTATCATCTTTTCTACCCTCTCCTTAGTGTCCTACCTATCCTCTCCTTATCATCCTTTCTACCCTCTCCTTAGTGTCCTACCTATCCTCTCCTTATCATCTTTTATACCCTCTCCTTAGTGTCCTACCTATCCTCTCCTTATCATCCTTTCTACCCTCTCCTTAGTGTCCTACCTATCCTCTCCTTATCATCTTTTCTACCCTCTCCTTAGTGTCCTACCTATCCTCTCCTTATCATCCTTTCTACCCTCTCTTTAGTGTCCTAACTATCCTCTCCTTATCATCCTTTCTACCCTCTCCTTAGTGTCCTACCTATCCTCTCCTTATCATCCTTTCTACCCTCTCCTTAGTGTCCTACCTATCCTCTCCTTATCATCTTTTCTACCCTCTCCTTAGTGTCCTACCTATCCTCTCCTTATCATCCTTTCCTACCCACTCCTTAGTGTCCTACCTATCCTCTCCTTATCATCCTTTCTACCCTCTCCTTAGTGTCCTACCTATCCTCTCCTTATCATCTTTTCTACCCTCTCCTTAGTGTCCTACCTATCCTCTCCTTATCATCCTTTCTACCCTCTCCTTAGTGTCCTAACTATCCTCTCCTTATCATCCTTTCTACCCTCTCCTTAGTGTCCTACCTATCCTCTCCTTATCATCTTTTCTACCCTCTCCTTAGTGTCCTACCTATCCTCTCCTTATCATCCTTTCCTACCCACTCCTTAGTGTCCTACCTATCCTCTCCTTATCATCCTTTCTACCCTCTCCTTAGTGTCCTACCTATCCTCTCCTTATCATCTTTTCTACCCTCTCCTTAGTGTCCTACCTATCCTCTCCTTATCATCCTTTCTACCCTCTCCTTAGTGTCCTACCTATCCTCTCCTTATCATCCTTTCTACCCTCTCCTTAGTGTCCTACCTATCCTCTCCTTATCATCTTTTCTACCCTCTCCTTAGTGTCCTACCTATCCTCTCCTTATCATCCTTTCTACCCTCTCCTTAGTGTCCTAACTATCCTCTCCTTATCATCTTTTCTACCCTCTCCTTAGTGTCCTACCTATCCTCTCCTTATCATCCTTTCTACCCTCTCCTTAGTGTCCTAACTATCCTCTACTTATCATCCTTTCTACCCTCTCCTTAGTATCCTACCTATCCTCTCCTTATATACTTCTTCCCTTCCTATCCAACTCCTATTCCTTTCCTGGAAGATAGCGATACGCGAGTGATTGCTTTGCTAGAGTCTATAGGCTACGGTAACCGCTTACCATCAGGCTGGCCGTATACTTGTTCAAATATTGTTGCATATTTGGGAATACCGAGGGAGTGGGCAGCAGCACTCCCTCGAGTATTAACAACATCCACTGCGATCGCCAACCTGCCTGCCAAGCGTGGTGATTACTTCAATATCCCCTCTTGGGGAGGCCTATGCCCAGCAGTGGACATCGAAAGGCTGATGGATGGATTTGAAAAAAAATGAGCCCATCTATTTTACTAATTACCTATATTAATATTTATTAAAATATTTTTGGGCCTATATTTTTAATTCATCATCACCATCATATATTATGTAAGCTTTCCTGCTAAAATCCGATGTATTGACTTCCACCAACTATATACAATGACATTAATTGTTATATTGTTGTCTTCTTAAATTATTTTTTGTTCAAGCTTACAAAGGATCTTCTTTAATCAGACCTGCAAAAAGCAATTATTATGTCAGGACACATTCACTACCAATCTATTTGCTTTGAAAGAAGGTGTTATTAAAAACTAACTAACTAACTTATCATCACGCTATTTCCCTTGCGGGGCCTACCCCGCCGTTTATGTATGCAAAAATAGAGCCTCTTGGTCTCTGCCTACAGAGAGAACAGAGTGCCAAGAGGCTCTATTCTTGCATACATCTCTCGCTTCCTCAACATTTATAATTCTCTTCATACACGCTCGCTGGTTTTGGAGACTCCTGACTCCTCCTTCCTTCACCGATTTGATCTTGGAGGGTGAGTCTCGGTCTCCCCTTTCAACTTTCGAAGAGACCTAACTCCAGAGTTTGGTAAAAGAGAGAATTGGGATTTTCTGTCTGGAAACTATCTGTAAAAGTGCCCCTTATGGTAAATTATGGGTCGCGCCGTCATGGGACTAAGTGGCATACGCGAAATCTGGGTTTGTGCTACTTTAAAAGAATATGAGATAAATAAACATTTGAAGTATTTGAATAGAGACAATGCTGCTTCAGGGATATTTATTATAATTAAAATTGGAGTGCTTTTACTCACCATGCAAAAATAGAGAAAGCACTGCTAGTGTATTTAACCGATTATTGCGATCCCTATCTGTAACGTGTCTTTCACATATTCTCATCTTTTTATAATCAAAATCACATTTTCCTTGGCCACTTATAACTTGAAGCCAAGCATTGCTCAGGGAACTTGACTGGGTTTGGAAACACATGAAGTACATCCTCTGCAAAAATAAGCTTAGGTATAGCTTACCAGTCAGCTTAGCATTGTAAACAATTTAAGTTTTATTTTGTTGCTACCCACAACTTAGTCTACGTGGAATTTAGTTATTTAAATGGCCTAATTTACTTCGTATAAGATTAGCTATCTGCCAGTGAAACCCATTCAAATCTCAAAAATGTTGTACTTGGCTATAGGTTTGTATATACTTACATAAGTAATTAGTAAAAAGTTGTTATTTAATATTACGAACAGACACCTTTTATTTATTCGTTTAGAACTAGTTGTTGCCGGGTCCGCTTCGCTCCACCTAAAAAAATCTACCGTTTTTAATACGTACAATATTTTATATAAATTGAACCTATGGTCAGGCGTACATTAATCGCTCAAGGCCCCAAATTAAATGCCTACCGCTTCGCGTACCGACCACGGTACAACCGAGCGAAGAGTGTCGAACGCGCGCCTAAGCGCTCGCGCTTGTAGTATTGATTAAAATAAAATTATTTATGCAATTTAGGGTATTTCAACTATAAAATTTAATAACCGAAAATTCAGAGCTAAAACTCTAAAGGTATATGATCAACAAAAAAATAACAATTTATAAAAAAATAATCCCACTTGAAAATAACATTTACTTAAAATGATATAAAAAGTAATCAAATAGAATCTACTAGAAAAATACATTTTTAAGTTTTATAAACGACAGCTTTTGTTGCTGTCGGTGGAGTCAGGAGTCTCCGGAACCGGCGAGCGCAAACCGGAGAGTGTATGAAGAGAATTATGAACGTTGAGGAAGTGAGAGATGTATGCAAGAATAGAGTCTTTTGTCACTCTGTTCTCTCTGCCTACCCCGCAAGGGAGATAGCGTGATGATATGTAAGCAAATAAACTCGTCATAGGTGCAACCCTAGCGCATTCGTTGAATGACGCGGTTGCCCGAGGATCACGTGGCGGGCAAAACAATCTTAACTGTATTGCTGTCTACATAAGGTACATTTCTTCTCGCTACGAACAATTGGTATTATTATTAAGATTTTATAGGCTATTATAAAGAGACTTTGGACAAGTTTTAAAAGAAGTGATGTTTCCTATTTATTAAAGAATTTGTTTTTATATGACTTTATTTTAATATAGTTGCAACTATATCTTTAAAATAACGCCGAATTTATATTTTTTTCAATGATTAAAATGAAAAATAATGGCTGAGTAGCTGACAGGCCACAGAAATAAAACAAAATCGGCGGGAAAACGGTGATTCCAAATTCAATTTTTTAGTCTCCCATTTTTTCTTTAGCTAATTCATGATTTTTATTTTTAGTTTCCTCTTATTCGTAATGAAAAGCACAGTGTTTACCTCGAGATAAAGACTTATTTAGTCCCGAGACGGGGTTCGACGCCCGAGCGTAGCGAGGGCTCCAATAGTTCGAGGGCTTTCATCCCTAGGGTAACAATGTACTATTGTTGTGTCACTAAATTTTTTTATAGTAATGACAGTTTTATTTTTTTTAATTTTATAACTGACTGAAGGATTGATGGTTTGTTTATTAAACGCACTACGTTTATAGTAAAAATGACACATGTAAAATTTATAACAGTGACCTCTACATCAGTTTAGGATACCAAATGCTATTTTATATACGCGGGTTCTTTATAAGATGGCGACATTTTCTTTGTAATAAACTGGAACCATACGTAAAGTTCGGCACTGTCCGGCCCATGGACCCATAATACAACCAAAGAGTAGAATAATATAAGAAAAGAAATACAACATACATGCTACTTCCATGGTCCGGCCCCTGGATTGATGTTTGATAATAAATAGAAGAGGAACCATAGACAGAATGTTCTATACCTAAACCCAATAAAAATAATTTTCTTTTACGGAGGTGAAGACAAATACCAAAACAAACCTAGGGCCGTTTTTAATTGTTTAGAGGCCCAGAGTAGTTTGTAACATTCCATGGGCCCCGACGTCGGCCACCTGCTGGTGCCTCGATTACGGTGGATGGGGTCCAAATTGAGGTAAAGGCCCAGATCAACTACCTATCTGGGCCTGGTGCAGGACGGGCGGTAACTCTTTCGCGAGCACTTCCGCCAACTGTTCCTAAGGCTCGTTGGCGCGGCGTCCACCCTTGCACGGCGCATGCAGAATATGGGTGGACCCAACAATACGTGCCCGCGTGCGCGGCGGGCAATCGCCCCGCCAACCACTGCATGGGGTGAGTGGGGAGCAGGCCTCCGGCCAATTCAGGAACTAAGACTCGGCCGTAGTCTAATTACGGACTGCGACGCTATCCTCCTCCAAGGGAATCTCGGCCGTTTCGCCGGTGCGCAGGACCTCTTCTTGCAATCCCTGGCGGAACGGTCGATCGGTGTTGCCGTAGCCGCGGTGCCCTACATAATCTCTGATCGCCCAAATTGGGTGTGTAGTGGCGGTCGTCGGGTCGACGGCGCCGTATTCCTTGTCCTTGTCAGTCAAAGACAAGGGTACGGCACATGTGGCGGCCGAATGGGGAGGGGTCACGCTGTACGGCGTGTACTTCTCGCCCAATCGCAGTCTGGCGGTCTACGAGGTCTTCCTGCACAATTTGGAGACCTCGATAAGGCGTATGGCACCGAGCCCTGTGCTCGTGCTGGGGGACGACGGCGGCGGACTTGTGTTGTTAAACCAAGGGTCCATCCGAACGTGCGTGCGACGCTGGGGCGGGTCGATTGTGGACCTTTCGTTCGCTAGCCCCGGTGTCGCTGCACGTGTAAGGAACTGGCGTGTCCTGGAGGAGGTCGAGACCCTATCTGATCATAGGTATATCCAGATAGAGATCTCCCGGAACCTTCAGGGTGCCAGTAGGGGTCACGCGGCAGACAGAGCTCCCGCTTTTCCGCGATGGGCTGTGGGAAAACTCGATAGGGACTTACTGGTGGAGGCGGCCATTTGAAGTCGTGGGTGCCGAGGCTGGCCACATTCGCGACATGCTTACGCATATTTGTGATGCGGCCATGCCCCGCGTGCGGCGCCCACCTCGATGGAAGGGGGTCTACTGGTGGTCCCCGAAGATGGCGGACCTCCGTGCGGCCTGTATCCGTGCCCGGAGGTCCTACACCCGCAGCCGACGTCGCCAAATACGCGACGAAGAGCGGGAGGACCGGCTGTATGCGGCAAACAGCAGTGCGCGCGCCGTGTTTAAGCTGGCCATCTGTCGCGCCAAAGACGCAAAAAGGCAGGAGATACTGGAGAGTCTCGAGCGTGACCCCTGGGGACGCCCGTACCGCGCGGCGACCCCCGGTCCTGTCCGTTCAGAGTTACGGGTCGGACCGAACGATGGTCTGCATCAGACCGTGCCCACCGCTCGCAAAGCAAGCGGTGAGTCCGTCGCCCCTCAGGCTCAAATGTACTGTCGCCGAGGACGGGGGATCAATCCGACCCCACCGTCCCCCTCCCAGGGCCGGGGGGCCAATATGGCGCCGCCGGCCTTCCACGGCTGACGTCTGGCCCACTGTAGACAGTGAGCCCGCCGCCACTCGGGCTGAAAGCCCGTCTCCGGGGACAAGGGGGTCACTATGACCCCGCCCTCCCCATACCAGAGTCAGGGGGGCCGCTGTGGCCCCACTGGCCCTCCACGGCGGACGTCCGGCCTATCCACTGTGCTAACCAGAGGTACACTCGGAGACCCGTCCCCTGCCGGGATTCAGCCGCCGTCACTGGCGTGCCGACGTTGCCCGGGGTACACCACGTGGAGGTATCCCGACCCGCACCTCCTACCCAAGTAACACAAAAGTGCTGTACAGCAGCAGAGAAACAGTTCACTGCGGAAACATAAACTGTATTAGCTAGCTGTATAACAGCTGTCAATGCGCATTTTCAGCTGTTGTAACGCTTATTTGGGCACAAATTTGACAGCACGTAGTTCTAAACTGCCTGCTTAGTTGCATTATATTATCGTTAATAAGGGTAACAGTCGTCGCAAGAGCTTAGTATTGGCTGATTAAGAGGAAGAGCGTTACCTATTGTGCAGCATAAATGTATACTGTAACCTTTTAATACGCTTTCATACAATTACAGTGTAAGGACGGAGGTATTGTGGAGTGAAATGATAGTCACGACTGCCCAAATAATACTCTCTTTAATTATAAGATATTCATGATTATATAGTTTGGTTACATACGCATACATAGATATAGAGATACACAATACACCTCCCATGGCGAGGTAAAATAAAATAAAATTACAGTTTTGTTTTATTTATCTACAGTAATTAGGTATTTATGTACCTTTATAAAAATGGTTATGCAATATATTACTTGCTTATATTATATATACAGGAGATATTGTACTACTGATTATGGTACAATTTTGTTCTATTTTTGTGAATTATATCTATTTTCCCATTCTTTAATATTTTGACCTTTGGTGAGTCATCGGAACTAACTTTATATGGTCCTGAATAAATACTATCTAATTTATTACACATATTATTCTGCCGTGTGGGGCCGGCTTTAGAATAGTCTCATCCCTCTCCACCCATGGGAGTCGTAAGAGCCGACTGAGGGAATACCGGGGGAGTGGGCAGCAGCACTCCCTCGAGTATTAAGAACATCCACTGCGATCGCTAACCCGCCTGCCAAGCGTGGCGATTACGGCACTATCCCCCATTCCTTGGGGAGGCCTATGTCCAGCAGTGGACGTCGAAAGGCTGATGGATGAATGGATTATTCTTAACTAAAACTAAATCATTAGGATGGTAGGTAACTCCACCGAAGGAATGTAACATAGTTCCAGTGGCCCACCAATAAAGGCGGAAAGACGGCACGCGGCGGGTTTCTTTAGTGGGTGCAGACCCCACACTACCCTGGTCGTTGCCCTGAACGATGGGGTGTGCGGTTAGGAACATTTTTTCCCGCCTTAACAAAAAAAAAAATAATGGTAGGTAATAGGATTTATACTTTTGTCATATCGGTTTTTTTGTTCAAATTTGCTTTTAAGTAAGTTGTCTCGTGCTTCTTTTTGTGACTTTTGCAATCTAAATTTTAACCTCCTTAAATGTTGATGACAGGAACTCGGTACCGCGATCCGTCGCTATCACCTTTGGTACTCCATACCTTAATATAAAGTTATTAACTAGCACTCTCGCTATTTCTTTCGTTTTCTTTGTAACTAAGGGATATACCTCTATGTATTTAGTAAGTTTGCACTGCAACGTAATAATGTCCACATAAAATATCCCTATCTAAAGGACCTACTAAGTCAATATATTTTCTTTTCAAACGCACTATACGCTGTTGTAGTTATCTCCATTGGTTGTTTTATAATATTATTCCCAGTATATTTTTGTTTTTGACATTTGTCGCACCTTTTGACAAATTCTTTGACGTCATTTTCCAGTCCTGTCCAATAGTAATATTTTTTTTATATTATTGAACATTTGTCTCACACCAGCGTGGCCACTAGTGGGTAAGAGATGAAAATCGTTCAGTATCACGTTTATCATCTTTATTTTCTATTCGATGTACATCCTTTACTATATGTAGGTGTAGTCCGGACCACTCTTTTATTTTATCTATCTCATTTAATAACTTTTCTATAAAAATGTTATTCTTATTACTTTTAATTAAATATATACAGTAACATTTATGCTTTTACAGAACTTTTGCAACGGTCTCACAAATTCGGCTCGCGATATTTGTGATGGAGAAGTTACATATTTAACATAGATAGTTTTTTCTTTAGGAATGTATATAAATGTATTACTTTCTTTACTTATAATACCCATTTTTCTAAATGTCTCTATCTTGCATGCATCTATAAAACGTAATTCCATTGATTGATTTAAAGTATTACGAGTTTCCAACGCGTTTGGTTGATCAGGCCAAACTGTAGTTGTACTACTCGCATCTGTCTGAGACGTACTGTCAGTCAGGTTTCTTTTCTGAGCTCGAGTCATAACCGAAATACACAATTCATGTATATAATACAACCTTCTTTCAATTCCATTTCCTAAAAAAAAACATAACAAAATAATCATAGTATATTTTTTAAAGGCTATAAAGTTTAAAATGGTCGACAACCAATGTGAACCTTAAAGTTACAAATAAACGCTATGGGCTGTACACATGTTCACTTGTGGACCTTAATTCAATACTGAGCAAGTAAAGAGTAATATAGAGTGGTAAGCGGTTACGCCAATGGCCTACCAGTAAACCAAATAAACTGGTTTTTTTAAATCCAAGCTTTAGGAATCTGCAAAAACAGATTTAGGGTACGTTTTATTTCTCAGAGGAATTAATATTCCGTTATGCCAATATTCACTCCCCTAAAACTTTCCTATCTTCTTATTTTCTGTAGGAAATATTTGCGCTTTATCTACTATAGCTTTTCCATTACCACTTTCATCTGAACTCTCACAAACAACGTTGGGGAAATCAGCATCATATGAATTCAAAATACTTTCTCCTTCATAGTTATTTTCTTGATATACGAAACTCTTCTGTTTTAAAGATGGCTCTCTTATACTACGTCGAGTATATACCACAACTTTAAAATAATCAATGTTCACTATCGTACAGGCTTGTGTATTAAAATACTCGATTTGGATTCTCATTTAACTCCATTCATAGAAAAAGCCTGTGCGGGCTTGATTATTCAACTTAAGTCAGGAATCAAGGGTTGCGTGTGAACAAAATTAAAGTAGTTTACAGTTATTCATCTGCATGGAAGTTCACCTCCAGTGTTTACGTGGTCTATATAACTGCCATTGTACGAGTGCGGTGATAAAGCTGATTACCACTGTAGAAGTCCAACCATATGCAGCATGAACAGTTAAAACATTGTTAATTAAGTTCACTGATCCACTGCTTACGTTATAGTTGTTCACATGTTCTATTTTAAAATGCAAGCAAATGAAAGGTAAACCCGTGATCCTTAATTTTGCAATTAGCATTGTTTGAATCCACAAAAATACTATATTAAAGCTAATGTTGTATAAAACTGCTTAAAGCTGAATAATGGTAACCTCTATACATAATACTAACGTAAGCAACGTAACAGTGGTGTCTTTGTGGTGCTCAAGGCCATTGTTCAGACAAAAGCGTTAAATTAGGTCTGATATCCTTTTATGCAGCTGTTGCAGATCGACTGAATCCTAATAATTCTTTATAAAAGCTTGAAGTTCTAATGTGTACCTTATGTGTTAGCTTATAACGCACTTTTGTGTTACTTGGGTAGGTATGCTAAGGCACTAAAAACAGCTAAAAGCTGTATAGCAGATTTACGTGGCATTATAATGGTTCATGTTTATGCTATTAAACAGCATTAAGCATGTGTGGTGACGGACTAAGAATACAAGTGTCACCACCCCATTCTTTCCCACGGGTGTTGTATGAGGCGACTAAGGGAAGTAAGCAATTATCATCCATTGCATGACAGGTGGTAGGGCTGGGTACCAAGTGGGAGCACTCACTTGGTATCGGGCCCGAGCGGGTTGGTACCACCATCACCTGTGTGACCGGCCATGAAGCACACCATTGCGTTTTGGCTGTAGCAGAAGATAGATTTAAAGATTTAAAGCATTTTTTTTGTTACACAACATTAGTAAGAAATAAAAAAAAAAAAATAAACAGAGATAAAATACTAAAAGTGTGACAAAGGTAGCCAGCTCAGATTTTGTTGTGCTAAGTGCAAAACACTGATTTTCAGCTGGCCTCCCAACATTAGATTTAACATAAAAAATGCGTATATACGCATACTCATGTAACACACAAAAAAAAATATAAATTAACTGAAAAAAATAAAACTGTTACGTCCATGTAATAATACTTAAAAAATTATGAAACCATAATACATAAAAATACGTAGAGCACACTGTTCTGCTATTGATTTTTCTGTTGATTAGGAAGTTCTTTACGCAAATATCTTTTTCTTCCCTCGAGTATTAACAACATCCACTGCGATCGCCAACCTGCCTGCCAAGCGTGGCGATTACGGCATAAGTCAATAGGGACATACTTTTTCGTAGGGGTGGAGGTAAATCGTTCCATACCTTTGTAGCAGAATACTTACATCCACCTTTGTATTGAGCTGTTCTGTGTGCTGGAATCACCACTTTATTCACTCCTTTTCTGCGAGTATTCCTTAATTGGACATCTTTCACCCACTCCAGCTTATCATATAGATATTTTGGCCTTTTTTTTAAAAACCTTTTTATGCACTAAACATGTTAAATTAATTTTCCTACGTGCTTCCATTTTCAAAGAGTCTATGTCATTTAAATATGGAGTAATATGAGAGCGTTTTGGCACATTAAAGCAATACACACATGCATTTTGAACTCTTTGTATAGCCTTCTTAGTTTTTTCATATAGTCTAGGTCCATAAACAGTATCACAGTAATTAAATTGTTATAATATAATTGATTCTGCAAGTATTTTCCTAAGTGGCTCAGAGATGTATTTCGTAATTTTATATAAAGATTTTAATCTATAAAACGTATTTCTGATCTTGAAAATGATCAGAGAATCTAAGTTCTTTGTTCATTACTAAACCTAAGTTAATAGCAGTATCTACTCGTTGTAATTTCTGTCCAACAATTTTAAATTGAAGTGACTGAATAATGGATTTACTACAGTGTATTTTATTTCCCAAAAGCATATATTTGGTTTTAGTTGTATTTAATGTTAACATATTATTAGTCCCAAAACCAAATTATCTTTTTTATTACGAATCATTTATAAATTTTAATATCTTTGAAAAAGAGACTTTTTTCATAATATAAACATTTTTTAGTGTGTCAAACGTAAATTTAAGTGTATAGCCACTTATCGATTTGGAAACAAAGTATTTCTTATGTTTGTAAGTTGTTTTAAGATAAATTATAATAAAGATAGTTTACATTATTATTAAAAATAGAATACCTGAAAATAACAAATAAATATATGTTTATTTTATTAGCATACTCACGTGCCTTACGGAATAACTGCCGGTTAATTTTGGTAAGTCTTTCATAGACATAGGACTTTGTAGCGCGCCTATCAATCCCATTCCGATAGCCGTTCATTCTTTCATTTCATATCTGTGAAATGAAATGGTGAGCAACGGCTTGACAATACTCTCGGTATAGTTGAGTCCATGAGCGATGGTTACGATTTACCATCAGATGGGCCGTGGCTCCTCTGCCACTATACGCAAAAAATAAAAAAAATAACCAAAAATTCTTAAAAATACTATTGTAGATCCAAATGCACTAAAACAGCTGAAAGCGGTACAGCTGCGTTGTGGTTTGCTGCACTAAAACTAAAGGCTTTATATAAGAAATTTTAAATGCCATTATTAAATCGCTATACAGCGTAAAACATCGTAATAGTTTTGAAATGCCAACATAAAGCGTCAAGATGCTCGGTGAAGTTATATAAGAGTTTATATGGACTTTAAGTTCTACATAAGTTCACTGTTCGTTCGTTAACATGCTTCCTGTGTTACTTGGGTATATTACAAAACAATTAACAGATAATAAAACAATAAGAAACTCAACAAAATCGCACTGACCAACGGCCATAGCCAATCTCCACATCAAATTTGTCTTTACGATTAGAAGGGACGCAGGTTCGCTTCCCGTTCGCTCTAAAAGTTCTCTTTATCCACATTTCACAAATAATTTGTTATCATGTCAAGTGCTAAATTACGGATCAAAAATG
Source organism: Leucoma salicis (assembly GCA_948253155.1). Lineage (NCBI taxonomy): Eukaryota > Metazoa > Arthropoda > Insecta > Lepidoptera > Erebidae > Leucoma > Leucoma salicis. The sequence goes on from OX411805.1 coordinate 15,951,095, forward strand.
GTTAATTATATTAGTTAGTACTTAATGTATGTTAGACAACGCAGATCACACTGGTTTCGAAGTTGTTGTGAACCGTCAAGTCGACAAACCGGTGGCTATATTGCCAGTTGATCGGATGTGTTGAGTCATTTTGGTTGTCAAATTCATTATCAGATTTTATTTTAGAATCCTAGAGAAGATAATATTTCAGATTTGGCTCATTTTATCGTTTTCTTGGACACTTTATACGTAACTCTGATATTTCATTGATCTTATCTTTCAAAATCTGACAAAATAAATGACATAAAAATGCAATGACATAAAAAGTTAAAATACATATATTCGGCGTGCGCAGCGGCAAAAACCGGTCTACAGTGTGTGTACAAAGTATTTTGATTTCATTTGTTAACTTTGTTTATTTACGATGGGTACTAAGAAGGCTGAACCAAGTGAAAAAGACCCTCCACCTGTCAGGAAGGGTATTCCAAATTCGTTTTCGAGATCTCTTTACTGTTGGATGTTACCTGTGTTTTGGAATGGCAATCGACGGGATTTGGAAGAATACGATCTAAGACCTACGACCCACAGCTATGATTCCAGAGTAGTCGGTGAACAATTGGAGAGGTATGACTATACATTTACCTTTAAATGAGTTTTCCTGGTGGAAAATATATGTTTGCCATTATAAAAATGTGCAACATTTGAATATAAGTTTGGTAGTCTTTACTAAAATAATTTATTTCCGAGTATCTAAATAACAAAAAGTGCTACAAAAATAGAATTAGGTACATATAATTATTTCCAGAAAAGTGTGTAAAATAGAATTTAAATGCTATTATGACAAATTATATAAAAAATGTAGAATAACTATAATTATAAATGGCGTGAAATTAGGAATCGCCATGCATATTCATGATAAGGCTAACGTATTATTTTATTTTAACTTTTAAATAAAACAAGTTGTATTAAATATTTTAACTCATGCGTCGTGCGTATTATTTCCTATTGCCTGACATTGATATCGTGTCCTTGGATATATTAAACAGTTATGATAAAAAAGACTACAATTATTTTTTATATCTTATGCTTTGTCCATGCTGCAAGACCGTAAAGTATTACATGGATAGTCGAGACAAAGGTACTGAGTTTCTATCAGAAGTCTCGAAAGAAAACAAGCCGAGGACACCTTGTATTTTTGAAAGACGTCCTCAGCCGCTTCTGAAGGCTGAAAACTTACATTAGGCGTAACCAAGATAGAGCAATATGGCCGCCGGTGGACCACTGAAGTAATGCCACAGTGTGGCTCTACCACTAGAACCCCGATGCTCCCCGGGCAATGTCGGCACTCTTGTACCAGTAGGGGATGGGTGATTCTGCGAGTGGTGGGCACATCCTGATGTAGACCACCACTCGGTGCAACCCGTAATCCTGGACGGACAAGACCGGGAATCTTCGGATCGTGGGAAAGATAACGAGAAGAAAGGTAGGGGAAACGTCTGAAAGTCCCGTCTAAATCGGTAAAGCTGTTTCGGAGATTATCTGAAACAAACAGGCAGACGTACAAAATCTATAAAAAATGATGTTTTGTTATAGGTAACATATATACCTTCACATGCATTTATTAATAAGCTGATCATTATTTAGACATTACAGAGAGTTCAATTTTATTTATTTTTATAAAAGTAGAACTATGTTAATTTATAAATATACCTACTAAATTGTGGTCTGTAAACACAGGCGGAGAGACGGAGACGGAGGTGAGGGCTCCACACTACCCTGCTTGTTGCCCCGAACGAGAGGGTGTGCTGTTAGGTAAATTTTTTCTCGCCTAAACAAAAAAATGCAGGCTATAATAGGCGTGACTGTACACAAAACATTTTTTTTAGAATATTTGTCTGTTTGTTCATTCACACATCACGCAAAAACTACTAAACGGATTTTGAAGATTTTTTTTTTATTTGATTGCTCTTAATAAAATTAGACTTAAAAACGGGGTTATATTTTATCCCGCTACTATATCGGAAACCTGAGCTATAACCTAAAAACTAGCTTATGGCTGCGGCGTAGCTGCGGGGAAAGGCCAGTACCTACATTATAAATCTTCCGTGGAAAATTGTCTATGCGAGACATAAACAGTTGCAAAATCAATGCGTGTATTGATATTTTTACATATTTTTTTGAGCACGACATGCTTAGCAATGCGTGGTTTATAAGAAGTAAGCGGGCAAACAGACAGACATAGCCACTATATGCTATTTAATTTATAGATAATCCAGAACTTGACTACAGATTTACTAACTTTACTATAAACTTGGTAGATCAAGTGTAATTAGTATAACCTATTTACCTTAAACCACACATAATTATTATCAGTTTTTATTTACGGTTGTTACACGAAGTTATTGATAATCGTTCCCCTGTGTAATAAAAACATCCACTGCGATCGCCAACCCGCCTGCCAAGCGTGGCGATTATGGTAATACCCCCATATGAGTGCACACACACAAACATTGGCCCCCAGTCACGGCAGCTCCGCTATTCCGTGGCCTAACGGTAGCGGGCCTGGTAACGGCGGAGCAGGGGGTGCTAAGAATCTCTGGTCACGATCCGGCTACCAGAAACGCCTTCTGGCCCTGGTAACGCACAACGTCAGGACACTGAGGACTGACGAGAGGATCACCGCGCTGGAAGAGGAACTGAGCAAGATCCGATGGGACGTTGTAGGATTATCAGAAGTGACAGTCGAAGACAGGGTGAGGGCACGATAATCCTCCAGTCCAGAAACTTGCTCTTCCACCGGGAGGGCGACCAACAGTCCCAGGGTGTTGTCGGGTTTATCGTTCGCAAGTCTCTCATAGGTAACGTGAAGAAGATTGAAAGTGTGTCGAGTAGGGTGGCGTACCTTATACTCAGAATAACCAAAAGGTATTCGCTGAAGGTCATATAGGTTTACTCACCAACCTCGACACATTCCGACAACGAAGTGGAGGCCCTTTACGAGGACATCTCGAAAGCCATTCACGCGTCTAAAAGTCACTTCACAGTGGTTATGGGAGATTTCAACGCAAAACTAGGCATAAAGAGAGACGATGAGCTGAAGGTGGGGCAATATGGATTTGGGCAGAGGAACCACAGGGGCCAGATGTCTGATTTTCTGGAGAAGGAAGGCCTGTTTATGATGAATTCCAAGGGGCCAACCGCTGCTACTCTACGGCATTAATACAGATATATATAAAGAGGTAACAAAACTACCATATAGTCTAGAGCCTAGTAAAGGACATAAACTATTCATTCCTAAAACATGAATGGTTCCTATAGGATAGCTATTTTTAGAGATAAATAATGTTACTATATAGATCTATTTATATTATTAGGTCCACGCGGAAGAAGTTGCAGGCAGAATCTAGTATACATATAAAACAGGCAAAGAACGCGCATCGTACTTTGGGATTTGCATGCATATTGCATGTTTGTACGCAAGACGTGTCTTACTTATTGACCAGATACTGCTCTTCAATAAAATTGCATTACATAAATTTTCCCTAAATCGGTATAGTACGGGAGCAATAACATACAGATATTTTCAAAAAATATCCAATCCATTCCGATTTTTTATCTCTTTAATAACATATTAACATTGAATAGAATAAGATCGGTAGTCTCGCATAACTACACAACTATACCTATGTAGTATTTAGGTGATACCTCCTTACGAGCTCTTATTTATTACAGTGATATGATATCTAATACATACTTACATATATAGTAATCTATTCAATGGCGATGTGTAAATGATGCATATTTGCAATGTATCACCGTCATTGAGCATACATATTTACTTTTGTTTTGTTGCTTTTGCTAATTACCGAGTGACTGACATATCAATGCACAGCCCAGACTGCTGGGACTAGGACCGTGAAAATTTAAGTACCTATGGGTTTTTTTGATACTGTAGGTGAGCACTAAGAAAGGATTTTACGGAGATCCTATCCAAAATGGATTTATCATTACGACGCCAGCGAAGGCAAGGGTATTGCGCTAGTTATATTGTATACTAGCTGATACCGCAACTTCGTCCGCGTGTAATTTATTTATTTTCGTTTTTAGCGTAGAATCCTAATTATTTTTTCAAAATAAAAGTAGTGATCCCCGTCCTGTGAGTCCCGTTAAAATCAGTGCAGCTGTTCAGGATATTAGCCGTGGATGTATATTCGATGTATATATCTATTTGAATCGGTATTTATTTTCATGGGTTTTTTTTTTACGCACGCTACTCCTAATTGTTAATTTTAAAAATAAAAGTAGCTTTAGCTATAGTCCGTGTGGTGACGGACCAAGAATACAAGTGTCACCACCCGATTCTTTGCCACGGGTGTCGTATGAGGCGACTAAGGGAAGTAAGCAATTATCATCCATCGCATGACTGGTGGTAGGGCTGGGTACCAAGTGGGAGTACTCACTTGGTATCGGGCCCGAGCGGGTTGGTACCACCATCATTTGTGACTGGCCATGAAGCACATCGTTGCGTTTTGGCTGTAGCAGGAGATAGCCGTTTATTCTTTTATTTCGTATCGGTGAAATGAAATGGTGAGCAGCGGCTTGACAATACTCTCGGTATAGTTGAGTCCATGAGCGACGGTTACCATTTGCCATCAGATGGGCCGTGGCTCGTCTGCCACTACAAGCAATAAAAATAAGCTTAAGTTACTCCCTATAACAACAGCTATCTGCTAGTAAAAGTCCAAATCGGTCCAGCCGTTTCGTTTTTCATTCACAATTTCATGGGTTTCATTTTTTTTTCGCGGAACCCTAATTATTTATCCACAATAAAAGTAGCCTATGTTATGTCCTGTAACAACAGCTATCTGCTAGTGAAAGCCCCGTTCAAAAAAAAACACACAGACAAAAACTTTAAAAATTGGTGTTTTGTTATAGGTAGTGTACATTCAGTCAAGAAAGTATTGGGAATGGGTGATTTGTTTATGGTTCCAAATTCAAAATTTTTTTTTTTTTGTTGTGTTATTCTGGCGCGGAGTTTGAGTTGCATCTGTTATTTATATTAAATACAGTGCTGTTTTTAGTTATATCTAGTGTGTATTGCGAATTTCATAATGAAAAAAAACATCGAACAAAGAGTTTGTCTTAAATTTTGCATCGCCAATTGAATTTCGTGTTCGGAGTCACTGAAAATGTTACAGAAGGCTTACGGTGAATCGACTTTATCAAAAACCACGTCCTTATGAGTGGTACAAAGCGTATAAAAGCGGTCGAGACGTGATGGAAGATTTTCATTGTGAATGAATTTTTGTCCATACACTTAACAAATACCATCGAGCAACCACCATATTCACCAGATATGGCTTCAGCCAACTTCTTTCTTTTTCTTAAACTCAAACTACCACTTCGTGGCACCCGTTTTCAATCGGTAGAAGACATAAAGGAGAATTCGCGGTGAAACAGCGTTTAAAACATGTTTTGATGATTGGATTATTCGTTGGCGTAAGTCTATCGTTTCTGAAGGAGCATATTTGAAGGTGATAAAACAAATTTGGATGAATACCAAAAATATTGTATATTATTGATCTTTTCCCGGTACTTTCTTGACAGAGTAGTATATACTCTTGTATACATTTAGTAAAAAGCTGTTATATAGACATTACAAACAGCCCAATTTTTAATTTTATTATACGTCTAGAGTATATAGATAGATTCCTATAGATGTGATTAGTGTGGTATTAGGATTGCACTAAGACCAAGGGTGGATCCAGACTGGGCCTGACACTGATAATTGATATCCTTACTAAGTTATAAATGCGAAAGTGAGTTTGTTTGTTTCATACGCTTTCACGCCGTAATCACTTATCCAATCATTGTGAAATGCCCACAAAAGGACATAGGCTACTTTATATTCCTGTAAAATTCCTGCAGTATAGCTATTCTTACAAATATATGATATTTAATGTGTCGTAAAGTGATATTATATAATGAAACTAGCGGACCCGACAGACATTGTCCTGTCCGAACATTGACGTTTCGTTTGGATGTTCATTTATAATAATATACTAAGGATTATTTTCATAAAAAAAATTAGGTTGTTGGTGTGGGAAATTTCAGGTAAGTTAGGTAGGTAGGTATATGTTTTTACCTGAAATTCTATTGTGGCGCTACCTACTGAGTCCAAATGTGAATCTAAACTATCCCGGTACTTACGCGAACATACACAAAAAAATACATCAAAATCGGTCCAACCGTTTAAGGAGGAGTTCAATGACTAACACACGGACACAAGAAATATAATAGATAAAGTCTTTGTATGATAGCGCGAGTAATATATGAATAAATACTGTTATTACAATTTATATATGTATTATTGTTACCAAATTTAAAGTCTATATCAAAAGTTCGATCCCTCTCCAGACTGTTATGATGACCTCCCCCAGATTGGTAAGCTGGATCCTCCCTTGGCTAAGAACTGTAGTTAGTAAAAGATCGACTGTTTGGCATGAACCGGTTTTGCCTATCATGGGACTGACTATGGTATTACTAGCGATTACCATAATAGCTACCAAGAGGTAGGCGTTGTTCATCTGTTACGTAATGGTTCACTTTTTAATATTATTTTGTCAAAATATTTATTTATTTATTTATTTATTTATTTGGGACATATAACAGTTACACGCTAAATTTTACATTGTATAAAGTATAAAATTAATAGTACTAAACGAGTAACCCACACAAATGTCCACGAATTGATATTTAAAAATAGTAAAACGTGCGCGGTTTATAAGAGCAAAGTTACAATAGTCATCAAATTTGTCTTATTTATTAATTAATGCACTAATAGCCATTCTTTTAAATGTTGCTTGTGGCAATGCAAAAATATCAATATCCACAAAGTGTGTGTTATATTCATCCAGGAGCGAACGCAGAGGAGCCCGCGCACCGGCATTAGACCTACACCTAGCGGTGTGGAATAGGCGCGGTGCGCGCACCTCACGGCGTAATACATTTCTAGGCACAACATAACATATCCGATTAGATATCTCTGAGCAGTCGAACTTATTGTTACATATAGCGTAAAGCATCATAACCTTGAGTAATGCACGTCTGGACTCCAAGCTTAAAAGCTTATACTGATGTAGTAGTTGGTTATATGATATTCGGCAATTATGGTATTTATAATGCAATGAACGTAAGAATTTTTTCTGGACTTGTTCAAGTTTTTTAACGTATTTATCATACATAGGAGACCACATTGGGGCTGCGAATTCAAGTTGGGAACGTATTATAATTTTATATAATAGCAGTAAAGTTGAGGGTCTTTTAAAATCCTTTGATGATCTAATGACGAAACCGTACATTTGGTAAGCTTTATTAATTATATTGTCAATATGTAGATCAAAATGTAAGTTCGAGTCTAGTGTCACACCTAGATCACGAATATAATCTACTTTATTTAAGAGAATGCCGTCTAAAGTGTAGGGGAACATGATTACATTTTTGTTTTTAGTATATGTTATTACATTACATTTGGGTATGCTGAGCTGAAGCTTATTAGTAATACAATACAAAGAAAGTCTGTTAAGGTCGTCTTGTAGAAGTGTACAATCTTGTAAACCTTTACACGACCTGTAAATTTTAACGTCGTCAGCGTACATTAAGAAATGAGAATTAATGAAGCATGACTTTATATCATTAATAAAGAGAATAAAGAGTAAAGGTCCCAAAGTGGATCCTTGAGGCACTCCAGAAGAAACTGTAATTGTATTGGAATTGAATCCGTTAATGACGACTTTTTGAGTCCTATTATGTATATACGCTGAGAACCATCGAAGAAGGTTGCCACGGATACCGTTGTAAGCGATCTTTTCCAATAGTAACTTGTGATCCACCCTGTCGAATGCCTTTCGAAAGTCCGTATACACAGCATCAACTTGAGTACGTTCGTCCATGTTTTTAAATAAGTAGTTAGTAAAAATCATAAGATTAGTTGATGTTGAGCGTCGTTTCACAAAGCCATGCTGTTCTTGTATAATGAGGTGATGAATATATGAGTATAACTCACCGTGCACCAGACTCTCGAAGAGCTTCGACAGAGTGGATAATTTAGATATGGGGCGTAATTCTGAACGTTATTGCGGTCACCGCATTTATATATAGGTGTGATGAAAGCACTCTTCCAAATATCGGGAAAAACACCCTCCCGAAGACATTTATTAAAGATAATATAAAGTGGAATATAAATATTATCTACAGTATTTTTGATAAAATTAGTAGGTAAAAGATCAGGGCCAGTACCTTTATTAATGTTTAATCGTTTTATTGCGCTGATAATTACGTCTTGAGATAGGTAAATATCAGAAATATATGACGAGTTACCAGCAGAAGTCGTAGGAGGTTGCCACTGTATGGGATCAAAAGATGAAGGCTCGTAAACGGACGTGAAAAAACTTGAGAACATATTGCATATATCGGATGGATTGTTCGAATTTAAATTCGCGAGATACATATTAGCTGGAATATTTCCTTTGTTTTTGCGATTAGAAATGTAAGCCCAAAAATGTTTAACGTCCAGATGTATACTGTCCTCAACACATGTCATATAATTTCTGAAGCATGCAGCAGACAAGGTTTTAAATTTCTTACGGTAAATTGAAAAATTGTCATAGTCAGACATGTTTCCGTACTTTTTCCATTTTACCCAAGCTTTTTCCTTAGTCTTAAAAACCAACTTAAATGTATAGTGTACTTTAGGTAAACGAACTACAAGGATTTTTGCGTGATGTTAGAGCAGCCTTTCATGGGCTATTCTTTATATTTTCTTTATGATGATTAATACAATCACCTTTAGATTTACTAAAACTTTTTTACGATAACTGCAATGATAACCTACTGAAACAATGTATGTTTAACATCAACGTTATTTAAGTTATCAATAAGATCATACACTCAAATTCAGAAAGACCCAAACCAAAATGATGCTTAATGTAATATATAAAAATGTATATAAATTTACAGGAGTTGGCTGAAAGCACAGAGAGAAGAAAAACTTACGGGGAGAAAGCCTAAAATTTGGAAAGTAATGTTCAAAACGTTTATTCTATCATATATGTACGGAGGTATACTGCAGTGCTTCGGTCTTGCTTTGCGGTAAGTTTATACCATTGCTATTCTATCTATATACATGCACCTGCCGTGTCCATCACTCACCCAGAGGGAAGAGAGAATATTTTTAAGGTGATGAAGACTCAGATCCAGATGCAGATACAGGGGATAGGGAGATGGCGTACACGGACTCCGATATATAGGTTTATTACGTGGAAATCCGCAATTGAAATCTCTCACCAGAATACACATTGATCCGTTCCCGCAGTTAAAATTCGCGGAAAAGAGTAGGATGGTGACACATTGTATTCCAGATCCATTACCACATCGACAAAAACTTTTAAAATAGTTCAATGCTCCGCACTTTAAGCTTTCGCTCTCTTTATCTTGGCAGCTGAGTGCTGTTAACTATATTATTGAAAGCATACTTCATTCATACAATAATAACAGTGGTTTTATTGACCACGACGTTCAAACGAATTCGACATATATACATTTTCTTTTTATCCTAACAGTACGACATCACCATTGCTGTTCAGTGAAATGCTTCAGTACTGGTCAGTGGACTCGACAATGAGTCGTGAAACGGCTATGTACTACGCTATTGGTTTATTAATTAGCAACTGGTTGGCATCTTACTTCAACCATCAAGGAGTGTTTTATTGCCAACAGTTCGGTATGAAACTAAGGGCGGCTACTAGTTCCCTTATGTTTAGAAAGGTATGGATTATTGTTATATAATTATTCATTATATTCTCTCTGCCTACCCCGCAAGGGAGATAAATATGCAGATAAAAAAAAAACATAGCATCACGCCTGTATTCCCCGAAGAGGTGTATTACACACCCACGACTCGCCAGCTATGTTTAAGTCCCACGTAATAGGGGGCGAGCCTATTGACGTCTATCGGGCACATTTCCATACTCCGGCCTGCTACTGAGGATTTTTCTTTTTAGGAAAAATCTCAATAACATTGCCCGACCATTAAATATGTAAACGCTCTTCTATATCTAGATTAAAGTTTATTCACTCAAATCGCTTGGTACTTTTTATTGAATCTAATAATAATAAATAGAACCAATTAGATATGAAAACATAATGATCCCATTCAATTGTTTCGTTAATCGAGTAATAACATTTGAATTGGTCAGCACTAATCGTAGGTATGATTCCGGCACGATCCCCACTTCTTGCTCTGTGCCTACCTTCAGAGACACAAAGATCCGTCTACTATATTTATGTACGCACATCGCGTTGACACCATATTCATTATATCGTCATGTCTTCGAGTTCCAAACGAGGTGAAACCACCTTTTACGATTCTATCTACTTATTTAATTTAAAAATAAAGTTGAACACATAAAGTTCTTCAAATAAATAATATCAATAACTATGCTAAAAGTCTGGCGAAAATCTCTGTTTAAACATCACAATCACTAAATAAATCCTTATTATTACTTTTTTTGGCTATTGAATTATTTTTTTTGCTGTGTGGGGCCGGCTTTGCCGTGTGGGGCCGGCTTTAGAATTGTCCCACCCCTCTCCACCCATGGGAGTTCTAAGAGCCGACTGAGGGAATACCGAGGGTGTGGGCAGCAGCACTCCTTCAAGTATAAACAACATCCACTGCGATCGTCAACCCGCCTGCCAAGCGTGGCGATTACGGCACTATCCCCCATTCTTGGGGAGGCCTATGTCCAGCAGTGGACTTTAAAAGGCTGATGGATGGATGCATGGAATTATTTTACAAACTTGAGATTTATGGACACAAAGTTCACCCAGATTTAGAACAAGTATTTTATGTTCGAACAAAGAATTGTAGCTGAATCACCCACAACATTCGGTACGGAAGGTCGGTACCTAAACCATTACGCCATATATACAGGAAAATTACTAAGTAATAAGGAAATGACCTTTAAATAGGTGATTTGTGAATCTATAGCATAATCCGCAGAAATAAATTGCCGAAAAAAACTAGGAACGCTTTAAAATACTCTTTTGTATTAATATCTTAAATATATTTTTTTAGATTATGCGTATGAGTAATGGTTCTTTGGGTGAAACAACGGCCGGTAAGGTGGTCAACTTGCTATCAAATGACTTGCAGCGATTTGACTTGGCTCTTACGTTCTTTCACTACATATGGATCATACCACTACAAATGATAGCTGCGGTTTATCTTGGATACATGCAAGCTGGTTATGCTGCTCTATTTGGATTCGTTTCACTGATGGTGATCGCGCTTCCTATTCAAGGTTAGTATTATAATTGTGTTGAATGATGTTATATTATGATTGATAATTATAAAATATTATATTTAATTTTGACCAGTAGTCATACTCTAGATATTGTAGTGTAAACTAATTTGTGAGCTTTTGAAATTGCAGGTATTTTAGGTCAAATGATTGGTAAAATTCGACTTCGTAACGCCGAGAAAACCGATGAAAGAATTAAAATAATGAGCGAAGTTATCAATGGAATCCAGGTATACTAGTAATTTTTATTTATGTATGTGTACGGTCAAACTTTATTCATCTCATCAAAATTTATTCATTTTGAAACTTGAAATATTATCTTCTACGTAGTGCATATCTGAATTGTAATTGGATCTCCAGTTTAATTATAAAATAGGTATAATAAAACTATTTATTATAATAACAGTAGAACATATTTGACGAGATATTTGCGAGTAGGATTTCAATGCATCTTTCCTATTCCCGGTCAGAACTCTACACAGCTGAACCATCGCAGATCTTGCACATATGTACATTCTTATTTTCATCTCATATTTTAATTTAAATATTTTATAAAGTTTGATATTTAAGTTAACCGTGTGGGGCCGGCTTTAGAATTGTCCCACCCCTCTCCACCCATGGGAGTCGTAAAAGCCGACTGAGGGAATACCGAGGGAGTGGGTAGCAGCTTTCCTTCGAGTATTAACAACATCCACTGCGATCGCCAACCCGCCTGCCAAGCGTGGCGATTACGGCACTATCCCCCATTCTTTGGGAGGCTTATGTCCTGCAGTGGACTTTAAAAGGCTGATGGATGGATGGATATTTAAGTAGAAGTATATTATGTTTGTAGATGCTACAAATCTTTACGTTGATTTATTTTGTATTTGTAGGTGATCAAAATGTATGCATGGGAGATACCATTCCAGAAAGTAGTAGGGGAGAAGCGTGCAAATGAGTTGGTAGAAATGAAAAATGCTACTATATTGAGGACTGTGTTCATCGGCTTCCTGATTTTCACGGAAAGAACATCTCTATTTATTGCTGTTCTAGCTTTCGTGTTGTTTGGAAACAATTTATCTGCAAATGTCGTAAGTATTTTGATAAACATCATATTATTGACCTGCTGAATCTTATTAGTTGCACAAGATCAGCAGGTCCCATATTAATTGGTGTGGTACATTGATGGCGTTATTGGTAACATTATGAGAATCACTTTTATAGATTTAATGACAGCATAGAATATGATATTTATAGGACTAGGAAGATTTTGAATGAGAGCTTTACTAAAAAGGATAAAATAATTCGATATTTATGTAGATATTTTATTAATAACATTGTTTTCAGTTCTATCCGCTGCAGCAGTTCATGAATGCGGTACAAGTGAATGTTACTTTGACACTGCCGTTGGTGTTATCGTTTACTTCAGAATTGATCGTGTCACTCGGCCGCGTTCAGGAATTCTTATCATTAGGTAAGCTGCTTCCTTGATTCTACTTTCGACTTGATCTTTATTTATTGAAGTTATACTTCTTTTGGCGCGTTAGGGAAAAATGATGAGAGTAAATTTTTACGATGCGCGCGCACACTGTCACAAAAAACCGACACCCTGAAGTTAGACTCTCTGAAGTTAGCAATAATAGTCAATCTTTTAGATTTTTTTGTGATATTTAAATAAACTTTATTTAACTAGATAATGCGTTATAGTAAAACGTTCTATGTATTAAATACCTTTTTTCTATTGTTAGTGTCGTTTTTTCTACAAACGTAGAATAATTATAAAATTAAAAAATATGAAATTTTTGATCTTGTTACGCCAAAGAAGTATAAATTCTAACGCGTGTACTTAATAATAATAATAGTTTATTCACTTCTCACAAGACTTGGATATTTACATATTGTTAGTTTACATTTTTTTTTTCTTTTTTTATATACACTACTTGTGAGAGTCTGGAGCCTGAACTAGGTCGAAACCTGTGCTACAGAGCTCCAGGCTCTCTCCTCCGAAGTATAAAACTAGGTGTAAAAGCAATAGGCGATAAATTATTGTACATTGTCTTAAATAAATTTAGAACTACGGTTAATAAAATAATTGCGCGTGTATACAATGGTGTGTGTGTGTGTGTGTTTGTGCACGTGTGTGTGTTTATGCACGTGTGTGTTTGTGCACGTGTGTGCCCGTGCACTTGTGTGCCTGTGCACGTGTGACTGTGCACGTGTGACTGTGCGTATGAATGTGTAATTACTTTCCAATATTAATTAAGTTTTCTGTTTCCTCATATGATAAGGTCAGTAGCCATTTAGTTATTTTTCTTTTAACTTCCTATTTCTTATCGGGATAAATATGTAAGATTTTATTGGCTTTATTGTATAAGAACGGACCCAAAAAGCTGTAAAATCGTTGAGCGAGTGACGTCCGATACTGGCGCACTCGCTTACACACACTCGAGGATTTACGCCTCGTAAGTAATAAGGGGTCATATTTTAGACTTTTGTTAGGCGTATGGTCAACACTTTACAATTTCTATATAACAATTTTGCTGGGTATAAAAAGGGTTTAGATGTGGCAACTTTTAATAAAGCTCGTTGTGTTATTTCCACTGGCCTTATCGTTGTTTTGGGAAACCCACTCCATATAAGTATACCACAGGTAGAGATCAACTGGCATAGGGAAAAATAGGTCGTTTTTATTAAGTTTTTATCGAGAACATGTCGGAGTTTTTTGAAAATTACGAGTATACTTCGAATTATATTACCTAAGTAATAGAATTCGAAGTATACTCGTAATTTTCAAACCTCTAAAGTAAAAACTCTGTAGCAATGTATATTTTAAATGTAAGGGTGCAGTCGATTTCAATGCCCAGGTACTTATTGTGTATAGTTCTTTCAAGTGTCATACACGTGCAGGCAGTAGTGTCATTTAAGTTGATACATGAGTGCGTAGATAACATAAAATTATCTAGGTTTATAACATTTTTGTTTGAAAAACACATACTTACATGTTGTTTTTCTTACGTTGAAGGATAATAACGAATTTCTCAATACTGCTGTAACCTTGTTAAGACCCATCTGAGCCACCTCGAAGACCTCGCACCAGGTGTCACCGGTGAAAATCACAGCAGTATCATCAGTATATAAGATTAGACCGTTAATGAGCGATGTTAAGCAGAGCTCATTTATGTGAATAAGAAAGAGCGTTGCTTAGGCTAAGTCCAAGAAAATAGTTAAACATTTTTACCGTTGTCTAAATTTTGCAGAATAAAATCAGTCAAATTATGTACCGCATCAGTTGTTGATTTACCACGACGAAAACCAAATTGATTGTCTGACAGTACGATTTTTTTTTCTAAATAGCTTATGGCCGGTTTCTGAGTTACATTTAACTGTAGTTTATCTGTCCGACAGCGCTATCGGTTCGATAACTCATGAAAATGCGTTTCTGAGTAGCGCGTCCTGAGATAAACTTGGCTTAAACTAGCGATAACTTGACTGACAAAGATGTGCCGTTTATTGGTTCTATAACTATTTGTAGTCTCATTCTTGAACAAAATACCATAGTTTTAGGATATTGCGTATTATTTTTCGAATAATTTGCTAGTCAAAAGTTGTTTTTTTAACCAAATACGTCGTGTCCAGACGTAGTTATAAGATGAAATCAATGTATCAATGTATTCAAATAGAATTGTGCATACAAGCAGCACATGCGAGTCTCATTTGGAAGTATAGCAGTTTATTTCTCATATAATTATCTGTGCCCAGAAACTTAAAATATTGAGGAAATCTTTTCGAAATTTGTAGAGATGAAGAATGAAAATTACTATTGCTTTGACCCTTATCTAAAATAAATATTTTTGTATTGTGATATCTTCATTTAATATAAAGTTATTAGAGTTTTAAGAAACAACGATTTTTATTTAAGTAGGTACCTATTACGTGTTTAGTGATCTGTGTTTTCTCTTAATATAATCAACGTAGACGAAGTCTCTATCGGCTAATCATAATATAATAAATAAATATTCACGGACATTTCACACAACGTCCTCTGGTCCCAAACTAAGCTTAACGCTTGAGCTATGGGTACCATATTAGGCATATAATAATACATATATTACTTTTTTTTGTAAATACATACCTAAAATAGATAGAAAACACCCTGATGCAGTACGAATATCTGTGTTCATCACAAAAATAATTGTCCTGAGTGGGAATCGAACCCACGACCTCGTCCATAGAAGTCTGTTACACTACTGACTACGCCACGAGGCCCGTCAATATAAATTGCTGACATAAGTTTGAGATTTACTATATGACGGTATCGTACATACAGCCACATACCTAAAAACAACGAATTAACATTATCTTTAATTATAAATATATTAAGATTAATATTTAAACTTAGAAAATAATTATGCTTCAAATAAAATCATTATTGTCAATTAATACTAATGATATATTTAATTTTACGTACGACTTTTTACGAACACCATCTATTGGCAAATAGCGAAACTGCTTATCTATTTCATAGTTATTGAAACGTCAATTACGTATTTAGAAACTCGGTAAGATAACTCAACACTACAATCAGTCAAAATTTACCCTCTGTTTTAAAATCTACTTTCACAAAGCCAAACTAAGCTAAGTAAGCTGCCCAACGCTCACCTCCTGAGCCCTACCGCCCGCAAACCTATTACCACCAAAGCCACCTCAGAATACTGGTCATTGGCGAAATCACCCGGACCGCCATTAATAATAAGAAGAAGAACAGTTATCCTAAGTTTAAACTACAGATAACTTTATCAAATCAATAGCTCTCGACACTTTAACTGGGAACCTCAGAAACCGGGCATTAGTAACCTAGTATTTATTAATTTTTCAAGGATTTTTGAAATAGCTGGTAATAAGGATATAGGTCTATAGTTTTCGATACTGCCCCTATCACCATCCTTGTAAATAGGTATAACAACAGATTTTTTTAAACACGAGGGAAATAGTAGGTTACTTACTTTTTTTATTGTATTTATTTATTTTTAGAGATTAGAGATCTTCGTGGACATAATTGTAAATAAATCATCCTAAAGCACATAAATTATATCTATGCAAAAAAATTGTTATCCCGCAAGGACCTATCTGTTTTTCTGGGTTTGGGACTATACTCGTATATACTGCTACTTTTATATTTATGATGATAAATTAAGTAGTTACGGCGTACAAACAAACAAACGCACTTTCGCATTTATTAAATATTTTTGAGTTCCAGCTATAGGCAAACGAAAAAACAATTTTTATTACAATTAATGAGAGAATTGATAAAATTAATTGATTAGTTTCTAAATGACCAAACGTGAAATTTTTTTATTGTGCAATACACTTTTAAAACATAGTATTGAACAAAGAACCTCCTTCTTTCTTGATGTCAAAGCATATTCTCCTAAATCTGCCAAAGATTGTGTTCAAACCAGTTCAAACAAACAAAAAAAAAGAAACATGAAGTTTTCTTGGGCCTCATTACATCATCACTTATAAAGATATGTAAATAATAACGATATGTAGTGACTCAACATTCATTAAAAACAGTCGTCTACTAGTTAATTACCACTAGTCTTTGAGGCTGAGCATACATCAAACATTTTCACATCCTAACAATATGAACATCCTTCTTTTCCATATTTTCTGTTAGGAGTTTCATAATTTTTTTATTGCTAACGAAGGCAGGTTTGTTCCCAGACCACCTACTCTCAAATGTAATAATCACCGATCACGTACTTAGTACAACCACAGCAAAGCTCAATACTATCGATAAAGTGAACGAGATACTTCACTGTTGGGTACGGTATATCTATAATATATATAGTATATACAGACGAGACAAGTATTATACTATATCTATGGGTACGACGGACCAGACGGTGGTACCTACCAGTTTGGGTCCCGTAACATGCAAAACTCTTAGTGTAAAACCTTACAAGACAGTGTATTTTGCTTTGCTTCCTTGTAAATTCACATTATCTGTTTATTTCCATCCATTCGACTATACTCACGGGGATTCAATGGAATGGTGTCACCACAGAAACTGCAAAATTTTAATCTTTGTAAGAGGTAAGGCTGAGGACTACCAAGACAGACATATTGAGTTCAATACCCAGTGTGCGGTCAAGAATTCCCACACACACGCCTACATACGAGTACATACGCACACTATGAGGTTTTTCGAGGGCTTGTAAGTCTGCTAACCCAGAACAGTAGTTGATTAAGAATCTGTTTCTCCATGTAGTCAGTTTTTTACATCTTCTTATTAATTTTATAATATACTGCCTTTGCCCGCAGACAAAGGCTTGTTTATAGGTTACATCTTCCCGATGGAAGTAGTTGCGAGATTAAACGTACCAGTTTTTAAGTCTAGTCAAGAGCTATAGCAATAACATGTCATCAAAATCCGTCCGATTGTTTTTGCGTGTTGTGCGAGCAAACGAACAGAGAAACAGATGGATAGACAGAAAATATAAACAATAAATGATTTTAACGGACGCCTAAATAGCTTGATAGTATATTTTTAGCAATTACCTTAGTTTTACAGACACAGATCTATTATAGTTTTTATATTATTTTATTTGTTAATTAATAGACGACCGGCCAGACTTAATTGAGTACCAAGAAACACAAACGTCGTCCAAGTTATTCCACAAAATGTCTGCCAGAAGTGACAAGAAAGGAGATAACAATATTAGGCCTCTCTCTTATCATCGCAAGTCTGAAAGTTTCAGAAATGGTAAGTCTTATACGAGGAAAGTGATTGAAAGTTAATCCTAAATGGCTTAAGTACGTTTTTCTAACCGTGTGATCATGTGTTAAAATCCTGGATACTGCAATAATTTTATAAAGGTTTTTCATCAAAAAAATGCTCACGACTTAACAGTCTAGTACTGGATACCAGAACTGTGTCCAGTGCGATATGCTTACTTCTTAGGAGGTAAATAACATTATCATTAATATAATACCAATTATTTATTATATATCATTATTACTATTATATTGTTTCGAGGGATATAAAATAACGAAATACAGACTTTATCGAGTAAGCATTAGGGATTCGGCTCTCACTAGAGAAATATTTATATAATCCAGTGGTGCCGCTCTTTTTTTAGGCTTATGTGCAGCTGAAATGCTTTTGTTTTCTCTTATAATTCACAGGTGTTGACAATAAAATAGTACCTCCAAAATTGTTGAGAAGCATCTCTTACTTGGATGAATCAGCTTTAGTGGTTCACGACGTATCAGCCAGCTGGACTGGAGACCCTAATTTTATGGCACTAAAAAATATATCCTTCCGAATACGCAAAGGGAAATTATGTGCTATTATCGGAGCTGTAGGCTCTGGCAAAGTAAGTAAGCAGAAATATATGCATGGTGCTTTTTAACACTTTGGTATTTTATATTCGTTATAACACAACCAATGGGTCCTTACAAATAAAATTAGCATTTATTTAGAGAAAAAAAAACTATTATGAAATTATGTAGATATTTAGACAAATTATATAATAAGTTGTTCAAATACGTTGTGTTTCATTTTAATCGTCGATTTGGCAACTACTATTACCTGCTGAAGAAATTCTGAGAGAAAAGTCAATATAATCTAGGAAGGCAGTTTGGAGAGCCTCGTGGGAATTGTAGTTATTTCCTTGAAAGAAATTGTATTGTATATGTGTATTTGCGGTGTAGCGATGCCCTGAAGCTGAAATTGATTGACCAGCCTGGATTGCTTAGCTTTTCCATCATGCTAACAATACATATATGCTTTAATTGTCTAGCCAGATCATTAGAATCTGTAGTAAATGACACCAGCACTGGTCCATTACACACTCACCTGTTCCTGATTAAAGTTTTGCTTAGGGCAGAAAACATATTTAGATTAGGACGATGTGCCTGGGCTGTTAGATTGGCTTATTATAATGAATATGTGTATAATTGTATAAATTCATTGTGATAAGTATAATACTTAGTCATTTGGTTTCTTTTAATTTCTATAATTTTCCTTTAAAACCTACTTAGTCTGTGCTTAACAACGTAGTTCACATGAAACTGTTCTCATAACTTGTTTTTATTTTTAGTCGTCGATTTTGCAACTTCTACTGAAAGAATTGTCCGCGGCGACTGGCACTGTTTCAATAAATGGAAAGATTACATACGCTTGCCAAGAGGCGTGGCTCTTCCCTAGTACTGTGCGAGAAAATATACTCTTTGGCTTGCCTTTTGAGCCTAAAAAATATAAGAAGGTACGTCCAAAAATTATCATTTTATTATAAGTATTGCTACTATTTTTCTAACAATTGAGTCACCACGAGATATATTAACTGTGTCATCATTTTCTTTATAAGATTAAATGTAATCTAATCGACGTTTATTAACATTTAATCATTATGTTCTGTTTATTTGATGATTATTAGTAAATAATGTAATGTAATAGGCACACTGTAAATATATTTCATTTACGGCGTCTATCACAGAGAAATTATTGTGAAAGTAGATAAACGTCCTGAGAGATTCCTGGCATTTTTTTGGTCTTAGTAACTACTTAGTAGAGTTCTAACCTCGAGTTAAGTGCGAACAAGAAGTTTGTCATTGTGTCCCGTAGACAGCAATATGCCTGTTACGTGGGGCTGACGAATAAACATTTTCATCAAATCAATAACTAAACATTACATAGCCACACGCCCGTATCCCCTAAGGGGTAGACAGAGGTGTATTACACACCCACAGTTCGCCAACTATGTTTATGTCCCACGAAATAGAGGGCGAGCCTATTTCTGTCTACCGGCCACATTTTCAAATTCCGGGTTGCTACTGAAAATATTTCTTTTCATGGAAAGCTCAATGACACTGTTTGACCTGTTGATCAAACCTGAGACCTCACGATCGGTAGTCGCTAGCACTACCACTGCACCATCGAGGCCGTTAACCTAAATGTTAGACGAGACAAAAGCAATTGTCATGTGCAGTACTACCAATTGAAACAATTTAATTAATAATTCACAATCATCAACTATTTTTTTAACGTCTTATTTACCTTGTGAATTGTATCGTCGGGCTATTAAAATATTATGTTAATGACCAAAATTGGTCAAATTGTCAAATTGTGTTTTACACATTTATACATAAATATTTCAACTTATCAAGTCATTACGAAACTTTTATCATTTTCAGTGATTTCCCAATAGTTGTAGTTGGGTGATAACAACACAAAAAAATACTAGGTAATACAATAAACGCAAGTGTAAGTGCGCTTGTTTGTTACGATTTCACGCCATAATCGACACAACCGATCACCATGAAATTTAGCATACATATAGTCCAGAACTCATAAAAGGACAAGGGCTACTTTTTATCACGTTCTGCGGGATAGCAATTTTTGCATAGGGAACATATAGGTGCGTCGCATGACCTTTTATATTTTAAAATCTGCGCGGACGCAATATAGTATAAAAACAAAAACATTATGTTACAAATTAACTTAATCAATCCGTTATTAAAGGTTTATAGATACTCTAATTTGGTATGATTTTACTTTGTATAGGTATGCAAAGAATGTGCGCTGGAGATGGATTTCAAGCAATTCCCGTTCGGGGACCAAACGCTGGTGGGTGAAAGGGGGGTCTCACTCTCAGGGGGCCAGCGAGCCAGAATCAATTTGGCACGCGCTGTTTACAGAGAGGTAAATTGATTTTGTTGTACAACGAATGAAATCATATCATAGCTGTTTGGAAATTGAGAATATTCTGATTCTTCCAATAAGTCTTGGAAGCTACTGTACTGACTTGTGCAGTGTAATAATAAGGGTTAAAGTATGAAATTGCCGTTTTATTGTAATAGGTACTTCGAATTGACATAGAACCTTCATGATTTGAGATTATTGAGTGAAACTTTTTTCAAATGGTACTTATGAGGTTCTTCTTTTAAAAAATGTACAACATTTGAGTGATTGATTTATTCCATAAGCGGATGGCCAGCTTTGAAGCAGAGCTACCAAAAGCTCAAGGAACTCCTTCCATGGTGAGCTTATCTGCTGATTTTAGTTCCTTTAAGACGATGGTTATGGAACTTATGAATCATTTTCAACAACAGTTAGATTTACTTGCACGCACTGTGGATTCTATGGATATGAGGACCCGCAGAAAAATGTTGCTACTGCATGGTGTTGCCGAGGAGGACAAAGAAGATGTTTCAGCAGTGGTGGTTAAAGTTGTGCAAGAACATCTCAAACTGGCTAAGTTTACCACTGGAGATATCAGACGCTGCCACAGAATGGGACGTTCTTCATCTGGTCTTAAGCCAAGGCCCATTGTAGTTAAGTTCCAGTCAATTGCATTCCGAGATAATTTGTGGCGTAGCAAGACTAAATTTAAGGGTACCGGCATCACAATTTCTGAATTTTTAACAAAACAGCGACATGAAATCTTTATGGCAGCGCGTCTAAAGTTTGGTGTTTCTCGATGCTGGACAAAGGAAGGTATAATATATGTTATTGGAACGGATGGCGTTCGTCACCGCGTTACCAGTTCCAGTGAGTTGCACAATATTAAACAGCTTGATACAGAGAAGCCCATCACTGCAGCAAAGCCGGCATCAAAGTCGAAAAGAGTAATTTCCCAAAAGAAATAACTTCTTTTCTTATGATTGCTTTTTACATAGTCCGGGTAGCTTGATTTGTTTTGTTTTTATTCTCGTAGTCAAGTACATAAAAGCAGGAGTGTTACGCGTCACGTGACTTTACACTTTTACAGGGCATTGCTTTTATTGTATGTAGATTTGTTTATATATAGTTATTTAAATTACTTTTTATAGTTTCTGCCGGTGTTCTAAATTAATATTCTACAGAGTAAATTAGTACTTAGTAACTCTTGATGCCACATAGCCATATATGTGTGTTTGTGTCTATGGTTTGTGTTAAATAATTAGTTTTGTAATTAGTCTATGGTATATGTGTCATTTATTCTTATTTTTGGGGCTTTGGCAGAACTATCAGCCTAACTAAAGCTAAACTATTTGCATTGTTTGTGTCCACAGACTAGGCTGCTAGTGTACTGAGAAAAATGTTTTATATTGTTTTTTGTTTTATGTCGTTATTTTTTGTCTTATTTATGATAATAACTGGCGGGTGGAAATCGTTATCGTATTAAGACTTATAGTATTGGTAAATAATATCTATATTTATTTGGTTTTGTTTTAGATTTAAGTATATTTTATAGGTATATATTTTATTATATTTACTATTTTAAATGATTGATAGTGATGATGAAAGTTATTATTCAGCACTTAGTAATAATTCCAACGACAGTTTCATAGATTTACCATCTCTGTCAGATAGTATTGCATGTCATTTTGTCGATGTTCCAAAGAACTTTAATGTTGTTCATATCAATGCCCAAAGTATTCCGGCACATTTCTCGGATATGCTGGCTAATTTTGACTGTAAGAATATTCATGCTATCCTTGTTTCTGAGTCATGGCTGAAGCCATGTCTGCCCTCAACACTATACTCCCTTCCTGGGTTCAAGCTCATCAGAAATGACCGTGCTGCTGGAGTTGGCGGTGGAGTTGCCATTTATTTACGTTCACATATAAATTATCGTATAATACACGAATCAACGCAACCTCCACCTATGAATGCTGGTGAGCACCTATTTATTGAGGTTGAACTCAACTTTACCAAACTCCTACTCGGCGTCTATTACTGTCCTTCTTTACGCATAGACTTTTTCTCCTCTTTCGAAACCTTACTGGTACATCTACTGCCTTCTTACAGTCACTCTGTAATAATGGGAGATTTTAATACTTGTCTTTTAAAAAATGACTCCCGCTCCAGGACACTCCATTCTTTATCTAATTCCTTTAACCTTTACATTCTTCCTCTTGATGCTACTCATCACTTCCCTAATTCTACTCCTTCTCTTCTAGACTTAATTATGGTATCGTCAAGAGAACGTGTTGCTAAGCATGGGCAATGTCCGGCTGATGCGTTCTCCTATCACGATTTACTCTTCCTTTCCTATAAACTCCGGCCTCCTAAATCTAAGCCTAAGATCCTAATGCAGCGTAATTTTGGTCAGATAAATCTTTGTAATCTGCGTGAAGATGTAAACGGTATCGACTGGACACCACTTACTGATTCGGGATCGGTCGATCAAAAAATTTACATTCTTAACCAAAATCTCATCAATCTTTATGATAAGCATGCCCCTATCCGACCAGTTAAAATTAAACATCCACCTGCACCTTGGCTTACGGATAACATCAAACGATTGATTTCGCAAAAAGCTAAAGCCAAGTTTAAATATAAAATTAAGCCTATTGAAGTAAATTTAAAAAAGTACGTTGCAATAAGAAATCACTGCAATAAGGTGTGTAGGGATGCACAACGCCAGCACATTCATAATTCTGTTCAAGATGAAGATCCAGCAAAAGTATGGAAATTTCTTAAAACAGTGGGAGTGGGAAAATCACAAGAAACAAATCCCAGAAACTTCGATATAGATTTGCTTAATCAACATTTCTCTGTTTCGTCTAATTTTGACAGGACTATCAAGGTTGATACAATTAATCGTCTTTCATCTCTTCCTACTCCCAGTTATCCATCGTTTGTTTTTGATCTTTTTACCGCTTGTGATGTTAAGAAGAGCATTATGTCGATCACATCCAACGCAGTTGGATCTGACTGTATCAGCCGTAATATGATCCTTCCTGTCCTCGATGAAATCCTTTCGATCATTTGTCATATCCTTAATTTTTCCTTGACCAGCGGGGTCTTTCCATCTACATGGAAAGATGCCGAAATCATCCCTTTACCTAAAAAAAATAACCCCAAATTGTTTTCCGATTATCGTCCCATATCCATATTGCCTTTCCTCTCCAAAATCCTTGAACGTCTTATTCACAGTCAGCTAAACAATTTCCTTTGCAAATATAATCTCCTTAACCCACTACAATCCGGTTTCCGTCCAGGCCATAGTACTACCACAGCCCTCATCAATATTACGGAGGACATCAGATCAGGTATGGAATGTGGTAAACTGACTGTACTAGCTCTGCTAGACTTCAGTAACGCATTTAATACGGTAGACTTTGAGGTATTGCTCTCTCTACTCTGCTCTCTTAACATATCTCCAACGGTAATAGATTGGTTTCGCAGTTACCTGTGTGGCCGCCGGCAACGTATTCGTATTGAAAATATTTACTCCTCTTGGCGTAATACATCAGTCGGTGTGCCCCAGGGTGGCGTTTTATCCCCTCTACTTTTCGCAATTTTTATCAATTCCATTTCTAATAACCTAATTTCTTCCTACCACCTTTATGCAGATGATCTTCAAATTTACTTGCAGACTCCATTAGCTCAATTATCGCATACGATAGGAATACTCAATGAGGATTTAAATAAAATTAGTGCGTGGAGCGTATCTCATGGGCTTACTATAAATGCTTCAAAAACACAGCTTACAATCGTAGGTAGCTCGAGACTGATCTCTAAGATTCATTGGACTCAATTACCTGATGTCATTTTTGAAGGTGTTTCAATACCCTTTAGTGAAAAAGTCAAGAGCTTGGGTTTGACAATTGACTCAAAATTTACTTGGGATCCACAGCTCCAAGAAGTAAGTCGTAAAATGTTTGCATCTGCAGGAGCTCTTAGACGATTGCGAAACTTTCTTCCTATTTCTACCAAAATTACGCTTGCAACTTCTTTACTTCTACCTATCCTGGACTACGCAGATGTCAGCTATCCAGATCTCGCCGAAAACCAACTCGATAAACTTGAGCGCCTCCAAAATTTCTGTATAAGATTCATATTTGGTCTTCGCAAGTATGATCATGTTTCACAATTTCGAACACAGCTTAAGTGGTTACCAATACGACATCGCCGGAATACTCATATTCTTTCTATACTATATAATGTATTGTTTAACCCTTCAACACCTTCCTATCTCAAAGGTCGTTTTGAATACCTTCATGATACACATTCAAAGTTTTTAAGGTCTTCGCATAACTTGACGCTGAAAATGCCATCACATAATACAAACTTTTTTGCCAAATCTTTTACGGTCAGGGCTATTACTTTGTGGAATGCTCTGCCGGTGGAAATTAGA
Source organism: Leucoma salicis (assembly GCA_948253155.1). Taxonomy (NCBI): domain Eukaryota; kingdom Metazoa; phylum Arthropoda; class Insecta; order Lepidoptera; family Erebidae; genus Leucoma; species Leucoma salicis. The sequence goes on from OX411805.1 coordinate 15,976,545, forward strand.
CGAGCAGAGACCTATCCTAAATTTAAAACTATGATTAAAAATCACTTTTTAAACCATTAATATATTGCTACTGGTAATATTTAATCTACACTATCATTTTATATTAATTCATATAACTAATAAGACGAATTTTATTTATAGGATTTATGATTGTATGTATGTATATGTATGCGTTATATAATATATATGTATGTATCTATGTGCTTATGTATGTATAGTATATTGGTATTTATGTTATATATCTATTTTGTATATATGTCCATTTATATATAATTTGTATTATTATATTTTATTATGCACCTTCAACTACCTCTCTTTACCTAACATGTCATGTCCATCCTAAGGTTGCCTGGTAGAGATTACTATTAGTAATAAGGCCGCCCATTGTACTCTTCTAAGTTAATTGTTTTTATGTTTACATGGATTTTACTGGTGTACAATAAAGAATATAATAATAATAATAATAATAATAACATTCGATTATCGACTTTCAGTTGTTTTTTTTTATTCAGCTTTGACAAGAAAGATGGATACTTCGAAAATTCAAGTGATTGTTGAAAACGAGTTCCGACGCGGAACTAACGCTGCAGAAAAAGCTCGCAATATCAATGTTGCGTTTGGAGAGGGGGCTGCTAATGAACGCACCGTGCGATTTTGGTTTAAACGCTTTCGTGATGGAAATTTTGATTTGAAGAACGAACCACGTGGAACACCGGCCACACATGTGAATAACAATGAATTGACCCCAGGTCAAACACCGCAACAGTATCCTAAAGCAAAGCTTACCAATAAAAAGGTAATGGTAACTGTTTGGTGGTCTTAGCACGGTGTTATTCACTATAGCTTTCTCCGATCTGGTCAATAAATAACGGCAGATGTCTACTGTACTTAACTCCGAACAATGATAGAAAAAGTTGCAGTGAAACAGCCCCGACACATGAATCGATCTTCACCATTATTACTCCATGATAACGCGAGAAACCGTTGGACTCTACAGGAACTGCAATTAGAAACCATTCATTACCCGTATTCGCCAGACCTTGCTCCAACGGACTACCATAATTTTCGTGATTTGGACAATTTTCTACGTGATAAAAAGTTTTCTTACCAGGAGGCATTACAAAATGCTTTCACACAGTTTGTAGAATCTAGATCACCAGAGTTCTATCGCAAAGGCATATTAATGACCTTCCTATTAGATGGCAGCAATGTATAGATAATAATGGTAGATATTTTGATTAAATAAATATGTTAAATGAAAAAAAAACTAAGTTCAATTTTTCAGTACAAATCGGCAATTTCATACTTTTAACCCCTAATACATATAATGATCTTATATGCATAGTGAATTTGTAGCTATATTTATTATATAAATAATATTTTAATATAAGTATGTAAATTATATTTTTTTAGTCAGATATTTATTTACTGGACGATCCTCTATCAGCTGTTGACGCCAACGTAGGCCGCCAGTTGTTCGAAGGCTGTATAAACGGATATCTACGAGGGAAAACTAGAATATTGGTTACCCATCAAATACACTTCCTAAAAGCTGCAGATTATATCATAGCTTTGAATGAAGTAAGCATTACAATCGTCTTTGTTTAATACCGTATGTACCATTAAAATATTTATCATAATTATGTCTATTCCCAAGTCGGGTTAGTTACACTATTTATAAATCAAGAAGGGCTAACCGACTTTTATGATCTTTGATTTGTTGGATTTTATCAGAATAACTATTAAAACTATGGAAAAATTCACGAAATAATAATTATTAAGAAAATTATTTTGTGATTGAACGACTTTTTTGATATCTCGGGAATAGAATCAGACCGATGGGCCGTGTGGGACCGGCTTTAGAATTGTTCCACCCCTCTCCACCTATGGGAGTCTTAAGAGCCGACTGAGGGAATACCAGGGGAAGTAGGCAGCAGCACTCCCTCGTGTAGGTATTAACAACGTCCACTGCGATCGCTAACCCGCCTGCCAAGCGTGGCGATTACGGCACTATACTCCTAATTTGGGGAGGCCTATGTCCAGCAGTGGACGTTGAAAGGCTGATAGATGGATGGATGGAGAATCAGACATTTGATTACGATGACTTTTTGTGTTCATTTAGGAAATGTTTCATTTTGATTTTGCAAGTTTATGAACTTCATTCATAAAAAAACTGAATTTAATTTAGCTAATAAGCAAAAACAATATGTATTGATTCTGAGGCGGTACGGTAACTACGAGTAGTTATGAGTATTATAATCGTAAAAGATATCCCAAAAAAAAGATTGATTATTTATGTAGTATACAGAAATAGAGGATTAAATATATATTATTACGTTTAAACAGGGTCGCATAGAAAACATGGGCACTTTTGACGAATTAGTTGCTTCGGGTAAAGAGTTTGCGATGTTACTCTCTACCTTACAAGAAGGAAAAGATAAGGACACAGACAGCCTGGGCTTAAAGGTAAGTTACAGTTAGTTACGTAATGCATTTTGTATTTAGTAATTAAATTCCATGTGAGCAGAAAGCGAGACAAAGGAACTGGAAACAATAATTTAATTTTAGTGACGACATGTTCTTTAACTAGGCTTGAGAAGAGCACTTTACTCGCGGTGGGCAACGGCTTGACTGTACCCCTGGTGTTGCCAAAGTCCATGAGCGATTTTAGCACTTATTTATACTATTATCTTATTAGCCATCGCCTTATAAAAAAGGGGATTATTTAAGTCATTAGTTTATACTGAGGTTGTAACTTAGTAGTGCACTTACAACTCAGAACGATTAGCACCATAAGCAACTTTCGCATGGACAGCATCAGATGGACGAAAAGTTGTCAGAGACCTGAGTATAAAATCTGATTCCGGTCTTGTTCTAAGTTTCCCAGAAGACTCCTAGTTCGGCATAGAGGCTAACCTACCTGAATAGGTAGTCGCTCTGTGTGCTGTAATATACTGAATAATACTAACAGATCAGCTGAAATCGAACAGATTGTAAGCCAACTCCAATAAAACGTGTGAGAAGATTAGAAATTACAAAAGCTTCTAACGATGTTTGGGTGTTTCAATGTTTGTCCACCAATAATTTATAAACGACTAAATATGACTTAGAAGATAACTTTTATTCCCAAAGAAATATATAGTCACCGTATGATAGTTATTTTTTACGAATGAACTAGCTACTAAACGGATTTAGACAAAAATTTTTTAATTTTTTTTGTCTAAAACTCACTCTGGAGCATGCAACATAAATCTCTCCGTGTGAAAAGCAGTCCTTACTTAAATAGATGCCAGTCATTTTCATTGACTGGCCTAGTGACTTGTTAATTATTATGGCATAGCACACATTAAGTGGGATCTGTATTATTTTATATTATTTTAATTTGTTTAGGATACTCTGATGGAATTAAATGATATTCGAGGAATGAAAACATTTCCTTCACCATGTTCGGTAATTACTATGGCTGCTACGACGTTTTTATAAAGAGCTTTGATTTGTAACTTTGTTCTTTTGCACAATTTACGTGATTAAGATTTCTTAATAACAGTACTGGTGATACAAATTTAGAGTTTCCAGTGAGAAACAGATACTAACTACTCGTATATACCAGGCGCTTCTTTATTTAAATTAAAGGGCGTTTCAATTTACCTACGTATGATCGTAACTAATTGTGCTCTACAAAACGGATTTATCATTTTCGTAAAGTATTTTGATTTGACATGCACAGCTAGGTACTTTTAATAACAAATTCTTAATTGAAAGTGGAAAAAGGGAACATTACTGCGAGCTGGATTCGAACCTGCGTCCCTTCCAATCTGGGGAAGTGCTTTAAAGCACTAAGCCATCGCAGTCACCGACGGCAACTCCCAATCTCTACCTCCTAATTGCTTTTAAATGTCTATACGTTTCGTAAAGTATCCTAGAATCATACTTCATACCAGAAAATGCTGTATCCTTCCAGGCAAGCAATCGCCATTTCGATCGTCTTTCTGGATAATTCTTTTCGTATCTGCAAACGGCTGCTTTGTGAACGTCCGGGTGGTTATTCAGATAATTAATTACAGCTATTCTGTGTACCTGTAGATGGTTTTATTGATAATTAATTACTGCAGCTCTGTGAACTCCTTTTTTATATTTAGTATTAGTTTTTCGAGCTGTATCTTTCCAGTAGCATTTGCTAATCTTGTGCAAAGTTTTGTAGGATTCTCTTTAAAAATATAAGATATTCTGGTTGTAGATAGGACGGAACAGATCCATACTAAGGCAAATATATACCAAAATTTTATTAGGATTTGTTTTGTATTGAACTAAATCGAAGCCTTTTTACTGGTACGGTCACTGAAAATTACTGGCATTAATTTAAGTAAGGACTGCTTTTCACACGGAGAGATTTATGTTGCATGCTCCAGGGTGAGTTTTAGACGCAAAAGGAAACATTTGCAGACGTCGTTTACAAAGAGGTACTTACTACCTACAGTAATTAAACCTAAATTTGTTTTTTTTTATGAATACTAATAGATTAATTTCATTTAGAGATAGTAACAAAATTGTGTATTTGTAAATTTGTATTTGCGCAAGCGAAGCCGCGGGAAACAGCTAGAAATAAATAAAAAATCGTGTAAGCAAATCGAATTGTAATCAATTTGCAGTGAATAATAATGAATTTGCAGCGGAAAAATCAGTATTCGCATGCGTGTGGTACAGTTGTCTGCCCTCACGTGTCTGCCCCTTCGTTCGGGTAAGCACACTTAGGCATATTTCCCCACCTACACCGCGTCGTACTACGCCGCGCTTCCAAAAAAATAAGTTTCAAGCCCCTTACAACCCCTATTTCGCATTAATAAGTAGCCTATGTCCTTTCCCAGGCTCTAGACTCTCTGTGTACCAAATTTCATTTAAATCGGTTTAGTAGTTTTGGTGTGAAAGCGTGACAGACAGACCGACAGAGTTACTTTCACATTTAAAATATTAGTAAGGATAACAAAGGCATTGCGTTGTAAAAAGTTATTTTTTTATAATTATTGGATAGGCCTTTATATTGAATCAGTAATTTTATCCCAGAATGACAATATGAGCAATACATAGCCTTATCTGATATAGGTATCCAGCTGGTCACTGATCTTGGGAAATATTTAGTGTAGGTAAGCAACTGTCATGCGGTCACATTGTAGATGACTTTTGCTTTTTACTTCCAGCTCACTATACGCCCTATTTTTTCCTCCACAATAGAACACAATGACCAGATGAGTTGGAATAATCACATATCAAAGTCTCCTTCTTTCGCTAATGCCTATTTAGTTTTTACTTATTAATCGACTCGCCTGAGGAATGGGGTGATGATGCTTATGTATCCTATTCTGTCATCACACGTACAAAATAAGATATACAGATAATTAGTAGAACTAAATTGAGTACTCAGCTCTCTCCAGTAACATTGGATTGTTGTCTCGTTGAATATATCATCATCCAGTCTGGGTAATAAGTAATGGTAATAATAACCCAGAAGCTTTGTGCACCAGTTTCAACACACAAATTTATACTCTATAATTATAATTGTATCTCGCATATAGGGGTAGTCTCTACTGCCATTAATCACTGTTGCTATAATATGGTCTCAGACCATTACTATCTACTCATCCTAGTATCTGGTCTAAGTGAAAAATGGTTACTGCCTTACGCGTTTAATTAATCAAAAACATAAAAATAAAACATGCTAAATTCCTATAGGAATGTTAGTGTAACTAGATATATAAAGTAGAAAAATATTATATTTTATCCTTGTAATTGAGTCTTTAATAAAAAAAAGACGACGTCGCGGGACGTCTGCCAGATGTGAAAACATCGATATTATTTTGTAGAAATAAAATGATCATAACTTGACAAAGTACTCCTCAAGACGAATCAAACGAGTATAAACTCGATAGGGTTGCGTCGTTTCATTACAGAGTTACTGTAAACACCTTCCAGCTCCATCGTCAGACCCTGGATACCATCTAGAGACAAAGTTTTTACTCTCCCTCCGCATTAGATGTTTCACATCAATAACTTTCTTTTTAAATACATAAATTACAGAGTCTTGAAGAAAAAGAAAGGCCACTATTAAGGAGTGTCTCAAGCGTACAAGAAAGCGAAGACTTGCCTGAGTTTGATGCTCAGAAAATGAAAGATGAAGAAAGACAATCCGGTAACTTAAAATGGGAAGTTGTTTCAGCATACTTCCGCTCCGGGGGCAACATGTGTTTTATATTATTTACTTTATTGATCATCGTGGTTGCCACTATCAGTGCGGCCTCTGTGGACTATTGGGTCAGTTACTGGTAAGCAATGCATTAAATTAGATATTTATTATATTAACACAAAGTGTGATGGCCGTGTGGGGCTGGCTTTAAAATTGTCCTACCCCTCTCTACCCACGGGAGTTGTAGGAGACGACTGAGGGAAACCGGGGGAGTGAGCAGCAGCACTCCCTCGAGTATTAACAACATCCACTGCGATCGCCAACCCGCCTGCCAAGTGTGGCGATTACGGCATTATCCCCCATGACGGGACCGCTCGTTGTGGCATTCTCTTGGGGAGGCCTATGTCCAGCGGTGGACGTTGAAAGGCTGATGGATGGATGGTGAAAATGTGAAATCGGTAATAGCAGTCAGGAGCAGGATTCGAACCTGCATCTCCTGGAATGCCGTCCCAAATGCTTTGCCAATTCAGCCATCGTGACAATTACTTGAGACTGCGAATTTCGGTTATTTACGTCATGGCGGCTTATATTATGAGATCATGTTATTTACACGAGATATTTAAAGCACGTGTGCATGCCACTCTCTTTTCCCTCACAGGAATCTGTATTTCCACGCTTTCAGAGCCATGCAGGGCTGACTGCTTAAAGTATCCTTCAAAGTTTTTGACTGGTGGTAGGGCTGGGTACCAAGTGGGAGTACTCACTTGGTATCGGGCCCGAGCGGGTTGGTACCACCATCTCCTGTGTGACCGGCCATGAAGCACATCGTTGCGTTTTGGGTGTAGCAGGAGATAGCCGTTTATATTTCATTTCATATCTGTGATATATGTGAAATGAATTGGTGAGCAGCGGCTTGACAATACTCTCGGTATAGTCGAGTCTGTGGGCGACGGTTGCCATTTACCATCAGATGGACCGTGGCTCGTCTGTCCCTACATGCAATAAAAAAAAAATTATACAGTCGCTTCGTTCAGATGACATCAGTATACTTGATAGTTTAGTGATGTTGTCTGCACTTTATGCCAGAGCATGCCTAAATTGCTTTCCTACACTATTAATTTAATGATTTATTATTATTATTTAAAGGACAAACCAAATGGCAGCGTACGAGGAAATCAACGGTCCTGATGTTGGTACGTAGATTTTGTTACAGATATTATGAGAAAGTGCAGTGATAGCGTAGTGATAAAACCAAGGATTGAAAAGACAGTGGTATGTTCGAACCCCAATCTGAGGTCCTCGCACGGCACACACCACTGATTTCAGGACTTTTCGCAATTATTGGTGTATTTGTATACAAATTACAGTGGTAACCGAGCAGTGGCTCTGTGAAGGAAAACATTGTGAGGAAATCTGCATGTCTGAGAGATTTTCTCAACGCCATGTCAAGTTTGCCAACCTACACCACAGCAGCACGGTAGATTACATTTTGGATCTCTCTCCGTCTGAGAGAAAAAGGAAGAAAAAAGAAAATACGATGATGTATTCGTACTAGTTAAATGTTTAATTTCATCATGTTAAACACATGCTTGATTTTAACTTTTAAACTAATAAGTATTTTGTAAAATATAAATCCAGTTCATTATGTTAATCACTAAGTACGTATCTATATATTTTTTATTGCAGATACTAATATGGATACACAAGTAGGCAACTTTACAATCTCACAGTATCTTATTATCCATGGATGCTTGGCCGGCGTTTGTATTTTATTTACAAACATACGAGTGTTCCCCTTCGCGTACCTCTGTGTTTCTGCTTCAAACAAACTGCACAATACCATGTTCGCATCTTTATTGAGAGGGATCATGAGGTTTTTCGACACCAGCTCCACAGGTATATACCATTTTTTTCACTTTACGTGTATATATAAAGCAGGTCCACTTACCTACCTACCAAGCTTATGTATTATATTATAGGAGTATAATAAGACGTACATCTTGACTATTATAAAGCTGTAACAGAGCTGTGTCTGTAGACATATTTGATAAAAAATGACTTTATTAGGTTACATAGGCTTGCCTGAACACGAATACAATTTTATTTTAGATTTTTGGTCTGTTTTTTTATTCGCGTATCACGCAAAACCTACTGAATGGATTTTAATGCAACTTTTCTATGCGATAGCTCTTGATTAGAACTAAAAACTGGTACATTTTTTCCTGCTAACTATTATACTTTTTTTTTTTTTTTTTTTTATTATTTTAGGTGGGCAAAAATGTCCTACCGCACACCCCGCTGCCCGGGGAGACAACGGGGTGAATGGGGCTCTCACCCACTAAAAACCCACCGTGCGCCTACACCCACCCTTGCTACGGCGGATCACGGGTACCGCGTCGTTACGACCGCGATCCGCAGGCGGCAGCCCCTACGGGCACCCTCTCTTGAGCGACGCCTCGCGCACTTGGGCGTCGCACCTTCGCGGTAGGCTTCCGCGGACGGCAGGGTACTCCCCGACCCCACCGTCCGCAGCCTCGGCTAGGGCGGCATAAGGCGCAAGTAAGCGCGCGCACGCCGCCCCTCGCGCCGGCGGCGAATCGGGTCCGCGAAGGAGGATTCCTCACGGGCCCTCTCCGCCACCTCCTTCCGCGAGATGACAGCCTCGCAGAAGGCGGCGACCGCGGTCCAGGCCCTGTCACTGCCAACCATCGCTCGCGCAACGGCCGGCAGCGACAGGTCCACGCCTATGTCGGTCGTCTCCCTCCTTGCGATCGTGTGCAGGTATTTGCCGAAGCAACCATGCCCCGACAAAACCTGCACCAACCGGAAGGTGAGGATCCCGTGCTGCCGCCCTGCCCATTCTTCCAAGATCGGCCGGAGCGCCCCCACGGTCCAGAGACCGGCTCGGGGCGTCTCCAGCCGAGACTTCCACTTTAGGACGGTGGCGCGGCGGGCATCTTCCCGCCACGATGACATTACGCTCGGCGAGGGGCGGCTGCCCCCCGCCCGCGCCGTCGACGCCCGCCGATAGACGTCGGCGAGCACCTCCGCCTCCAGATCCCACGGGGGGGTTCCGGCCAACGCGCAGGCTGCATCGGTCGAGACCGTGCGGTACCCGCGTATTGCCCTGACCGCTACGACCCTCTGTGGACGCCACAGAAGGGCCCTATTACGAGCGGCCAGGGACTCCGCCCACACGGGCGCGCCGTACAGCGCCATCGACCGTACTACCCCCGCGTAGAGTCGTCGACACGCAAGACTCGGTCCGCCCAAATTCGGCATAAGTCGCCCGAGGGCGGACGCCGTGTTGACGAGCCTTGGCGCAAGACGGCGGAAGTGCTCGTCAAAGTGCCACCGTCCATCCAATACCAGGCCCAGATATTTGATGTGGGCCTGGATTGGCAAGCCCACCCCATTGACCGTTATCGAGGCGCTGGAGGGCGGGCCCCGTCGGCGCCCATGGAACAGTAGGGCCTCCGACTTTTCAAGGGCCACCCTAAGCCCCAGCGCCTCAATCCGCCTGACCACCTCCGCGGTACCTGAGGTGGCCAGCGTTGCCGCCTCCTCGAGGGTCCAGCCCCGGGCTGTGACGAGCGTGTCGTCTGCGTAGCAAATTACGCCCAGCCCGGGGAGGAGCCGGCCACGGAGGACCCAGTCGTAGCCGATGTCCCACAGGAGCGGCCCAAGAACCGAACCCTGCGGGACGCCGCACGACATAGCCCTCCTTACAACGTCCCCTTCCCGGTCCACGAAGAGGACGCTGCGGCCGTCGAGGTAGTCTGCCACCAGCCGCCTTAGGTAGAGGGGCACTCCATGGTACCGGAGTGCCTCCTTGATGCAGCCGAATGGCAGACTATTGAAGGCGTTGGCGATGTCGAGCGACACCGCCAACAGCACTTCCCTCGAGGTGACGGCCTCCGCAGCCGCGGCCTTCAGGCACAGAATGGCGTCGACCGTAGACCGACCCGCCCGAAATCCAAACTGGGCGTCGGACAGGTCGGGGCCGACCGCTCCTAGGTGCCGGACGATGCGGGCAGCGACTACCCGCTCGAGGAGTTTGCCCACCTCGTCCAGCAACACGATGGGCCTGAAGGCCGAGACTGTGTTCGGAGGCCGTCCCGGCTTCGGCAGGAGCACGAGCTTCCCCTCCTTCCAGCAGTCAGGGAACCGTCCGGACACCAGGCAAGTGCCGAACAGTCCCCCGAGGCGGGGCTCGAGATGGTCGAGGACCAGGGCCAGCACTCGGGCGGGAATCCCGTCCGGCCCGGGGGCGGCGCCTCTCCGCATACGCGCTACCGCCGCCCCCATTTCCGACGTCGTCACGGGCGGTACCTCCACGTCGTCGGCCTCCCGGTCATCATCTGGTGGAGCCATGACCGGGGGCGTGTGCACCGCCCGTGAAGGAAAAAGTCCCTCGACCACCTCAGAGAGGAAGCCCGGCTGGAGGGTCTCCGTAAGGGGGGGGCCCTGGGCGCGGAGCTTGTTAAGCGCCGCGCGGTACGGGCGTCCCCAGGGGTCACGCTCGAGACCCTCCAGCATCTCCTGCCTTTTCGCATCTTTGGCGCGACAGATGGCCAGCTTTAACGCGGCGCGCGCACTGCTGTACGCCGCATACAGCCGGCCCTCCCGCTCTTCGTCGCGGATTCGGCGACGGCGGCTGCGGGTGTAGGACCTCCGGGCACGAATACAGGCCGCACGGAGGTCCGCCAGCTCCGGGGACCACCAGTAGACCCCCTTCCGTCGAGGCGGGCGCCGCACACGGGGCATGGCCGCATCGCATATCTGCGTAAGCATGCCGCGAATGCGGCCAGCCTCGGCGTCCACGTCTTCCGTCAGGGGGGGAGGCAGCCAGGATTGAAAAATGGCCGCCTCCACTAGCAGGTCCCGGTCGAGCCTACCCACAGCCCATCGCGGAAAAGCGGGAGTTCTGTCCGCCGCGTGACCCCTGCTGGCGCCCTGAAGGTTCCGGGAGACCTCTATCTGAATATATCTGTGGTCAGATAGGGTCTCGACCTCCTCCAGGACTCGCCAGCTCCTTACGCGTGCGGCGACACCGGGGCTAGCGAACGAAAGGTCCACTATCGACCCGCCCCAGGGCCGCACGCACGTTTGGGCGGACCCTCGGTTGAGTAACACGAGGTCCGCCGCTGCCGCCCACTCTTGGACCGCCGCACCTCGGGGGTCCGTCCTAGGGGACCCCCACGCCGTTGATTTGGCGTTGAAGTCCCCCAGCACGAGCACAGGGCTCGGTGCTATACGCCGTATCGAGGTCTCCAGGTTGTGCAGGAAGACCTCGAAAGCCGCCAGACTACGACTAGGGGAGAAGTACACGCCATACAGCGTGACCCCTCCCCATTCGGCCGCCACATATCCCGTGCCCTGGTCTTTGAGTGACAAGGGCGGGGAACGCGGCGCCGCCGAGCCGACGATCGCCACGGAGCCATCCCCGCTACCCGCCCAATTGGGGCGATCCGGGACTATGTAGGGCTCCGCGGCTACGGCAACACCGATCGACCGCTCCGCCATGGATTGCAGGAAGAGGTCCTGCGCCCTGGCGGAATGGCCGAGATTCCCCTGGAGGAGGATAGCGTCGTGATCCGTTATTGGACCACGATATCCTCCTCCATGCGCTGCGGCGGTCCAGCCGCGCCGGGTTGGGCAGCCAGGGCCGATTGGCTGCCCACCCCCCTCTTAGGGCCTGACTTGGCCGGAGGCCTGCACCCCACCCGCCCCATGCAGTGGTTGGCGGGGCGATTGCCCGCCGCACACGCGGGGCAGTGTGGGGTGGCAGAACAGGCAGCCGCCTGGTGCCCTGCCTGACCGCAGCGGAAACAAAGCCCGCTGCAGTCGAAGCAGTTTGTGCACAGCGGCCGGGTGTGACCGACCGCCATGCACTTGTAGCACCTGGCAGGCCGGGGCTCCAGCGCCATTACCCGCGCGGCGCTCCAGCCCACCAGAAGTCTACCGGCGGCGACCAAATCCTTGGCCGCCGCGACAGGGCACGAGACCCAGACGGCACCCACACCACCTGGACCTGGGCGAATGGTGCCCACCCGGACGGCGCTGCTGGGAGACCCGGTTTTTGAGACAATTGCCTCCCGGATCTCTTCCGCCGTCACGGAATCATCCAGCCCGGAAACGCGTAGTTCGGCGCACTTCACGGGTCTGGCGACCCGGACACCACTCTCCTCTGGGAACTGGCCCAGCATCCTCGCGGCCATTGCGTCGGCCGTCTTGGTGCCCTCTGGCCCCAGGTACTCGAATATCCGAGCACCTGTTCGGGCTTGGCGGGAGCGAGCGGAAACGTCCCCGAGGTCGGAGACGTTTATTTCCCGCCGGGCACGTTTTAAGACGGCCTCATACGTCAGGCCCTTTTCCTTGGCCTCGGGCAGCAGGGTGATGACCACCGCTGCTGCCTTAGGCACTTTGAGCTTGCGCGATCTTCTTTTCTTAGACGCCTTTGGGGTCTCCCTCCTTTGAGACATTGGTGCCGCTTCGCGTTCCGCGGCAGCGCCATGACCCTTGGCCCGGGATCGCCGGGGTCCAACCACCTGCCAGTCCCCGTTTGAGGTCGTAGGAGTGGCAGGGGCGGGGGCAGGAGCTCGGGGCACGATCGCCGCAGCCCGTGAGCGTGCGACCGTTTGTCGCGGCGGAACAGAACTCGGAGGCACTGCGGCACTTGGCAGAGGCGGGAACTCCTCTCGGGGCTGACCCCTCGAGGCTTGTCCCGCCATGTCCTTTTTCCTAGCCTTTTTCGCTGGTGGTTTGGCCGCTGGTGGTTTGGCCGCCGGTGGTTTTGCCGCCGTCGCGGCAAAAGACACTTGTCCCCCCTGGCACGGCAGGGCTGTCGGTGCCGAGGACGCCGCAGCACTTCTTTTGTCAGCCGCAAGCGGCGACCGAAGTCGGGGCTCCGGCGGCAATCTCGCGGCCAGAGCATCGAACCGCGGACCAAAGACCGCAGCAATGCGGTCAATGATTACGCGGAACGATTCATCCTCCTGTGCGGCTCCAGCGCCTGACTGGGCAGTGGACGAAGCCGGGGCAGCCGCAGGGAGCCCAAGCTCAACCCGCAACCCGGTCTGTCCCTGCTCCAGTTCCGCCACCCGCGCCTCGAGGCAGCGGTTAGCCTCGTCGAGGCGCAGGTTCTGCGCCTCCAGACGAGCGTTCTGAGCCTCGAGGCGCTTATTCGTTTCCGCCAAGCGCTGGACCGATAACGTTATCTCGTGCGCGGCGTGTTTGAGGCCACGCGCGAAACTACTTTTAAGGTTCCGCGAACCAGCAGCGACCGTCTCGACTATGGCCACACTGTTTAGGGCCCTCTCCTCAACCTGGGCCGTCCCTATATGGCCCTCATCAGGGAGGCGGAGCTTTTCCGTTAGGAGCGCCAGGCGCTCCTCTGTGTTTTGCACCACCTCCGTCCGTCTTAATTCTCGCGTCTCTGCCTTATTCGCTGAGGCGGCACGCGGTACCGGTGTCCCGGGTCGGCTGATGCCTCGACCCCTAACCGCTGCGGGTATTTTTGGGGGAGGCATCTCTGTCGCGCTCAGGTCGGACTCCGAGGCAGCGTCCCCCTGAGGCAGGGTGCGCTTGCGCCAGAAGCGCGACTCCGACACCACCTCTGCCGGTCGCGATGACTGACTTTCGGCAGCCTCTTTTAAGCCACCCTCCTCCGCGGCAGACATCTCGGCGGCTGAAGTGCCGGCCGAGCTGCCCGTCGTCGAGCCGTCCCTGGACGACTGGGACGCTCCCTTGGCCGTCTTGTTGCCCTTGCGGGACTTTTTGCGACCGCGCGCTTTACGCGCAGCTGCACTAGTAGGGGCCGCATTTGCAGCCGGACCCCTTACGGCTGAGGTGTCGGGATTTTCACCCAACTCGGTCAATTTTGAGTTTTTTAACAAGTTTTCCATGTTATTCCCAAGAGTATGGGAGAAAGGAGGTCCACCCGGGCAGAGCTCCCTGTACCCGGGTAAGCGTACATTTGTAACCCAACACAGGGGGTCCGCAGGTACCCTGGCTGGGGCCGCGCTTGAGACTGAACTACCCATCAGCCATGCATCTCCTCGCCGCGCGCCAGAGCTTGAGATTCGGGGTAATTTTTTATAGAGGTTGTCTTCCTCGCGGCCCGGGCGATTAAGCCAAGACCCTCGTTCCTGTATGCCCGCGAGACGTAACCACAGGCACGCGCTCAGGTTTACGATTTGGGACGGGGGGGGCCGCTGTGGCCCCACTGTCCCCCCTCTCCAGAGCCCGGTGAGCCAGTCTGGCCCCACCGACTCCGACGCCTGGTCTATCCGCTGTGCCCTCTGCTGAGTCAGAGGGACACGCGGAGACCCGTCCTGTCAGGAATTTTAGACGCCGGCGACTGCCGACGTTGCCCGGGGTGCACCACTAGGAGGTAAACGCTAACTATTATACTATTACAAGCTGTATAGGCAAACCGTGGGTGTGATATGCTTAAATATTCACCTATCTATTGAAAGAACTGAATCTTAGCTGAAATATTAAATCTTTGCTCATTCTGAAAGACTCTTATCCGTATGGTAACGGACTAAGAATACCAATGTCACCCCATTATTTTCCTCGGGTGTCGTTTAAGGTGACTGTAAAAATTGAGCAGTTATCACACATTGCATTGGGTGGGTACCAAGAGGGTGGTATTCACTTGTTATCGGGCTCGACTAGGTCAGTACCATCGTCTGCCATGTCAATGACCGTGAAGCCGTAGACAACTTGAGATATAACTTATAAGATGGCTTTTGTCTGCGGCAAAGAGTAACTTATTATGAAAATAAATAAATAATCATAAATAACAATCTCCTCCGGGTAATAGCATACAAAACATGAATTTGTATAACTTTGCTATAATTTTGAACAACCCATGTAATGCATAATAATCATGTACGATATGTTTCCTATTTTTCAAAGGTCGTATATTGAATCGTTTCACAAAAGACATGGGCGCTCTCGACGAAATCTTGCCTAGAACGCTGTTGGATGTACTCCAAATTTACGGAGCACTGGCTTCCATATTTGTTCTAAATGCTATCGCGTTGTACTGGACCCTCGTGCCATCGGCAGTTTTACTTATATTGTTTTTCATTATGGTAAGAATATATTTGAAGGCAGCTCAAGGCATCAAGAGACTGGAAGGAACAAGTAAGTCGAAGACATTGTGGTTTAGTAGTTTTCGTTTAGGTATGTGAAAAAATTCTGTAGTAGTAAGCTCTTGTTTACTTTACAGCAAAAAGCCCTGTATTTGGTATGGTGACGTCTTCTTTAAGTGGTATTTCTACAATCAGATCAGCTAATGCCCAGGAGAGACTTATTAATCAGTTCGACACACATCAGGTATTGCTAAGATTCTTATTGTGTAGACATTATAACTCATGCTCTAAGCCCTTAACATAGCATAGCATCACACCTGTATTCCCCGAAGGGGTAGGCAGAGGTGTATTACACACCCACGACTCGCCAGCTATGTTTAAGTCCCAAGTAATAGGGGGCGAGCCTATTGACGTTGATTCTACCGGGCACATTTCCAAACTCTGGGCTGCTACGGAGAATTTTTCTTTTTAGGAAAAAGCTCAATAACATTACCCGACCCGGGGATCGAACCCGAGACCTCATGACTAGCAGTCGCATACACTACCGCTACACCACCGAGGCATTCATATGCATTTAGTAAAAGGTTTTTATTTAGACGTTACAAAACAAAAATGTGTGTGTATGAATGCATAAACGATACCTATAATACATTTTTTTTTGGTTGTCCGTCTATCTGTCTAATTATTACGGCTAATCTCCGAAACGGCTGTACCGATTTGGACGGGACATTCCCTGGCAGATATATAGCTGACATTATCGTAAATAAGTAGCATGTATTTATAGTCAGAAATAACAGCCTCATGGAATTTCCGACGGGTTAACGATTAATTAGTCGTACAACATAAATTGCTTATCTGACAGTCTGAAATGCGTGCAGTAGCTATCGACTCGTGATACAAGAAAACATTAAGTGTTTTCTATAGCCTACAGGCATACATTGGTACCATGCAATAGACTTTAAGTTAAATATTATATGTAATAGGCTTTGGTTTTCTATTTCTAACATATGCATTTAGTGGCTATGCGTGGTTGTTCTTCTATCTTTCACTGGTCATATAACTCCGTTCTTCTGTAGGATTCTAAGTCTGGTCCGACTAAATCTAAGGTTCCGATACTTATTATGTATAGATTTTTATAGATACTCTTTAGAAAGAACAAACAACTTTTTAAGGTTTTTTTTCAACACATTACTGTACCACGGGGCATAGCTCTCCTCTCAGAGTGAGAGGAATTCAGGCTATAGTCTACCACGTTGGCCGAGTGTGGGTTGGCAGACTTCACAAGTGGATGGTAAAAACTCTCCGGCATGCAGGTTTCCTCGCGATGTTACACTTCACCGAGCAATGATAATATTTGTAAACACACAGAATTTAAAAAGATCTTTAAATGCCTTGGGCTGGGGTTCGAACACGATACCATTATCTTTACAATCCTTGGTTTTACCACTATGCTGTCGCTGCTTTTTTAAAGGTAGATAATAAAATAATTTGTTTTATTACTGAGACAACCTTAATAGTAGTGCCACTTTCTTGCTTCAGGACTTACATAACGCCGCGTGGAATAGCTATTTGGCTGGAGGTACCACTTTCGGCTTCTGGTTGGATACCGTATGTGTGGTATATCTGGCCTGTGTTATCTTCGTTTTTATATTTATTGACTTCGGTATGTACATGTCTTCGTATTTAATTTTGTTTATAGATTTCTATTTGATAATATAGGGATAACACACGTGTTATAATGTTACGAACATCTTACCAGTACTCCACACCTACATTTCGCATTAACCTGAATAAAAAACTGAATACAAACGAGGGTATAACATTATATCGCTATGGGTATTTCTGGATGTTGATTTCATTGATAAAAAATATAACAACACAAAGGACATAAAATTATATTATTAATTATGAAATTTTTAAACTTTGGTGGAAATAAGAAATTATTCAATTCGATTCTTGGCTGAACAAAAGCCAGTGGTATATCGCATTGTTGAGCTTGGCTAGTATATATTATCTGTCAGCATTTCACACTGTTGTACGAAAGGAATTTTGGGACATTTTGCCGAAGTATGGTATTAACGGTAGACTGCTACAAGCGGTGCAGTCCAACTACATGGACTGCAGAGCTTGTGTGCGGCTGGATGATGGAATGTCACCCTGGTTTGATGTCAATATCGGTGTTAAACGGGGCTGCGTTCTATCAGCCAGACTGTTTATCATATATCTGGATAAATGTCTACAAAGGTTGAATGAAATGAATGTGGGAGTTCAGATGGGCAACTCAGTGGTTAACTTTATGCTATATGCAGACGATGCGGTCCTATTAGCGCAGTCTGCGACTGACCTGCAAACCCTAGTCGATGTAATGGCAGAAGATTGTAAGAAAAGGAGCCTACGTGTGAATGTGAGCTAAACCAAAATAATGGTTTTTGAAAGAGAAGAAGCCACACGACGTAAGAGATCGAGTAGGTATGAAAGAGAGTATTGGTGTAAAGATGCGAAAGGGAATGCTCCGATGGTTCAGACATGTGGAAAGTATGCCGGACGAGCGACTGGTTAAGAAGATATACAATGCGAAAGTGGAAGGATGTAGGTACAGGGGGAGACCGAGACTCACCTACTTAGACCAAATCGGTCATGTATTGAAGGAAGGTGGAGTCAGGAGTCGCCGAAACTGGCGAGCGCGTATGAAGAGAGTTATGAATGTTGAAGAAGCGATAGATGTATGCAAGAATAGAGCCTCTTGGCACTCTGTTCTCTCTGCCTACCCCGCAAGGGAAATGGCGTGATGATAAGTAAGTAAGTATGATACTGCATTTTTAAAACCTTATACCTGAGCCTTATAGGCTTAAACATCTAATATATAACATCCTTTTGTCGCGGTATTTGTTACCAAACTCCTCCAAAACGGCTGGACCGATTTATATTAAATTTTGTGTGCATATCGGGTAGGTCTGAGAATCAGCCAACATCTATTGTTCATACCCCTAAATGATACGGGCGACCCATCCCTTAATATTTACCTTTTATTCTTTGGACAAACTTTTTTATTTTTATTTTATTATGATTCGGCATTAAAAAATACATACAACCCTAAATTTTCAACCTTCTACTGCCGATGTAGAAATAATATATACGAGTATGGCAAAACTACGTTTGCTGGGTCAGATAGTTTTATTATATGTTTCTGAATTATGTAAAATGAACCAATTTTAATGAAATCTTGAACACTGTATGCGTTAGGTCCAACTTGAATGATACGATAGTTTTTATACTTTTTTAGATATTTTTATATATATTTTTAGCATTTGACATGCTTAGCACTATACATTAAACACAAAGTGAAAAATGTGAAATCGAAAATAACAGTCAGGAGCAGTTTTTATACTGATTTATTTTTTTTATTGTAAAATTAATGAACGAATTATGTAGGCTGCGACAACATATATTATAAAAATAGGATATTCCACTTCAATAAATACAATCATTTTATTTGATTACCTGCAAAAAGAAATAGGTCTTACCTATATGAAAACAGAATTTGCACAATTACTTATATTTAATGAGCTGCTAATGGCTTTAGGAGACGCAATTCCGTTGGGCAGTGTGGGTCTAGCAGTAACACAGAGTAATACCCTGACTGTCATGCTGCAGCACGGTGCGCGGATGCTTGTTGAGTTCATTGCGCAGCTTACCAGCGTCGAACGTATTCTTGAGTACACGAAAATCGAAACAGAAAAAAACCTATTTGAAGGACGTGAGTATTCAAAGTTTATTTTCTTACTAAAACAAAGTACAGGAATTCTGTAAGCATATTTTTATGCCAGAGCAGTAAACTTACTAGATAGATTATACACGGTCAAAGACGAAATCGTACTGAGCCAATTATATCGCAATTTCAATTACTTATATTGCAAATTATTTAGGGGACAGGGGGGTAAGACAGGGACCGTAAGGTTTGAAGCCGAATAAAAAACAAAATATACATTACAGAAATTAGAAACTTTACTTATTAAATTAATCAGTCTTTCCTCTGTTACACTACACTAAAAGAAACAACAAAACCTATATATTTTTTGTAACATAAAATAAAACTTAAAAAAAGTACTTTGCCCCATCATGCCCCATACTTGGGGTAAAACGGGGTATCCCTATGGGCAAGATGGGGTACAGCAGTCTCAAACATTTTAATCATCATTATCTTCACAAAAAGGACAAGTATGAATTGCATCCTCATCGTCATCATCAACACCTGCGCAGCCGCAATGTGCCCACCTCCCGCATTGTTGACAGGTTATCCATCCTTCACTAGATTCAGAGTATAAACCCTGGCAATAAAGACATTCAGTGTCTTCTGTCTCACTATCTGTTTCTATATTCTGTTTCTTTGGTTTTTGTGTAGCTTTTGTCTTTTTTCTTTTTTTACAGTCTTTTTTGGTCTTCTTTGCGGTTGCCATCCTGTCATTTAATTTTTCTTGTAATTCGTTCTTGAAGGGAGATGAAGTTATTACGGCGGTTTTTCCTCTTTTGCGTACTTGTCTTTTTCTTTCTTGATTAATTCGTGGAATCGGCATCAAAAGTCTGGGACTAACGAGATGAAACGAAGTGCTTGGTCCTGGCTGTTCCAAGGGCTGAAGTGGCGTAACAGGTGGCTGGTTATTAATGGTGTTAAGAGAAGAATCAGAAGATTCTAGTGGCTTTGGAACACATGGCGGCGCACTTACTAGTGAGATTGATGGTGTCGGCTCTAAATCTATTTCTGTAGCCTCAGCAGCAACAAAATCAACGTCTGTAAATATTTGACTATTGTATGGCCAAATTCCAGTTGCTTTGAAAGCATTTAAGGCTGTGGACATAGTTGCTGAACGTATAAATGCTTCGCCGAAAAGCTCAGCTATCTGAAATTGGGTGACAACTTGACCAGGATGCGATCTTAACCACGCAGTAACAGCTTGATCATAATAAGTGCTTAGAGGCCTCATAAATCCCACATCCCCAGGTTGCAATTTGTGGGTCGTATGTGGTGGAAAACATATGATTACTACGCCATGATCGCGTGCTTCGTCGATTAATTTGATGTTCTGAGTGTGAGTAACATGGCCGTCTAATAACAATAACACACGATTGTCTTTCGATGCCTTTGTGAACTCTATGAACTTCTTAAACCAACTGTAAAAAATCTCTGTTGTTATCCAACCGGAATCTGAGCACTCAGCCCAAGCATTTGGAGGAGCTTCATAGAGCAGTTCACGTTTCATACGTTTCCTAGGGAAAATGAACATTGGAGGCAAGTAGTTACCTGCCGCGTTGAAACAAACTTCCACGGTAATAGTTGTTCCTCGCTCAGCTGATGTTAACGCACCTACTTGTTTTTTTCCGACTGTAGCAATTATTTTAGATCTCGATTTGGGTACAACAGATACTCCAGTCTCATCACAATTATAAATTTTATCTGGAGTAAATTTATATTCGTCCAACGTTTTTCCTAAGAGATCAAAAAACTTTCCCACTGACACTCTATTAAATCCAGAAGCTCGAGCAGCGGAAGTGTTTTCAGGTTTCCTAAGACTTAAGTCTGAATGACGTTTAAGAAATCCCTTTACCCAATCTTTACCTGTTTGTGCCTTAACTTCGCTAAACTTATGTTGCTTATTATTGGCCACTGCCAATTGATACGCCAGTTTCTGCAGTTCCGAGGTAGTCAAGCCGAATAAACGAGATTCCATAACTTTTAGGTAATCAACAAGCTCCTGTTTCTCTTCTTGTGTAAAGACAGTTGATATTGGACCCAATGGTACTTTGATGTTGCAAACGCGATTGTCATTTTGTCTCGCTAACTTGACTTTGCGTTCCAAAGTAGTTTGAGGTACACCATAACATTTACTGGCTAATTTGTAACCCTTTTTCTTTTGCAACACATCTTCAACAGCGTTTCTCATGGCCGCTTCATCCCATTCTCCCCTGTTGGTCTTTTTCTTGTAGTTACGAACCATTCTCTGTAAATAAATTCATTGCAATTAGTATAGATAAAATATAATAAACTACTTTTATATACACTAGATAGTGGGGTAAAATAGGGTACCCTGTACCCCATTTTGCCCCATCGGGACTTCGTAAGTTTAAAAAAAAATGGAGGTTATAAATTGACAAGCAATCGTGTAAATATTTATTTTAAAATTAAGTTAATAGTACATGGTTTGCGATGAAACTTCGTTGTCTACATCAAAACCTATGTATTTATGTTAATCACACTCGAAACACACTCTAAAAATTAAATTAAATAATCAAAAAATCGTTTTTTACTCACCGTATCGTCATGTGCCCCGCTCAGGATTTCACCATCGGCGCACTGAAGAGTTTTAAGTTTAAACTACAAGATGGCATTAGTAGTTTCATAAGAATTCATTTAGTTTTCGAAATATTGTGGGTTCCCATCTTACCTCGCTACCCCGTCTTACCCCCCCTTCCTACACACGCAATATGACGTAAGTTATGTAGGTATTTATACCCATATATCTGTAATGTGTTGTTATTAAAAATATATTGCTGTACCTAAATTAAAGGATATCTAAGAATCCAGCACCTACAACCATTTTCCCTTCAACAATTTTCTATTTGGGAAAGCGTTCGGCTTGATCCTTTAGGCCTAATTTAGGGAGAATCAGGTTATAGCGCGACACGTCTGGTGTCGCGGTCTAATCAAACATATTATGGTATATCCGCTGCGATGGCGCGGCGTAAACCGTTATTCCCCACACACTGCACTTTATTAACGGGTCTCGGATATTACCATTAATATTTGAATTTGTGTGTACAACGCCGCGAGCTCAGCCTGCAGCTTCGCATACCGCTTTTCCGTAAACGAAGAAAACGCGAACATTAATGTTTGAATATGTGCGTACAACGCCGCGACTGGCGCCGCGAGCCCCGCCTGCAGCTTTGTATATCGCTTCTCTGTAAGCGGAGAAATTGCGCAAAGCACCACGTGATATCAAATGCACCACGTGACGACGTCAGACGCGCCGCGCAATGCTCTGAGTTTCCCTTAACAAAGCCTCACTAGTTACTTTATTACATATCGAAGCCTGCGTGTTTTCGGTACCTAATAGAATAAACCAGTTAACGTGTTTTGATTTTAAATAACAAGTCTTTTATCAGTTGGCGGTTTTACGAGATGGATGGTTGTGGATCCTAGCTTACAATAATTAAAAGGGTATATAATGTTATCCAGTCTTCTCTCGGTAATGATAACGATCTCCAGATCTCTCTAGAAAACAGTTGTGAGATGTACCTATGTATGTATGAGATACTGGCTTAATATTGTATATGTATAGGTATTACTTTTTATCCCCAAATAAGTAGTAGATTCCGTAAAATATATCACACACATTTATAATTTTTTTACGGACCCAATTTTAAAGACCACGCCGATGAAGTCGCGTGCATAAGCTAGTTGATATATACCTAGGTATATAATTCAAAACAAAAGTAGCTACTACATATATTTAAATAAAATGTTTATTTTGTTTTTTAAAACAGAGATTGAAATGCCACCTACCTGGCCATGCTTGGGTAAAATCGTATTCGAGAATGTTTCACTGCGATACGCACCACATGAAGATCCAGTACTAAAGAATTTGAACATTGTTGTTGAAAGTGGATGGAAGGTATATATTTTTTTTTATTGCTTATAGTGGCAGATTAGCCACGGCAAATCCGTCAACCGTCGCTCATGGACTCAACAATACCGAGAGTATTCTCAAGCCACTGCTCACCATTTCATTTCACCGATATGAAAAAAGAATAAACGGCTATCTCCTGCTACAGCCAAAACGCAACGATATGCTTCATGGCCGGTCACACGGGAGATGGTGGTACTAACCCGCTCGAGCCTGATACCAAGTGAGTAGGTACTCCCACTCGGTACCCAGCCCTACCACCAGTCAACAATGGATGATCATTGCTTACTTCCCTTAGTCCCATCATACGACACCCGCGGGAAAGAATGGAGTGGTGACACTTGTATTCTTAGTCCGTCATCACATGGACTAAATATATTTTTCCTTGTGTATTATTATCAGACAAGTTATTGTTTGTGCTAAAGTATTTTATTATTTTAATCTATTGCTAGGTAGGCATTGTTGGACGTACAGGAGCAGGGAAATCTTCTCTCATATCAGCGTTGTTCAGATTTGCACACATAGAGGGATTAATATCTATAGATGGTCTTGATACCTCAATGATTTCCAGTCAGGTAAGGAAATTACATTGCAATACAAGGAAAATATAAAAATACATTATTTTAAATCATGTCCTCATTTACAGGGGCTGCGATCAAAAATTTCAATTATACCGCAAGAGCCAATTCTTTTCTCAGCGTCAATCAGATACAATTTAGACCCGTTTGATGTGTATAGTGATGATGATCTTTGGAGAGCATTAGAACAGGTTAGGAATATAAAACTTGTTGTGTATGCTGGTATTTTATAGCAAACGAGGTAACTAAAAAGGTTTATTACATTGCAGGTCGATTTGAAGTCAGCTATTCCGTCCTTAGACTTCAAAGTTACGGAGGGAGGTAGTAATTTTTCTGTTGGCCAGCGACAACTAATGTGTTTAGCACGTGCTGTACTACGATCTAATCAAATATTAATTATGGACGAAGCTACGGCAAACGTGGATCCTCAGTTAGTTCCATTTCTTATTCTCTATAGGTAGTCATTTTAAGAAAACATCGTTACGTGTTAATGAGTCTATATTTTTTACAGAACGGACAACTTTATTCAAGAGACTATTAGAAGGCAGTTTGTTTCATGCACGGTTTTAACGATAGCTCACCGGCTTAACACCATCATGGATTCAGACAGGGTCATTGTTATGAGCAGCGGGGAAGTTGTTGAGTTCGACCATCCTTATGTACTGCTCTCCGATTCCAATAGTCACTTGTCGCAAATGGTGGGAGAAACTGGAGAGAAAAATAGTGCCGCCTTATTCCAAGTAGCCAAAGAAGTTTATTTTAGAAATAACCTGAAAGACAATGCGAGATAAAACTAAAATTAGTTATATGAAAACTTAAATAGGTGCAATATTAGATTGTATAACTTTGATTGTGAAATTACTAACATTGAGTGTAGCATTTCATAAAATATAAACTGCGATCACTGGTTTACTTAAGAGCTTACTGTTTTATATAAGAAAGAGGGAATATATAATGTTTTACTTCATTTTTTATTTACCTTAAGTCTCACCATGGGAAGTTTATTGTACATAGTAAGTTACGTCTTGGATGGTGACAGCGATATACTTTGTATAAGAGGAATATTACCGTCATAACTAATCCTAAGATAAATAACTGAGGCTTGTGTTTTGCTATGATGTCGCGCAAACAATCTATGTCACACACGCAGTTCTTGCCATCACAACAACCCATCATACATCTTCGAGTTACGTGTTTTCTAATTAGATGTTTATTTTTTCAAATCATTTATTAGGTACTTTTACATCTTTACTTTATTTTAAATTATTATTTTAATTTGATATTTAATTTTAATATCATCATGAACATGTTTGATATGGATAAGACAGACAAAATAATAGAAGAGCTACCATAGCCAAAATGATCTATACATTCAATAAAAAGTTTTGTTAACATAAATTTTCTTTCTTTTACGAAGGTAAAGACAAACACCAAAACAAACCTAGGGCCGTTTTTTACTGTTTAGAGGCCCAGGATCTTTTCACAATATTTAGATATTTTTATATATATTTTTAGCATTTGACATGCTTAGCTCTATACATTAAACACAAAGTGAAAAATGTGAAATCGAACATAACAGTCAGGAGCAGGATTTGAACCTGCATCTTCTGGAGCAATTGTCAGGATGGCTGAATTGGTAAAGCATCTGGACGGTATCCAGAAGATGCAGGTTCAAATCCTGCTCCTGATTGTTATTTTCGATTTCACATTTTTCACTTTGTGTTTAATGTATAGTGCTAAGCATTTCAAATGCTAAAAATATATATAAAAAATATCTAAATATTTAAAGGGTTTGCGCCATTATTAGGTAAAATCTTAATTGTAAAATTAAGTTTACCTGGTCGGTATAATGTATGAAAATACTTCCGACAGATGGCGCAGGCGTCACTCAAAGACGTTAAGTATGATGTGTTATCGAAATTAGCAGTCAGGAGCAATTGTCAGGATGGCTGAATTGGTAAAGCATCTGGACGGTATCCAGAAGATGCAGGTTCAAATCCTGCTCCTGACTGTTACGTTCGATTTCACATTTTTCACTTTGTGTTTAATCTTTTCACAAGTTATACAATTGACAAAGTACGTACATAATATAAAAACAATAAAGTAACAAAGTAGATAAGTAGTCTATCTGTCTGCTTGTTGGAGCACATCTCTGAAGCTACGGAACGGATTTCAATGCTGTTTACGGATAGTTAGTGTAATGGCAGATTTACACAAGGTCAGTAGCTATCACCAGTTCTGGCGCCGAAAACTGACTCATACGATTTACACGCAGTCAGTATTTCGTCAGTAGTCGAGGATATTTCTTATGGTGTACACACGTTCGTAAAGTCAGTGCGGAAAAATAAATTCTAGAAAACAGCAAAAAATCAGAGTTAATAATTTGTTTTTAATTTTTTCTCTCAAGTTTTTAATTTTATTTCTGATATCGGTATGGGCCACACCCTTCTAAATTTATTTCTCGTGCAATATTCTGTAATGCTGTAGCGCGCATTTCTTTATTTCTATAATTTTGTGATTTATTATCCCACAGGCATTTATTATCGCGGTATAGTTGAATAATCTTTAAGTTCTCCGTGTCGCTCAGTTTTCGCGTCATGTGGTGCAACGCAGCGTGGTCCCCGTACAATAAAGCGGCAGCGACTGACTTCGGCATTTACACAGCGTCAGTTGCGCTGGCGTGGGTGGCGGGCGACGCGGACTGACGCCGAAAAATATGAAGCGGGAATATTGAAGTTAATACTGACGCGACAGTACTATACTGACTTGAAATCAATTTACACGATGGCAGTGCCTGGTCAGCACTGACTCGGCAGTGCACTGACGTTAGTTACTGACTCAATGTAAATCTGCCTTAAGGAGGTTGGATAATCCTCCTGGTTACCTAAGTTACAGTTGTTGACTGTCATATTGTAAAAATATAGAATATTAAAATATATCTAAGTGCAACCATCATCGCAGTTATTATTTCTCTTTCATATTTAATTTTATTTAAGATGGTAGCAGAGCGAAAATTGCATAAATAACTAATAATTGCTATAAAAATCAATGATAGCTGCAAGTACTCATAAAATTGAGTTATTAAATAAAGAAAATTACGACACATGGCGCATTCAAGCGAAGGCCATTCTCGTCGAAAATAAATTATGGACCTACATTGAAAAACCATTGGATCAGTTAAAGCAGACGAACAAACTAAAGAAAACGATCTTATTAGATAAGATAAGATAAGATAACTTTATTGGAAACACAATAAAAAGATTACAAACTTTGTGTACATTAACAACATTAGTTAAGAAAAAAAACTGTGTCGTAGCTATTAACGCTAACCAAATTAAATGAAAAAAATCTTAAGCCTAAATGTGAAATTTATTATTTAAATACTAGTAAGATAATAAATAATAAAATATGTTGTGTGTGGTGTGTGTGTATGCGTGGCGCGTGTGGTCTGAAAGGGGGTTGCCCGAGATTATGTTTTGAAAAAAAATTCCATTTCTACATAGTTTAAGGAACTGAGCCATTTATGCAAGACTGACCTACATTTACGAGAAGTAAGAGAATAAATTTGAAGCTTTTTATTAGCTCTGTTGTATAGAATAGGGCTTATAAAATAGTATTGACGTCTCACTATTACAATATTAGCTGATTCTATTTGGCAAACTCTATCTGCTCTGCGTTTTTGTCTATCAATATTAGGGTCAAATACAAGTTCTGCATGTTTGCGCAGAGTACAAATTATTTGTGAATAAGGAAAAAGAGATTTTTTGTACTAGCGGGAATCGAACCCGCGTCTTTTCCAATCCGGGGAAGTGCTCTAAACCACTGAGCTATATTACAGATTTTTTGATCATCCGAATCTCCTTATCACGTTTGTCTTAACGACCAACGCCATCTATCGGAAACGCATTTACATGCAATTATCCAATATAGTAAGTTTAATTTTGCAATTAAAATTCATACTATTTGATGGCGTGATTTTTTTAAATATTTTTGATCTATATTTTTTAGCATTTGACATGCTCCGCCACTTTTTAAAGTAGATACAAATTATTTGTGAATAAGGAAAAAGAGATTTTTTTGTACTAGCGGGAATCGAACCCGCGTCTTTTCCAATCCGGGGAAGTGCTCTAAACCACTGAGCTATAGTACAGATCTTTCGATCATCCGAATCTCCTTATCACATTTGTCTTAACGACCTTAAGACAACAACTTCGAGATAGAGGTCAATCGACGAATCCAACTCGGCTGGGCAGCGTTCAGGAAGCTAAGGAAGATCTTCTCATCCAATATTCCGCAGTGTCTGAAAACGAAGGTCTACGACAAGTGTGTGTTACCAGTGATGACATATGGAACAGAGACGTGGTCTCTGAATGTTGGCCTCGTATCAAGGCTCAAAGTCGCTCAGCGGGCCATGGAGCGGGCTATGTTTGGTATTTCCCTACGTGATAGAATCCGTAATAGGGAGATCCGTAGGAGAACGGGAGTGACCGACATAACCTGCCGGGTTACCATGCTGAAGTGGCAATAGGCAGGCCACATCGTTCGACGAACCGACAACCGTTGGGGAAGATAGGTTCTCGAGTGGCGACCACGTATCGGACGGCGCAGCGTAGGACGGCCCCCCACTAGATGGACCGACGATCTGGTCAAAGCTGCGGGGAGCCGTTGGATGTGGTCGGCACAGGACCGCTCGTTGTGGCGTTCTCTTGGGGAGGCCTATGTCCAGCAGTGGACAGTGAAAGGCTGAGGGATGGATGGATGGATGAGTAAACTTTAGACAAAATTTCACTAAAGCTCAAAGAAATTACAACCGAAATTTCAGTGGAACTAATTTAGGTAACCAATTCATTTTCTGGGTACCTACTACTATCCTTAATAATAAAGGCTATGTTACACGATAAAGGTATTATTTTTTATTATGAACATTTTTTTATTGTTGTATGAACTGATTAGATGTGCTGTAATTTTTTATTCATTATCAATCCTGAGACACATAAAACACAGTCTCACGCCTGTATCCCCGAAGGGGTAGGCAATTATTTGGGTTCGCCAATTATGCTTACGTCCCATGTAATAGAGGGGCGAGCCTATCGCGGTCTACCGGGCACATTTTCAGACTCCGGGCTGCTATTGAATTTTTTTCTTTTTACGAAAATACTCAAAAACACTGCCCTACCTGTAGCAGAAGATAGCCGTTAATTTCATATCTGAGAAGTGAAATGGACACACACACACACATACATTGATTGATGCAGCTACAATCATATTGACAGAATAAAGACGGGGAGTTGGTATTCTGCCTAATTATTTGTTTTATGTTATTCACTTGAATAGAACAAGCGATATTGGCTTTTACATAGAGTGAGAATAGTCTCTCAAATGTTTTCCAATACCACCGCCACCGTGTTACACGTGTATCTTAGTCCTTTGATAGACGCTGCCTTCGCCATCGTCGGTATTTTATTTTATTTTTTTCATTAGGTACCTACTTGAAAACTTCAGTCAACGCTTTTAAAGAATGGTGACGTATTTATAGTTCGTTGACATTATGTAGTAATCGGGACAGTAAACATTTGAACAATAAAATGGATTTTTATAACATAATTTCAAATATTCATAACTTTAAGATGTTAAATTTTCTTTTTTTAGTACTAGTAATGGATTCCTTATATGGACCTTAATATGCCTAAAACTTACGATAATGCCCTTAACGTTACATGCTGTATAGGCGTGTTTGAACACAAAACATTTTTTTTAGATTATTGTCTATCGGTTTGTGTTTGGCTGTTTGTCATCACGCAAAAACTTCTGAACGGATTTTGATGCAACTTTTTTATTTGATAGCTCTTGATTAGACTTAAAAAATTTATCTCGTTACCATAGATAAATAACTATGCTTGGAACTCGTTACTGTATCGGGAACCTGGCATATATCCTAAAAAGCCTAGTTATATATATATATATATATACTATTATAAAGCTGTAACAGAGCTGTGTCGTACATATAAGATTTTTGAGAAAAAAACTGTAACAGGCTGTATAGGTGTGTCTAAACACAAAACTATTTGCTTTAAGATATTTTGTCTGTTTATCTGTTCGTTTGTTCACCCATCACGAAAATACAAATGAACGGATTTTAATGCAACTTTTTCGTTTGATGGCTCTTGATTAGACTTAAAAACTGGTACACATTTTATTCCGCTACTATATCGGGCACCTGAGATATTACCTAAAAACTTGCTTTTGGCTGCAGCGGAGCCGCGGGCAAAGGCTAATATAATTATATAGTTTGGATCCCAGAAAAGGACAACAACAAGTTCACTAGTTTATTTCAATTATAATCAAAAATAGCTTTTAAATAATACCCTATTACTGTATTATGCGAATGTGTATTCAACATTAATAAAAAGCTATTTTCCTTACATGTTATGCTACTGCATCAGGTTTTACAGAAGTAATTAAATTTATTTCATCATACAATATTTGAAGTATAGCACGTTACTGGTCAGACTCTTGTCAATACCTATTACAATAATTGCACTGATAAAGAGACCAAGCGAGGAAGATGATCACTGCGGCTAATATTACTGTTATGTATACAACATGAAGGCTCTCGAATATAGACGTATTGGGGCATACCGACGTGGAAGACTCACAGCTACCCATTCTTATAAGATAATGTTGTAGTAGGGAGCTATATTACTAGTTGTTCTTCATGTCAGTTTTTAAATATTATTTTATTTCCTTTAACTTGTTTCTATTGTCGCCGCATCGTTGAATGCTGGATTGCTTTTATTTTTTAATTCAAATTCTTCTTCATTGTGCTGTTTATATTATTATTCTTATTCAAGACAATTACGATGTCATCCGAGAATTTAAGAAGTTTTATTTGACGTTTCAACATCGTGCTCTTAATAAGGGGGAGAGGAAATGACTACAAATTTACCGAGCCAATTCTTTGAAATCCAAAAATGGTGGAATTTCCGCTAAGGAAGCGCGTAAAAAATATCGATATCGATACTTCAGTCCTTCAAGCGATCTATAAATTTTTGGGTGGACAAAGGTTTTTTTAATTGCGTATAATGTATGAAAATACTTCCGACAGATGGTGCAGGCGTCACCCAAAGACGTTAACTATGAATGTGTTATCGAAATTAGCAGTCAGGAGCAAGGGTCACGATGGCTGAATTGGCAAAGCATCTTGACGGTATCCAGGAGATGCAGGTTCAAATCCTGGTCGTGACTGTTATTTTCAATTTCACATTTTTCACTTTGTGTTTAATGTATGTTGCTAAGCATGTCAAATGCTAAAAATATATATATATATAAATATCTAAATAATGGTATGCTGCTAAGCCACTGCTCACCACTTCATTCCAAGCACACAAAATTAATAAATGGACGGCTTCTTCCCACTATATGAAAATTTGTGACGAATAAAAAACACAAATTATTAGTGGTATTGTTGTGCGCAAATTAAATATTTTTAAAATAAAGGATATTTAATATATCAATATTTTTTAAAACATAGATATATGGATAGTTGTTGTTTCTTCCTACATCCCTAATTGACAGCTGACATACAACAGATAAAGGTTTTGTTCCGATATACACTGCGAGCACTGTGATATCACGTGATCAACAGCTTCCATAAATATAACAATTTGCACTATGGAATATTATTATTATTATTGAATATTGTAAATCAAAGATACCCAAACATGGCAAATGTAAAGAAATTGTGTTTATTGCAGTGTAAAACCAATACTTTGTATGAAATGAAAGTAATGACAGATCAGTATACTGGACTGCATTCCGTTATAAACAGTAACCAGTATAGCTAACTATAAAGGAACGACTTCACAGTGTACTAAATTGACATCACACCTTACAGTGCTCGCAGTGTATATCGGAACACATCCAAATTACGCTGTCATCGTAACTATTAAGATGGCGGACGACAGCCTAAGTAAGTCACTTTTACTAGGTATATGAAGATTAGGGCGCCTCCTCCTTATTACGAGCTCAATGCGTTTCAAGTATAGTTATTTAATCTATGATTTGACGGCACAATACTCGTATTTTTAAATGATATTGTAAACATAGATGTAGTATATACTCTTACATTTACAATCATATATGTAGTATATACTGACGTATATACTACATCTATGATTGAAAATGTTCGGGGCATGCATACTGATAATTAGTTCTATAGGTACCTATAATAGTTGTGGTATTTGAAAATCCAAGGTCAAATACATTTTAGTAACAGTTATCAATTAACTTTTAAAAGTAATTAAATAGTTACAGAAATCCTATTAATTTATTCCAAAAGATACGTCACAAATTATAAACCAAATTTTTGCAAACAAAAAACAAACTGAGGCAAGTAAGACAAACTGTACGTTTGCCTTACTTACCTCAGAGTTTGTTCCATCGTAAGTCCATATGGGTAATTTCTGTGATGAATGATCTCGTAATGTCTAGAACTATTTGTTAAAAGCAGTTCAGTAAAATGTTTAATTTTATGATCGACTCCAAAATAATTAGGATTGTTCACGTAGATCATTGGCTCATGTATTTGATCATCATAAGCAAAAATGGTTATTACAAATTAAGAAGGTACTTCCATAGATGTAGGATTTTTTGAGATTTTTTGAGACTTTTTCGCTTCTAGGTATAGACCTACCCATAGGGGTGGTTCACCTCTTTTGCAATAAAAAAGATCAGTTGATAGAACATTGATCGAAAAATACCAAAGAGTATATACTAAAGATCGCTTCTAGGTCTACGGGTGGTTCACCTCTTTTGCAATAAAAAAGATCAGTTGATAGAACATTGATCTAAAAATACTTAAGTGCTCGTTCTTTAGTATATACCCTTTGGTGCTCGTTAAGAATTCATCTGATGCCACACATGCAACTTTTTTTCACAGCACATTACTGCGGGTTTGCTCTGAAAGTGAAGTTTAGGCCGTAGGTAATAACGCTCGCCCAGTGCAGGTGGCATATTTCACAAGTTGACGAGAAAGTTTCTCGTGCATATAGGTTTTCTCATAATGTTTTTGCTTTACCGAGCAGCCGTAATTTGAGAGCAAATTCACATATAATATGAAAAGTCGTAAAGCTGGGTATTAGGAAATAACGAGGTCGTGTGAAGCCCTCACTCTATCAAACGTTCTACTACAGGTAGTGATTAATCTCTGGTTCATTTATCAAAGGCCTCAGTGAGGTTGGCATCAGGTACAGATGTGTGCTCATTTGCCATATCCCCTTACGGAGACGCTCCAGCCGGGCTTCGAGGTCTCTTCCCACTACAGGTGGCGCACACGCCCCCGGTCATGGCTCCGCCAGATGATGACCGGGAGGCCGACGAGGACAGTGTGCCGCCCATCTCCGAGACGGAAATGGGGGCGGCGGTGTCACGCATGCGGAAGAACACCACCCCCGGGCCGGACGGGGTTCCGGCCCGAATTCTGACTCTGGTCCTCGACCACCTGGAACCCCGCCTCAGGAGACTGTTCGACGCGAGCCTGGCGTCCGGTCGGTTTCCTGACTGCTGGAAGGAGGGGAAGCTCGTGCTCCTGCCGAAGCCGGGACGGCCCCCAGATTCGGTCGCGGCCTTTAGGCCCATCGTGCTGCTGGACGATGCGGGTAAGCTACTCGAGAGAATTCTTTGCTGCCCGTATCGTCCGGCACCTTGTAGAGGTGGGCCCGATCTGTCGGACGCTCAGTTTGGTTTCCGCTCGGGGCGTTCGACGGTCGATGCCATACTACGTCTGAAGGCTGCGGCCATGGAGGCCGTCACTCAAGGAGGGGTGCTGTTGGCGGTGTCGTTGGATATCGCCAACGCATTTAACAGTCTGCCATTCAGCTGCATCAGGGAGGCGCTCCGATTCCACGGGGTGCCTGTCTACCTGAGGCGGCTAGTGGCTGACTACCTCGAAGGCCGCAGCGTCCTGTTCATAAGCCAGCAGGGGGACGCTGTGAGGAGGCCCAAGTCGTGCGGTGTCCCGCAGGGTGGTGGTGTCACCTTCCGGCTGGTGCAGGTGCTGTCGGGGCACAGCTGCTTCGGCAAGTACCTGTATACGGTCGCTAGGAGGTGGGAGACTCCTTGCTGCCACCACTGCGACTGCAGCGAGGACTCGGTGCAGCACACGCTCGAGTCGTGCTCGGCCTGGGCTGAGCAGCGCCGGGATCTTGCTGCAGTCATCGGAGGGGACCTGTCGCTGCCGGCTGTTGTACGTGCCATGGTCAGCAGCGACAGGTACTGGACCGCGGTCGCCATCTTCTGCGAGGATATCATCTCGCGGAAGGAGGCGGCAGAAAGGGCTAGAGAAGCTGCTCTCTCTTCTGGCCCAACCCGCCGCCGGCGCGCGGGGCGGCGTATGCGCGACTATCTGCGCCTAATGCCGCCCTAGCCGAGGCCACGGGCGGATGGATCGGGGATTATCCACCGCCCGCGTTGAGCCTACCGTGAATGTGTGACGTCCCAGGTGCGCGGGGACGTCACTCAAAGAAAGAGCTTGATGGGGCTAGCCGCCGCTCGGACCACTGAAGAGAATATACGCGGTACCAGTCGTCCGCCGAATACGAGTGGGTGAGGTTAAAACAAAATAAAAAAAAAGTCTTGCAACATCAGAAGCAACATTTGCACGTCAGAAAGGGATCGGAGGAAGGATAATAAGCAAAAAATAGCAAGAATACTAAGGAAAAGATAGGAAAAATAATAAGATGATAGGAAGGATAATAAGGAGAGGATACGGAGGGAGTTTGGGCCACCGGCGCTCTCACTTACCATACGAAACACAACGGTAGGAGTAGCTACCGTTTTTTTACACTGATCTTCTGTGAGTGGGTGGCACTTCCCCGATTGAGATTTCATTCACGCTGGGATATCAACGTTCTACCACTAGAATAATCTTTCTGTAATATAATATCTCACAGGAAGTGGTGACTGTCCATTTGCTGCCGCTGCAGAGAATTGCTCTGTCCATGGTTGGCAGCAACAGGTTCTCTCCATTTTTACAACATGGTCCACGGGGCTGTTCAACCCAGATTAGACATGACTCGAGTGTGTGTTGCACTATGTTTTTGAAGTAAGCTAGAGTTCAGTGGTATGGAACACAATAAAAGAATACTAATAAAATATATATAATGTATAATAATTTAATTAACTCATTGACAACTTAAAAGGAATAAACTCAATAACAAGATAGTTGCTTAGATACATTACTTCAACTAAAACCTCGTTAGTAGATATTGTTTATTATAGTTCAACACCCCCACTTAATCCACAATGTCTACTCCAGAATTCATGTTTCTGTCGAGTAACACCCTTTGTGAAAATATCTGCCACCATAAGAGTAGTATCACAATAAATAATTCTAATTAACCCTACTTTTGCTAAATCTCTAACATAATGGAATTTTCTTGCCGTTTTGTTAGTTCAGCATATAAACCGTTAAGAAATACTTTCCTTCGCTACCTCACAAATTGATATATATATATATTCTGCTTCCACAGTACTTAACGCAACACATTGTTGCTTTCTAGCCTGCCAAGTAATCGCAGCACCACTGAAAATAATAGTATAACCAGAGAAAGATTTTCCATCAGGCCCATTACCCCAATCAGCATATGCGTAAGCAATCAATGGTTTGTTACATTTCCTGTAACATAACGATAACTCTACTGTCCCCTTGAGATACCTCAGTACGCGTTTCAGTGCTGCCATATGAGTCGAATCGTTACAGGTATTAAATTGACTCAACATCGTAACTGCGAAAGATGTATCGGGTCTTGTACAGCATGCCAAATACATAAGTGAGCCAATAATTTCTTGATATTCCGTATTATTCGACTTCATTCCTGGTACCAAATGTATGTTAGTCTCAATCGGA
Organism: Leucoma salicis; assembly: GCA_948253155.1. Taxonomy (NCBI): domain Eukaryota; kingdom Metazoa; phylum Arthropoda; class Insecta; order Lepidoptera; family Erebidae; genus Leucoma; species Leucoma salicis. The sequence continues at coordinate 16,011,989 of OX411805.1, forward strand.
GTACTTACAGGCTTACAATCTTGCATACCGTATTTGTGAAGTATTTTCCTTACGTATGTCTTTTGTGATAGACGAAGCTCTTGCTTAACCATATTCCGCTCAATCTGCATCCCAAGACATTCTCTTGCTATTCCAAGATCTTTTATTTTAAAAGAACTACCTATTTGTTTTTTCACGTGTTCAGCCTCTGCTTCATTATCAGTGAATATATAGAAATCATCGACATACAGAGAAATAGCAATAAAAACCTTGTTATTAATTTTGGTATAAACATGCATTCCAACAACGAGCTGCTTGTTTCAAACCATAAAGAGCTTTCTTTATTTTGCAAACTTTGCGCTCTTCCCCTCTTTGAATGAAAAGTTCAGGTTGTTCCATAAAAATATCCTCCTCTAAATCCCCATTCAGAAATGCAGTTGTAACATCAATGTGATATATACCTAGATTCTTTTCAACTGCGAGAGCTAGTAAAAGTCAAATTGATGTCATTTTGACTACTGGTGCAAATGTCTCAAAATAGTCTTCTCCTGGTTTTTGCGAACAGCCCTTAGCGACTAGCCTGGCCTTATGGCGCTGAACGCTACCATCTACTCCAACCTTCAGCTTGAATACCCATTTACATTTAACCACATTTAAATCTAATGGTCGATCAACCAGTTCCCAGGTATTATTCACCATCAGGGAATCATATTCATCCTTCATTGCATCTAACCATAATTCCTTGTCTGAGCGATCCATCACATCTTGGACAGATACAGGGTCTGGAACATCCACTAAATGAAAATTATAAATCATGTCCTTATCTCGTTTTGGTTGTCTATCCCGAACAGGGTAACTTCGAACAACCACGCTATCATCTGCAGGTTCAGATATATTTATGATACCTGTATCATGCAAATCATCTGCCACAGGAGCCTCTGTGTCGACAGAGTCGAAGAAATTTTCTCCGGAATCTGACTCACCAGTTGATGCATTATCATGAACATCTACTCATACATCCGCAACTGGTCTCAGTGTTTCGGTTTCTTCTACAGGCTCTTCGAAACGGACACTAAGTCTACTTGTCGGTACCCCCACTGCAACAGGGTCATCTAATTTCTGACCCTCTTGTTGAATGTTAGGAGGACAAGACTGATCAATGTCATTCTGTAAATATAAATTAACAAATTTATTTTGTGCACCATTATCATGGTTCCTGCTAATCACGGGAAAATTTTCAAAAAAAAATTGCATCTCGTGCTTTAATTATTTTGGTAGGACTGCCCTCGAAATTGATAAATCTGTATCCCTTTTGGTAATTGGAATACCCAACCATTACCATATTAATGGACTTTGGATCAAATTTCTTACGAATAAAGAAAAAGAGATTTTTAGCAGGAGCGGGAATCGAACCACGCATCTTTTCCAATCCGGGGGAATTCCGGGGGAAGTGCTTTAAACCACTAAGCTATCCTACTGATCTTTCGATCATCCCAAATTCTTAATCACATTTGTCTTACGACTAACGCCATCTATCGGTAAGCATTACATGCATCCAATATAGTAAGTTTAATTTTGCAATTAAAATTCATACTATTAGATGGCGTGATTAAGAATTTGGGATGATCGAAAGATCAGTAGGATAGCTTAGTGGTTTAGAGCACTTCCCCGAATTGGAAAAGATGCGTGGTTCGATTCCCGCTCCTACTAAAAATCTCTTTTTCTTTATTCACAAATAATTTGTACTTTAAAAAGTAGCGGAGCATGTCAATTGCTAAAAGAAATAAATCTAAAAATTTCTTACGCTTATTATTCTTTAAGAGAACCTGAGCCCTGGACCCGAACACTGTTAGGTTCGACAGGTCAACCCGCTCTCCTGTGAACACCTCTTCAGGGACTTTGTCTGCTAAAGCCATTGTCGGAGATCTATTTTTTAGATAAACTGCACATCCAACAGCTTCTCCCCAAATTCTTTTATCAAGACCAGCATCATGTATCATCTCGCTTTTTCAGTGATCGTACGAATTGTACGTTTTGCAACTCCATTTTGTTGCGGAGTGTGCGGTACTGATTTTTGGTGTTTAATACCATGCGACTTTAAAAAAATTTGAAAATCACCGTTTGTATACTCAGTCCCATTATCACTACGGAATTTCTTAATTTTCTTACCCAACTGGTTCTGCACTAAAACCTTAAATTCCTTGAATTTGGCTAATACTTCAGTTTTAGTTTTTAAAAGATATACAAATGTTTTTCTGCTATAATCATCTATAAAAACTAAAAAGTATTTATTTCCGCCATAGGATTCCACTTCCATAGGGCCCGCTAAATCCGCATGTACTAATTCAAGCAATGTTTTTACTCTCTTTCCTTTATGACCATTTCTCTTAGGAAATTTCTTGACGCACTCTTTTCCTCGGCAGCAGCCTTCACAAGGCTCCGTATTCACTCCTCCAAAAAACAGACCATCTGTCATACCTTTTAGTTTAACCATCAAAGGCCCACTCAAATGACCCAACCTTCTATGCCATAAATCGAAGGCATTAGAAGCACTTGAAGTATCTCGAGGAGACGTTAATACCATTGTTGCTTCCCTATCTAAAACATATAAACCATGTTTCAGTGGTGCTGTAAATAATACCTTACCAGCTATAGTGACATCCTGTTTCTTATAAACCTTACAACAATTATTATCAAAAATAACAACGCAACCTTTACTACACATTCTACTGACTGATAGTAAATTAGTCATCAAACCTGGTAGCATCAAAACATCTTCAAACCTTAAACTACCATCTTTGGAATAAACATCACCTATCAAATTCGATATAATTTTATCATTGTTAGCAGTAGTTACCACCTTATACTCAATGTTTCTCTTGTTTTCTAGGATATGTTTATCCGATGTCATATGAGATGTTGCTCCTGAATCTATGACCCAATGATTGTCACCAACCGAAGCTGCTGCTGTCATAACAGTTATCAGTCCAACTGTCTCTTTAGTATCATTTGATTTGTGAGTTGTATAATCTTTGTTGTACTTAGGTTTCCTTTCCTTGCACTGCCATTTATAGTGACCTTTTTTATTACAGTGATGACATATAACTACTTTCTTAGTTTTGTCATTTTTTGACATCAGTGCAGAGTCGTCTTCTTGTACTGTGTTCCTTCTCATACTTTCTTTCAATAGTGCCGCAGTAACAGATTCAGTTCAAATCTTTGTACTCGAATGCTCTAGCGTCATTACTAAGGAATTGTATGCATCAGTCAAACCAGCTAACATTATAATCCCGACGAACTCATCATCAAGGCCCGCTTTTATGCTTAGTAATGCCTGACTCGTGGTCTGAATGTCGTTTAAATAATCCTCCATAGTGTTAAACGCTGTTAGTTTAACGTTGAATAACTTACGCAACAGATAAAGCCGTCGCAGTAATCCACCATCAGCATACGCTCGCTTCAGCGCCATCCATGTATCTCTCGCTGTCTTGGCATGCATGATCATGGGGTAGATTTTTTCGGTACACATAAGACAAATTTTGCTACGAGCTCTAGAATATTTTCTTTGAGCTTCAGCCGTATTTGCTTTGAAATTCTCATCTATACATTCCCCTAAATCCATATCAATTAAATACATCTCCATTGCAAAGGCCCATGTGCCATAATTAGCCTGGCCTGAGAGTTTTTCAAAATTAGCGATAGCCATATTATATTGAGATTGCATTTCTAAAATACGTACCTATCTATCTACTTTACTTTATCAAATCTTAACTGGGTATTGGGCCATAACCTGAAGTAAGTTAGAGTTCAGTGGTATGGAACACAATAAAAGAATACTAATAAAATATATATAATGTATAATATTTTAATTAACTCATTGACAACTTAAAAGGAATAAACTCAGTAACAAGATAGTTGCTTAGATACATTACTTCAACTAAAACCTCGTTAGTAGATATTGTTTATTATAGTTCAACAGTTTTCAACCTAAAAACCTACATAAGCCTAAAGATAAATTCCTACAAACACCTTCGGCTACTGAAAATTAAATTGTACATAAAAACCGAAGTCCTTCGGTGAATATAAACACTGCAAAATATACCTTGCAAAATATACCTCAAGATTATAAAAGATTATAAAAAACATGTAGTGATTTCGCTGATTAATCCTTCGTGACTCGTTACTACCGAATTCGGATATTATTCTGGGTTCTATGCTCGTGCAGATTGAATAACCACACAAGAGAAACACAATCTAACTTTTCCGTTCACAGTACATATTACATATTATCCTGTCTTCTTTAACCCGTCAACTGACAGGATTATTATTTACTATTATTTCAACAAGTTCTAAACGAGCGTTAGACTCCCGGGAGTCTTACACGTGCCGGCCAATAGCGCGCCAAGGCCACGCGGCGCCGCGAGAGGCCACGCGCCGCAACGGGTGGCCGTATTTTTCTAAAAAAAATCTAAAAAAAAAACTACTTACCCATTGTTGAAAAATCCATGTTTATTGTCAAGTATAATAACTATTTTATGCACTAAAACACTTAAAAACACTATCCACTAATTATTATAATAACACTGACTTTATATAGCGAAAACTTTTCACAAACTTTAATTTTATTTCACTTTCGCGTTGAAATCTCGACTTTATTACCGTCCCGTTCGAGTCCATTGACGTAACTGGCTGACGTTTACGTTTGGGATTTATTTCTCGTTGATACAGTATATATAGGCTTAGGCAAAAATCATGAACAGCTTGTAGAATGAACAGTCTGTATCGGGCAAAAATTTTAGAGTAGATAGCATTGAAAGTTAAGGAGTAAGAAATAAATTTTTAGCGCCAAATTTTTTTGCGACCGCGCGCGCGGCTCGGCCCTTTTTTTTTTGCGATGTTGACTCTTATTGCAAGCTTTGGAGATTCTTTTGGACTTTTTTATCAATTGATCGAGGTCATTGATCCGAGACTCCCGGGAGTCTAACGCGTTTCAAGCGATCACTCGATTACGATCTTACGTTTACTCATGTAACTAATTATATAAATAATGTCTCGATTTCATTAGAGATTTTCTTTTCTTTAGAAAATTAGAGTTCCATTGCTTACCCTCTAAGGTCATAATGAGCTGCTTGTTATTTGATAAAGAAAATTAGTTTTATTTACACTACCAAAGGCACCATGCAGGGTCTTCCTTTACCAAGCATTGATAATTGGAAAATCAGAGGTACTCGTATGTGCGGTGCAAGGTTTGTACCTTGGACTGGGGATCAAACTCCATACCACTGTCTTTGGAGTCTTTGGTTTTACTACTAATTTACCATTGCATAATCTATATAAATTAAACATCTGTAAATACCTTGTTTTATAATAATTTAATAAATTACAACTAATATTTATTATAGTATATTTAGGCCTCTTTGTTGTCGCTATCATATTTGCTCCTGGCAATTTCTCGTAGAATCTTGGTCATACTTTCACCCGTTTCTTTCACCATGAAACTAAATTTGCTGGTAGAATTGGAAAGTAGAATATGTGGATGGTCAAACTCCACGGCTTCGCCTTTGTCCATTACCAGAACTCGATCAGAATCCATGATAGTATTTAATCGATGTGCAATCGTCAATACAGTGCAGGCAGCAAACTCACATCTAATTGTTTTTTGAATTAATGCATCCGTTCTGTAACATTTATATTGAGAAACTTTAGCTAACTATGATAGTATTTAACTAAATTCCTAAAAATATGGATGATTTTAGATCTATTTCTTTTAGCAATTGACATGCTCAGCTACTTTTTAAAGTACAAATTATTTGTGAATAAAGAAAAAGAGATTTTTAGTAGGAGCGGGAATCGAACCCGCATCTTTTCCAATTCGGGGAAGTGCTCTAAGCCACTAAGCTATCCTACTGATCTTTCGATCATCCCAATTTCTTAATCACATTTGTCTTACGACCAACGCTATCTATCGGCAAGCATTACATGCATCCAATATAGTAAGTTTAATTTTGCAATTAAAATTCATACTATTTGATGGCGCGATTTTTTTAAACATTTTAGATCTATTTCTTTTAGTAATTGACATGCTCCGCTACTTTTTAAAGTATAAATTATTTGTGTCAATTAACATCTAAAATTTAGTGCTTGAAATCCGAGTACCATGTTTTTTTTATTATAAAACAAAACGGGATATCTACGCCATGGAATGGCCACCAAAATAGCTACTATAGTAATGGTAACACGAGTCGAGTCTGCTGGCTGTGTAGTTGTGTTTAGCTTCTAAATTCGTTCTGAAAAAAACTGTTTTTTATAAATCATGACTTACTGAGGATCAACGTTGGCGGTGGCTTCATCCATTACGAGTATCTTATTAGAGCGCAATATAGCTCTAGCGAGGCAAATTAACTGTCGCTGTCCCATAGAGAAATTGCTGCCACCCTCGGACACCTTAAAGTCTAGTGCCGGTACAGCTTCTCTCAGCTCCACCTAATAAAAATGTCACGCTAATAGATCAGTTTTTAATATATCTCGAGGGAAGGACAAGTAAAGGGACTTCCTAGAAATTGTCCTAAGTTGTATTTTTAATAAGTGCATTATTTTAAAAGGAATGAATTCTTATAATTATTATTTAATTAAAGGAAGATTTCTTTTTTTAAATATGATTTCTGTATGGGACATTTAATTGTGAAACTTCTACATTTGAAAGGTATATACATCAATGTATTGTGTAATTTTATGTATTAGGAACTTATAAATATGTATTAGGAACTTATAAATGCCTTGTGTACCTGTTCTAGTGCACGCCAAATTTCATCATCGCTGTAGTCATCAAAAGGGTCCAAATTATATCTCAATGTTGCTGAAAACAATACCGGCTCTTGCGGAATGATTGATATTTTAGATCTTAGATCCTGTAAATATGAACATTCACATTAATACATACCTACTTTTTAATGAAATTAATATTTACTACAACTGTAATAATTCGCACGTTTTGTCTGTGTGGTGACGGACTGACTGGTACTCATAACTGGTGGTAGGGCTGGATATCAAGTGAGAATACTCACTTAGTTTCGGGCCCGAGCAGGTTGGTACCACCATCTCCCGTGTGACCGGTCATGAAGCACATCGTTGCGTTTTGGCTGTAGCAGGAGATAGCCATTTATTCTTTCATTTCATATCTGTGTAAATAAAATGGTGAGGAGCGGCTTGACAATACTCTGGGTATAGTTGAGTCCATGAGTGACAGTTACCATTTACTATCAGGTGGGCCGAGGCTCGTCTACCATCATTAGCAATAAAAAAAAACATAAATATTATAAAAATGAAATAAATACTTATACGGATGAATACTTAGAAACACTATACCAATTAATTATCACTGAATGAAATTAATTTGTATTCAGCACCATTTACTAATAAAATTAAATAAATACAAATAATGATTAATGACTATTAGTTTATGTTTAAATAGGGCCACTACTAATCTTATTTTTACCTCAAGAGACAGGGCAGGCTTATGGGTATGACCATAAAGGATTTGCCAAAGAAGTTTGTGAAGTGAACAAGTTTTTCGATAACCTTAAACATTTACCTAGTATGTATATCATGGAGTACCTAATTCAAAACTGCTGTCTAGTTATGAAAGAGTTGAAGGGTTAAGCAGAACATTATAATATAAAGTAAAGAGAGAATATGAGTATTCCGGTGATGTCGTATGGGTACCTAACAATATAAACTATAAATCTTAACTTAAATTAGGTACCTTTTTAGCTATATCTTTAGTATCCAGTCCATCTATTTTAATACTGCCTTCTATGTCAGATAGACGAAACAAAGCTGCAATCAACGACGACTTGCCTGCACCAGTCCGGCCCACTACGCCCACCTGAAATTAATAAATATACTGAATTTTCTATCCAAATTTTGACCACATATGCCAAACTTAACAGCAAATAGCCTGTCTCGCTTATGCAGGGTATATAATGGAGTATCAGCATACTCAAAATCCATTTGGAGGGCAATTCGACAAAGAAGAGATTGTGTATGATCTCTTCTAGAAGATGCCATACACAGGAGCTTTTATGTATTTTTTCGACGATATTATATTATTCTATTAAAAATTAGTAATAGTTGATCCAACCTAGAATTCGGATTTTGCCGCTACAGTCGTCTTACTCGGGTCTAATGATTCTAATTCTCTATTAGATATATATACCCCTTGGAAGCTAGGATGTATAAAATACTGTTTTTATTTCTAAATTAAGGTACTTGCGATTAAGGACCATCATAAAAATAAAATTTGCAAACGATAATTCGTTTTGCATATATCAACGAATATTTCTAGAGATTTTCACTATTTCTAAAATAGATTTAGCTATTAGTACAGTTCTCATAGTCCCGAGCAAATGTCATGATGGCTGAATCGGCAAAGCACTGGAACGGTTCAAATCTTGCTCGTGACTTATTTTTTATCTCAGATTTTCGCACTTTTTGATGTGATAGATTTAGCTAGTTGTATGTACCTTCCAGCCAAGTAGTGATAGCCTAGCGGTAAAACTAAGTACTGCAAAAATAGTGTTATTGAGTTTGAGCCCCAGTCCTAGGTAAAAAAATCGTGAGTAAACCTGCACGCCTGAGAGATTTTTTCGACGGCTTGCGAAGTCTACCAACCAGCACCAGCGGCAACGTGGTGGACTACGACCTAAATCCCTCTATGAGAGAAAACCTGCGCTCAATAGTCGGTTAGTAAAAGAATAAATAAGATACCTTCCAGCCATTTTTAATTTCTAGATTTAAATTTTTCAACACCGGTGGATCTTCTTCACCATATTTCAAATAAACATTTGAGAAGCTCAATTGTCCTTTTGATGGCCATAACTTCGATGGCTGTATCGCTATAAATAACAGTGAACATTTCAATAATTTAGTTTTTTTTAATCTAGAACGAGTCAGTCCTTTACAATTCCAATTAATTGTAACTGACAATGTAGTCTGGCTCCTACCAAAGTTACTTCATAAAATCTAATTAACTTTTGATATAAAAACATCAATGTTGTAAATTGAAAGTAAAGGGAAGCTGCCAAATTATTTCCTTCTCTTCCCTGTACCTATACATGTATTCACAAGTATAAGTTACGCTTAGTTAGAATAAATTACACGTCCATAAAACACAGATTGACTCTGGTCATAAAATAATGAAATAGGGTAACTGTTGCGCAAAATCCCTTTTTTTCGCTATTTGTTTCTTTACTGTTTCATTTTATTATCAGTTGCCAATATGCTATATTGGCCTTTGCATAATATATGCTTCTAGATTAATAGAGTAAGCTGTTTGTAAATTAACTTGAATTACCTATACCAAAATAATGCATCGCAAAATTTGTTGAATCTTCGACAAAATTTTGAAATTTATGTAGAAACATATTTTGTTTTCTACAAAGGTAAAAATCAAGCTAGCTAACATATTGATTATATATAGTATTTGTTTCATTAGGACTATGTTGAATAAACTCACGTCCCGATTCCATATTTTCTTCAATGGGCAGTTCGGTGTATTCGAGTATCCTTTCTACGGCAGTCATTTGCCCTAAGAAGTCAGCAGTGTACCGAGCTGCCATCTGAAGCATCATCGTCAGCACCATAGATTGACTTACAGCCAAACCCACATTACCAACCGGGATCAATGTACCTAAACAGGACATTTTAATATTTAGATATTTTTATATATATTTTAGCATTTGCCATGCTTAGCAACATACATTAAACACAAAGTGAAAAATGTGAAATCGAAAATAACAGTCACGAGCAGGATTCGAACCTGCTGCTTCCGACAGATGGTGCAGGCGCCACCCAAAGACGTTAAGTATGAATGTGCTATCGAGATTAGCAGTCAGGAGCAAGGGTCACGATGGCTGAATTGGCAAAGCATCTGGACGGTATCCAGGAGATGCAGGTTCGAATCCTGCTCGTGACTGTTATTTTCGATTTCACATTTTTCACTTTGTGTTTAATGTATGTTGCTAAGCATGTCAAATACTAAAAATATATATAAAAATATCTAAATATTTATAGGGTTTGCGTCATTATTAGGTAAAATCTTAATTGTAAAATTAAGTTTACCTGGCCGGTATAATGTATGAAAATACTTCCGACAGATGGTGCAGGCGTCACCCAAAGACGTTAAGTATGAATGTGCTATCGAGATTAGCAGTCAGGAGCAAGGGTCACAATGGCTGAATTGGCAAAGCATCTGGACGGTATCCAGGAGATGCAGGTTCGAATCCTGCTCGTGACTTATTTTTGGTTTCACATTTTTCACTTTGTGTTTAAGGACATTTTAATTTATAACAACAAATTTAGCTGTTAAAATTTGCATTAAAAACTCTGCACGTAGATTTTTCTATTAAGTTATATGAGGAATAAAAAATGTAGAATATAAATCTACCAATTTCCATCACCTATGAGTTGCAACTCTTAAAAAAAAGCTATTTTGCGTTGAATTAAACTAATTAAAGTGTCATGGCATTAGTAATATACCCTATATTATAAAATGTCAATATATATTAGGTATAAATTAACACAAAGTGCAGGAGGAATTTGCTCGTGATTGTTATTTTCGATTTCACATTTTCGAACTTTGTGTTCAATTTATATGGATAAGCATATTAATGAACTTTATAAAATTATACTGGATATAGTTGTATCCATCCATCCATCAGCCTTTCAACGTCCACTGCTGGACATAGGCCTCCCCAAGAGAACGGCACAACGAGCGGTCTTGTCATGGAGGATAATGCCGTAATCGCCACGCTTGGCAGGCGGGTTGGCGATCGCAGTGGATGTTATTAATACTCGAGGGAGGGCTGCTGCCCACTCCCCCGGTATGCCCTCAGTCGGCTCTTACGACTCCCGTGGGTAGAGAGGGGTGGGACAATTCTAAAGTCGGCCCCACACGGCATAATGTAGGATATAAATCCATCAATCGACCCAGGTAGTCTATAAGATATAACTTACTGAAATCAATCAAAAGGAAAATGGACAATATAATCCCCAGGTAGACCAAGCAGAGTCCATCTAAGTACAGACCAAACGCGGAAGAACCTCCAATAAAAGTGTAGAATGCGCTCGTATGTAAATCCTGCAATAATGTTAAGAAATACATGGTTGTATAATTAAAACGTCTATTTCTGTCTAGATTTATTCCAAGTAATGCATTCAGATTATGATCTGAGCAAGTTACGAATAAATAAAATTGTAACTTTAATTTGGAAAGGATTACAAAAAATCCTAGCACAGGTTGAATGCTTTTAAAACATAAAATATTTTTTATAGATTACCTGGGCATCGTCAAATATTCTTAGTAGCCTCCCTTGGGAATCAGAACTTCTAATTGTTGATAATCCTGCTATTGTAGAGTTAATCATTCCAAATACAGGGCTTTTAGCTGTGTAAAAAATATATATGTATCAAATTCAATAACCAAATAAGCATTGTAGAACGATTACAAAAATAATGAAAGGAATATTGTTTTAGAAAAAAATAGGCGATATAGATGTATATGATACACACATAAAAGAAGATTTGATATGTAAATATTTAAAACTTATAAATAGGTATTTTAACATTTGTTTATTAGCGCTTATGATTATATTTGTTTTGGAAGAATGGAGCTATAGTTATTAAAAATATCTAGTTATAATCTAATAACTAAAAAAATTTGTTATTCAGAAACAAATAAGTATAAGTTTGCAAAATTTGTGCTTCTCTACTAGCAAAAAATAAGACGCTTTATTTAATTCCAAATGAGTTCGGTAGTGATTAGCAGTATTGTATGAAGCTATAGATGTAAGATATGTGGTGTTCTAGATGGAGAAATATTTTTACTTGTCATTTTTACGTAGGCATAAAAACAACATAGCATCACGTCTGTATTCCCCGAAGGGGTAGGTAGAGGTGTATTACGCACCCACGATTCGCCAGCTATGTTTAAGTCCCACGTAATAGGGGGCCTATTGACGTCTATCGGGCACATTTCCAAACTCCGGGCTGCTACTGAGAATTTTTCTTTTCAGAAAAAGCTCAATAACATTGTCCGACCCGGGGATCGAACTCGAGACCTCATGATTAGCAGTCGCATACACTACCGCTACACCACCGAGGCAGTCATTCCAAATAAATAATAGATGTCTATGCTTACTACGTATTTTAAGATATTAAAGCAATAACAGAGCTGTGCCAGTACATTAAAGATATTTAAGAAAAAAATACTATTTTAGGCTCCTTAGGCATCCCTAAAACAGAATCATTTTTTGTACAATTTTAATTTCGTTGTCTGTTTGTTCTCGTATCACGAAAAAAAAAATAGATTTTGATGAAACTTTTTTGTTTAATAGCACTTGATTATACTTAGAAACCGATATACATTTTAACTTGCTACAACTAAAACTGCTAGTATTAAATAGTATCCTTAACATACCACCTTTAACCTTACCTATAACTAAATATGGTATAAAAATTGGTCTGCAAATGCTGCCGTTTGTGTCTCACAATAGAAGTATAAGGGCCGAATGAAGATGCTTTTCTTAAATGGTACGTAATATAGTTCATACCGGCCCCTCTGCTATTTTTTATAAGACGTTATGACTAGTATCTATAACTTACTTGTGCCTTCCAATCTCTTCACAGCTTGCGCAGCGTTTAGGTACCATTTCAGTAGAACGATAAAAATTATAAGAAGTGCAAATGTTGGTATCAAGGTCCAAGGTAAAGCTATGGCATTTAACACAAGTATACTACTCAGGTATAAGTACATCTGAATAGTTTCCAAAATGCTACGAGGTAAAAGTTCATCAATGGCACCCATATCTTTAGAGAATCTATTCAAAACGCGTCCTGAAACCAAAAAAATAATCTAGTACTCTTCGTAAATGTATCTTATAAAATTTAATAATGATGCCAGTAATAGATATGAATAAATTGTATTCTCTTTTTAACGTTCTACCACATAATGCATTAAAGTCTCGAAAATTTAAAATATAATTTAAAAACAGAATATCCGCGCCAGAGTAGTACAGCGTACCTACATTTGCACCATTGAGCTGAACAAACATATTATTATTATTTGCCGGTCTAGTATTTACCTGATGGATTGGTATCAAAGAATCTCATAACTGTCACAATCAACTTTTCGTAAATGGTATTGTGAAGGTTTTGCGAAGCGCGCATTGTTGTTACCACGAATGTTATAATTCTCAACTGACAGATCAGAATAATTCCTAAGATCAGTGAACCGTATACAAGGAGATATTGTCCCGTTGTTAGCAAACCAACTTGCACATCCAAGCCCGCCTCTGGAAAATATTTATAAGAAGTTGTGTTATACATATCCATGCCCAATATAAAATAAAAGTAATAATATTTTAACAAACCCGGTTCTGCTCCTTCGGGTAATGATTGTTCATATGAGTTTATTTCGTTTGTCCTGAAATAATACCATCATATTATTCGTATTATACTGATTACAGAGTTTCTTATATTAGTCTCATATGTAGTAGAGGTCTCACCAAAAACTAATCCAATAGTCAGCAGTTGTCGCGGCAGCTTGTGTGACAATTAAAGTCAGCAATGCCACGAGTATGATGCACCACGACTGCACGGATTTCAGGTACGCCCAGATCACCTTCCACTTAAGACTTCCAGTCGCCCTTTCTTCTTCCTTCTGGACTTGCGCTCGCTCCTCTTCATCGTCCTCACTCCTAATGGACACCTTCGATAAGCCACGCAGAACAGCTGGTTTTTCTTTCTGTAATACCGTAATTTGAAGTGTTTTTTTTTGTTTAGGCGGGAAAAAATGTACCTAACCGCAGACGCAGTCGTTCGGGGCAACGAACAGGGTAGTGTGGGGCCCTCACCCACTAAAGAAACCCGCGTGTGCCATCTCACCGCCTTTTTTTTTGGTGGGCCACTGGAACTATCTTACATTGCTTCAGTGGTATGAAGCGATAGCCTAGCGGTAAAAGTAAAGACTGCAAAAGACAGTGGTATCAAGTTCGAGCCCTAGTCCAAGGTTCAGACCTCGTACAGCACACACCTCTGACTTTTAGAGAATTTTCGAAATTATGTGTGTATTTGTTTACAATTTATCACTGTTCCGTGAAAGAAAACATCGTGAGGAAATCTGCATACTTGAGAGATTTACTCAACGGCTTGTGAAGTCGGCCAATCCACACTGGGCCAAAGTGGTGGACTATGGTCTAATCCCTCTCACCATGAGAGGAGACCCGTGCCCAGTGGGCCAGAAAAATGATCGAAAGAAAAAAAAAACATAATAGGTACTTCAGAAGCTGAAGATATTTTTATTAAATACTAGCTGACCCAGCGAACTTCGTGCCGCCATTTTTTGTTCCAGAATATTTTCTAAAATCCTGAAAGACGTGTTTTACTATCCCGCGTCGGCTTCACACGGGTGTTGTACTGCCGCGGACTAACGACATGTAACACTTCCCTTAAATTCAAATCAGTCGGATTAGCAATAATTTCAGACACGTTTGATGTATCGAAAGTAATTCACAATCTTCTGCCTCATTCACTCACTCACTCACTTTTCATATTATGAGATTTTTTTAAATTTTCAGTGCGATTTTTTTTTCTAATATACAAACTTGTCCTGGTCTTAACAAACATAAAAATAAAAGAATTATCCAATTCGGTGCAGTCGTTCGGGAGTTATGCGCGTACATACATTGCGGCGATCCATTTTTATTTATATAGATTATGTTTATAACAACCTACCTGTCTACCTAAAGATATTTTCCGATTGGACGTAGTTTAGCAGAAACGACCTAACCCACAAAAAGTCATTTTTGAGTTATAGAGGTTTTAAGTTTAGATGATAACTGCTACGACGATATTGAAATTAGAACATTATCAAATATTATCACATATATATAAATATACTAATATTTATATAACTTTAGTTATAGTACAAAAGCTGACGTATTTTTCGAATTATTTGGCAAAATGAGGGTTTGAGTCGTTTTTGCTAAATTGAGTTTAACATTACGGAGTGTTTATTTTAATTTCTCAAAAAGAATCTAAGTATCAAAAATTGTGTTCAAATTAATATTTAAATAAAAAAATACTGACTTGTTTATAGAGGGACAAGTCGTAACGCAGGGGAAATATCGCAGCAAGAAGTTCATTCCAAATGTTACGCACACGTGAAAAGAACGCTGAAAACGAACCGTCTTGGACGAGATCGTCTCCAGGTGGTATGGATGAACCCTGCTACGGCACCGTGGTTTGGTTGTAAAACGGCGATGTTGGTACTCAAACAGTTCTTCAAAGTACTCCCCATTTATAAGTCAATAGAACACACAGATAAACCTAAAGTCTCCGCTGCCCCAATGACTCCAGTCCATCCGTGAGATTGGGATCATCGACAATTCTAACAGTATGCATTTGCAGGGAGTCAAGTGGGTCCAGCTGGTATTTTGGTGCGCCTGCCCAGCGATGTGAGCAGTACTCACGTGAAGTCGTTGCCTCGGTGTGAAGTACCGTTTGGCTCTGGTCAGGATGCCCAGTTTTGCTTGCCTATTTAGCTTTGCCCTTCAAAGGACTCCCAAACTGGACTTTCCTAGATATTTTGATGCCGAGGATTCCAATGCTCTCGAAAACTACTTACTACGACTCGTTTGCCTTTACTACTTAGCTTCAGTAGAATAGGAGGGACTTATACCAGACCCTTTCCAATGAATTTCTTTCGTCTTTAGTCAATTCACTTTTTCGGAATTTCATCTTTGGGTCTTTTCATCTGAATGTAAAATCGGCTTGTTCATTCATAAATACATTTATCAGAAATGACTCACACAGTTTGAGTCATTTTAGCTGAATAAAAAAAATATACTAATTTCCATTAGGGTAATTTAACGGAAACGATTTAAGTGACTTGAGACAATTCTGTTTTATTAAACATAGACCTGCTTCTTTCAAGTTGGTTTTATTAAAAACGACCCAAGCAGTCTGGGTTATTACAGCGATATGTAGAAAAATACCCCTCATATATGTGGTTTGGTTCCCACGATTAAAAGATCAATCTTATTCTTGTAATATCCCGGATCTTTTTTGCTGAGCGAAAGAAACAGCCATTAGGACCTTATTGGTATATACAACTCATTTTTGGCCAAAGTGTGGGTTGAGTCCTTTCTGCTAAACTACGTCCGATTATTTTATAGAACCAAAATATGTGGTGAAAATATTGTGATATTTCTACTTTTAAGGAACAGTACTAAAGCTAAAGCTACTTTGAACTCAAATGTTTTGAAAATAAACCTATTTCCTGGCATATACCAAGTAAAAAGTGAGTACTTACGAACGAAGTACTATTACGTATGTAAATAAAATTAAAAAAAAAAAGAAAATCAATAAAACATTGTCAGTACTTACATTTTTTGAGTCACCATCTTCTGCACCGCTAGCACTTGAGAGAAGAGCCGAGAATTCTGTTCCAGTCTTCACTAATTCATCATATGTGCCCATGTTTTCTACACCGCCCTACGGCATACGCAGTATAATTATTAAAGGTAATATGCTTACAAAATTTGTATAAATGACAATTACTTAGTAAGTCTTGCTTTAAGTAATTTAACTACGGTCGGACTGAGTTTTATACTAAATATATTACTAGCATTTGCCCGTGGCTCCGCCACAGACAAAAGCTAGTTTTTAGGTTAAATCTCTGGTTTTCGAGAAGGTAGCGAATTAAAACTTTACCAGTTTTTAAGTTATATGAAGACCTATCTATTACACAAATAAACACACTAAGAAAAATAATTTAGTAGTTTTTTCTTGATATGTAAATGCACAAAGAGATAAACAGACAAAAATTTAAAAAAAATGTTGTGTCTAGATGTCAAATATAGTTATTTATTCACAAATATCTACAGACATAGCTATGTCACAGCTTTATAATAGTATAAATACGTAAAGTAACCATATACGTTCCACAGCTGGGTAGTAATCTTCCTACATAACTGAAATTGGCCCACAACGGATTTCGCTTCGAGTGTTTCTGCGCTTACGGTGATACTATACGTATTTTCTTAATTCTATTTCTTGAGTCCGCTATTACGTCACTCATAGAAACAAATGCTCGAGTATAGTGGTGGACCAACTAGATAGATTTGTTGTGCTCCTGGTGTCGTTGAGTCTATGGCGGTTAATACTTGCCATTAGGTGGATCGTATCTTATCTGCCGCCATTAGAATTGAAAAAAACTAATTATACCTTCAACTGTTTATTTACAGCTGATATTATGGATGGTTTACACTTTTATAGATGTTATTGTATCCTAAATTCAACTTACCTCGTTCAACACAACGATGAAGTCAGCAGCTTTGAGGTAATGGATTTGATGGGTGACTAAGATACAGGTGCGGTTCTTAAGGTATCCTTTGATACAATCATCAAACAGTAGCCGGCCTACGTTAGCGTCGACCGCCGAGAGAGGATCGTCTAGCAAATAAGTATCAGCCTAAAAAAGATTTTACAATTAATTTTGTGTTAAATTTTACACGTGGTGGTTTAGATTCCGCTCGCAGATATTTTTATCGATTTCCTTTCATTATTTAGACGTAGGTATGTTAAGTACGTGCTTAAAATGATATTCTACTATCATTTACATTTTTTTTAAATAAATGTGCAAAGTGCTATGTTGCACACGGAAATAAAATCTGCATTGCTTTTACAAACACACGATTAACAAAATAGACTTACTGATTATAATATGAATACAGATTTTACAGACACAAAGTGCACCCAGACTCAGAACAACCATTTGTGAATCTGTTGCTCTGTGTGGGAATCGAACCCTCGGCCACGTAATTATACTTAATTATTAACCTCTGGTCGTGTGGGGCCGGCTTTAGAATTGTCCCACCCCTCTCTACCCACGGGAGTCGTAGGGGCCGACTGAGGAAAGAGGAATACCGGGGGAGTGGGCAGCAGCACTCCCTCGAGTATTAACAACATCCACTGCGATTGCCAACCCGCCTGCCAAGCGTGGCGATTTCGGCATTATCCCCCATGACGGGACCCCTCGTTGTGGCGTTCTCTTAGGGAGGCCTATGCCCAGCAGTGGGGTGGCGTTAAAGGGCTGATGGATGTATGGATGGATGGATTAATCTGATAAAATGTAATGGGCTCTAACCCACACAGTATTTTAGTTTCTATGTTTAGATAAATCATACCTCACGATAAACAGCTCTGGCTAAGTTGATTCTGGCTCTTTGTCCTCCAGAAAGAGAAACTCCTCTCTCTCCTACTAATGACAGATCCCCATATGGAAATTGTTTAAAATCTGGTTGTAGAGAACACACTTTGCAAACCTGTGAATTTGTAGAAAAAAAACAAAAGAGTAGTACATTGTTCCCTGATTGCGTTAAATTATTTAGCAACAGGAAAATTCACGCCCGTAGTGGAATGTTGTATGTTATAAATGAAATGTTGTAACAACAAAGCATTGTTTAGAAATGTGATAGACTAGCTCGTGACAGCAGCTTCGTGAGCAAAAAAAAAGTATTATACACTAAATATCATAAATATTTAACTAAATACTATATTTAAAGTTCTTATAAAAAAACGATCCTCCCAAACAATAGTTCAACATTATTTTTTTTTCCATTAAAATGTGAAAATCCAAATACCCTTAAAAACGTTATTATTAATTTGTAATAACCGGCAGTTGGTACAGCGGTAGTGTGTGTCTTAGATTCGATCCCCGGGTCAGGCAAAATTCTCAGTAGCAGCCCAGAGTTTGGAAATGTGCCCGGTATATGGCAATAGGCTTGCCCCCTATTACGTGAGACTTAAACATAGCTAGAGAACCGTGGGTGTGCAATACACCTCTGCCTACCCCTTCGGGAATACAGGCGTGATGCTATGTAGTAGTTCCTTCCCCAATGGTCGTCGGTTAACGAACCGACTAGAAATGGGCAGACCACATCACTCAACGGAGTGATGTGGTCTGTGAGTGATGTGGTCTGCCCATTTCTACTTCAGCATGCGAACACGACAGGCTGTCGATTATTTCCTTTCTTCTACATAACGAACATTACTAATTCGATCACTTAGAGAAATGACGAGCGTATCCCACTCCATGGCATGCTGAGCGACTTTGAGGCTTGATATAAGGCCAACATTCAGAGACCAACATGTCTCTGTTCCGTATGTCATCACTGGTAACACACCCTGATCGTAGATCTTTATTTTCAGAAATGCGGAATGTTGGACGAGAAAATCTTCCTTAGCTTACCGAACGCTATAAATATGTATTGTCGATGATGAGATGGAGATCTCAGGGATAGACTGGGATCATTGGAACAACTAGGTTCTTCCGCTCTCTCGTTCCATACGGAGAGTGCTCTTAAGAACTGTTTGATTTGATACCGTTGTCACGTTTTTTTATCGTACTATTTTCTTTCGCAATATATTAAACACAAAGTGAAAAAAGAATTGGTAAAGCATCTGGACGGTATCCAGAAGATGCAGGTTCAAATCCTGCTCCTGACTGTTATTTTCGATTTCACATTTTTCACTTTGTGTTTAATGTATAGTGCTAAGCATGTCAAATGCTAAAAATATATATAAAAATATCTAAATATTTAAAGGGTTTGCGTCATTATTAGGTAAAATCTTAATTGTAAAATTAAGTTTACCTGGTCGGTATAATGTATGAAAATACGTCCAACAGATGGCGCAGGCGTCACCCAAAGACGTTAAGTATGATGTGTTATCGAAATTAGCAGTCAGGAGCAATTGTCAGGATTGCTGAATTGGTAAAGCATCTGGACGGTATCCAGAAGATGCAGGTTCAAATCCTGCTCCTGACTGTTATTTTCGATTTCACATTTTTCACTTTGTGTTTAATGTATAGTGCTAAGCATGTCAAATGCTAAAAATATATATAAAAATATCTAAATATTTCGCAATATAGTTAATTAAATCACCTAGAAACAATACTTTCGAAGACTGTACGTTTTCAGCTCTGTGTAAGATTTGGAATAAAGTTCCCACTACGCTCTGTCCTTCTTTAAGTTCACGATTGTATACCATAAGAGTTAATTGTGTAAACATATTCTTCTTTGTTTAAATAAATATTATTATTATTCTTTAAAAGATGGTTTAAAAAGAGCAATTTTTCCACTTTAGACAGCGTCTTCTCCTTTGCTTTAGTTAAGGTCCACAGACACTGATTGCCACATACCCACTAGGCTTCTAGCTTGTCTGCCACTATAGGAGGTAAAAAGAACATTAAAAGAATACACAACATACGCATAAGTTACCTGTTTATATTTCTCAACATCGTAAGACAGTCCAAATAAAATATTTTCTCGCACTGTGCCAGGGAACAACCAGGACTCTTGACAGGCGTAGGAAAACCTTCCCTTGATATTCAATGTACCACTCGTTATTGGTAATTCTCGTAACAATACTTGAAGTAAAGAAGACTGCAAACCGAATTGTCATTAAAAAAAGTATAGCAAGATAGCACAAATTTAAAATTAAAAAACAATCTTCTTACTTTTCCCGATCCTACAGGGCCAATAATGGCGCACAGCTTGCCTCTCCGTATGCGCAATGATACATTTTTAAGTGTCATTTCTGTTGGATCATTAGACCCCGTCCAGGATGCGTTTATTTTATTCAATTCTATGGGATATTCTGAAATAGACCCTTCAACAGAATCTCTGGGCTGAACTGTATCGCTATGGGTATACTTCCGGACGACCAAATCTGAGCTTTTCTTTCCTTTTTTATTGTCAAATATTTCTTTAATTACTTGAGGCGTGACTTGCAAGTCTGATCGCTCGTCTATGTAAAGAGATATTAAGTATTTAAGTAAAATAATTCATTTTAATTTAAATTTATGGCATTCCATTTTTACATAATTACGTGTAAAATAGAACGATAAATATATTATATCGAACAACAATATATTATTTTGTAACGTTGCAAAAAGTCATTCGTAGTAAGTGGCCTCCCTTACCCATTGTGAGGAAGTTCTGGATACGCTCCAAGGAAACCATCATCTCAGACAAGCTCGATATCGCGACCGGTATGATTAATGTTACATTCATTTGTATTACGCTGAAGTATTGCTGAATGGGGTAGATCTAAAAAATATATATGTAATTAATTGTATTTTTTTATACAGAATAACCTAGCAAATCTTCTACATAGATATAATATAAAGACAAATCTCAATTTCATACTTACCGTTGTAGCTGTTATATTGTTCCCAGTGAGTACGAGTGTTAATATTGTCACAAATAGAATACTCTTTTCAGTGAATAACATAAAACCAAGAAAAGTGCTGCGAATGAAGATGGATTTTTTAAGAGCACTCATCTCATAAGCTCGGACTGCCTTTACCACAGTTTGGAAAGGTTTCTCCCAGGCGTACATTTTAATGACCTATAATGAAAACAACATATAGTGAGTTATTAAGGTTGCGGAGAATAATTAGCAGTCACATCTATCATCTAGCCTAGCCCGGTACCATGCAAGTGAAAGTAATATAAGTTAGGAGAATGATGATTACATTATTAGTATGGCGTATTATGCTAACTGTTATCTATATAAGTAGCAATACAATATCATTAGCAATGCCGAGAAAACAAAAAAAAAATAGGGTAGTCAAGGAATTTACCACAGAATACAGAGCAGAATTCCCACGAACGCGCCTCAAACTGAAGACACCTAAATAGTAAAACTTTATAGTAGTGCGATCAGTTTCTATGGCTCCCGTGATACGTAAAATGCTTTACTAGTCGCAAATTTAATTCGTAAATTTAATTAACTATGCCATCTTCTATCGTATGTAAGTATTTATGTAAACACGCTGCTGGGGTAAAAAGAAACAGGACGGCAGCAATATTCACCCCATTACAGTCCCATTATTGGAAATGGGTTTTCTCTCAGAGTAAGAGAAATTTAGGCCATAGCCCACCACACTTGCTCAGTGCGGGTTGGCAGACTTCACAATGTATCGAGAAAAGTTCTCCGACTTACAAAGGACATTGCTCAAATCGGCCTATGAATCAATAAGCAACAAGCCCCCCTAACAATAATTACTAGTTTATTTTATAACATAGAAATCAATTTAATAATTTATCTAAGATAAGACTAACGAAATTATACAACAATACCAGTTTTCTATGGGTTTATCTATATCTAGAGAAGAGTAGACAGCACTAACCCAAGAGAAAAATAAATTACAGTACTGCTGTCGTACGTTTTATTAAACGTAGTGGTTTTTGCGTTTTATTTTTGTTTGTTTTTGGCATTTTTATTGACTTACTTACAATTTTACTAACTACTTGGATTGAACAACGGACTCTGATATTTCTTTCTGGAATATCATTATCTGGCTGTTATATACGAATTCATTGACAACGACAACTTGGCATTAAATACGAACCTCCGAATGTATGAATAATATAATAAGTAATGGATCATATTGCAAATATTGCTCGAATGCAACGCTGTAGGCTACATTACAAACATATAGGTAACTATCTATAAATAAATAATACTACATAAGTATGTAGGTACCTACAAATTATAACCTCAATATGGGCGACTATTTTGGTTACTACGAGTATGCAGTTTTCGACAGTGTCCGTGACTTTAATTTAATTTCGATCGAATGTAGTCGTTATATAACCACACAAAAGCTATTTTTTGCGGCTGTTGGCCCTCCCTGCTGTAAGTTACGATATTCAACGAAATCTTCCCATCCTGATTGTACCATTCACACTCGCTACGTATATATTTTCATCCATCCACTCTACGCGCCCAAACCATCTTAAAGTTCCTTTCTCAATTCTTGCCTCTCTTATCTTCTTTTACACCATGCCATTCTCTCACTACACTACTTATCGCTCTATCGTTCAATGTTACCACGAACTTTGCTTTAAATATTATTTACATTGTCTAACAATAATCACGAAAACAAGGGTTACTTGTTTGGAGAGCTGCCTGCTTATCTATACGAGTACATATTATAAAACAAAATCTGCCGCAACGACTGTCTATCAGAACGCATTAGGGTTAATTCAGATCAGGCCAAAAAATGCTCAAGCACTTTTTAAGTAGTAATTTAATATAAACTTCATTCCATTTAAACAAAGCTGAAAATAGTTCGCATCATTAAATCTTATCTAATAAGACAGTAGTGCATGTTCGAACATCCTCTCCAAGTCACGCATGACTGCTCAATTCTATATTTACCTGCACCAACTTTTCTTCTCTTAATAGCGCAATAACTTCCAAATTCTAGCCGATCATTTTGTAAATAGAATTAATATTTTGTCTGTACTCTTCGAATCCCAGCTGCGCACTGGCTTTAAGCACGAGCTGATCGAACATCTGCGAGATGGTTCGAATATCCACGAGACTGTTCGAGCATGCACAAGACTGTTAGAGTATCACTGAGTAATTTGCGCTAAGTGTGAATGGCGGCCAAGAACAAGCTCGAGCATTTTTTCGCCTGATCTGAATTGACCCTTAAACTCGAAATCATCGAACAGATTTTCCTGCGGTTTTTATGCACACACGCACAAACAGCGTAAAACTTAGCGTATGAAAATATCATGTTAAATATTTTAGGCAATACTCGTAGTAAGGAACAGGCTAAGACAATGTGTATTTATGAAATTGCCTGTATTACATCAGGTATGCGTTACCTTAGTAGTGAAAATAACTTATTAGTATTCCATGTTATCTATACCTTAATGCCATTTATAATTTCACTCATTAGCTTGATTCGCTTATCTGTTCTCTGAGCCACTTTACGTCTAACCACAGCAGTTAGTTTGGTTAATCCAGCTGCAATAAATAAAACACATTAGATGGTTACTGCAGAGAACTTGAGGTTCAAAAATAAACTGTTTAATGTAGTATTTTACCTTGTATTGGAAGGATTAAGATTACCACGCCGAACAAGCCAACAAAGGGTGCATATCCTGCTGTTTGATATAATATATAAAGGATAACGGCAGCTTGCAGCGGCACCACCCACAAGTAATGTATGAACATGAACGCGTAGTCAAATCTCACCACATCGTTCGACAATAAGTTTACCAGCTTACCACCTGCAACTTCGCCGATCGCTACTTGACTCATGCGAAGCAACTGTAAAAAAGTATAATTTATATACTAGATTCTGTCAACAACTGCACTTTAATATATAAATACGTAACTCAACAGGATATTAATAATCTGTACTCCATCCATCCATCCATCCATTAGCCTTTCAACGTCTACTGCTGGACATAGGTCTCCCCAGGAGAACGCCACAACGAGCGGTCCCGTCATGAGGGATAATGCCGTAATCGCCACGCTTGGCAGGCGGGTTGGCGATCGCAGTGGATGTTGTTAATACTCGAGGGAATGCTGCTGCCCACCCCCCGGTATTCCCTCAGTCGGCTCTTACGACTCTCATAGGTAGAGAGGGGTGGGACAATTCTAAAGCTGGCTCCACACGGCCTATCTACCACCATCTCTACTCCAGGAACTACTAATTTTTTTGGGATAAAACATAGACTTTTCGAGGCACCATACTATATGTATGCAAAATTTCATGATGATCGGTTCAGTAGTAAAAGCGTAAAAAACAAACAAACTTGTTTTCGCATTTCTAATATTTGTAATAAAGGAAAGGTACGTAAGTATACGAAAAAGATTTCAAAACGTAGGCTCGTGTATGGTGCAACATTGGGAGAAATATTGTTACAAAATGTTCTAATATAGGCATCTTTTCAGAGTATTGGATTCTTATGACATTTTTGTGGCTTAAGGTGGCAGGCAAGCCACGGCTCACTTGATGGTAAATGGTAACCATCACTCATAGACTCAACTATACTAAGAGTACTATTAAGCCGCTAATTATAACTTAATTTAGTAGATATGAAATGCAATAATTAATCTATCTATCGCTACAACCAAAATACACTGAGGTACCTACTTGGGAAGTGGTATGGGATAGGGTGGTACTGACCCGCACAGGCCCGATAAGAAGTGAACACTACCTCTTGGTACGCAGCCCTACCACTAGTAAAGCATCGTACGATACTCGTCAGAAGAATGGGGTGGTGATGCATGTATTCTTAGACCGTCACCACAGGGACACAACACATTCTTGAAAATGCAACGGCGTGATGATTTATTTTCTTTTGCTTACCTTTCTATATAGCAGCGACGAACATGCCACTTTAACCCTCATACTGTAGCGTAACACAAACAGAGAATTGTGATGGTGGCACATGAGACTGAAGAAGTTTATACCCAACATAGCGAAGGCATAAAAACCTGCGTCGTACCGAGTCATAGTACTGTCTACAGCCCAGTAGCTGAGGAGCTGAGCAAACAGAAGTGGTTGAATTGTTCTGAAATAAACAAAAAGTAAAGTAAGTACATATTCAATTTATACAAGCCAAATAAACTAAGTTTTTTTATAAACATGAAGCAAAGTAATGATTTACACTGTACAATTTTAATTAACCAAACCCAAATTCTCAATTTAAACATGGTTTGAATTTTGAAGCGAGGCTCTTTATTTTTATAAAATATCTATCTATATTATTAAGTTAGGAAATCTAATAGAAGTCCATTCTCTCCAACCGATTTGCTTAATATTTCTTTCAAATGAAAGGTATTAATTTGTCATCAATCATTTGACATCAGCTAACTTTCACTCATCTCAAGTTATACTCAAACGAGATTTCCTCCTGTGCATTTCTTATGTTTTCATAGCTTTCTTTTTTATATCTCTGGTTGTAATTGAGGTACGCATTTCGTTTTCGTCTAAGAACACTCGCTGGATTGGAAGCCTAAATTGGTCGAGATAGGGGAAGCTAGGTGTGAACTAGATACTTGCGCCTCATGCCGCCCTAGCTGAGGCTGCGGGTGGATGGACCGGGGAACGTCCGCCACCCGCAAGGCCTCCCGCGAAGGTGCGACGCTCCATGTGCGGATGCGTCGCTCAGTAGAGAGTACCCGAAAGGGTAAGCCGCCGGCGGACCACCGAAGGAATGTAACATAGTTCCAGTGGCCCGCCAATAAAGGCGGAGAGACGGCACACGGCGGGTTTCTTTAGTGAGTGCAGGCCCCACACTACCCTGGTCGTGGCCCCGAACGATAGGGTGTGCAGTTAGGGGTGCGGGTCGGAATACCTCCGAGTTGGTGCACCCTGGGCAACGCCGGCACTGCAGTGCCGGCGGCTGAATACCGGCAGGGGACGGGTCTCCGCGTGTCCCTCTGATTAGCAGAGGGCACAGTGGATAGGCCGTACGTCCGCCGTGGAGGGTCGGGGGTGCCACTGTGGCTGGGGTGGGGACAGCGGGGTCACAGTGACCCCCCCGTCCCCGGAGGCGGGGCTTTCAGCCCAAGTGGCGACGGGCTCACTGCTTGCAGTGGGCCGAACGTCTGCCGTGAAGGGCCAGCTGGGCCATAGAGGCCCCCCCGGCCCTGGGAGACGGAGACGGGGCTTTTCAACCTGAGTTGTTCGGCCCGACCCGTAATCCTGAACGGACAGGACCGGGGCTCTTCGGACCGCGGGGAAGAAAACCCTATAAAAAATTACCCCAATCTAAGTTCTGTCGCCCGGCGAGGGATGAATGGCTGGAGGGTATCCAGTCCCGAGGGTGGCACCCTATAGTCGAAGGACTCAAAACTTAAATATGGCGGACGTTAAAAACATCAGTATACCTCCGGAGGGTACCGGGCGCAACGCGTCCGGAGAATCCCTCACAGGGCCGAGTACCAAGACCGGCCCTGTCAGCCCCACGTATCGGAGGGGGGCAACGAACGCCGAAGATAAGGAGATGGAAGGGAGGAGGAAGAAGAAGAGGAAGACCCGTGGGAAGAAACCCACACCTGCGGGTAGTGCTGCCATGGGTGGCGGCTCTACCGCCGACATGGATTCTTTCGACGGTGGCAACACGTCTGCCAAAGTGCCGAGCGCCTGCTTGCCGAAGCCTTTGAAGCCTAAGCAGGGCCCGGCCAAATCGAAAGAGCAACCAGCCGAGCCGATGAAGTAACCAGCCGCATCGGTCGAGCAGCCAGCGCGTCTCCTGAAGCGCCCGATTTCGGAGAAGAGGAGCGCGTCATCGGAGTCGGAGGGCAGCTCTACAGAGATGGGAAGGCCAGGGAAGGTCAGCCAAGAGGTGCCGAGGTGCTACCAGGCGTATAGCGACCTGAGCCTCAACCCTAGCGGATAAGGCCATACTGCAGAGTTTGGGAGTGGGGCTTTCGGTGGAGGAGAAGGTATCTCTCCTCACATCGAAGCTCCGTGAGGAGCCTCCGGCGACGGACGGTCCACCCACGGTAGACCAGATTGCCCAGAAGGTTTCAGATGCCCTGGACGTCGTTCTAACGGTGGCTAATGGGTCGCGGAGCCTTCGGGGCAGTCTCGCGGAGGCCCTCAATAGCGCTACGAAAGTAGCCTATGGAGCGATGGCGTCTCTCCAGGGGTACTCGGTGCCGGGGGAGACTGGGAAGCTGGAGGCGCCCTGCCGCTGCAGGTGCCTCGAAGCGGAGGTGGCAGAGCCCCGTAAGGAGCTCACCGGCCGGCGAGTCAAGCCAAGCCTCGGCAAGGCCGGGCCGGAAACCTCTGCCTCAACGGCGGGCGTGGGGCCTCCGGCCCCTGGTCTCCTTACAGAGGAGCAGATGCGCCAAATCATCGATCGCATTAGTGCCATCTATGACCCGCGCATCGAATCCTTGAGCACTAGGGTGCCGCCGGAGCCAAGACTCCGTCCAGCTCTGGCCGCGGCTGCTACGCCGCCCAAGAGGCAGGGCAAAGCAGGCCTAAGACGGTGCAGAAGGCTGGGCAACGTTCCAAGGGCCAGCTCAAGGAGCAGTTCCCTCCCCTTCCGCATGCTGACCAGCCCTCTTGGGCCCCAGCAAACATACCCCAGGATTCTCAAGTTCCACCACCTGCCACGTCCAGCCCTGCACCCTCTGACGAGGGCTGGCAGACTGTGAACAGCGGGAGGAAAAAGTTCCGGGGTAAAAACAAAAGGGGAACTGCGGCTGGGGCTGCTGCCCAAGCCGTGGAACCTGTAGCGCCGGGGGACAAGCCCGGCTCCAAAAAGAAGCCGCGTAAGCGCAAGCTTCAGACGCCGAAAACGGCAGCAGTGGTGATCACCATGCTGCCGGAGGCGGAAGCGGGCCTGAGCTACCAGGCCATTTTGAGGAAGGCCCAGGCGGAAATCGACGGCTCCGACCTCGGAGGCGTCACCGCCCGGACCCACCAAGCCCGGACAGGGGCTCGAATCCTCGAGTTCCCTGGGGCGGAAGGTCCCAAAATGGCCGACACGATAGCCACGAGGCTGCGAGGTCTGTTCGATGAAGGCAGTGGAGTCCGCATCGCCAGACCGGTTAAGTGCGCTGATCAGCGCATTTCCGGTCTGGACGACTCGGTGACGGCTGACGACGTCCGGGAGACCATTGCCTCGAAAACTGGATGCTCGGATGCCGTCAGGGAGGACTGGACCTGGCGGTGTGGGTACTGTCTGTCTGGGTGTTGCCCTGTCGCGCCCTGTGCCGTCCACTGAAATCTTGGCTGACGCAGGCAGGCTCCTCGTGGGCTGGAGTTCCACGCGGGTTTCCGTGCTGGATCCCCGACCTGCGAGGTGCTATAAGTGCATGGCAGTTGGTCACACCCGATCGACGTGCACTAACTGCTTTGATTGCGGCGGTCTTTGTTTCCGCTGCGGTCAGGCAGGGCATAAGGCGGCAAACTGCACCGCCCCCCCTCCCGGCGTGTGGGTCTCCTGCGACGGATACTCGCGGGGCGGCGGTTGTTGAGTGGGCGGCGTTGACGGGCCTCTGTTTATTTCGTTGTGCGTGCGACGACGGGGCGGGTCGATAGTGGACCTTTCGTTCGCTAGCCCCGACGTCGCAGCACGAGTGAGGAACTGGTGTGTCCTGGACGAGGTTGAGACCTTGTCCGACCATCGGTATATCCGGATTGAGGTCTCCCGATCCCTTCAGGGCCCCAGTAGAGGTCACGCAGCGCGCAGAACTTGCACGTTCCCGCGGTGGGATGTGGGCAGGCTGGATAGGGACCTACTGGCGGAGGCAGCCATTGTACAATCGTGGCTGTCCTCACCAGCCCTGACTGAGGAGGTGGACGTCGAGGTTGGCCGATTTCGCGCTGCGATCACGCAGGTGTGCGACTCGGCCATGCCCCGTGTGCGACGTCCTACACCCGCAGTCAGCGGCGCAGCCGCGATGGAGGGCGGGAGGGCCGGCTGTACGAGGCATACCGCACTTCGCGGGCCGAGTTCAAGCTGGCCATTTGCCGCGCCAAAAGTGAGAAAAGGCAGGAGATGCTGGACGGTCTCAATCGTGACCCCTGGGGTTGTCCGTATCGTGCGGCGCTGAATAAGCTCCGCACCCAGGGCCCCCCTCTCACAGACCCGGCCTCCTCATCGAGATGGTCGAGGGTCTATTCCCGCGACGAGTGGAGCACACACCTCCGGTCATGGCACCGCCAGGTAGCGACCGGGCGGCTGACTTCAGTGTACCACCCATCACTGCGTCGGAAATGGGGGCGGCTGTTGCGCGGATACGTTCCTAGAACACCGCCCCCGGCCCGGACGGGATACTCGCCCGGGCTCTGGTTCTGGCTCTGGACCACCTGGAGCCCCGCCTCAGGGGACTGTTCGTAGCGTGTCTGGCGTCCAGACGGTTTCCTGACTGCTGGAAGGAGGGGAGGCTGGTACTCCTGCCGAAGCCGGGACGAACGCCGGATTCGGTCGGGGCCTTCAGGCCCATTGTGCTGCTGGATGAGGCGGGTAAGATGCTGGAGGGAATCCTCGCTGCCCGCATCGTCCAGCACATGCGTGACGTCGGGCCTGACTTGTCGGACGCCCAGTTTTCGAGCTGGTCGTTCGACAGTCAGCGCGATCATGCGTATGAGGGCCGCGGCCGCGGCGGTCGTCACCGGCGGGGAAATGCTGTTGGCGGTGTCGCTTGACATCGCCAACGCATTTAATAGTCTGCCATTCGGCTGCATCAGGGAGGCGCTCCGGTATCACAGGGTGCCTGTATACCTGAGGCGGCTGGTGGCGGACTATCTAGAGGGCCGCAGCGTCGTCTATGAGAGCCGCATAGGGGACGTTGTGAGGAGACCCAAGTCGTGCGGTGTCCCGCAGGGTTCAGTCTTGGGGCCGCTCCTGTGGGACATCGGTTACGACTGGGTGTTGCGCTGTTGGCTCCCCCCCGGGCTGGCGGTCATCTGCTATGCGGATGACACGCTGGTCATGGCCCAGGGTGGAAACTTCGAGGACAACAGGCGTTCCTGGCCACCTTAGGGACCTTGGAGGTGGTCAGGAGGATCGGGGCGCTGGGGCTTACGGTGGCCCTGGACAAGTCGGAGGCCCTACTTTTCCATGGGCCCCGACGTCGGCACCTGCTACCACCTCGATCACAGTGGACGGGGTCCAGATTGGGGTTCAGGCCCAGATTAAGTATCTGGGCCTGCACCCCGATTAAGTATCTGGGCCTGGTGCTGGACGGGCGGTGGCGCTTTCGCGAGCACTTCCGCCAACTGTCCTCGAGGCTAGTCGACGCAGCGAGCGCCCTTGCACAGCTCATGCCGAATATGGATGGACCCAATAATGCGTGCCGACGACTTTACGCAGGGGTGGTCTGGTTGATGGCGCTGTACGGCGCACCCGTGTGGGCGGAGTCCATGGACGCACTGAGCAGGGCTCTTCTGTGGAGACCACAGAGAGTCGTTGCGTCCAGGGTCGTCCCCGAGGCTAGTCGACGCAGCGAGCGCCCTTGCACAGCTCATGCCGAATATGGATGGACCTAATAATGCTTGCCGACGGGTTTACGCGGGGGTGGTCTGGTCGATGGCGCTGTACGGCGCACCCGTGTGGGCAGAGTCCATGGACGCACTGAGCAGGGCTCTTCTGTGGAGACCACAGAGAGTCGTTGCGTCCAGGGTCATACGTGGATACCGCACGGTGTCGACGGAGGCGGCCTGCGCGTTGGCCGGAATCCACCCGTGGGACTTGGAGGCGGAGGTGCTCGCTGAGGTGTATCAGCGGGTGTCACAAGAGCGGGAGGGGGGCGGACGCCCCCTACCCAGGGAGGTGGCCAGGTGGCAGGGCGACGCCCGCCGAACTGCCATGGCCAGATCGAGGGCTCGGTTGGAGGCACCCCGGGCCGGTCTTTGGACCGTAGGGGCGCTCCAGCCGGTGCTGGAGGAGTGGTCGGAGTGACGGCATGGAGTCCTTACCTTCAGACTCGTGCAGATGCTCTCGGGGCATGGTTGCTTCGGCAGATATCTGCACATAGTCGCAAGGAGGGAAGCGACTCCGGGCTGTCACCACTGCGGCTGTGACGAGGACACGGCGCGGCACACGCTCGAGTCGTGCCCGGCTTGGGCCGAGAAGCGCCGTGAACTCGTCACGGAAATAGGGGGGGACCTCTCACTGCCGAGCGTCATCAGAGCGATGCTTGGCAGTGACAGTAATTGGGCCGCGGTCGCTGCCTTCTGCGAGGAGGTTATCTAGCTGAAGGAAGCGGCGGAGAGGGCCAGGGAGGAGGATTCTTCCGCTGACCCAAACCGCCGCCAGCGACCGGGGTGGCGCAGGCGCAGATACTTGCGCCTCATGCCGCCCTAGCTGAGGCTACGAGTGGATGGACCGGGGAACGTCCGCCACCCGCAAGGCCTCCCGCGAAGGTGCGACGCTCCATGTGCTATGCGTCGCTCAGTAACCCTCTACCCGAGAGAGTAAGCCTGCCATAATGTAACATAGTTCCATTGGCCCGCCAATAAAGGCGAAGAGACGGCACACGGCGGGTTTCTTTAGTGGGTGAGGGCCCCACACTACCCTGTTCGTTGCCCCGAACGACAGGGTGTGCGGTTGGGATCATTTTTTCCCACCTTAACAAAAAAAAAGGGTGTGCAGTTAGGAACATTTATTCACGCATAAACAAAAAAAAAAGGTGTGAACTAGATAAATTGAGCAGCATTTCAAGTGACAATGCTTCTAATTAGCGGGCCGTTAGTTTAATTTAAATTACTTCAATAATTTTATGTGTTAACTAGATGCACTATCGAAACACTGTCTTGCAGAGAAAGACTGCGCATTCTTTCTTTTTTTAAACAGTTGTATTAGTAGTAACTTTAAGATTAACTTGTCATCTATGCCATAATTATATCTACCAAAATAAAAATAAAACAAATTTTATATTTTTGTTTTAAAATCAAGGTAAAGGAAGCTTTTATTACCACTAATCTCCATTTAGTTACGTATATTAGAAAAAAAAAGAAGAAAATTTATTACAACCATAGAACAATAGTGCTAACTTAAAAAAAATCGAAGTACTATATATATTCCACTATACCTACTGAGATAGTAATGCTTTAATGCACCCGCCACCTAGAATGTCATTTACCTATTAAGTTTGGCAAAAAAAGTACCTTTTCGGGTAAATAATCCTTTATGACCTTTCAGCCGAAAAGGGCGGAATAACCACTGTCAATCTTAGTTGTAAATAACATCTCCAATGTGGTGCTTAACCGTTATTACGAGCATTGTGAAAATAAACCTTTTAACACGGTACGGTTATGGTACTAAGTAGGAAAATTTAATCAAACTTAGCATAGCTCAGGTTCTTCGAACATTACAAGTAACCTAAGGACCATAAATCTAGGATCACTTTTAGTTTGTATGTTCTTAAATGACTTACTTAAAGTTACACCACATTACTCTGCAATAGTTGCATAATATATCTATACAGAGTAAGAGAGAAGTATCCCTCATACCATAATTCAAAGAACACAGAAATAGCGTTTCAGAAAACTTTACAATCCGTTTAATTCTTTAATGTACTGGCCAGAGAATAATAAACATATTATTTATTTTTAAGGTTAACTACCTTCAAGAATTAAAAAGGGGGCATCACGTATTATAAAACTTGTCTCCTCGAATAAAAACTTTAATATTTCGTTTAAAAATCTAAATTTAGTGAGTAGGGGAGCCTATGATACCACCGAAGGAATGTAATATAGTTCCAGTGGCCCGCCAACAAAGGTGGAGAGATGGCACACGGCGGTTTTCTTTAGCGGGTGCAGGCCCCACACTACCCTGGTCGTTACCCCGAACGACAGGGTGTGCGGTTAGGAACATTTTTTCCTACCTTAACAAAAAAAAAGAAAGGGGAGCCTATGATGCTGAATGGTGATTTAGTCGAGCGTCGTTGGGACCTAATAGATTTTATAGATTAGTTGATAGGAAGAAAAGAAAAGTTATATACTGTTTCCCCCTTTAGTGGTGGAGACAGCGTCTACAGATTTTGAAAACTGTAAAAAAAGAACATGTAAATGTACTTAAGCTTGTCCGATATTGATATATTAGATGCCCCAACGTGTCTCTGATATCGAAGATATATTCATCTGCCGACTTGCGTAGTGGAGGTGGCCATCCGGCAGGTTAGAAAATAGAAAATAAAATAAATTATTCCAGCGAATCAGATATTGAGGCCCAATCAATGTTAAGTGAACCCTTAACATGCTCCCATTTAAAAGACTGACGATCCGGAAATGACGCAAGCATGTAGTGAATTTTCGAAAATGCATAAAAATCACATATTGAAATACTCGAGCGTATCTGACACGCTATTATACATTACGGACCAGTACTTAGATATATATAATATATAATCTAATATCTTTAAACGAACAATTCTTGTATATATATATATATATATAAATATATAATCTGAATCTCGGAAACTGTTCCAACGATTTTCATAAAATTTAGTATGCAAGGGGTTTCGGAGGTGATAAATCGATCTAGCTAGGTTCATTATATTATTTCATTCATTATATTTTTTCAGTTCATTATATTATTTCATTAGATATTTCTTTAAAAATATATAAAACATTTTTGTTGTTATGTGAACCTATATACTCGTAATACGACGTTTTTTAATAAAATGTCCGTTAAGATGTGTAAGGAAATTCCTCCCATATTGGAGGATGCTTATGTACCGTAAAGAAAGAAAATAATGAATAGGTTCAGTAGTTTGCGTCAAAATCTATGTACCTACGAGGAGGGATCAAAAAGTAGTGAGAATGAGATAGAATATAATGACTATTGATAACTTAATAATTTATTTTTCTACATAGTCTCCGAGTCTCGCTACGCACCGAGTCCAGCGCTTTTCCAAGGCTACAATCCCTTTCAAAAAAAAAGTTTTGTCTTGGTCCTCCAAAAAGCTCTCCACGGCATCCATCACCTCGTTATCGTTTGCGTACCTGTTTCCCCTTAAGTATTCTTTCAATTTGGGGAACAGATAAAAATCGCTAGACACCAGATCTGGTGGTCAACCAATTCAAAGCCAGCTTGCTGAATGGCAACCATCGCAACTGCCGACCTGTGAACGGGTGCGTGTCGCGATGAAACAGCACGCCCCTTCGAAGTTTCCTTCTCCTTTTCTCTTTGATGGCATTCCTCAACTTGGGAACTAAAGCTGCATAATATTGGCAATAGTGGTTCCACGCTTCAGGTAATCAATCAACAATATCCCTTCTGAGTCCCAAAATATTGAGGCCATAACCTTGCCAGCCGATGCCACGGCACGAAACTTCTTCGGGGTCGGTGATGATGGCCGTTTCCATTGCGAAGATTGCTGTTTTGTCTCGGGATCAAAATGATGGACCCATGTTTCGTCCATTGTTACGAAACGAGACAAAAAGTTTTCAAAATCTTCTTGAAACTTGTCCAACAATATCTTCGAAATTTCAAGTCGATTTTGTTTCTGACTGTCGGTTAACATTCTCGGCACCCATCTTGCGGAGACTTTTTTTCATATTCAAAGATTGTTTCAATATGGATTGAATACTTCCATATGAAATGCCCGTTTCTTGAATTAAGTATCGGATGGTAACTCTTCGAGCGCTCAATACAATTTTCTCGACTTTCGCAACATTTTCTTGGGTGACTGACGTTGATGGACGGCCGCAACGATGTTCGTCTTCCGTGCTCGTTCTCCCTACTCGAAATTGAGAAGCCCACCTTGCAACAGTGGAATACGGCGGAGCAGACTCTCCTTATGTTGCCTCCAAATCGCAATAATTCTCTTGCGTCGTTAACTTTTTTAAACAGAGGTATTTAATAACGGCTTGCGCTTCGTTTTTCTCCATTTTCGAGAACACGTTCCGACACGAAGCAAGCAAATGACTACATTCAGAAAAAATAAAAGAAACTCGAAGATTTTTTTCTTTATTAATATTACAAATATGTATCTGAGCTATGCCTGCCAGTATTTATTTTTTTTTCTTACCAAGGAGTATGTCATTCTCACTACTTTTTGATCCCTCCTCGTATTATGAACACGATAACGAATTTGTTATGATATATCAGTACATCTATCTAGCGTACAGCGTAATAACTATTAAAAATAAACGGATTAGTCATATCTACCTCAATACGGCTATCAAAACGACATAGATAGCGCCAGGCATGTAGGACAACCAATATGCTCTCCATAGCGCTTTCCACAGCGCTGGTTCCCTATTATCTCGTGCTGCTTTTTCTAATTCAGCAAACCAGTACCTATAAAAAAATATCATCATCGTCATAATTTATCAATCTACTCGAAATTCTTTATATTTCTAAGTCAATCTCACTACCAATAAAAAGTTATTCGTCACTTTATAAGCCACACTTGTGTGTTGTGAGGAAGGCAACTAATTATAATTAGGTATAAGTAATTTTATTGTTTATATATAACAACAAAATTACTTAAGCAAAGGAAAATATTTCAGAGGTTGAAAATATTGTACCGCTGACTTCATCCCCATTATACCATCAATGATCAAAGTCACAGCGGGCTTTAAATATTCGTGGACATTCAATAATTTCTGTTTGGACCAGTGACTAGTTGCAAACGTCGGTATTCCTCTTCAAGAATAATGTGTATCTTTAAGCAAAGAGAATGTTTAAAAAAATGTGTGAAACGTGTGTGTATGAGCCAATTTATTTATATATTATTTTTAACTATACGATAACTATCTACACTAGTATCTGTAACGTCTTTGTAGGATCTCTACTGGTGTTATTATATTAAGGTGAAGGTGTGGTTCGCTTTTATGCAAAAATACAATATATGTAGAACATATAAACTTAATCGAAAAGTGCCCCAGATCGATACAGACAGTACGTGTAAAAAATAATTTGATTTCTTGGATTTTGATCTGTATTTTAGCACTTGACATGCTCAGCTACTTTAAAGAATAAATTAAAATATTCACAAATAATTTGTCGAGTTCTTGCATCAAATTTAAAATTAGCTCCTTAGCTGTACCCATGGTATTAGAACCACGATTGACAGTTACCGCTTAGCGCCATGTTACCATTAGTTACCTGAAAGTAAAAGTAAGTATAACTCTTACCGTTCAAAATAATCTCCTTGCCTGTCAGAATCATATCTCTTGCTGGGAATAATAAGATCTTTTTCCTGTACATCTCTTTCATTTCCTGTTATAAGCACAGGACAAATCCACCACATAAAAAGCCGCG
Organism: Leucoma salicis; assembly: GCA_948253155.1. Taxonomy (NCBI): domain Eukaryota; kingdom Metazoa; phylum Arthropoda; class Insecta; order Lepidoptera; family Erebidae; genus Leucoma; species Leucoma salicis. The sequence goes on from OX411805.1 coordinate 16,048,579, forward strand.
ATATAATATTTGCTTTGTATCTTTCCTTAGTTGTTCCTTCAACATTGGTATTTCCATTTTGCGTTGACTTATTGGCAGTATCCATTATAATTAATTTTAAAAAAATGCACGTACTATTCACATATCACATTTGTTAAATTTCACTACGGACGAAGCTCACGGAATAATCTTTAAATAGCAACTAGCAATGTATAATTAGACCGCTGGTGCCTAATCTTGAGCCATTTAGTACAATGATAACAATCATGAAGATATATACTTAAGTAAAACTTTGGACGGCAATTATCGCTCAATAATACATATATTTGATATGATTGTATGCTTCTTATAGATTATTTATATCGTAATTTATCAATCACATTTAACATTCAGTGATTAGTCTGAAAACATCTATTGGCTAAAATAGAACTGTTAAATAGATCTTTCTTGTTCTATCCATCCATCCATCAGCCTTTTAAAGTCCACTGCTGGACATAGGCCTCCCCAAGAATGGGGGATAGCGCCGTAATCGCCACGCTTGACAGGCGAGTTGGCGATCGCAGTGGATGTTGTTAATACTTGAAGGAGTGCTGCTGCCCACTCCCTCGGTATTGCTTTCTTTAAAACTCTAACGTACTACCAATTTATTAACATTTTACTTGTGCATTATTTCTCTTATAGCTTGTTGATATACACGAATACTTCATATTATGTGTAGCCGAGTTTATCGTGTTAAGGCGATTACGATTCTATTTCTATAATACGAATACTCTAATTAGAAACGGACTAGAATAGTTTAAACGTGATAACGTGTATAATCAATCGTATATCCAGCTATAGTTACAAAACTACGGCATATTTATTCTTATCTATATTTAGGTACTACCTTCTATAATTACTAACCCTTCCACAGCAGCGTTCGCATGTTAATCTTAAACTTACTAATATTATAAATAAAAAAGTGCGTTTGCTTCTTTGTTGCGCCTTTCAGGCCATAATTACGCAAGCGATCATCATATACGAACCAGTACAGAATCCAGGAAGATACTTTTTATCCCAGCAAAATAGACGGTTCCTGTGAGATATAATTTCTTTGTTGCCTGATTCTGTAATCTGAATCTGAATCCAGTGCTGATATAAAATAAATGCCCTACTTTAAAACCTAGAATGTGTCTCTATCATTATAATCCTGACTATTATAAAGCTGTAATAGGGCTATGTCTGATATACATCTAAGATATTTGAGAAAAAATAACTGCATTAGGCTATATAGGAATAACCTGTATAAGGCTATATAGTGTCTGAACACAAAAATTTTTTTATATATTTTTCTATTTGTCTGTTTGTCTGTTTATGCATCAGGCAAAATCTACTGAACAGATTTTGAAGCAACTTTGTTATTTAATAGCTCTTAATTAGACTTAAAACTTGTATACATTTTATCTCGCTACTATATCGGGAACCTGAGATATAACCTAAAAACTACCTAATCATAATTAGGTTTTCATGCTTTTCCACGTGTAATGGTCTCAGTCAGGGTTTACGTCATAAAAAGCTATATCACCACCATTATTGTCATAAAAAACACTTGTCAATCTGTTCCTTCCGTTGCTCTATGACTTGTCTCCTCTAAGCATAGATATAGTATATACTAACCTAATTACTATATCTAAGCCTCTAAGAGTGAGAGGGGTATATGCCACCACGCTGGTCCAGTACGAATTGGTAGACTATATAATATTAGTTAGGTTTATCGTATAAGATGATATTGTAATTGAAAGACCTATGGATGAAGGTGATAATGTAATATTTTTGTCATTTTTGTTCATCACGAAATGTTTTATGTTTATACGTACTTATCTGTATTTTCTCTTTACAAAGTTTATTTTAAACAAGCTTAATAAAGAAAATAACCAGTGTATAAAGATGCTATGTTCAAGAGGTAAGCAAGTAGCCACAGAATTGTATGAAAGTGTTATGGGCGCATTACGTTTCACGATTACGCATAGACCATGGAGGGTGTACCCGCACGTATACGTGCCTCTACAGATATGCCGTGAATTAGGGTAAACTTAGCTGTATTCAAGGGGGGAATTAAAGAAATTTTGGAGCAGTACCCGTCCTTGGAGGTAGTGGTCCTCGGAGATTTTGCTCACCACAAAAAGTGGTTGGGTCTCGGACCAATGATCATTCAGCCCAGTTCTCTTTAAAATGGATTCGGCCTATAGTCTCCCACATCTAGTTATCTTCTACTTATCTTCTGCTGACTATATACCCACATTGTGACCGGGTGGTGGTTGATGACCCACGTACGTCGCACTGTCTGGGTCGTAGTACTGCCCATAATGATATAATACCTCTTAAAAAAAAATACATAGGTGTAAAAAACATTTCAGTGGAAAGTTCCGAAGTCTAACATATACATATAGTAAAAAATATGGAACGATTTTGGTTTTAAAAGAGTTAATACGAAGTACTCCATTTGATTGTGCATTCACACGCTTGTATTCAAAGCGACATTCAACGGGCACGAGCATGAGTATATGTTCAACGCAGCAAAGTTCATGCGGATAACGTTCCTCGTGAATGTTAGTCACCACACATTCATGTTATCGCAGTGGGTAACTGAGTGTTTTATCTATAAATACACAATTAATTAGAGAGGCGTAGCGAACACAAGTTGACATGAGATTATTATATTATTATTTTTATCAAAATTGAATATTTTAACTGTTGTGTCTCAATTTATATACGAAAATCTGTTGTATGTCAAGAAAAACATCGGATGTTTTGACAAGTATAGCGATGTTCATCACATTAATACTAGGAACAAAGGCAATCTTATTGCACAGAGTACTCGTCTCCACAGAATTAGTAGATCTTTTATGGGGCAATGTATATGCTGTTACAATAAGATTCCTGAAAATGTCCGAAACATGCCACTAAATAAGTTTAAGAAAGCCATAAAAATTAGACTTTGTAATCAAGATTATTACACTGTTTCGGATTATCTTGAGGACAAAACAAAATGGGCTAGAGCAGCTCCTCATTAATTAATTTTCAAAATTGTTTTGTATGATATAATGTCATTTTATTTATAAAGATTATACTAAATTGTAATAAATTGGCATTTAAAAAAGTGGCCCATGAGTTTCTTGCCGGGTTCTTCTCATGAAAGGCTTTACTTCGGAATCCGGCCGCTTGTGGCGATTGCAATCGCCACTTTGTTATTGCGGATGTACTCGCCTCAGGCGCTCGTGTTGATTATTAGTGTATTCTTGACGATTTTAAGTCTATTTAATAGGCCTATGAAATAAAGATATTTTTGAATTTGAATTTGAATCAACAAATGCGTTTGCGTCACTACATTTAAATAAAATCTGGAAATTCCAGTATAATACAGTGCCTTTAGAGTTTTCTGTTGATTTAAGGATATTCTATATCTAATAGTGCTCCAGGCAAACTCAACGGCCAACAGTCTAGCTAGTAGATTAAGGACGTGCTCCTGGTATTGCTGAGTCAATGAAAGCTTTTTGATCTATATTTTTTAGCATTTGACATGCTCCGCCACCTTTTAAAGTATAAATTATTTGAGAATAAGGAAAAAGAGATTTTCCTTATTCTCAAATACAAATTCCCGCTAGTACAAAAAATCTCTTTTTCCTTATTCTCAAATAATTTATACTTCAATGAAAGCTGTTACGTCTCATTAGAGGATCCACGGTGCTTTTACAGAAGAAACCTGTGCCTTTTCATCTTTAACTTTCATTGCTGACGTTCTATTCAATTTGGTGCGGCGCATTCAATAATGAATATGTTACACGACGCGACACTAACGTTATAGATCTTCTACGAGCTTGTTTTATATGTGCGACGAGACCTATTATTATATTTGGTTAAAATAAGTGTTAAACGCGTCATCAAATAGTATCAAATTTAATTGCAAATTTAAACTTACTATATTGGAATAATGCATGTAAATGCACCTGATAGGTGGCGCGGTCGTAAAGACATCTAAAACAAATAAGAAGTGGAGATTTGGAGTCGCTGTTGAGTGACTGCTATAGCTTAGGGGTCCAGAGCACTTCCCCGGATTGGGTGGTACGCGGGTTAGAAACCTGCTCGCAGTAAAGCTCTCTTTTTCAACTTTCACAATTAATATGTTTTGTAAAGTAGCTGAGCATGTCAAGTGCTAAATACAGATCAATAGAAAATAGTATTTGTACATTACAATCCTTACTAATATTATAAATGCGAAAGTGCGTTTGGTTTTTATTTGTTTCTTTGTTAACGCTTTCACGCTATAAATATTCAACCCATCACCAAACATAGTCTTGACCGAAACAGAATAAATAACCCGTAATAGTAATTATACAGTATTAATTACACATGATGTAAGGATATGATCCCCTTTTTTAAATATAGAAAGGTGTTATAGGTGATATGCTTATACATGACAATGTTTTATCTCAACAATAACCAAGAAAAACAGTCACCAAGAAGAAGAGTTTGTCTGGCCTCGTGGCGTAGTCGGTAGTGTAACAGACTTCCATGCACTTCCCACTCAGGACAACTACTTGCGTGATAAACGCAGATATTTGTACTGCTTCTGGGTGTTTTCTATCTAGTATATCCATGTATTTACAAAAAAAAACTGTAATATATGTATTATATCCGTAGTCTGGTACCCATAGCACAAGCGTTAAGCATACACTAACAAAATTTAGATCTTCTAAAGGTGCGCCCGTTAATGCTGTGCCGTCGTTTCGTACGCATTGTACTGACACGCAACATCAAACCGCGCTCGGTTCGTTTGTATGAAGATAACTTACTTGTTTCCTTATATTATGGCATGATATATCGTCATTTTAATGTTCCATTGGATTATGTAGCATATAACAAGGAATTAAATGTCATTTACAATATATCCCAATCAAACGGATATAACAAAGACTTATTAGACAGATTGATTAAAGGAAACCAGCATAGTAAAACAACTTTTGTATCTAGATATTTTTATATATATTTTTAGCATTTGACATGCTTAGCACTATACGTTAAACACAAAGTGAAAAATGTGAAATCGAAAATAACAGTCAGGAGCAGGATTTGAACCTGCATCTCCTGGATACCGTCCAGATGCTTTTTGTTTTTAACTTTTGTATCTTTTTACAGCAGAACAAACCAATTTTACGTGCACTTTCTCTTATTTTGATGGCATATCAGACAGGTTAGCTAAGACAGTGAGGGTTCACAGTATCTAAACCGCATTCAGGTCTAACATTTCGGTTAAAAATCTTGGCAACGGTAGTGATAGTATTGATAAATGTAAAAAGTCTGGCGCATACTTCTATATTGGAATGGCAAATAATAATGTTTATATAGGACAAACCGTATTTTGAAACTCGTTATAAATAACATATAGCTGCATATAGGCATAATTACCCACATAAGTCACATTTTGAGAAACGTCTATTAGATTGTAATCATACATTTAATAATAGTCATTCATTCGAGCCCTTAAATATTTGTGACAAAAATATTAGACTGTCCGTTTAGAACAATTAGAAATAATTAAAGAAAATAAAAACGTTTTGCTGAATAAACAAACCAACTGTAGTTCCCCACTACTAAACTTGTTTTCATATCGTTTGAGTGATTCGTCATAACTCTCAGGTAGTGGAAGGAGTATAAAAGCAAGGTACACGAGTAAGCTTCGCTCATTTGTTGCCAAGCAGTCCTGAGGATCCCTTGTTTAGAGGCGAACCACGTGTCGAATTTGTGTTCGTATTTTTGCAGCATATTGCAACGTTGTGGTTCTCAGAGTCCTGCCGTATTGCATGGTTATGTCGCGTTGGTGAGATTTTTTGTCATTGTCGTGCATGCTACTCTGCTATTACCACGTTCTCCTCTATCTGTGAGAGTGCGGATTGGCAATCTTAGGTTATTTTGTGTGTGTCCAAAGATAACCGGGATTGACAATCCGTGGTGGGCTCTCCTCCTAAAATATCCATTCTATAATAATAACAATGTGTCGCAATTCAAGAAAAATTCAAATCAATTATAATATAATAGCTCAAAATTATAATTCTGGTTAAAAAATAGGTTAACGGGGTATTTTTACGTGCGCCTACTATTATATTGGTTTAGTATATTCATACAATGTAATAAACATCTATTACTTGCAATTTTTTTGTCTTGCTGCTGAGGTTTTTACATTACTAAAAAATGAAACAATTGTAAACTTATTTATTCAGTTTACTTTTTTTAACAAGTTACATAAATTTAATAATAGTTGTAAAAATATTACAAAAATAACAGTCAATAAAATATTTAAAGGACTTTCGAATGTACGGGGCATACTTTAAAAGCTGAGTCACAAGTGCATTTTGATTCTATTAAATTTCTTTCAATATCTTCTACTAGCATTTTTACGTGACAAATGGGTACTTTATCACAGTTACATTTTTGGTTTGATGTCTCTGTACCTATTGTAGATACACTTTTTGACGATTTTTCAAAGTAATCATAAATGTATGGAGACTTAATAAAATTGTCATTAATTACTTCGAACTCATTTTGTATTGCTGGAGGGCATTCAAAGCAGTTAAATAATTGTTCACCCTCTGCATCAGTTCCTGGCGTCGTACCCTCTTCACGAGTACTCGTAGTGAGATTAATAGTGTCAAGATTTGGCTTAGTGAGCAATACGACTATATTTTTTTCTGTTTGAACATCATTTATACTAATATTCATATCACCATTTTGTTCTTGAAAAACTTCTGACTTTTCGCTAAATGGATTGCAATTTACACTTACAATTTCAATTTCATTTTTGGTATCGTTCTCTTTATATGAACTACTTTGAATGTTGCAATTTTTATTAGAAACAAATATTTTCGGACTATTATTTATTTCATAATTACTATTATGAAGCACACATTTAGAGCATGAAAGGGAACTTTTATTACCACCGCAAGTACACTGTGAGGTATAACCAATGTAAGACTCGTTTAGTAGAGGTGATTCGTGGTTACTGGTAAGCTGTTTATCTGCTTTAACATTAGATTCAAAATATAGTAGGTTATTTAAATCCGGTAACGACTTTACAAATCCTACGTTAATATTTTGTTTTATTTTTTGTTTTGATCTGACAACAACGTCACTATTTACTAAAACATCGGCATATAGGTTAAGTAGTATCTCTTTGTTCCTGCATAATTGTAAAAATTCGTTGTCGCATACTGCGTTATTAAGATTGTGATAATGGCCAAAATAGTCAGAAATAACTACTTCAGATTTCTTTTTTGAAACAATACAATTTATTTCAGGGATCCGCTCGTTTTTACTATCCATTATGTCCATATTATCACAAGATTTGGTAACCATATACAATTCAGGCGATACTTGAGCTGATATCGTTTGTGTGAGAATCAAAGATTTAATAGAGTTTTGCTTCGATTGTTGCCTCAGTAATAATTGTGCTTCACAAGATTTGGTTTCCATCCATAAATTTGGAGTTATTTGACACGAAATATTCTGAATATTGGCTATTGGTTTAGCAGAATCTTGCCTGAATATTTGAAAAGTGCTATTTGCGTATTTTTTTACAGAAATATTTGTATCCCTTGATGGCAATTTCTCCGGCTCAGAAAAGTGCTCCACTATAAAACTGTTCATGAGAAATTTATCATTATCCTTACACTTACAAAGGTGTTTTAGTCGTTGAAAATCGTTTTCAATTAAACTACATACTTTTTCCATAATTTCAGGTAAAAATACATCATTATTTTTATTTGAAAACTGCAGCCCTTGAATACGATTTATTTTAATTTTTAAGTACTCCCTTAAAAGTCCATACGCCCTTTTCCAACTTCCTTCGGGCTCAATACATTTCATTTCATTAGCATAATTTGATATGACTTCTTTTACTCTTTTTAGAATTGTGGCCATTATCCTTTCTTCTTCTTCGGGAAGGATACATGTCTTACAATTGCATTTTTTAAGCTCTTTTAATTTTTGTTTCAAATAGTCTGCTAATAGTTGAAAAGCATTTTCTTCCAGATCCCTTGAACAATCTTTATTTGTGTTACAACATATACATGGTTCTATAGTATTCTCTGAATATTTTAAGTTTTTTGAATCAAGAGTACTTTTTTGATCATTTTTGTTTTGTAAGTCGCTAAAATTTTTGAAAATATAACTTTTTAATTCCTCAAATTTTTCATTGCATTCACATTTTGTTTTTTCGTTATACAAATGTATACCACTCTTTTGTGCTAGATTATTTTTACGGAATTCACATTTAATTTTTGACATATTTTTGTTTGCAACGGAATTCCCAAGTTCATTTATTTTTTGATTTTCTATATCTTTAAGAGTGACACCTAAAAACTTTATATAGTAGTCAATATTTTTTGGTAATAATTTAGTTTCAGCAATATCATTTGCCATTATATCTGTTTGATTTAATGCATGCTGCAATACATTCATGTGACTAGTTTTAGTTTGTTGTTTTTCTTGAATAATTTGGTTTGGAATTAAAAAAGTTTCATTTGTTTTACTCACAATTACAGGTATTTGTTCAGTTTCCTCTTTTGGATCAATGCTTTTAACATCTATAACATTGTTTAATATATTTAAATTTGTAGTAGTATTGTTTTTTCCATATAAATGTTCATTCAAAATGTTTGTTTTTTTTAAATCCTTAGAGTCGACTTTACTTATGAATTTTTCAATTGGTGAGTTATATTCATTTGAATGATCTTTCAAAATACTTTTGTTGTATTCGTTTTGTAGTTCTGGTTTATTAATACTTTTATAAGAAAATTCATTGCTTTTATCTAGGTTAACGTCGGCCATGTAAATCGATGCAGTATTGACTGCACGATGAAAATTAAATAATCTTTTACTTTTGCCTACTTCATGCATATCTTTAACTATCTCTTTATCATGATTTTCATCTGTTTCCTCTGAAAAACTCACTTTTGAATCATTTTTGACTTTTTTGGTTTTAGAGCATTTATCTGGAAAACTTTTACATACGACACTACTTTCAGTACCATTTACTGTTTTTTTTTGTGGCTCTGACAAATCATATTTCCATTTGCTTAAAGTTTCCAATAATTTATCGAGAGAAGTGGTAGATGGAAGCTCGTGAAGACATTTAGACTTCTTTTCAAAATAATGAGATATCCCAGGCTTATTGTTTACATCGTTATACTCTGAAGGTAACAAGTTTAAATTTATAGGTTTATTCTGTGTTATAGGTGAAGCATGAAGTATCATATGCTTAGATTTTTTAGATTTGAGAGATGATTTTACATTAGTACCTAATGAAGAATTTTCTACGGGTTTATTGGCCTGGATTGGTCCACACAAGCATAAATTAACTGCATAGGATTGATGATGGTTATATTTTCTGGGCTGTTTTGTAGGTTTTTCATTTACAAAAGATTTTCTAGGGCAGCTTGTATCAACAGTTCTTTTTCTTGTACAACAAGTTTTACCAGGAGTCGTGCATCTTGGTGGTTTCTTGTTTGGCTCTAACTGGACACTTTGAATGTCTTTACTTACGTAGTTTTCGTTTTCTGGCCCCTTTAAAAATAATCACAATTACAATACCTTTTATCTAATACTTAATTATTTGTTAAATTAAGGAATTTGTTACATAGAAAACTCCTTGTTGGAAAAAGTAATAATAATACAGTTTTAGTGTCTAAGCATAAAATAATAGAAAAACCAGTAAGTTTCGAACCAGTCAGGGTGCCCGACACTTGATAGTATGTGATAGTGGCTATCACTTACTATCAGGTGTGTTCATAGACTTAGTAATACCAAAAGCACAGCCAAGTCACCATCCGCCGGGAAGTTTAACCATTACGCTTATAATTATGCAACATATCGAGATGTGCCACGAGCGTTTAACACAATACAGACGGTGATATCGAACCCTTTGTCCCAGGTGAGCGACGGTACGCGACACGTAGCGACGCGACGTAATGCGACTAATACTTTACGCGACGTGTGTCCTATTTTGTAGTCATTCGTGAGCGACAAATGCGACAATCTCAGTTCATTATTGTGCAAAATCACAAATTATTGTTTTAACCATGGGCATGTAATGTAAGTGCACGTCTTTAAGTTGTCACTTCACACTGCGTTGCATCTTGTCGCGCAAAAAACAAGTCCACACTTCGCCGCGTTTCGTCGCATTCATATTAGTCGATAACGTAGTCTAGTAGTACATACAACGTCTATTACATATTTTCGTGTCGCGTTGCGTCGTATGGTATTACCGCGTTTGTTGTTCACCTATAATAGCACAACGGGTAACCATCCGGGTTCGTCACTGACGTCCGTCTAACAGCAACTGAGGGCTCAAAATAACAATCGTTTTCTCCAAGCTTTAGCAATTTTGTAGTTGAAAGGCATTAAAGTCAATCGGCTTATAACTTCGAAAAATCAGATGTTCCTGTCGAATCTAAATGATTTTGTGTGAATTCTGAGCAACATTTAACGTATTATATACTTTATAATGCCTTAAACTCATTGAATTAATAACTGATACTTTCATCGCGATCGGCTTTTGGTGCAAATTTTAAATACATAGTATATTATTAAAAACATCATATTTATCTACGGAAAGGTTACACTAATATTTTAACTCTATTGTTAAATTTAACTTTGTAAAAACTTACCACTTTTTTATATATTTCAGCAATGATTTCTTCCATTAATTTCAAATCCCCTCTGTTTATAGAATCCTATAATAATGTAGTTAATACAGTAACAAATAAAATAACTGTCCTGCATGGTAATGAAATCTACAGAATTCGGAACAGGAATTATGGCATTTGCGAGACGAGCACCTAACACCCGCTGTCACTCTAGGGCCCGTAGAATGTAACTCACTAAATCGTATCGACATCGTATCGACATCGTATTGTCTCGCTTGTGATTGGTAGAGAAACCGATGCGTGATGCTGCAATAATCACTCTGCCAATCACGGTGATCTCTCAACCAATCACAATGACACTTTGTGATGTCGATACGACGAGTGAGATACATTCTAAGCCCCTAGTTAGGAATGAGATTCTCAAAATGTGCCCATGTACATTTTTAGATCCACTAGTCGGGAAACCCTGTGAAGGAAGAGCATTGTAACAAGGTCCTCCAGCGCTTCTACCTTGACCTTGGTTAAAAACGTATCCCTTTCCTGGATGTGTAATACACCTCTGCCTACCCCTTCGGGGATATAGGCGTGATGCTATGTATGTATATATATATATAGTCTATAAGTACACGTGATAATAAACATGAATATACCTTTTTTAGATTTTCAATTTGAAGTTTAAGTTCTGTAAGATCCCGTTGAGTACGCTCCCAACTCGATGGTTTCTCATTAGATACTCGGTTCTGTATTTTTGATTTTTTCATTTGGTCTTTAAATGGTGTTGTAACATTCGTTAAACATGGTAAAACCGTAGCTAAAACAATGAGAAATAAATTCAATGAGAAATAATTAAAAAAAAAACGATAGAATACCTTTTTTTTTATTGCAGGTAGTGGCAAACGAGCCACGGCCCATCTAATGGTAAATGGTAACCGTCGCTCATGGACTCAAATATACCGAGAGTATTGTCAAGCCGCTGCTCACCATTTCATTTCACCGATATGAAATGAAAGAGTAAACGGCTATCTCCTGCTACATCCAAAACGCAACGATTTGCTTCATGGCCGCTTACACGGGAGATGGTGGTACCAACCCGCTCGGGCCCGATACCAAGTGAGTACTCCCAGTTGGTACCCAGCCCTACCACCAGTCATGCAATGGATGATAATTGCTTACTTCCCTTAGTCGCCTTGGTATTGGCCTTGGGTTGGTATCTCGGGCACTCTCACTCACCATACGAAACACAACGGTAGCTACCACTACTGTTGGTTCACGCTGATCTTTTGTGAGAGAATGGTACTTCCCCGATCAAGCCGGTCCATTCAAAACAAACAAACAAGGCTCAATATGTCCGTAAGGATTGAGGAGCCACTTTTCGTATCTTAATGAAATTATTATACTTATTTAGTAGTAAGTTTAAAAACATTGTAGGATCGACCCGCGATTTTGTAGTACAATACTTCAAAAGTTACCAAAACATAAAGGTGGTACCTCAATCTAAATGTTTGGATTGAGGAGCCATGTCAGAACTAGGAATATGATAGATGAATATTTATCAAAATTTGGTATGATTGTGTTTGGTATGATTTGAGTTGGAAATTTGGTATGATTTGAGAGTAATTAGAAGATAAAATCTGAGCTCAGTAGTATCAAAACTAAAAAGTTACCATACATTATATATGGCTCCTCAGACCATACATATATGACTCATAATTTTTCAAAGAAGCAGTTATTCAATTAATGCGCAATTTTTTAAACATTTAGTACTAAGTATATTAGATTTGTAGGACAAGAGTCAGTAATTAAAAATTTATCAATTGGGAGATATGGCACATTTTATCTTGCTCCTCAATTGAGATGCTTCCGTAAATAGATTTGTCTCTATCTACTTATACTTGTGACGAAATTTGGAACAAAAAACATTTATGTTTTGTATAAAATTATACTAATTGTACGTTTAATCATACCATAAAAAAAATTCAATATCTACGAAGTTATTAGCTATCCTATAATATCCTAACAAATTGTTTTGAAGGGTGTTACGTACGGAACCACAAGGTATATCGCCGACGCCGCATGAACCCCAATACACGTAAATTGAGGTCGTCAACGTCCGGTTAGCCACGAGCCGCCGACGAAGCATATTTCGCAACATTTACTTTATGCAGTTTTGTGTAACATTATATTAATTCTATTCTAATATCGATAGGATTCGGTAGTTAATAATCATATTGTAATTTCTAATAATTAAAGTAATTTTAAGTAAATTTGGTTTTTTTTCGATCCTCCGGCGGCAGCAAACGTAATTGGCGCAGTCGGTAGGATGCTCGCGGGTCGGTTCGCGAGACTTAGAATCATCTCATATCGATATTCGCGTTCGCGAGTCGCCCGGGTGGCTATCAAGTCCCGTCAAGAGTATCCAGAATCTACGAGAGCTGCGCAGGTGGAGAATCCGAACTTCGATTCACGGAGAAGAACCAGATGATGAAATATTTTATGTAAGTACACTTGAATCATTCTCGTGTTGCTTCCTTTCTGTACCTCCTAAGTTCCAATCATTTTTCGTCGCGAAAAATTTTATTCCCGGGAACCTGCATCACGTCAGGCTCGCCGGCACACAGTAGATATTAATAGAGACTTAGATAGTGATTTATTAGATTTTAATTTATCCAATTTATTTTCAATTAATATGGCTCAACAACCCGACGTTATTTTTAAGGCCTTACGCCTTGTGCCAGACTTTGACGGAAATCCTAATATATTAACTAGGTTTATTAATATTTGTGACCACGTGGTATCCCAATATGCGAGCGCCGAGCCAGGTAGCGAGCTAGGCAATTTATGTCTATTAAATGGTATTTTAAATAAGATCACGGGACCCGCAGCATCCACTATTAATTCTAATGGGATTCCTGAAACTTGGGCAGGAATTAGATCGGCTCTCATAAATAATTTTTCAGACCAGCGAGACGAAACGGCTCTGTACAATGACCTCTCATTAGCTACACAGGGTAATAAGACACCGCAGGAATTTTATGACCATTGCCAAACGTTATTTAGTACCATCATGACTTATGTGACGTTACATGAAACTTTACAGACAACTATTGACGCTAAACGGACTCTTTATAAAAAAGTTACCATGCAGGCTTATGTACGCGGACTGAAGGAACCTTTAGGTTCTCGTATACGGTGTATGAGACCGGAATCAATTGAAAAGGCTCTAGAGTACGTGCAGGAAGAACTTAATATAATGTACCTGCAACAGCGTAATGATCACTCAAAACCCCAGAGCGTCCCTAAGATGTTCATGCCTCCTACCATGCAGCCTATGCTCACAGTAACTTAGCTATCCCGCGACCACCAGTGCCGAACTGGCCTACACCGTTAGGACAACGTGGCTATCAGCCTCAACCTCAACCTTTCAGATTTAATATGCATAACCAAAATCAAAACCGCATGCCGAATAGAACACAACAGATGTTCCGTGCACCGCCACCGAACTACCACCCACAAAGTAATGTATTTAGATTGCCACCTAGGAATATTCCACCACAAGGTATGGGACCTAAACCTATGAGTGGAGTTCAGCATTTTACACCTAAACATTTACCCACTATGTCTGGACACGACTGGCGTAAATCCGGTAACCCTCTAACCTAGAATCTAGCCGCAACATTCGGGACCAGGATTTTCAGTTAAACAGGACGTCAAAAGGGCAAAGATAGATATTAACTTACAGACACAAAGACAATTACCGTACATTGAGTTTGCAAACCCTCCGTTAAAATTCCTAATAGATACAGGGGCCAACCAATCATTTGTTAGTCCTAAAATAATAGAAAAATACTTCTCTAACCATAACCTTAACTACGACCCCTTTGAGATAACTAATGTAACCGGTATCGTAAGAAACGACTATTCTATAACATTACCATGTTTCAACGAATTTAATGAAAACCTTAATATTAAATTATTCATATACCATTTTCATGATTATTTTGATGGATTAATCGGATTGGATTTATTATCTAGATTAGAAGCTAAAATTGACTTAAAAGATTTTAAATTAATAACGCGTGCAGCTACTAACCAGATTAAAGTATATAACTCCCGTAATGTTAATTTATATGAGGACATTATACCAGCTAACAGTTCAAAATTAGTTAGATTACCTATTGACGCCCCGGATGGCGAAGTCTTAATAAACCAACAAGTCTTTTGCAATTGCATAATTAGCGAATGCTTGACTACCGTAGTTAACGGCCGTGGATATGTAGAATTAGAAAATCCAACATCTAACGACATCATATTTTATTTGAACCAACCGGCCAGTGCTGAAATATTCAATCTTAAATGCACGCAGCCTGCACAACACAATCGTGTTAACGATGTACTCTCCCGCCTACGTACAGACCATCTTAACGAAGAGGAAAAAGCCAACTTACTGAGACTTTGTTCTAACTACACAGACGTATTTTATATAGACGGAGAACCTTTAACATTCACAAACAAAATCAAACACCGCATAAGAACGACTGACGAAATCCCTGTCCACACTAAAAGCTATAGATACCCCTTCGTACACCGACAAGAAGTTAGGGACCAAATTTCAAAAATGCTTCAACAAGGTATCATCAGACCTTCCGATTCTGCATGGAGCTCACCCATCTGGGTCGTGCCCAAAAAGATCGATGCCTCTGGCAAGCAGAAATGGCGCCTTGTAGTTGACTTTAGAAAACTAAATGACAAGACAATTGACGACAAATACCCAATACCCAATATCAGCGACGTACTTGACAAATTAGGAAAATGCCAATACTTCACAACCCTAGATTTAGCGAGCGGCTTCTATCAGGTCGAGATGGACCCCCAGGATATACCCAAAACAGCCTTCAATGTGGAACATGGCCATTTTGAATTTTTAAGAATGCCCATGGGTCTTAAGAACTCACCTTCCACTTTTCAGAGGGTAATGGACAATGTTCTTAGAGGTCTGCAAAATAACATCTGCTTAGTTTATCTAGATGACATTATTGTCTACAGCACCTCCCTTCAGGAGCACATGAATAATCTCGAGAAGGTATTTCAAAGACTTCGAGAGTCTAACTTCAAAATCCAAATGGATAAATCCGAATTTTTAAAGCTCGAAACAGCATACCTCGGGCACATCATTAGTAGAGAAGGTATTAAGCCTAACCCCGATAAAATTTCAGCAGTACAGAAGTACCCCATTCCTAACACCCCTAAAGAGATCAAACAATTTCTAGGCCTTCTAGGCTATTATCGAAAATTCATCCCCGACTTCGCTCGTATCACTAAACCTCTTACACTTTGTCTAAAGAAAGGCAGTAAAGTTACCCATAGCCCTGAATACTTACAAGCATTTGAAAAATGCAAGACTCTTCTGACTAACGACCCCATACTACAATACCCTGACTTCACTAAAGATTTCAACCTCACCACAGACGCATCTAACGTTGCTATTGGTGCCGTTTTATCTCAAGGACCAATAGGATCTGACAAACCAGTATGTTACGCCTCACGTACACTTAACGACAGTGAATTAAATTACAGCACTATCGAAAAGGAATTGCTTGCCATAGTCTGGGCCACAAAATATTTTAGACCCTATTTGTTCGGAAGAAAATTTAAAATACTAACTGACCACAAACCCTTACAGTGGATGATGAATTTAAAGGAACCCAACTCACGACTGACACGATGGAGACTTAAACTGAGCGAATATGACTTTACTGTAATGTATAAAAAAGGTAAATGTAATACAAACGCCGATGCTCTTTCACGTGTAGAAATTCATAATGAGGAAATAGATGAAATTAATTCAGTTATCCAAAGCATCATGGAGCTCGGTTCCATGGCTAATAATCCATCAGAAACCCAACTTCAACAGCCCAACTCTTCAACTCAAACCATTCATACAAGCAACGAACATCCTATATTAGAAATCCCCATAACAGACGAACCCCTTAATAAATTTCATCGACAAATACACTTTACCATAGTTAATGACGTAAAACGCAGACCCGTAGTCACTAAACCTTTTGAAAATCATACGCGGATTGCAATTCAACTTTCAGAGTCAAATTTAGAAAGCGACGTTATTAATGCCATTAAGGAATACGTTAACCCAAAAGTAAAGACAGCTATGTTAATAAACCCACCTTTAGCTATGTATTCCATCATTCCAATTATACAGGATAAATTCAAAAGTTCCTCCCTTAACTTAGTACTCACCAAAACTGAACTTGAAAACGTTAAAGAATATCTTCAACAACAAGAATTTATACGTCATTACCATGACGGTAAGACAAACCATCGCGGAACTACAGAATGTTACCTAGCCCTCTCCCGAAAATTCTATTGGCCTAAGATGAAAGATCAGATAGCTAAATTCATCAATGAATGTACTATTTGCGGTCAAGCCAAGTATGACAGAAATCCAATAAGACCTCGATTCAATTTGGTTCCACCAGCTACCAAACCACTCGAAATTGTTCACATAGATTTATTTACTGTTCAGAACGAAAAATATGTAACTTTCATCGACGTTTTCACAAAATACGGCCAAGCATATCACCTGCGTGACGGTACTGCAATTAGTATTTTACAGGCTCTACTTCATTTCTGTACTCATCATGGATTACCCATGACTATCATTACCGATAACGGCACCGAGTTCACCAACCAACTATTTTCTGAATTTACACGTTTACATAAAATAAATCACCATAAAACCTTACCACATAGTCCAAACGACAACGGCAATATAGAACGTTTTCATTCGACCCTTTTGGAACATATTAGAATCCTTAAACTAAAACATAAAGACGAACCAATTGTTAACCTCATACCATACGCCATCATAGCTTATAACAGTTCCATTCATAGTTTCACTAAATGTAGACCTTTTGATTTATTAAATGGACATTTTGACCCCAGGGACCCAATAAACGTAGACTTTACTGAGCAAATCCTACAACAATACGCACAGAATCATAAGCAACGGATGAAGCAAGTCTATGATATAGTTAATGAAACATCCCTTGCAACCCGTACATCTTTAATCAAAAACCGAAATAGAACTCGCGATCCCGAAATAGAATATGCACCTCAGCAACAAGTTTTTATTAAAAATCCTTTAGCTAGTCGTCAAAAAGCCGCACCACGCTACACACAAGACACAGTCTTAGCCGATTTGCCCATCCATATATATACATCTAAAAAACGCGGCCCTATAGCTAAATCACGGCTGAAAAGAGTTCCTCAAAGCAGCCGCTTGTTACAGGATCCTGCTGCTACTGACAATAACGACGACGCATCCGCAAGAGATAAAACTTGAGACCTTAGCCGATGGACCTGGACTACTACCTTATAAACTGGGACCGACCAGACTAACTTCACATTACCATTCTTTTATTCAATTTATAGAACTAACTGACATTGAAGACAAAATCCACTCAGTACAGACGCAAATTAACGATTTCAGGAATAGACTTGATAATGAGACATACACCTTTTATGAATACCAATTTGATCATCTTTCTAGTAAACTTACAAACGTTCTCAATCAACTTAAATCACTACAACCTGTTAGAGTTAAAAGAGGTCTTGTAGATAGCCTTGGGTCGGTAATCAAAAGTGTTACTGGCAATTTAGACTATCTAGATGCGTTAAAGTATGATGAAGCCATAAAAACCTTGCAAAATAATGAAAATAAATTAGTTTCTGAGTTCAATAACCATATCAGTCTTAATAAAGAATGGATGTCTCAACATACTAGTATATTAAAGCAGCTAGTAGAAAATCAAGCAAAAATCAACGCTACATTAGAATTAATTTTAACTAAAGACGTATACATAGACTACAGTTTATTAAAGTATGCCAAATTTGGCCAAATATTAGGTATAATAACTAATAATGTAGAGGATCTAACATTAGAAATAACTAGATTAGAAAATATATTAGCTTTTATTCGTGCCTCTAGCACTCATCATTCTATGATAGATATGAATATATTAAAATTTATGATTGATAAATTAGTATCTATATATAAGCAAGATCAAACCCTTAATTTAGAATTACGAGAATATTATGATTTAATAAAACCAGGATCTTATTTCAGTGAAAATAGAATAGTTATAATATATAGTTTTCCGATAGTCTCTAAAAGCAGTTATGATTTATATAAATTATCAATAGTACCTAACAAAAAACAACTAGCCCTTATTCCTCCCACTCCCTTCATAGCAACAAACGAGAAAGCATTCGTGTACATAGAGGCTGAATGCCCGAAGTACAGCAGCATCTACCTCTGTGAAAGTATGGCGAATCATCAGCTCCGAACAAAACCTGACTGCGTTCAAGAATTAATAACCAATCAACGACTAGACAACACCTGCCAATTTACTGAAGTTTCTCTTTCGATAGAAGCAGTGGAAAAACTGGACAGTCAACACTACGTACTATCTCTACCTCTACAAACCAAAGTTCAATTATCATGCAGTGGAAAAGACTTCAGCACACTACAAGGAAGTTATCTTGTCACGATACCCCTTAATTGCTACCTGCGGACGTCACAATTTACCATCATAAATGATGACAATGAAATCAAAGGCCAACCCTTGAAGATATCCAAGGTACCATACAACGAGAAGAATCAAACAATCGCACCTACTCAGATTACTCTCAACACTATAAACCTACAAGAACTTCATAGTATCCACCACAAAGTCCTGCTAGAAAAACCAATAGCCATCGACAATCCTGGATCAACTACGCTATATCACACAACGGTACCTCTCTACATCCTGATTACTGGTATTACAATCGCAATCTTTATACTGATAGGCCGAAGATACAATTGCTGGCAACTGAAGAAAGATAAGGATGTAAAACCTCAACCAACCAAGACCCAGATCTATGAAGACGTGACAAGCAAGAAAAGGAACAGTCCACCAGCAACATTTTCCATCAACATGGCCAAATAGTTGCTGAACCGAGGGGGGAGGTGTTACGTACGGAACCACAAGGTATATCGCCGACGCCGCATGAACCCCAATACACGTAAATTGAGGTCGTCAACGTCCGGTTAGCCACGAGCCGCCGACGAAGCATATTTCGCAACATTTACTTTATGCAGTTTTGTGTAACATTATATTAATTCTATTCTAATATCGATAGGATTCGGTAGTTAATAATCATATTGTAATTTCTAATAATTAAAGTAATTTTAAGTAAATTTGGTTTTTTTTCGATCCTCCGGCGGCAGCAAACGTAATTAGGGTGTCCATGAATATATAACAATAAAAATTGTTGTTTGTGTTAGAAATATGTTGTGTGCGCGCGCGTGAGCGTAAGAGAGAGACTAAATTTGAAGCTTTGTAAGGCTATGTTGTATATAGTAGGGCTTATATAATAGTATCGACGTCTTGTTTTTATAATATTGGCTGATTCTGAAGAAAATCATAAAATAACGAATAAATAATAAGATTTTGTTGCTTTAGTTACTAATGCATCAAATAATGTTTTGTTACTATTAACTAGCCTTTATCCGCGGATTTGCCGCAGCCAAAAGCTAGTTTTTAGTTTTTTTGTTATATCTCCGGTTCCGGATATAGTAGCGGGATAAAATGTATACCAGTTTTTCAGTCTAATCAAGAGCTATCAAATAAAAAATAATTGCATCAAAATCCGTGCAATAGTTTTTGCGTGATGCGCGAACTAACAAACAGATAAACAGACAAAAATTCTAAAAAAATATATTTTGTGTTTAGTCACGCCATTTTTTTTCAAATATCTTAAATGTACAGACACTGCTTTGTTACAGCTTTATAATAGTAGGGATCCATCCATCGATCCATCAGCCTTTCAACGTCCACCGCTGGACATAGGCCTCCCCAAAAGAACGCCATAACGAGCGGTCCCGTCATGGGGGATAATAATAGTAGGTATAGATATATAAAAGAAATATAAATATATTACAGTAGTTGCTTATAATTTCGACAATGTCGATTTGTTAAAAATTACATACGTAGCATCACGCCTGTATTCCCCGAAGGGGTAGGCAGAGGTTTATTTTACACACCCACGATTCGCCAGCTATGTTTAAGTCCCACGTAATAGGGGGCGAGCCTATTGACGTCTACCGGGCACGTTTCCAAGCTACGGGCTGCTACTGATAATTTTTCTTTTTAGGAAAAAGCTCAATAACATTGCCCGACCCGGGGATCGAACCCGAGACCTCATGATTAGCATACACTACCGCTACACCACCGAGGCAGTTAAGTGTTAAGTCTCTTGGTTTCATTCATATAATATGGTCACCCTTAATAGCGAATTCTTAAGGAATATCGAAAAGTTATTTGTTTTTTAGATACCGAATATATACGATGTTGATCTATACATATTTATTTAGTAGACATTTATACTAAATGTTAGTGTCTCTGGTTTTTGATTACGTTGTGATCTGAGGTAGCTACAGTCAACTATTTATTAAGCTGAACGTCAGGATTGAGGAGCCAAATAAAATGCATTTATTTAATAAATTCACTCAGTTTTACTACTTTCTCCATATGCTACAAATTCGAACACACTCACTACTAAATGTTTTTTGGTGTGGAATATAAATTGACCATTAGTTACTTCTATACAAAATCACATTCCCTATGTATAGATTGAGGAGCCACATTAAAAGTATTGTATATTCTTGAATATGAACAGTACTGGACTCAGATTTTTAGTAGGCACTGTAAACAATTACTACTAAATGATAGAAAATTTTCAAAAATATTAGGTAAATACTTTCCGCGTTCTAGGTGGCTGCTCAATGATGATGAGATGTTTGGATTTTTACATTGGTATATCTTTGGATATATTTTACTACAAATTTCAGGATTTGGCCTACAAAATTATTTGCTTTCCTACTAAATATGCCGATGATTTTCCTTTTAAAATCTGAAGTGGCTCCTCAATCCTTACGGACACGGCTCAACCACTATATAAATTGATTATGTTATTTAATTGATTATGAGAAGTAGATGATAAAGTATATTAAAGCTTCGGACGCTTTTACTAGCGCAGTTGCGTTTCGCTTTATTTTCAGTTTTGAATTAGTACTACTCAATCTCATTGGCGTAAAATAAGGCACTACTGTTGCTGTAATTCCCCAGTCAAGCCTCTACCAAGTGAAGATGATGACGATGAAAGTAATGATATCCATTGTCATTGACTGCACAGATGGTCGAGTGGTTTAGATACCGACCCGAATGTTGTGGGTTCCATTCCCACACAGGACAACTCTTTGTGTGATACACAAATATTTGTTCTGAGCCTAGATGTACTTTGTGTCCGTGAAATTGTATGTTTCTAAAGTCCCTACGATTATTCCTTAGCGCAGGGTGTTGTCTTCTAATAAAAAATATACTCACCATTTTCTGAGGGCTTCATCTTATTACACTCACAAGGTGGAGGTCCTGAAGTAACAATTTCCTTGGCTCGTTTCGTCAATTCTTCAGCTCTTTCTTTAAACAACTGTTCAGCGAGCTTTTCGGCAAGCTTTTGAGCTCGTCGCTCAAGTGCCCGCTGCTCCCATCCCTCTTTTAAATCATCTTTTGGGCCTGGAGTCATTTTCGTATCAGCGCATGAAGCACCAACCCACTATAATTTAAATTATTATTTAATGTGACAAAAATAAAAAGCTCACATGTAGCGTCTATTAATTACGGGAGCTCAACAATAGCAAATTTTTACTATGATGATCGCGAGGCTTTTATCCCTCATTATTAGACTTATTATCACAAGTGTTTATTGGAATATTCCTCTACAGATATAAAACAACATTAACGTTATTGAGCTTTTTCCTATAAAGAAAAATTGACAGTAGCAGCTCGGAATTCAGAAATGTGCCCGGAAGACAGCAATAGGCTCGCCCCCCCATTAAGTGGGACACTTAAAACATAGTTGACGAACCGTGGGTGTATAAAATACACCTCTGCCTACCATACATACAGGGGGATACGGGCGTGAGACTATGTTTTATGTTTTTAGATATAAAACAAATGAATATTAGATGAAAATAACATTTTATTAATAGAGAAAGATAAATATGACGTGAAATGAAGAGGAGGGCTGGTGTCTCAACAATCTTCAAAAACGGCCAGTCCAAATTGAAAAAATAAAATCTACTCAAGTATAATCTATCTATTATATATAATTCCAGTGTCACAATGTTTGTCAGGGATGAGCTCCGAAACTACTGAAGCGACATTAACTTTTCTTTTTCTTTAAATGTGTGTTTTGTTCCAACTTAAGAGCTAGGATACTTTATATCTCAAGTTATAATTGCAATATTTAGTCATGAAAAAATGTACGGCGGTACGAAGTTCGCCGGGTCAGCTAGTAATTAATACATATTAGAGCACTCTTGTAATTGTACTATAATTGAAACATGAAAATTGATTACCGTAGCGTGATAGTTCTCGATTGAAGTAGCAATAGCGATATCTAGTTCACCGACCAACAGTTTGGAAAAGAAATTTCTCAAGTTTGTCTTCACTGGGGTGGATCGGTCCCAATTGTGTTTGTCTTCAAGGCACTTAAGTAGTTCACACGGCATTTGTAAGCCCGCTCCTCCCAACTCAGATTGCAATCCGCCAAAAAGGTCAGATAATAGATTTGTAATAAGTCTGCCTCTTAGTGATGTACAGGAACACGATTCCTGACGAATTACAATCAAAATAATTATAAAGGTAGTAATTAAATGACATATAGTTGCATATTTATAATGATTTCAATCTCTTAATTGAAAGTATAAAGCAAATCACAATGACTACTTGTGATTTACATCAGTAAGTATTGTGTACTCCTGGAACTAATAATAACATCGCAATTAAAGATAAATTCAAACTTGAATTGCTGATTAAATGTGCTAAATAAGTACGTACTTACTTATTACATGTACCACTTCATTTTTAATACGTAATTTATTTGTAAAACCCGTTGTCCTAGGTAAGCAATGCGACACGACCCGACGCGATGCGAATGCTAATACTTTAACCGCTTTGCGTCGTACATTAGGCGACAACGTAGGCCATAAGTACATACAACCTCTATTTGATATTTTCGTGTGAAAAATATATATATTTCAAAATCATTTTGATATAGGTATTCGTAAAACATAAAAAATCCAAACCTACATAAAATATTATTATTTATATAGTAAAATCGATATACCAAATCGTTGTGTGGCGCCAACTATTTCTGCATCTAAGCAGTGTTAAAGCAATAAAATTAAATTACTCTCCATGCAAGTATAGTCTCAGGTATTCATAATAGAAAACAAAGAACGCATATAGTTCGCGGTCTCTATATTATTTTCCACGAATTTAATTATACTTAATAAAGTATTTTTAATTACCAATAATCTGTCTTCTGGGGCACAACTACAAAGTGCCACAAGGGACGGCGTGCGTTTAACCGTAACTGCTGCATCCACAGGTATTTTGCATTGACAGTCTATCACCTTCTCTTTCAGTTTTTGTAGCTGTTCCCTCTTCTGTTTAAGCTCATCTAATTTAGCTTGCATCTTCGCATCGCACATAACTTTACATCCATCTAAGTCTTCAACCATTCCCATCTTTTCTTGTCGGAGTCCTTCAAGCTGCAAATCAATTCTTTTATAACAGGTTTAATATTAATAATCGTAATGCCAGCAACCTACATGCTGTTGCTGTGTTATTTTTTAAGGCAAATATTATTACTTGCATAGTCCATCAGAAAGCACGTTAATCCGTGTTCATGATGGTATACATGGTTCCTATGGGGAGTCCTTATCATTAAATATCCTTGTGTATATAACCTTAGAATATCGCTATCCCTTTGTGAAAACAATTCAAAAAACAATTC
Source organism: Leucoma salicis (assembly GCA_948253155.1). Lineage (NCBI taxonomy): Eukaryota > Metazoa > Arthropoda > Insecta > Lepidoptera > Erebidae > Leucoma > Leucoma salicis. Next base: position 16,073,160 of record OX411805.1, read on the forward strand.
AATAGATATTTAGATATTTTTCACTTTGTGTTTAATTTCACTTTGTGTTTAATCAATAGATATTTTTTATTCAGGGTGAATATTTCTTCTAAAGCTGGCAATATTTTGATTACAATTAAATTTTCTGTTTAAATGAATGTATTACTGAATATTATGAATTATCAAAGAGTACTTACGAGTGAAATGTATTCTTCCTATCATTATTGTGGTTATTGTGTGGTTATTGTTGCCATTGTGACATCCTTTCACGGTGCAGAAAGTCATTTTTAACCCGCGGGGAGTCGCGCCTGGGTCGAAAAAACCCAGTACTATAGTTTTCGCGCCATAACTGTTTTTATATTAGTTCATGCATGCCGTCGCCCTAAGTACCTTCAAGTTGCATTATAGACTATCCGCACACCCCGCCTGAACCAGTTCCCACACGGGGTTTGGACAGTACGGACGTGTCAAGGTGAGTACGGGTCATTTTGACCCTTGTGCGACGTAATATGTAAGTGTATTTTTTCATTTCAAAAATATTATTTTGGTTTTATTTATTCGTAGTTATGTCGCGAAAACATTTGAATGACCAAGGAATATTAAATCTTTTACACGAGGAAGACATTGAAGGTGAAATTTCTTCAGAAACTTAAGACCATTTGGAGATTGACAACTTTGGCTCAGATTCCTGTCAGAGTGGCGAAGATGAACTTCCTGAGGAAAATGAAATTCCTGAATTTCCTTCCAGCAATGTATCTGCCAGTTTACTGCAAAGAAGACCCTATTTGAATGATGTGCCTTTGAGTTACATCCGTCAAGGTTACTACGTGCCCATTGGAGTGTTGAAGAGCCTCCGAGAAATGTTCGCACCCTTAGGCGCAATATTATAAGCCAAGCACCAGGGCCAATCAATGAAGCAAAACGAAACGCCTTTTAACTGTTGGTGCCTTAGGTTTCCTGACAATTTATTATGTTTCTAGATTATATAAAAAAGTTAAAGTGATTTTTTAGTTCCCATATGGTAAAAAGTAAGATTTAGCAGTGATATCTTGAATTTTGTGATTTATGTTACTTTTTTCTCGATATAATAAACATTTGTTATTTTTAAGTTTATTTTACTATCCTCTTTCTATTTAACTTACAAATACTCCCGAAATTTAATTAATTTATTCAAAACAATACATTCAAAATCTGGGTCTTTTCGACCCGTATGCGACTGTTCATCACCTAAAAGGTGACGCGAGTGCCGGCGGGTTAAATAAATCTATGCGAGATGTTTACAATGACACATTATCATGGATACTGACAGAAGGAGCAACGCAGTTAGTCTTTTAAGGCTAACTTGAAAGTGCTTCACTCCGTTTGGACCTATTCGGGTTCTAAGCGTTATTATTCTAAGTTAGTACCTATATAAATAGCTATGAATAGAATAGGTAGTATTTGTATTAATGTCCGGGTTGCAAAAAAAATACCATGAAAGATCTGACTAAACATACTTGTCCAGGTCAAACAAGTTGATCATTTTTTATTCTGTTGTTAATGCAAAATATCTAATGAACAAACTTGAAATACTGATCTAAAAATAAAAGTCACGCTTACTTATCCTTGATAAGTAATCGTGACTTTTATTTTATAGTACTTGTACTATTAGATTATAATATGAGTAATTGAACTGTAATAAAAATAATAATTGCTAGTCACATTACAACCGTTAATCCTATTTGATATTTTCGATGTGATTGATTATGGGCCCGTCTCACCACTAGATAATAAATTGTCTGTTATTATCTGTCTAGGATAAAATACAGGACATATACGAGTAAATCTATCTGATATTTATTGTCAGAAGCTGGAACAGATATATATTCGAGAGTTTACCTGTGGCTCCTGCGAGAATCTTCAATGGTGTACTGGCCCCCACCCAGACAAAGCAAATCATATTAGCAATTATTATTTTTATTACTCATACGAGCAGTTGCCCGATACTTGGCCAGCGGCAGTTTTGTTATGTTTTAAATTCAATCCCCTATTTTACGCCCTTGAGATACGATTTTGTAAATCACTGAAACACTTTTCTAAGATAATGATAAAATGTCCCTTAATCCCTTAAAGCTTACACACAATTTCATCGCTCAGTTCAACTCCCCCAGTAATTTGAATACTAATGTACAGGTCCTCAGAAACCATCTCTATTGAAAAATTTATAGATATCAATTCAGTAAAAATGTGGGTAACATTCAAACAGCCAGTCTGAGTAATAAAGGCGATATAATATAGTGTAGTCACAGAATAGATAATAGTCCTACGGACAGAAACATCACTTCCACTAAAATCTGTCCAAAATCTCTCTATAATATCCTACAAAATCTTAATGATAAAACCAATTATTCGCAGCGAGAAGAAATGTACCTTATGAACACAGAAATACAGGTGAGATTGTTTTGCCCGCTGCATGATCCAGGTGCAAGCGCTTCATTCAACGAATGCGCTAGGGTTGTACCTATGATGATTTTACTTATTTACTTATCATCTCGCTGTCTCCCTTCCAGGGTATGCAGAGAGAACAGAATGACAAAAGGCTCTATTCTTGCATACGTCTCTCTTTCTCAACATTCATAATTCTCTTCATACACGCTCGCCGTCGAAATACGCTAAATCGCGTAAACAATTATATTTTATTCAATACTACAAGCGCGAGCGCTTAGACAGGCGTGCGACAGCCTTCTGTCGGTTGTATCTTGAGCGAGTGATGTACGCCTGGTGTAGTCTTTGTTATGTACTTTGAATGAATGCATAAAAAAATTTAAAATTACACTGACTTTAAACGCCAGCGTATTAACAGCCAGATAAATTTTGTAGTAGCCAAATATCCGCTAGGTCTATATGATTGGTCTTCGTAGTTACGAAAAATATTGAAATACTTGCATTAGCACGTACACGGATTTAAAAAAAAAATCATCAATATTCTGCGAAACATAATTTAAATCAGTAAGTACCTTAACATAAGTGAGTAGTGTTTTTACGTAACTTTTACACCTAATACCTGGAAATTATCTATAGCATTTGATATGTAAGCATGACTTTTATTAATTATAAAGCAGTATTTCAAGGTTATCTATTAGACGTCGTAATATAGTTGTGGCAGTGCCAACAGAATTGAAAATCGAGCACTTTATACTAAAAATCTCTTTCCTTATTCACAAATAATTTCTACAATTTTATTGTAATAATATTAAAAACTAAAAAGGATTGGTATGTGTGTTGTGTGGGTGGTTGAGAGGTTGTAGTGTGTGTGTGTGTGTGTGTGTGTGTGTGTGTGTGTGTGTGTGTGTGTGTGTGTGTGTGTGTGTGTGTTGTGTGTGTGTTGTGTGTGTGTGTGTGTGTGTGTGTGTGTGCTTCTGAGTGCTTTGTACTTGCGTGATGATTAATGTAAGTCTGTTTTAACCAACTTCAAAAAAAGGAGGAGGTTTTCAATTCGTCGGAATATTTTTTATTATGTATGTTCACCGATTACTCAAAGACGCCTGGACCGATTTGGAAAATTATTTTTTTGTTTGATAGGATATACTTCTCAGGTGGTCCCATAGTCATCAGGTAAGGATCTGATGATGGTATCCTTCAGAAATTGGTGGAATTCATAGAATTTTATAGGCAATTTTAACGTTTTTTCGTTGTCTGTTTTTTTTTTGTTTAGGGAGGCCTCCCAGTCATGTACGACCTACTCTAAGTTATTTTATAAAAAATCACTAAAAACCACAAAATAAAATATTTTTTTTTAAATAAAACCGCCTTCTAGTGCACCCAGGAACTAAAAACCAATAAATAATTGGTATTTAGATACGATGACGAGCGACGTACGAGCCGGTGCCAAGTCCAAAAGTATCAAAACGAATTCATAATAAATACCTACTTAGAAAACATTAAAAACATTTTTGGCACCGGCTTCAAACACATCAGTAGGTGTCTAGCACGGAAATCGTATTTAAATACCAATTATTTATTGCTTTTTAGTTCCTGGGTGCATTTGAAGGCGGTTTTCTTTTTAATATTTTATTGAAGAAATGAATAGACTATTTTCTTACAATAATACTTTGTTAGACCATAAATAGGACAATGTTTATTTATTTTGGGCGATTATATTGAGACGGACCGGGGTAATAAAAGAATTTCATCATGAAGGATGATCATACTATTGGAATGGAACAAATTTTATCTTTTTTGCGTTTGTCAATTGGGCTAAATGGAGTTTGGACAATAACTATATTCCATGTTCATTTTCATCTTTTTAGTAAGACCTGCCACAAAAAGGTTAAAAGCCAACCCACTACCTACCGCAAAGAACCATCACTAAACTTCAAATAAGAGTCGTTATAAATTACATTATCTTCCTCTAGAAACGAAACACATTTTAATGTATTATAGATAATGTTTACGGCTGGTTAAATCGAAAAGGACTTTGACACCTTTTTTTTGTGTTTTTTTTTTTGGTAAGGCGGGAAAAAATGTTCCTAACCGCACACCCCGTCGTTCGGGGCAACGAACAGGGTAGTGTGGGGCCTTCACCCACTAAAGAAACCCGCCGTGTGCAAAACCCGCCGTGTGCAAAACCCGCCGCGTGCAAAACCCGCCGTGTGCAGGACTGTGACACCTGGGCCCGGCATTATACCAAACTTATGTGTTTTCGTTTCCGAGATTTCTTCCTTTTGTAGTCGTTATAACGCTAAAATATACTTTATGATTTACGACTTATTAAGGCCAGAGTACACTTTGACTAACCAAATTATACAGAATAGGATGGTACCTATCTAGTAGGATGAGAGAACATGCGGCAGGGTGTAATGGCATGCGGAGGGATCCGAAAGTATGTCACAATATGCGCTGGAGTCCGCTAGTATAATGTCGCGGGGAAGATGCAATTCAAGAGGACACTTACGTGAACTGCTTTGCCATCCCACAGTGCACACTAACCCTTACAAAATATATTATTTTTAAAGTACAAGTACAAGTCTTTCGATCATCCCAATATCCTTATCACATTTGTCTTTACGACCGAAAGACGCGGGTTCGATTCCCGCTCGTATACAAAGTCTCTTTTTCCCTATTCACAAATAATTTGTACTTGAAAAAGTGGCGGAGCATGTCAAATGCTAAAAAATATAGATCAAAAATATATTATGTTAGAATTAAGACTCAAAAAAATAACTATAAAACAGCTTACATTTATAGGATGTGATAGAAATATATGGTATATTTTACATGTCCTAGCAGAGTCAATTATTCTACTGGGGACTCTGAGCAAGTGCCCATGGCCCCGCAATAGTTAGTTCCTGCTAAATGCTAGATTAGTAGCTGGTGAAGAGATGGATTTCACATAATGCTGGTTATTTCAAAAGTTTACTGCTTTCAAACAGTCAGAGGTGGTAGGTGAGCCTTTGTTTTACAACATGTATCAAAATAAACGGTGATGCTTTCTGATTTTGGATGATTTAACATGATAGTTTTTGTGTTGTATAATCAAATTATCTTATGATACTCGTCATCCGGCAGAATTTTAGTGATCACGAGTAAAATTTTCTGTATGCTAGGGTTAAATTATAATGTTATTAACTAGGTAGTGATAAATGAGGCGCAAAGCGATAGTTATGTATCTTGTTCCACCGTGTAGGTATACGATGCTCCTTTGGGTGAAGAGTAAATAATTAAATACTGCACTGCACAACAGCTGCTTTGAAACAGAATCTTTATCAGATATTTCGTAACGTATACCTATAATGTATTCATAAGAACTCATGCTGATGATATGTTAATTATTAAACATGATCTTACTGTATTATTTTTTTAGATTTGCACAAATCTTGCGCCTTGATTTTAAAATATTCAAAGACGCAACATTTAGGCGCATACTTAGATAGACAAGCCGATACAATCTTGGCCAACCTTATATCTGTGATACCTATATAAAAATCGAACACAATCGTCGACGGTCGATCGTTCCCTATATACCTACACCAAAAACGGTTGGAGCGAATTTGATTAAATTTTCAGATAATTTTCGTATTAGCCCAGTGGGTTAATCGAGTTTGATAGCGATTGGATCAACAGAAGTCTTTCTTTTTTATTTTTGGTAATTTTGTGTCATATTTTCATAGAGATAATAATTCATGTACCGTAAAGTGACGTATATTCTAACTTATCGTGGACGAAGTCGCGGGCAGTATCTTGTATTTGATAAAGCACAGAGAGTTCGAAACCCATTTATCTATAGGTACTATTATAAAGCTGTAACATAGCTATGTCTGTACATTTAAGATATTTGAGAAAAAATCACTGTAATAGGCTATATAGGCGTGTCTAAACACAAAACCATTTTTTTTTGATTTTTTGTCTTTTTTTCTGTTTGTTTGTTCGCGCATCACACAAAAACTACTGAACGGATTTTGATGCAACTTTATTTATTTGATTGCTCTCGATTAGACTTAAAAAACTAGACGTCGCGGGGCGTCTAGCAGATGTGAAAACATCGAAATTTCTTTGTAGAAATGAAATGATCATAACTTGACAAAGTACTCGTCAATAAAACAAGTATAAACTCGATAGGGCTGCGTAGTTTCATTACAGAGTTACTGTGGCAACCTTCCAGCTCCATCGTCAGACCTTGGATACCATCTAGAGACAAAGTAATCGTTAAGACAAATCATACGAGCCCAAACTCGATGGAGTTATGTCGTTTTATAACGGAGTTCCTATGGCTACCTTCTAGCTCCATCATCAGACCCTGGATACCATCTAAAGATAAAGTACTCGTCAAGACGAATCCAATGATTCCAAACTCAATAAGGTTACGTCGTTTCATTACAGAGTTACTGTGGTCACCTTCCAGCTCCATCATCAGACCCTGGATATCATCTATGACTGAAGTTCTAGTCAGGACATTTCAAACGAGCCCTAACTCGATGGAGTTACGCCATTTAATTACAGAGTTTCGCATGGCCACCTTCCAACTCCATCATCAGAACCTGGATACCATCTAAAGACAAAGTATTCATCAAGACGAATCAAACGTGTCCAAACTCGACGGGGTTGCGTCATTTCATTTTAGAGTTACTGTGGCCACCTTCCAGCTTCATCATCAGCCCTGGATACCATCTAGACACAAAGTACTCGGCAAGACAAATCATACGAGCCCAAACTCGATGGGGTTGCGCCGTTTCATTATAGAGTTCCTATGTCCACCTTCCAGCTCCATCATCAGATCAGCTCCATGTCATCACAATATTGCATTGTCACGTGATATACACATGCGTGTAAAATTTCAGCTCAATCGGAAACCGGGAAGTGTGTCAAATTTAACTTGCAAGATTTGAACGTGACCAGTACCTAGTACCTACCCACAATAAAAGCTAACAATAAATAACGCTAACAGCCGATTTTACCCTCCCTCCGCATTAGATGTTTCACATCAAAAAACTGTTATACATTTTATCCCTCCCCCTACTGTTACCGGGAACCTGAGATATAACACAAAAACTAGCTTTTGGCTGCGGCGGAGCCGCGGGCAAAGGCTAGTACAGTATAAGAATAAAAGAAAAGAACTCCCTCTGTGGTGCAGCGGTAGTGTGAGCGACTGCTGATCACGAGGTCTCGGGTTCGATTCCCGGGTTGGGCAATGTTATTGAGCTTTTTCGTAAACAGAAAAATCCTCAGTAGCAGCCCGGAATTTGGAAATGTGCCTGGTAGACGGCAATAGGCTCGCCCCCTATTAGGTACGTGGGATTTAAACATAGCTGGCGAACCGTGGTTGTGTAATACACCTCTTCCTACCCCTTTGGGGAATACAGGCGTGATGCTATGTTTTTTTAGAATAAAAGATTACATTTCAATAAAATGATATACACATAAAAATCATATTAAAATTTTTTTGTTAAGTTTTTACATATAAAACAAGACGTCACAGCACAAAAATATTCAGTTGAATATTTTCTAAGTGTATTCAATTGTAAAATAGAAGTTTGTCATTTATATCGTTTTATTACTAATAGGTATCATATAACCAGCCGCAAAGCATTTTAATATGATTCGCTCAGTAGGAAAATATAGGCGTTTCTAATTTGACGTGACGTTCAACAAAACATTTTTTTTAGATTTTGTCTGTTTGTCTCTTTATTTGTTTGCGCATCACGCAAAAACTACTGAACGGATTTTGATGAAACTTTTTTTCTCTCTTGATTAATTTGAAAAACTGGTATAAATACTACTATATCGGGAATCTGAGATATAACCTAAAAACTAACTTAAGTCTCGTTAAATATCAACACAACAATTTAAAACTATAAACATACTTTAAACACAAAGTGAAAAATGTGAAATCGAAAATAACAGTCACGAGCCTGCTCGTGACTGTTATTTGAACCTGCATCTCCTGGATACCGTCCAGATGCTTTGCCAATTCAGCCATCGTGACAATTGCTCCTGACTGCTAATTTCGATAGCACATTCATACTTAATGTCTTTGGGTGACGCTTGTGCCATCTGTCGGAAGTATTTTCATACATTATACCGGCCATGGCCCAATAATACAGGCCTGCTCAAATCGCGAAGTGACATACAAAATTTTGCCGTGCATACGCCATCAACAAGGCAGCATTGGCTTTCAACTTTTTTCTCCCCACAATTTACCCACAATCCCCTTAAACCCTAACCACAAACCCTTTTTAACCCTAAACAGGTTAGAAATCTGAAGTAAAAAAGTATTACTTCTATAAAAGCTAAAATATATTAAACTAGACTCTACCCAAAACTCCGTCCGGGTGGTTTCAGATTATAAATATGTCGCACTACTGCACTTTAATTAAATTTATGCAAAAATAGCTAACCCGAAGAAATCATTCATTTTTCCGGGATGAAATGTAGCCTATGTCCTTTTCTGAGCTCTAGTACTCTGGGGTTCAGTAGTTACGCCGTGAAAGCGTCACAAAAAAAACTAACAAATAAAGTCAAAAATTTGAAGATGAGTCGTGAGTTATAAACGTGACTTAGATTAGAAAAATGGTGGAATTTTTATTTGGTGACAAAATTATAAAACAATATTTAAATATATTCCAATTTATCGCCATGAGCTGATTGAATATTATAATACCTCTCTGAAAAAGCACTTTATAAATTAGCCTCTAGCCAGTTTTCAAATTTTTTATTTAAACGTTCTTTTCTCCATTCTAACATATATTGTTAGAATGGAGAATATTCTAATATCTATTTTATATTGTTTACAATTTTGTTGTGTTAATATGGGATTTGTACCTGAATAAATAAACAATTATTATTATTATATAATACCCACCCAATTATTATTTTATAATACCCACCATCTGATGGTAAGCGGTTACCGTAGCCTATAGACGCTAGCAACAGATGACCAGAGACATCACTCGCGCGACACCTACTCTAAAGAAAGTGATAGGCAGTGAAAAGGAAGGATAACAAGGAAAGGATAAGGAGGGCCTCAGCGCTCTCACTCACCATACGAAACAATAAAATAGTAGGAGTACCTACAATTGTTTCACTTATTAGTTTGTATATTTTTCATGTAACATATCACCATGTTTGGGAAAACCTTGAGATTCAATGTTAACAGAAAGAGTACGAGCTAGTTTTCTCGTTGGTTTGAAAGAGAAACGGCTAAAAGCGATAGTTGTCATGTATCTGTCATACACAACAACCACGCTATGCTGCCAGACTAATAACTACGATTCTGCTCATATTAATAACTAAGATTCCTTTTTATAAAAATAAACCAACTTAGACTAGAAATTCTGAAATTATAATTACTGTAAGCAATTAAACATTCATTTTAATGAGTCAATGATTGGTATTTTTATTTTTAAAATGCTGTCATCTGTTATTATTTACCCTAAATAATTTTATTTGAAAAACGGCAAGGAAAATGTGACGTCATTATGAGGTAGTTGCGGCAATCTGTCAACGATTTGAGCAGGCCTGTATTATTGGGCCATGATACCGACCAGGTAAACTTAATTTTACAATTAAGATTTTTTTCACTTTGTGTTTAATGTATACTAAGCATTTCAAATGTTAAAAATATATAAAAATATCTAAATATAACATACTTTTAAACACACAATATATAAAATATTTTCTTTAAACACAAAGTGAAAAATGTGAAATCGAAAATAACAGTCACGAGCAGGATTCGAACCTGCATCTCCTGGATACCGTCCAGATGCTTTGCCAATTCAGCTATCGTGACCCTTGCTCCTGACTGCTAATTTCGATAACACATTCATAATTAACGTCTTTGGGTGACGCCTGCACCATCTGTCGGAAGTATTTTCATACATTATACCGACCAGGTAAACTTAATTTTACAATTAAGATTTTACCTAATAATGACGCTAACCCTATAAATAAGCATGTCAAATGCTAAAAATATATATAAAAATATCTAAATAAAATATTTTCTGTCATTTTAATTTACAATCTGAAATGTCATGTTCCCTCTCTGTCCCTATATTCCAAACAATCTATTTGGACAAATGACAGATATAGTAAGTATAAAAATTTATTGAATTGATTACTGAACCATTCATCATGAAACTTTGCGTACATGTAGTCTGGAGCCCAGAAAAGAGCCACTTTTTATCCCGAACAAATGAATGGTTCCTGTGGGATAGCTAGTTTTGCATAGAGAGAGAAATGAGATAATTAATGTGCCCTAGAATGACATATTTATATCCTGAAGCTGAAGGCTGTTCCTCTAACGTGTGGATAGACAAAGATGTGTTGGTGCAAGTGTTGGGGCGAGTGTTGGCATCCGGTTTGAATAGACAAAATTACGTTGGGCCGAACGTTGGGGCGTGCATTGGTCCCAACGTGTGGAGCTGAGGTAACACAACTTACTTACTTATCCCTTGCGGGGTAGGCAGAGAGAACAGAGTGCCAAAAGGCTCTATTCGTGCATACATATCTCTCTTTCTCAACATTCAATATTCTCTTCATACATGCTCGCCGGTTTCGAAGACTCCTGACTCCACCTTCCTTCAATACATGACCGATTTGGTCTAGGTAGGTTAGTCTCAGTCTCCCCCTTTACTTACATCCTTACACTTTCGCATTAGGTAACACAAAACTAAATAAAAGGAGGGGTGACGAAATATTAGACATTTATACTACCTCAAGTTTTATTCTTTTGTTCACTTCATCTTCCTGGAGCAACTGGGCAGACACCTCTTCTATTTGCTGTCGGAGACCGCCCAGCTCCGCTCGTAATGCACGCTCAGCTTCATGCGTCAGAACACGTACAGATTCTGTCTCATTTTCTATTGTAACTAACCTACGACGTGCTTGCTCCTCTTTGAACTGAAAATTTTTAACATTCTACTTATATAACAATAAAAGACTTGAGAAAAGCTACTAATCACATAGCTGCTACATACCTCACTCCGTTTTCATAAAAGCAAAGCATATATATTAAACATAGTCAAGACTATAGTTTTATGTTTTTAGATTAATTTAATTTTTATCGATGTTACCTGAAGATCTCTGTCTAACTGGGTAAGTTTGCATTGTAGATCGGCAACTGTTGCTTCACCTCGCGTCACTTCTTCACTTAACCTGAGGCGGACGCATGCACGGCTGCACTGTTCTTTCTCTACTTCTCTTAGCTTAACTTGTTCTTTTTGTGCTATTTCACCCGCCTCTTTTAATTGTTTAGCTAATATCATACAAGCTTCCTTATTGGCGTTTCTTTCTTCTATTGCTTTCTGTATCTACGATAAGAACATGTGGTTTTGTACACAAATATTTTAAACTAGTTACTTAAAACTTAGTTCACTACTCTATGTAATCTAATAGGTGTATAAAATTCTCGTGTCACAGTGTTTGTCACTTATTCATTATATTCAGTAGGTTGAGAATATGATGAAAACACCCTGATCTGGGTCTGAGAACATGATGTTATAACCCTAAGTGATAGGGGTGGTCTACCCCGAAAATTTATTTTTTATTACTTGGACAAATTATTTTATTTTATTTTTTTTTATAATTTGGCATTAAAAAAATCATACAACCCTAAATGTTCACCCGTCTACTGTCAAACTCTATTTTCTAATAGCGACATTAGTACTTTAATAATTATCATTGCAAAATATTCACGAAAAAAAAATATAGCGGTACGAAGTTCGCCGGGTGAGCTAGTTAACTATATAATTTTAATTCACTAGTGAATCTAGTGATATACTAGTATCTATACCTTTGCCAGAATTTCAGATAACTATTTGTTTTTAAGGACATAATATTTATCATATATTTTTTTATTGCATGTGGTGGCGGACGAGCCACGGCCCATCTGATGGTAAATGGTATCCGTCGCTCATGGACTCAACTATACCCAGAGTATTGACAAGCCGCTGCTCACCATTTCATTTCACCGATTGGAAATGAAAGAATAAGCGGCTATCTCCCGCTACAGCCAAAACGCAACAATGATGTGCTTCATGGCCGGTCACACGGTAGATGATGGTACCAACCCGCTCGGGCCCGATACCAAATGGGTATTTCCACTTGCTATCCAGCCCTACCACCAGTCATGCAATGGATGATAATTGCTTACCTCCCTTAGTCGCCTCATACGACACCCGTGGGAAAGAATGGGGTGGTGACACTTGTATTCTTAGTCCGTCACCACACGGACACATCTCAAGCGTAAAACAACAATAGTTTAATGGGTCATACCCATTACTACTAACTGTTGCTATCCGTCACGGCTCTTTTTAGCATAGTGCTGCGGGTCTAGCCAAGTTGCATTCTATGATCGCTAGCACTAATAGAAAACTATTTAAGTGTATGGGAATTTGACATCTATAACCTTAGATCAAGAACCTTTATTTATCTGAGTCTTTAATAATATCTACAACGCCAAGTCACGTGACTTAACGTTAGAGATGTCAAATTTCCATACATTTTAACAGTTTTCTATTAGCGTTAGGGATCATAGAATGCAACTTGGCTAGACCCGCTGGACTCATTTCGGTGGACGGTAGGCACCAGTTTGCCAGAGTAGCAGTTTCCTATTATATTGTTGTAAATGCAAGTGTAGTGGTAAACATTGACCATTAAATACGTAAATCTCTTAAAAAATCTCTAATAGCCATGAGTTAAAATGTAATCCTATACGTTACATTCAATTTATTATTACAATTTCTATTAGTTTTTAGCTTTCAATAGTACTGTTTGATATTCATAAAACGTATGGGGCCGGCTTTAGAATTGTCCCACTACTCTCCACCCATGGGAGTCGTAAGAGCCGACTGAGGGAATACCGGGGGAGTGGGCAGCAACACTTCCTCGAGTATTAACAACATCCACTGCGATCGCCAACCCGCCTGCCGAGCGTGGCGATTACGGCACTATCCCCTCTTGGGGAGGCCTATGTCCAACAGTGGACGTCGAAAGGCTGATGGATTGGATTGGATATTCATAAACTATTAATGATATAAATTCAAACTTGTCTGCTTAAATCATCCTCTTTTTCTTGTGAAAATGTCAATCGTCTCTGGTATCCTAGCTCGAGATCACCCCATGCAGCTTCGGCTCGCTCTAGAAGTTCAACTCTATGTGCTTCACGTTTAGCTAGTTTTGCAACGCGAGCTCTTAGTTCTGCAGTATCTTTATCTATATCTGCTAACCGCTCTGTGCAAATGGACTCCATGCAACATGCCTGTCGGGTTTGCATTTAGTTGTCTTAGATCACGTAGGTATGATAGTTTGTTTATAGTCCAAATTATTTGTGAATGAGGAAAAAGAGAACTTTAGTGGGAGCGAGAAAAAAAAAGAGAATCGAACCTGCGTCCCTTCCAATCCGGAGAAGTGCTCTAAGCCACTGAGCTACCGCACTGGCCTTTCGGCCATACCCAATCTCCTCATCACATTTGTCTTTACGACCCGCCACCTATCGGATGCATTTACATGCATTGAAGTTCTCTTTTTCCTCATTCACAAATAATTTGTAGGTACTTTTAAGTAGTTGAGCATGTCAAGTGCTAAAATACAGATCAAAAAGCTTTTTTTATACTTATTATTCAAATAACATTTCTTTTTTAATTTTTAATTTAATTTAATAATTAAATTTAAACAAAAGCAGAACTAGTTAGTAGGAAATTTTACAATAAATTTTGATCAATTATAATCTATACTGCTATCTATAAAACTGTAGCAGAGCTGTGTCTGTACATTTAACGTATTTGTGAAAAAATGTCTGTAGGTATTAGGCTATATAGGCGCGCCTTAACACAAAATATTTTTTTTTAGATTTTGGTCTGTTTGTCTGTTTATCTAGACTTAAAAACGGTATATATTTTTATCCCGCTACTGTATCGGGAACTTGAAATATAAGCTAGCTTTTGGCTGCGGCGGAGCCGCGGGCAAATGCTGGTATACTGTAAGGTAGTAATTATTATGGAAACATATTTTAGGAAGTGTCTATCATGTAATAAATAGTACCTAATTAGTTTATATGCTTCAAAATACTAACAGCCTCTATTTTACTTGTCGTCGTGGTATCTACTGGTTGTTTTTTATTTCTTTGACATGATATATATTTCTCGCATCGCATCACAATATTCGTTGCCACTGGTAATTTGACAACAGGTCCTTTTGAATACGCCCCTAAACCTGCAGTGCTCACATCCTCCAAAGAGTTCTTATCATTGTAACACTCTGTATTCGTCGAGTTAAATGAAAGAGGTGAAGTTTTGGAATAAGTGTTGCCGTGTTCCTTATGTGTCTCAAAGCTGCATAGCTTCTCTTTCTTATGAGTCTCTATAAAGCTGTAATAACAGTAAATTTTAAGCTTGTATTCAAAGCCGAAGCGTATGATGAACGAAGGTATGAAAAGACTTTTTATTAAAATAGGAACAATGTGAATACCTACCAGCTATTGGCGAATGCCAATGCCAAGCATGTCACGTAACGCATGCAGCATAATTTGCATATTTTGTACTAACCGTACTTATAAAGCTGAAGTTATATGTGAAATTCTTCTTGTTAATCCCCATTTAATGAAGTTTTAGATATTTGGGTAACCGAGTGAAACGACCTCGGATAAGTGACGGATTTATTAGTACTCGAGACTACATTAATTTGAAAGCGCACAAACGTCAAGACAATGCGCGGTGCGTTCTATATGCAGACTGCCGTTACATTACAATACAATTATTATTTATGCAGTTGCATTCGTTACTTAACCCCTACAACATTCCTCCCCTTTAAAAAAATAATATACAAACAAAATTAGTTACAATAAAATTATCAATTTACACTTAAATACAAATATGTAACTACCTGACACATCATTTAGCAAGCTGCACGAAGCGTGAGTTCTCACCGTGCAGGTATCACTTACATGGCTACGTCAGTGAAAATTGCAGGTGGCTTATGAACGTTGTTACCGTGGGAAAGTACATTAGTATATAGGTATATACAATCATGATATAGGATATATATGAGAGAATTTATATAAAAAAATTGTTAGACAAACATAATTAAGTATAGGTACATAAATTTTAATGTTAAGTAAAAATAAAATTAGGTTACACCTAAGGAACGGTTGCTGGTTGCTAGCCGGCTTTGTTAACCTGGCTCAACGACACTGCTGAGTGGAGTTCATTTCGGACCCACCTCTTAGTATTTTCCCATCTCTTACTTAACCCCTACAAAGTCTGAGGGTTTTGGCATTCTACTCCAATACCCCAGCTGGATGGCTTACTGGCCTCACCATATCGTCATCAGAAATTGGTGAAGCAAGCCGGCTTGAGGTGACACCGCGCTGACTACGATATCTCCTTTAACGAATTTCTGGCTTCGCAGAAGGAGACCATAGATAACCAGCACCGTTTATTGCCAAGCATTTTTACAATATTGGCTGGCAGCAACAGGTCTTCTCCAATTATCGCAGATAGCGTGCGACGCTTGGGTTCCCAGGCATTCTTCTCCATAAAAGCAGCACCTGGCCGCTGTAATTCTTCTACCTAAATCCATTATGCGCTACATCCAGCTCATCATCTTACCTTTTGTCTCCCATAACCACCGTAAAGGGAATTTTAAGTGAGTGGCTTTCAAGATAACCTAAGCTCGTATTGGGCCTCCACCTTGTGAGAGTGTGCCGAGGTCGGTGCTAAGAGCTATATGAACTTCAGCGACCCTTTAGTTATTATGAATTTAAGATACGCTACCCCATGTTGCCTATGGCAGATCTGCAAACGACTAACCCGACACCCCCTTGAGACTGACTCTTACAACTTCCATGAGAAAATATGGGGTGATACTATTCTAAGTCCACCCAAAACAGCAAAATATTTTCAGCAAAAAAATAAACACAAATCTTTGAGATATACGTACGTCTTAGGAAAAAGATAATTTGTGTAACAAAGATATATTTTAGTATTTCAAACTTACTCAAGAAGACTGCGCGTGTTGCCATGTCCAAGTTGTTGCCACGCAAGCAATGCACACACTAGGTGGTGTTCTTCAGAGCCTTCAGAAGCCACAGTACTCAGATCATGTGCATCACGCTCCAACCGACGTTCTGCCTCTTTTATACCAGTCTACAAAATGTTTACTTTTTCATAATTAAGTTCTAGAAATATGCTTTTTTTTCGGACCTTTGGGTGTCTTGGTATTTATTGCTTCCGATAATGAGACATGCAACCATAATGTGTATATATCGTGGCTATAATTCTAAATGCATTCTTTCTATCGCTAACACTACTCCCGAGTCGAATTCTCTATTATATTGATGATATTTCCCTACGTAATCGAATTCTGTGTACTGGGATCCGTAGGAGAACAGGAGTGACCGAAATAGCCTGCCGTGTTGGCATGCTGAAGTGGCAATGGGCAGGGCAAAGGCCACATCGCTCGGCGAACGGGGAAAAAGGTTCTTCAACCACGTATCGGACGGCACAGCGTAGGACGGCCCCCCACTAGATGGACCGACGATCAGGTCAAAGCCGCGGGGAGCCGTTGAATGCGGTCGGCGCAGGACCTCTCGATGTGGCGTTCTCTTCGGGAGACCTATGTCCAGCAGTGGACTTTGAAAGGCTTATTGATGGATGGATAGTCACAGATAAGCCCTTCGACATTTGAATTGGTGCGGAGCAGCTGCAAATGCGCAAAGAGCTAGGACACTTTTCTCTTTGTCCTTCTGTGGCATACATAGACCGGCGTTTTGTTCAGTAAACAGTAGTGCCTATTTTTAACCGTCGTTGCCCTTGTATATAAACAAGACAGTAGACCTATCTATCTCGTAATACAGGATATGTTTTATTCGTTATACCGACGTGTGATATATGTAACTGTAAAGCGACGTGCGATATAAAAACCAAAATCCAATAATTATTTATAATAAAATAATACCTTTATATCCAAATACGGATTCTTCTCTAGTGCTTTTGATATATTCCATAATATAAGACTGCTCATTGAAGGTTTTTGTTTCGCTACTGCGTCGAGTGTTGAGACTTTCGAGTTACTTATCTATATTTTGAGGAAACATTAGAATAAATATGCACTATTTGAAATAAAATTACTTTTACGGAAACTATTGCGTTTACTTATTTTCTACTATCCCGACGTTTCGAATACCTTACAGCATTCATGATCATGGGTGGACTTAGATGGTCGACGTCCAAGGCTGATATGTATCAGAAAGTATGAAATATGCATTTACAAACTTAAAGCTATGGGATTACTGTATTTTTACCTTTATTGCAGTATTCGTTTTATTTCTCTTAAATCCACTGGAATTATATTCCTGCATTGTAGATATTAATTATTGTACGTTTGTACAACCTGAAAAATATTTATTTAAAATATTTTTCCTAATTATTTAGTAATAAACACATTTTCAATTTTGCTTCAGAAGCTTTTCAAGTCACGGTGTGTCATGGTCAAAACTGTCATTTAATTAGTGCATTTCATCCCTATGGATGTCTGTTAGTCTATACTAAGTAGGTACGTATTACTCTTTGGAGTTATATCTTCTGTCTACGATTTCATCCATTATCTTTAAGCAGGACTTTTGGTTGAATCTCAAGTTCCCGATATAGTGGCGAGATAAAATGTATACCAGTTCTTAAGTCTGATTAAGAGCTCTCGAATAAAAATTGTCGAATTAAAATCCCTTCAGTAGTTTTTGCGTGATGCGCGAACAAACAAACAGACAAAAATTCTAATAAGAATTGTTTTGTGTTTAGACACGCCTATATAGCTTATTACAGTATTTTTTTTCTCAAATAACTTAAATGTAAAGATAGACCTCTGTTCCATCTATCCATCAATCCATCACCTTTCAACGTACACTGCTGGATATAGGCCTCCCCAAGAGAACGCCACAACGAGCAGTCCCGTCATGGGGCATAATGCCGTAATCGCCACGCTTAGTAGGCGGGTTGGCGATCGCAGTGGATGTTGTTAATACTCGAGGAAGTGCTGCTGCCCACTCCCCCGATATTCCCTCAGTCAGCTCTTACGACTCCCGTGGGTAGAGAGGGGTGGGACAATTCTAAAGCCCGCCCCACACGGCTCTGTTACAGCTTTATAACAATACTAGTCTTTGCCAGCGGCTTCGCCGCAGCCAAAAGCTAGTTTTTCAGTTAAATCTCAGGTTCCCGATACCTATAGCAGCGGAATAAAATGTATACCAGTTTTTAAGTCAAATCAAGGCCTTTCAAATAAAAAAAGTTGCATCAAAATCCGTCCAGTAGGTTTTTTTAAATAACTTCTAAAAAATCTATTATAAATAATTTTCTAGTTTTTCGGTAATATCTCAGGATTCCGATATAGTAGCGGGATAAAATGTATACCAGTTTTTAAGTCTAATCAAGGCCTTTCAAATAAAAAAAGTTGTATCAAAATCCGTCCAGTAGTTTTTGCGTAATGCGCGAACAAACAAACAGACCAACAGGTAAACAGACAAAAATTAAAAAAAAAATTGTTTTGAGCTTAGACTCGTTTATATAGCCTATTACAGCCATTTTTTCTCAAATATCTTCAATGAACAGACACAGCTATGTTACAGCTTTATAATAGTATAGTCTTAGATAAAGGTTACTATCCTTTATCTAAGAGTATAGTATACCTTAGACGAAGAATGATAGAATACATATATTTATGGTATACATAGATAGATGACATTGGAAGCCAGCTCATAGAATAAATGTCATAAACAATTTATGCAAAGCTCTTCAAAGAGTAGAATAATCCTAAAAAAGAGTCCTCTTCTTAGAAACAATTGTTAGAGTTTATTATTCGTGAGTTTTTCTGCG
Organism: Leucoma salicis; assembly: GCA_948253155.1. NCBI lineage: Eukaryota > Metazoa > Arthropoda > Insecta > Lepidoptera > Erebidae > Leucoma > Leucoma salicis. Next base: position 16,092,476 of record OX411805.1, read on the forward strand.
CATTTCTCAATCATACTAATGATTTATTGCGTGCCCGCAGTACTCTTTACACATTTGAATTAAAAGTGAAAATAAAATTACAAGCAACCATGCATATACCTTTTTTTTTTGTTAAGGCGAGAAAAATGTTTTTAACCGCACACCCTGACGTTCGGAGGAATGAACAGGGTAGTGTGGGGCCCTCACCCACTAAATAAACCCGCCGTGTGCCGTCTCTCCGCCTTTATTGGCGGACCACTGGAACTATGTTACATTCCTTCGGTGGTCCGCCGGCGGCTTACCCTTTCGGGTACCCTCTACTGAGCGACGCACCCGCACACGGAGCGTCGCACCTTCGCGGGAGGCCTTGCAGGTGGCGGACGTTCCCCGGTCCGCCGCTTCCTTCCGCGAGATGACCTCGTCGCAGAAGGCAGCGACCGCGGCCCAATTCCTGTCGCTGCCAAGCATCTCTCTAACGACGTTTGGCAGCGAGAGGTCCCCCCCTATTGCCGCGACGAGTTTACGGCGCTGCCCGCCCCAAGCCGGGCATGACTCGAGCGTGTGCTGCACCGTGTCCTCGTCGCAGCCGCAATGGTGACAGCCCGGAGTCGCTTCCCTCCTTGCGATTATGTGCAAATATCTACCGAAGCAACCGTGCCCCGACAGCACCTGCACCAGTCGGAAGGTAAGGACTCCATGCCGTCGCCCCGCCCACTCCTCCAGCACAGGCTGGAACGCCCCTACGGTCCAGAGACCGGCTTGGGGCGCTTCCAGCCGTGTCCTCCATCTAGCCATGGCAGCTCGGCGGGCATCGCCCTGCCACCTGGCCACTTCCCTGGGTGAAGGACGACCTCCCACCTCTCGCTCTTGCGATGCCCGCCGATACACTTCTGTGGTCTCCACAGAAGAGCCCTGTTCGGCGCGTCCAGGCACCCCGCCCACACAGGTGCACCGTACAGCGCCATCGATCGGACAACCCCCGCATAAAGCCGTCGGCACGCATTGTTGGGTCCGCCCATATTTGGCAAAAGCCGTGCAAGGGCGGACGCTGCGCCGACGAGCCTCGGGGACAGTTGGCGGAAGTGCTCGCGAAAGCACCACCGCCCATCCAGCACCAGGCCCAGATACTTGATCTGGGCCTTCACCCCAATTCGGACCCCGTCCACCGTGATTGAGGCGCCAGCAGGAGGCCGACGTAAAAGTAAACCATGCATATACCTACGAGTGGAGTTGTTACAGCCGTCGACACACTTTAGTTTTTACTAACTAAATAAGATAATTATATTTTGGTCACATTTGATCATTGATAAAAATTATAATATACTAGATTTGTATTTAGATATTTTTATATATATTTTTAGCATTTGACATGCTTAGCAACATACATTAAACACTACGGGAAAAATGTGAAAACGAAAATAACAGTCACGAGCAGGATTCGAACCTGCATCTCCTGGATACCGTCCAGATGCGTTGCCAATTCAGCAATCGTGACCCTTGCTCCTGACTGCTAATTTCGATAACACATTCATACTTAACGTCTTTGGGTGACGCCTGCACCATCTGTCGGAAGTATTTTCGTTATTTTCGATTTCACATTTTTCACTTTGTGTTTAATATACTAGATTTGATTTTTAATCACGAACGATAAAACATAGCAACATAGCATCATGCCTGTTTTCCCCAAAGAGGTAGGCAGAGGTGTATTGCACACCCACGGTTCACTAGCTATGTTTAAGTCCTTCGTAATAGGGGGCGATCCTTTTGCCGTCTACCGAGCACATTTCGAAATTACGAGCCGATACTGAGAATTTTTCTTTTTATGAAAAAGTTCAATAATACTGCCTGACCCGGCGATCAAACTCGAGATCTCATGATCAGCAGAAAATTAACTAAACTAATGAGATTTGATAAATCCATAAACCCAGAGTATATTCTCCGTAAAATTGTTGTTTTGCGTTCAAGTTATTTATAACTATGTTACAATCTCAATACCATCGAAGTCCAAAGAAATCATTCATGTACGAGATAATTTATACTCGTAAAATAAATTAACTCCACCGCAAAACAACACGATTTTTTTTAACAACACATACTTTTCTTTTTGTTTTATTTCGACATGGGCGGCTATGATTTCAATATTTATGTTTGGATTGTAACAGTAAAGCTAAGGTAAAATGTTAAAATTATACTTTGATGTACTCTAATGTAGCCTAGTGGTAAAATCAAGGACTGCAAAAACAATGGATCCCTGTAGATACATCTAGGCACATCCCCTAAGGTCATCACACACCTTAGACTTTTAGATACATATTTATTTTTTTCGAGAATAGGTATGTGAGTTTTTGTACACAAATTATTACCTACTGCTCGGTGAAGGAAAACATCGTGAGGAAACCTGCATGCCTGAGAGATTTTCTTTACGGCTTGAGAAGTCTGTCGACCCTCACTGGATCAGCGCCATACGACTCATACCCAATAGTGGGACATTTAGGGGTTTAAATAAAATTTATTAAATACCCATTGTGTCCAATTTCAAAGGTTTACCCATGATACTTGAATGTAAAACTTGACTCTGAACATTTCTAGTGTTTTACATTTGGAGGCTCTGATGGCAGGGTTAATAGGGGTTGAAAAATGTTTACGAAGGTAAAAATGTAGACCCAAGCAGACGCGGTTGTAGAACAGCGCATACTTTTTTTTAAACGCCTCATAAGCGAAGCGTTGAAGTGGGTTCTACTCCCGGTTGACACGGCACAGCTGATTTTTCAAACTTAAAATGTATCTATTTATCATATATTGCACTTGTAATATAATATCTACACACACATATAAATAACAAACACTATTTTTAACACTCATGATAATTTTGATGCCATTTTTATTATTTAAACTAGTTAAAAAACTGTTTGAAAAAATCTGGCTTGGACGTCCGTGAGTTGTAGGTAATGTATGTTAACACGATAACGACCAAAATACTTTACTAATCGAGTCTTTTTTTTCGTTTATGAATTATTATGATTAGGAATAGAGCCCTATTTCTTTTCACGGTCTGATTCGATGTGGTTTAATTGTTATTAAATAAACAAAAAATACTAAATATTACGCTCGACGCGACACAAAAACCAGCGCCTTTCATGAGAACTACCTTTTTACATACGCATAGCCACCGGTGGTTTTACTATCGTCAACCGAACGCCGTTCGCCCGGCCGGTACATTGTTTTTTGTTAAAAGAAAGTTCTTACCTTTGCTTGACGAACTGATGATATGAAACGTAAACAAATGTTGAATGTATTTTCTCGTTTAAAAATTGTATAAATAGTGTGAACATAGTACATTACCTTTAAATACGATGAAAAAGTGCTAATATCGGACTAGTATTGTTATCTCTACAATGCAATAAGGATAAAAGTGCACAATCCGATGATATATTACCAACAACTTAAGTCACAATAAACAATATGAATAAGTGTTAACTTTCCACAACATTATAAATAATCTATTTTACTGTGTCACTGTGAACATAACTGAGTGTTGTAAAAACAAAACAAACAGAACAACAATTTGTTACGATAAAAAAGTGTTTCACTTTATTTGAACTTGAAACTGAGCTTTTATTACTACCCACATTATTAAATATTTGAGTGAATATATCAATTGCTTTATTTGGTGTGTAATGCAGTATGTATGAACGGATGTGTCGACTATATGGTGATTCAATTATGCCATAAACTGTACCTAGCTGGTTCGATTCCTAAGTAGTTGGGAAAAAAAATTTGGACTTTTTTTAATATATTATTTCAATACAACTGTTTATCGATATGTATAAAATAGATGAACCTAATATAATACATAGAAAACAGAATAAACTTACATTTTAAAATAAATCCTTAAATATATCGTATATGTCTACACAGTCACAGACTGAATATCTTACAAGAAGTTTGCCGGACTTATCCACCTTCATCAGTGTAAATGCAGATGAATTGTTTCAGGAAATAAATGATCTAAAAACCCAGTTACAAAGTGCACATTTAGAAATAGAGAAATTAAACTTAGAAAATGACAAACTCAAGACTGAAATTAATAATCACAAACAAAATCTACAAAACTTGAAATTAATTTGCAGAGATTCCTGTAGTTATAATACACTAGATAATTTAATGTTTTCTACAAAAAAGAAAAACAGATGGATGTCTTTAAAGACTATCAAAAATAAAACACTACATAATAATGCCACTACTAGTAGCCCAGAAGTTAGATTAGAAAATGAAGGTAGTGACACTACTCCATTAATAGATGGCGCTATAAGTCACTCCAACATAAATTACACTAGTTCAAAAAATCTTAATAATCATAATCTACTTAGTAAAATTTACATAATTGGTGGTCAACAATGTTCAGGGTTAGCGGCCAAAATGATGTCTACTAGAAAAAATATTCAATATGAAGTATTTTCCATGGTTAAACAATATGCAAGTACTTATGAGATTCTAAAGTCATGTTCTACAGTAGAAGATTCGAGGAATAATTTCTTAATTTTAGGAGTAGGTGAAAATGATGCAAATCCTACAAAACTTACCATGGAGCTAATTACATCACTAAGTAGTTTTCAATATGTAAATGTCATTGTGTTAGGTGTCAATAGAAATGTATATTTAAATAAATGGAAGCTTAACAATCTCCTGCAGAATCTAAGTACTAATACAAAAAAGTTCAGATTTTTGTCATACACATCCAGAAGAAATAAATATCTTTATTTACATAATCTTTGCAATAGAATTAACCATCTACTGAACACTGAGTACTATTTTTCTGACTGCTGTATGAAACACTTAGGCAAATCTATAATTCACACCTCGGACTCAGATAATATTATAAAAAAAGATATACAGAACCACAAAGGACAAATATGTTTATTGAGTACAAATAATAAAAATCATATACTCTTAGTATCTGAAAATACTTTTCAGAATAATAACATACGTCATTATATAAAACCAAATGTTAGTATTGAACAGCTCTTCATCCATCCATCCACCAGCCTTTCATCGTCCACTGCTGGACATAGTCCTCCCCAAAATGGGGGTTTTACCATAATCGCCACGCTTCGCAGGCGGGTTGGCGATCGCAGTGGATGTTTTAGTACACAGGGGAACGCTGCTGCCCGGTCCACCGGTAATCCCTTAGTCGGCTTTTACGACTCCCATAGGAAGAGACGGGGTGGAGCTATTGTTGGTGCCGGCCCCACACGGCTTAAACAGCTCTTAGAAGGGATAAAATCAAAGCTACTACATTTCAGCCAGAAAGACTTCTGTATAATTCTGTTAGGAGAGCATAACTTTAAAATCACACATAACTACCATAAGACTATTCAGTATATTGGAGAGGTACTAAAGGATATGCAACACACAAATGTTATAATTTGCCTACCTACATATAAGTACGGACCTTAAACAAATTTATACAATCTTAGAATAGAGACATTCAATAATTTCCTGTATAAAGATGTAATGAACCACGGGTATGCCTATATACTTGACAGTAATCGCAATGTCAAGAATGACTACAGTATGTTTAACAGATATACAGGAGTAATGAACGACTTAGGAATGCGTACTATATTTGAAGAACTTATAGACATTAACTTATGACATCAAACAAAGTATTAAGATTCAACCTATATTTAGTGACAGAAACTTAGATTCCATGACATCAATCGATTTTTTTCTTGGCTAACCATATATATATTTTGCACCAGAGTATCGCGGGGTTATTATCGAAATCAGAAAACATTACGGTTTGTCTATCGGAGCTTAGAGAAAAGAAAAGAGCAGTGGATGTGCTGTGTGTTACCGAACATTTTATAATGGATGGCTTTGAAAATCATCTTTACATACCAAACTATACACTAGCAGCTTATTTCAATCGGAAAAAAGTAAAAGAGGAGGTGCTTGTATTCTCGTCAGGAACGGAATCAAATAGATGGAACTACCGAGAATAGCAAAGATGTCCATTAGCGGCATATTTGAATGTTGTGCGATATAACTAACTGAAATTAATGTTATTGTTGTTTGTATATACACAGTACCAAATCCAAATAATATTCATGAGTGTTTTATGAAGCTTGATAATTTATTAAGGGAGTTGTCAAAAGGTTTCACTAAAAATAACATTGTTTTAGCAGGTGATTTTAACATATACATATTAATAAAAAAACCAGACTATAGAATTTGAAACTCTTTTACTAAACTATAATTTGAAGTTAGCACTTAGTCAACCAACACGATTAAAGAGTCAGACATGGGGGGTTAGGCAGAATCTCATATCTCACATGTCGATCGTATCGTGATCACTGTGATTGGCTGAGAAACCGACGCGTGATGTCACAATAATCCGTTGGCCAATCACGGTGATCTCTCAACCAATCACAGTGATCTCGATACGGTCGACACGTGACATATGACATTCTGCCTAACCCCCCAGTATAGACAATTTTGCGCACAATTTCGATAGAACTTGTAAAGCCACGGTCCTTGAATTAGCTCTATCAGACCATACAGCGCAGTTACTAAAATGCTCAACAAAAGCAGTAAGTCACTTTGACAGTTGGAGTATAATGAAGCGCGATTACAGTAAGGAAAATATCCAAAAGTTTCGAACATATTTAAGTAGCTTATCTTTCATCGATGTGTATAAATCACGTGACACAAATTTTGCTTGGAACGCCTTTGTTGAATTATTTTCATTACTTTACGACCAAAGTTTTCCAAAAATTCTAGTTAAGGTAAAAATAAACAAAAACAAAACCTGGATATCTAGAGGCATAAAGTTGTGTAGCAGAAAAAAACGTAAACTTTTGTGGCAATATAGATTAAAACCTTCGCTGCATAACAAATATAAATAAGTTCAATATTCTAAATTATTAAAAAAGATAATTAGTTTGACTAAACGTGCTCAAAATAACTACAAGATAACAACGTCAAATAATAAATCTAAAGCTATGTGGCAATTGATAAATTAACATAAATTAAATCTACCCAAAAAATACATAAATTCCCTCAAATTAAATAATGAAACAGTCACAAATCCAAAGGTTATTGCAAACTTATTTAATGATTACTTCATAGATAAAATTAAGCCAACAAAACCATCAGCTATATCAGTAACCCAACATATACTCACCAGTAAGGACTCCATGTTTATGGCACCATGTATAGTGCAAGATATACAAAATATAATCCGCTCATTAAAAAATACCAACTGTGTGGGCTATGACGGCATAAGTACAAAAATAGTAAAAGCGGTGGCTAATGAAATAAATGGTCCTTTAAATTATATAATTAATTTATCGATAGCTGAAGGTACTTTCCCTGATGCACTAAAAGCTTCAATAATTAAACCCATTCATAAAAAACTCGATAGTGGACAGTTAGATAACTACAGACCTATATAGCACTTATGCCCGTCTTTGCCAAAATATTTGACAAATATTATTATAAGCAATTATACACCTACTTAAAAAAATAACATATTATGTCACGAACAAAAGGGCTTTAGGGAAAATAAATCTATAAATATGGCAGTATACGATTTCCTGAATGTTGTATTAAAAAATATGGACAGTCGTACACCAGTTTCTTCTATATTTTGTGATATGACCCAGGCATTTGATTACGTCGAACATAATATTCTTTTAAAGAAAATGGATGCGTATGGAATTAGAGGCAATATTTTACAAGTATTCGAATCCTATATCAGTGATCGGAGGCAGATAACACACATTACTAAAATTAATACAAAAAAAGTAGAAAAAACATTTTCTTCAAATGAACGAAGAGTGGATTATGGTGTACCACAGGGGAGCGTACTCGGGCCATTGCTCTTCACACTTTATATTAATAATCTACCCAGAGCCATTAAGCATCCATTAACACTTTTTGCTGACGATAGTACAGTTACGATAACATGTAAAAACCGACAACATTTTGAAAAAGACATAAGTAACGCATTACTTACAATTATTGAATGGTTCGATAACAATAATTAGAAAATTAATTTAATAAAGACATTATTGATGAATTTTTACCAACGACTGACATCCAAAGATATTAATATTAAATACAATGAATATAGAATTGACACAGTTAATACAACAAAGTTTCTAGGTCTAACAATAGATTCCGCTCTTAACTGGAAGGCTCATATTGAAATAATAAGTAAAAGAGTAAGTAATAGCTCATATGCACTATTTAAATTATCACGTACTCTTAGTACGGATGCGCTACTTACTGCCTATCACGGTTAAGTTGAAACTGTACTTCGATATGGAATCATATTTTGGGGTAATTCCACAGACAAAGAAGTAAATTTTTAAAATTCAAAAAAGATGTTTAAGCTCAATGTTCCATTTGAAAATTACAGATAGCTGTCAACCATTTTTTTTTTTTTTTTGTTGCTGTGGAAATGCCTTTTCGCATTGACGACCAGCACCTGTCGCTGCCAAGCATTTGCGAAATTACGGCCGGCAGCGACAGGTCTCCCCCAATAACCGCCGACAGGGCGCAGCGCTGGGGCCCCCAGGCGGGGCATTCCTCCAGAGTGTGGCGCGCGTCATCAACTTGCGCGCAGCGCTCGTGACATCCGGGGGCCCCTTCTCTGCCAATTTGATGCAGGTACTTACCGAAGCACCCATGCCCGGTAAGCACCTGCGTCAGCCTAAAGCTGAGGCTCCCGTGCCTCCGATTTAACCAGCGGTGGAGGTGAGGTATAACCGCCTCCACAGTCCCTCGTCCTGCTCCAGGGGACTACAGTTCCCCGCTCCACCGCCGGATCATTGCTCTTCGGGCCTCCTTACGTGCTCCGCCCAAACTGCTCGCGGAAATTTCCTCGCTCCTGGCCCGCGCCGCGGCACAGAACCAGTAGACTTCTGCCTGCGCCTCGGCCTGAAGAGGCTAAGGTGGGTCACCTGCCAGCAGCGTGCCCGCGGCCCACGACACCGTACGGTACCCTCTTATAGCCCTCACCGTTATGACCCTCTGCGAACGTCGCAAGAGGGCCTTATTAGGAACGGTAAGGGCATCCGACCAGATCGGGGCACCATACAGCGCCATCGATCGCAGAACACCGCTGTAGAGCCGGCGGCAGGACGACCCTGGATCTCCAGTGTTTGGCAGAAGTCTACCCAAGGCCGCAGCAGAATTGACGAGCTTAGGGGCGAGCTGGGCGAAGTGCGGCCCGAAATTCCATCTACCATTGAGGTGCAGGCCCAGATATTTCATCTGAGCCTGTACCGGCACGGCTAATCCCTGAACATACAGGCGTGCTCCTCGGCCTCCTCGGGGGACTTCGGCGAGGGCCGTGGACAGATCACCCCTATCCCGGGAAGGAGCCGGCCCCGCAAGACCCAATCGAACACGACGTTCCACAGGATCGGACCAAGTACAGATCCCTGTGGAACGCCGCGCTACTCGATGGCGGTATAGGCGCCCGTCACCCTCCTCCAGAGCACGTGCCTCTCCACGAGGTACGCCTCCAACAGCCTCCGGAGGTACGAAGGCACTCCATGGAACCGGAGCGCCTCCTTCAACGTCTCGTGAGGGAGACTGTTGAAGGCGTTCTCGATGTCGAGCGAGACTGCCAAAACCACTTGCCCCCCGACCACCGCCTCAGTAGCCAGGGCTTTTAGGGCGGCCAGTGCATCTATAGTTGAGCGGACTTCCCTTAATCCGAACTGCGACTCCGACAGCCCCGGCCCGACATCCTCGAGGTGCCGAACGAGACGGCTCGCGAGCACCTTCTCCAGAAATTTGGCCGTCTCGTCCAGCAGCACCAATGGCCTATATGCGGAAGGAGAGTCAGATGGGCGACCCTCCTTCCGTAGCAAACACAATCGTCCGCACTTCCACTGCTCCGGGAATCGCCCGGACCACAAACATACGTTGAGCAATTCCTGGAGCCCATCCCTGATGTATTCCGCAGCGACGCCGAGCACCAGCCCCCGAACGCCATCCGGACCAGGTGCCTTCCTTCTCCCTCGAAGGCGAGAAAGGGCCTCTTCAAATTCCGTGTCGGTGAGGAGAGGGATTGGTGCCTCCTCTTCCGCCACCGACGGAGGAGCCATTGCTGGGGGGACATGTTCCACGGAGCTTGGGAACAGGCCCCCCATTAGCCCCGACAGGAAATTTCGGTCCATCGACTCGATGACGGGGCGCCATGGGCGCGGAGTTTATTCCGCGCCCGCTGGTATGGGCGCCCCCATGGATCCCTGTCGAGGCCCGCCAATAGCTCCTCTCGGGCCCTTTCCTTTGCTCGGATGATGGCCAGCTGCAGTTCCTATTTTCTTCTGCGGTATTCTACCTGCAGCTGGCCCTCAAGGACGGCGTCCCTAGCACCTCTTCCTCGGCACCGGACGTAAGCACGCCGCGCACTGTTACTGGCCGACCGAAGATTAGCAATCTCGGGCGACCACCAGTAGACCTGTTGGCGCGGCGGCCTTCGTCGGGCTAGCTGTCAACCCTATTTTAAGCAATTTAAGATACTAACTTTGCCATCTCTATATATTATGGAAATATTGATTTTTGTCAAATTAAATCCTAATTTATTCCCGCGTGTGGCAGATGTTATTGCACGAAATAGACGCGATAATAGCAGACTCTGTATAAACGCTGCAAAGACGGCACTTGTGCGCAAAACTGTTTTATGTATGGCACCTGTCATCTTTAATAAATTGCCAAAGCTCTGGAAAGACCTTACAATTGATATTTTTAGAAGCAAGATAAAATCTTTTTGATCTATATTTTTTAGCATTTGACATGCTCCGCCACTTTTTAAAGTATAAATTATTTGAGAATAAGGAAAAAGAGATTTTTTGTACTAGCGGGAATTGAACCCGCGTCTTTTCCAATCCGGGGAAGTGCTCTAAGCCACTGAGCTATAGTACAGGTACTTCGACCATCCCAATCTCCTTATTACATTTGTCTTTACGACTAGCGCCATCTATCGGAAGCATTTACATGCATTAAGCCGATATAGTAAGTTTAATTTTGCAATTAAAATTCATACTATTTGATGGCGCGATTTTTTAAACATTTTTGATCTATATTTTTTAGCATTTGACATGCTCCGCCACTTTTTAAAGTATAAATTATTTGAGAATAAGGAAAAAGAGATTTTTTGTACTAGCGGGAATCGAACCCGCGTCTTTTCCAATCCGGGGAAGTGCTCTAAGCCACTGAGCTATAGTACAGGTACTTCGACCATCCCAATCTCCTTATTACATTTGTCTTTACGACTAGCGCCATCTATCGGAAGCATTTACATGCATTAAACCGATATAGTAAGTTTAATTTTGCAATTAAAATTCATACTATTTGATGGCGCGATTTTTTAAACATTTTTGATCTATATTTTTTAGCATTTGACATGCTCCGCCACTTTTTAAAGTATAAATTATTTGAGAATAAGGAAAAAGAGATTTTTTGTACTAGCGGGAATCGAACCCGCGTCTTTTCCAATCCGGGGAAGTGCTCTAAGCCACTGAGCTATAGTACAGGTACTTCGACCATCCCAATCTCCTTATTACATTTGTCTTTACGACTAGCGCCATCTATCGGAAGCATTTACATGCATTAAACCGATATAGTAAGTTTAATTTTGCAATTAAAATTCATACTATTTGATGGCGCGATTTTTTAAACATTTTTGATCTATATTTTTTAGCATTTGACATGCTCCGCCACTTTTTAAAGTATAAATTATTTGAGAATAAGGAAAAAGAGATTTTTTGTACTAGCGGGAATCGAACCCGCGTCTTTTCCAATCCGGGGAAGTGCTCTAAGCCACTGAGCTATAGTACAGGTACTTCGACCATCCCAATCTCCTTATTACATTTGCCTTTACGACTAGCGCCATCTATCGGAAGCATTTACAAATGTAATAAGGAGATTGGGATGGTCGAAGTACCTGTACTATAGCTCAGTGGCTTAGAGCACTTCCCCGGATTGGAAAAGACGCGGGTTCGATTCCCGCTAGTACAAAAAATCTCTTTTTCCTTATTCTCAAATAATTTATACTTTAAAAAGTGGCGGAGCATGTCAAATGCTAAAAAATATAGATCAAAAATGTTTAAAAAATCGCGCCATCAAATAGTATGAATTTTAATTGCAAAATTAAACTTACTATATCGGTTTAATGCATGTAAATGCTTCCGATAGATGGCGCTAGTCGTAAAGACAAATGTAATAAGGAGATTGGGATGGTCGAAGTACCTGTACTATAGCTCAGTGGCTTAGAGCACTTCCCCGGATTGGAAAAGACGCGGGTTCGATTCCCGCTAGTACAAAAAATCTCTTTTTCCTTATTCTCAAATAATTTATACTTTAAAAAGTGGCGGAGCATGTCAAATGCTAAAAAATATAGATCAAAAACGTTTAAAAAATCGCGCCATCAAATAGTATGAATTTTAATTGCAAAATTAAACTTACTATATCGGTTTAATGCATGTAAATGCTTCCGATAGATGGCGCTAGTCGTAAAGACAAATGTAATAAGGAGATTGGGATGGTCGAAGTACCTGTACTATAGCTCAGTGGCTTAGAGCACTTCCCGGGATTGGAAAAGACGCGGGTTCGATTCCCGCTAGTACAAAAAATCTCTTTTTCCTTATTCTCAAATAATTTATACTTTAAAAAGATAAAATCTCTTTTAATAAATAGAGCATACTATAATGTCTCTGAAGTTTTAAATGACAAATTTTATCTTTTATTTAAATTATTACCATAATAAACTTCAGAATTTTGATTGGACATTTACTGTAAAATTTATTGTATTTTATGATTATTTTTTAATTGTTTACTTAATTTAATGCATTTTGTAATTTAATGTTACTGTTCGAATTTTTTATCATCATTTTTAAATTTATACTTAGAGCTATATTTAAAATTTGTTTTTGTATGTGTTATAATTATTATTTTCAATTCATTATAATACCTATTTACACTTAAATATTTGCACGCCAATAGAAAGTGGCAAACATGTCTAAACAATTATTTTTAAGAACTATTTTAATATCTTGCATGCATCATTATTGTATGTACACACATGTTTATGCAAATAAAAATTATCTTATCTTATCTTATCTTATAATAACTATTTTATCCATAACAATAATTAAAAACACTAAACACACGTAAATAATAACACACCAACAATATAAAACACGAAAAAAAAACATATTTTATCTTCCACAATTTTTACGACACTGAAATGTCAACCTTGACGAAATGATCTTTCGGTTCATTTTGACGGCCGGGCGCAAGCGATTTTACAACTTGTTTTTACAAGGATACAGTTTATATTGGCTTGAGTAATTTTAACATTAACTTAGAAAACAGACTAATAAAATTTAAAAATACATTTACCTCTAACAAAATTTTAAGCGGGTATATTTTTAGCGGCGCGGGGGCCCTTTTTTTGAGTGGCCCAGAACTGAGAGGTAGACCAATATAGAAGTACTTCTTAAAATTAGCGCTAGATGGCGTATAAGACATGAAACCCACATTAGTACTTTTTGAAATTAGCGCTATCTATGTGATTTATTGAAAACTACTTAGTAAGACCAATACATTATTAGTTACTTATCAAATAATCAATTTTATTGTGAAAAATGAAGATTATGAGGCGTGCAGTTTTGGATTTTCCAAAGTATTTTTTACTTATTATAAATGAAATATTACTTCTGTCTGTGTTTGTTGATAGTAAAGGCGAACAGTTGTTATAACCAAATTAAATTTTGCTTTTACATATAAACAATAATTGTCTTTGATTGAAATCTGGCACTGCACTATTAAATATTTTCTTCGTTACTTATGATACTTGACACAAAAGGTTGTGCTTAAGACAATACGTGATTATATTCCCACACAGAAATAATGTGTTTTAATATTATTCCCTTGACTCTCGAAGATAAGTATAACCTGCATACGCAGCTCGTCCACATATCGTTGAATAATACTTATAATTATAATAATATATACGTTATAACTTTTGTCGGCTAATATATATACGTTATAATTGCTGTGTGAGGCCGGCACCAAGAATAGCTTCACCCCGTCTCTTCCTATGGGAGTCGTAAAAGCCGACTAAGGGGTACCGGGGGACTGGGCAGCAGCGGTCCCCTGTGTACTAAAAACATCCACTGCGATCGCCAACCCGCCTGCCAAGCGTGGCGATTATGGTAAAACCCCCATTTTGGGGAGGCCTATGTCCAGCAGTGGACGATGAAATGCTGATGGATAGATGGATACGTTATAAAGCAAATATATATCATCAGAGATTATAGCAATATATTTATGGTCTATTATAGTGTTTATAAAATGAATGCATTTAAAAATTATGAGTGTGATATTTGAAATGATTTTTGTCCATTCTGAAAATCTCAGTGATACGAGTAGGACGCGAACTAAGCTACATGTAATGTGCTAGTAAGCATATAAAAGAATAACTGTCTAACTGACTGATATCAACGCACAGGCTGGGGCTAGGACTAATAAAAATTTACATATGGGTTTCTCTGATATTGTAGGTGAGAACTAAGAAAGGATTTTACGTGAACCCTATCCAAAATGTATGAAGAGATATGAAGAGAAGAAGAAGCGTGTATGAAGAGAATTATGTATGTGTGAGGAAGCGAGAGATGTATGCAAGAATAGAGCCTCTTAGCACTCTGTTCTCTCTGTCTACCTCGCAAGGGAAATAGCGTGATGATAAGTTAGTTAGTTTTAGTTATCCAAAATCGATTTTTCATCTATCACTACAACGCGATTGAAGCCGCGGGTAATGCACTAGTAATAATATATATATATATATATATATTTCATCTTCGCCTCCCATCCCTTTCCTTGGAGTGAGCGACGCTTGAGTGACGCCTCTGGTTTTGCTAGCGTATATATAGGTAACCGTTTACCAATAAGTGGGCTGTAATGAAACCCATATGTGGAGGTGAGTACTAAGAAAGAATTTTACGCAAATTTTATCCAAAATGAATGTACCACAATGACGCAAGCTTATCCGCCGGTAATGCGCTAGTAGTTAATATTCTAAGTTCATGCCCCACAGCTAAGGTCCATTGGTCATCACGTGGCTCCAATGGGTCGTGTATTGTTACACATATTTGTCGGCACAGTCAGATGACTACAATGAGCTGATCAGTGACCACCGGAACACGCTAACTACTGTCAATAGCAGACCGCCGCATCGTACAAAACATGTTAAGACTGTTTACAACAACGGTAACACAAATTTAAGCCTAAGGCCAACTACGCATATTGTACCATCTCATACATACTAGTTTTAAATAGATAATAAGCATAAAAAATTCAAATTTGTTTTTCTGGCAATTTGTTCAAAGTCTATGTGTGTTGTGAGTCCTAAAGGGATGTAGGTACACACCTACTTATTAAATAAGTGCCTATTTATACCCCTTTTCAGATTTTTTGTTGCTTTATCATCAGGGCCTGCAAAGAAAAAGAATGTTGCATTTCCAGCTATAGGGAAGACAATAAGACCCATATTTTGAATGTGTGCTTTATATTGTCAATTACGTTACTGATAATGTTTTGCATCGATAATTCTCTACTTTTTAAGTACCTTTATCTATTTATATGTATAAGAATTTAGTATAACATAATACTAGGAAATGTAGAAGCACTGCACTCGGTACTGTTTTTGTTTCCTTCAGAGATCTGCCAAAAGAAATATTAACTAAAGTTCAGGTTTCTGTATAAAACCACTGAAGCAATTTAACATAGTTCCAGTGGCCCGCCAATAAAGGCGGAGAGACGGCACACGGCGGGTTTATTTAGTGGGTGAGGGCCCCACACTGCCCTGTTCGTTGCCCCGAACCCGGGGTGTTCGGTTAGGTACATTTTTTCTCCGCCTAAACAAAAAAAAGGTTTCTGTAAAAACTATGGTACCAAAAATAATTAAACAGATACTGTCGTTTCCTTCTTTATCTAAGTTGGCATAATAAAATTATTTTGGATATTTTGAATTATAATCTAAATTTAAAAATATAGTTTTTTTGCTAATAAAAATTGTTTACGAAGTAAAAATATTAAATTAAATTCCCTTGCAGGATAAAAGTTACAAAAATTTTAATTATCATAAAGTGGTTGTCTCAAATGTTAAATGAGCCAACAATTCATTATAATATTTGTTATAACAATAGCATCACGTGTGTGACGTGACTATCGTTGAGTAGGTATTCTGTGTCTTTAAAACCAGTAAGATATAAAAAAATTATAACGTTTTACAAAAAAAAATTCAACCGACGTTGTTTTTTTTTTCAAATTTATTAATATGAGACCAACTACAAGGTGAGATAATGATGACAGGTGTACACATAACTCAATGAAATCAGTGAGTGAAATCATCCCCTATTTTTCTACCCTTAGAATTTTTGTTCAAAATTCCAACTTCGGAGTATATATACCATACCAATCAAAAGAATAATTATCAAAATTGGTCTACTATGTAAAAAGTTATGCGTGGTCTAACATAAAAAAAATATACGTGTCAAGTTATTGAGAACCTCCTCTGTTTTTTTCGTCGGTTAAAAGCAATGTTGAATATAATTAAATTATTTTTTGGAATACTACGTACTGTTTGTAGTGTTTGTGACTACTGGGTTCAAATTCCGGGTAGGGCCAGCAATTAAGTTTCTGTCAAGAATTTCTCAATAGCAGGTCAGATTTTGGGAGTTGAAAGTGGTCACCCCCTGCCTCAGAATGCAAATATAGCCATTCGACCTGTCTCTCTACGGTCGTTTCGGAATACCGTCCTATCGGAATATGAAAGTGAGGGAACACAGAGTATAACAGTCTGCGCACACCATGAAATAAAATTGAAAAATTCAAATTTGATATTTTTGTATGGAAATTAATAAATTGATAAAAACCTCTCTTTGGATTATGAACCCGAAGTATTTTCCAATTACTTATTTAAAGTATACTAGCCTTTGCCCGCGGCTTCGCCGCAGCCAAAAGCTAGTTTTTGTGTTATATCGCAGGTTCCGGGTATAGTAGCGGGAATAAATGTATACCAGTTGTTAAGTCTAATCGAGAGCTATCAAATAAAAAAGTTGCATCAAAATCCGCTCAATAGTTTTTGCGTGATGCAACAAACAAACAGACAAACAGACAAAAAATCTAAAAAAAAACGTTTTGTGTTTAGACACGCCTATATAGCCTATTACAGTCATTTTTTCTCAAATATCTTAAACTTACAGACATAGCTATGTTACAGTTTTATAATAGTATAGATTACTTCTTCAAAGATAAGTTTAACTCCATAAGCAAGTCACAGTCGAAGTCAAAGTCATCAAAATCATCATTAGTCATAGTCAAGTCAGAATCATTCCTCAGTAAAGTTGTGGCGACTATACCGGAATCCATCCATCCATCAGCCTTTTAACGCCCACTGCTGAACATAGGCCTTCCCAAGAATGAGGGATAGTGCTGTAATCGCCACGCTTGGCAGGCTGGTTGGCGATCGCAGTGGATGTTGTTAATACTCGAAGGAGTACTGCTGCCCACTCCCCCGGTATTCCCTCAGTCGGGTCTTACGACTCCCATGGGTGGAGAGGGGTTGGACAATTCTAAATCCGGCCCCACACGGCACCACTTTACCGGAAGCTTCTATGAAATTTTGGAGGCAAAACGAAAAAACACATTACGCTGCATTACATCCCTTGCCAACACTTATTTACATAACAAAAATAGGAAAACGCTACTACTTTTAAACATTGATACTTGAAATAACACAAGTTTTGAGAATAATGTAGAGTAGTGACATGATTATTTCACGTTCCCGCCAAGACTTCAAGCCACTATCTTTTGGCGAACAGAAGACAAAATAACAGCTACTGTCATTATTTCTAATCATTCATTTCATATTTCATTTAGTTACGACTTAGTATTCTAAGTTAATAACTTATCTAAATTTAAATCTTAGACGATGCAGATTGATTTATTTCATAATCGCTGATAAAATAAATTGTAGGTGATACGAAGTTCACCGGGTCATCTAGTATGCTATTTGATTTCTGACCTAAATAAGGCACAGTGCAAAATGTGTACGTATAGTTAAATTATCAAATTAAGTGCCAGTGGCGTCGCAGAAAGCGTAGATCAATGATGTGATATCTGCCGGCGGCGTCCAGCTGCTGTATGCACTTGTATGTCTGCGAGCTAATCCGCGTGGAATCTAGTTTTATATATCATCTCTGACAAGTTAACAAATTAATTTGTTCATGCACCAATAAACAAACTAAATCTCTTGATCTGTATTTTAGCACTTGACATGCTCAGCTACATAATATACAGATACAGATAAGTGGCGTGAGTCGTAAAGACATCTAAAAGCGATCGTGAAGTGGATGTCGCCGTCAGTTACTGGGATGGTTTAGCGGTCTAAAGCACTTCCCCGGATTGGAAGGGACGCAGGTTGGAATCCTGCTCGCAGTAAAGCTCTCGTTTTCCACTTGAACAAATAATTTGGTCTTTAAAAAACAAAAATCGGCTATTATAAGCCTGGCGTTGAAACTTTTTCTGAAGTTTACACTGTTACCATAACACATGTAGGGGTTAATAATTCTAAAAGCGGATAACTTTTTCCTCGCGCCAGAATTAATTTATTGTAAAATAACTAGCTTTTGCATCTGCTACAAGACAAGTTCTATCTATCCCTTAAGAACTGCATAATTTCGAAATAATTGATGAGTAATATTAGAATAACACGGAAACAGACATACAGTAAAAATCCTTGTTTTATGTCTGTTACCTTCCTCTCAACGTCGTCTTTCCAGATGTACACATTCTATTATATCTTTGAATTGCTATGGATATGAATTCTAATAAATGTTACGCATATTTATGACGTTCCTGATTATGTATCAGGTTTATTTCCTAGTATGTGTTGTCTTCAATAAATATCATTTATTGAAAGGCATCATAATCAATATCTCCAGTATAGTCAATATATATTCAAACCATTACTTGATTTATAATATCGTAAAACTTTCATTGAAAATCTACGTTTGTGCATAGAGAGGTGCATAAAGATTGAAATGTGCTAGTTATTACATTATAAAGCGAGTGTATTCTGCGGCCGCGCAGCCAGTAGAGTAAGGTTCGTGTTCGCTTCGCGTCGTTGCTAAATCAGGCGCTGTGCCTTGCTGCCGGCAAAGTGCTGCTACCGCGATCATCGCTATACCGACCACCATGTCGATACGCAGACCGCATTAAACACATGCGCGTTTCATTTTAAAACACTCTAAGAGTTAATAGTTAATAAGTCTTTTGGTGTATTTAGTTCGTTAATTTTACAAAATGGTTAGTGGCAATAAGGACTGTAGCGATCCCACAAAAGTGCCACCACAGAATCGTGAGAAGAAGTCCAACAACTACAAGAGAGCTAATTTTTTAACTAAAACATGGTTTGTATGGATGCTGCCTACATTCTGGAGGGGCTACAAACGAGACCTCTATGATGCCGACCTCACCAAGCCTAAGGATAACCATCTTTCTGATAAACTTGGTGATCGACTGGAAAAGTAAGTAATCTTTTAACTTTTTACTTATTATTTTTATATATTTTTGAGCATTTGACATGATTAGCTACATAAAATTAACACAGTGTCAAAATGTGAAATTGAAAATAACAGTCACGAGCAGCATTTGAACCTGCATCTCCTGGATACCGTCCAGATACTTTGCCAATTTTGCCATAGTGATAATTGCTCGGGACTGCAAATTTCGATAACACATTTAATTTTAATGATGGCTGAGTTGGCAAAGCATCTAGACGGTACCCAGGATATGCAGGTTCAAGTCCTACTTGTGACTGTTATTTTCGATTTCACATTTTCACACTTTGTGTTAATTTATTATTTATTTTTATCTCTTTAAGTATTTTGAAGCATTTGCAAGAGGAATTGGAACCCTAGATTTCTGGAAATCCCTATCAAAATCCGCAACAAGTATTAAGTCACGAAAAAATTATAGATAAATATAGTATTAAGTAGATAGGTATAATATACAGAATTTTTATTTGTTTTCAAAAATAATATTAAAAGCTTAAAAAATTAAGTTATTCTACTAAAGGTTTCGTACCTATTTCATATTTTTATATGTCTAATACCCGTACCAAGGGAACTATTATAATACTTTTTGTAAGTACCCAGGCCCATTTTAGAGGTCAAACTTCGGGATATTTACTACGATTCGCCTGGCGATTAAATAATAAGTCTGTGGTTATAACTTGTTACTCACAGTGTCATTATAATTTTATCTTGCGGATATTTGCAGCGGCTTGACAGTACTCTTCTTAATAAAGTCAATGAGCAACGGTTACCTCTTACCATTAGGTAGGCAGTTCGTCTGTTGGCTCTCACAAGTTCTAACTTGATACCACTGCATTTGTAGTCCTTGGTATTTCACACTTACTAATGTTTTGGTAGATTTTTTGAAACATTCCTATTAATAGTTTTCCTGAAAAGTATTTTATATTGAATGAGAAATGTGCGAACCATAGTTATATAATCATTGTCCTAACTTCATCAAAGTAAACATAGTTACATTTTACATGTTTAAGAATAGTAGGTAAATATACACTTATTACATTTATCCTTAGATGCGTTTCCGAGATACGAAAAAAATATATAGGCTATTCAAAATTTGTAAGTTTAAATATGGTTTGATTATAAAACACTTCTCCAATGTACGAATGAATTAACTAACTAACGTAGGAGTGGGCTTGTAAATTAGCACGTGTATACGCGACATCCATGCGCAATAATGGAATCATAAATATTTACTGAACGTGCGTGTGAACCATACAATTACAACTAACTAAACAGTTATATTAATCCCTTATCCTTTAACGCATTTATTTGGATATTGGATTAATGCATCAAAATGTTTAAAAAAAATCACGCCATCAAATAATATGAATTTTAATTGCAAAATTAAACTTACTATATTGGATTAATGCATGTAAATGCGTTTCGATAGACGGCGTTGGTCGTTAAGAAAAATATGATGAGGAAATTGGGTATGCCTGCAAGGTAGTACGGTAGCTCAGTGGATTAGAGCACTTCCCCGGTTAGGAAGAGACGCAGGTTCGATTCCCGCTCGTACTAAAGTTCTCTTTTTCCTTATTCACAAATAATAATTTGTACAAAGGACTTAATATAAATTTTGGTAGCTTACCTGCACTGCCTCAGTAGTGCACGGGTAGCGTGAGCGACTGCTGATCATGAGGTTTCGGGTTCGATCCCCGGGCCAGGCAAGAGCTATTAAGCTTTTTCGTAAAAAGAAAAATTCTCAGTAGCAGCCCGGAGTTTGGAAATGTGCCCGGTAGACGGCAATGGGCCAGCCCATCCCCTATTACGTGGGTCTCAAACATAGTGAACCGTGGCGTGGGTATACACCTCTGCCTACCCCTTCGGGGATACAAGCGCGATGCTATGTTATATTATGTTTTACCTGAACTAGGTTAGGTTTGTGTTTCAGGCTTTCGCTTTGGTTTAATAACTATGTACTCGTAATAGTTATTTAGGAAAAAAAATAGGTATCCTTAAGGCCTAATAGGGTATTAACGTATTATTTTACTAGGTAACTAAACAACCCACCACTGAAGTAATCTCACACAGTTCCAGTATTCCGTACTGAACTTCCGCAGAGCCGGCACACGGTGACTTTATTTAGTGAGTGAGGGCCCCTCACTACGGCTAGGTACTTTTTCCCGCCTTAACATTCCTTTTCTTTGTTTCTATTTTTTTGTTAAGGCGGGAAGAGGTTTACCAAACCGCACACCACGTCGTTCGGAGCAACGAACAGGGTAGTGTGGGGCCCTCACCCACTAAATAAACCCGCCATGTGCCTCCTCTCCACCTGTATTGGCGGGCCACTGGAACTATGTGACATTACTTCAGTGGTTCGCCGGCATAGCCTTAACAATCCTAAAAGAAAAATATATACTCTACAAGCTATATTAAGGTTACTGTAATAATAGCAAAACATTTTTATTTCTGTCATCAAAAACTAATATATTTGCTTATTACAATATTATGTTAATGGAAGTTATTCCCCTGTAGATACTGATGCAATAAAACGTGAATATTTATGTACAGTTAAGATTGAACTTGAGTTTTTATTTCCATAACTAGTTGGGAAAACTTAACATTAGATTGATTGCAGTTGGAGTGACAGGGCTGGTTTTACTTTATCTAGAGTAATTTGACCTCAATTTCGCTAACTAAAATAATATTTGAGGCGACTATCGGAAATTATTTCAATAGTGCATAGGTTTTTTTTAATTGGTTGTGGTATCACAAAGTTATTATTAAAAAGGAAACTACTTTGTTACGTATTTAAATTATATACAGTATCACAACACCGAATTAGCAACAGTGCACTTATTTCTCGGACGAAATCATCAGTACTTTAACGTAAGCAGTACCGTCTAGACATTGAGTAAATGTAAGAAAGTCCAAACGAGAGATTGATTGAATAAAACATGCAGTGCATATTTTATGTAGACCACTTGGCCACAAGCATAAATACGACATCTAGAAAGAAGATCGTGTAATATGGGTTGTGAACTGACTGTTTATACATGGTCCAACAAACGCGTAGTGACATATACAACTTTATAGAATCTTAAAATAGTTGGCCAACTCTAGCGTGGCTGTAGATCAATAATTTACAAAATTTCGTTTGTATAAATATTATTGATGTGAAACATTTAATGCCGAGGGAGGGTAAAATCGGCTGTTAGCGTGGCGACGCTTTTATTGTACCTACATGTCCCGTTCAAATCTTGCAAGTTAAATTTCATACACTTCCCGGTTACCAATTGAGCTGAAATTTTACACGCATGTGTAAATCACGTGACAATGCAATATTATGATGACATGGAGCTGATCTGATGATGGAGCTGGAAGGTGGACATAGGAACTCTATAATGAAATGGCGGAACCCTATCGAATTTGGGCTCGTATGATTCGTCTTGCCCAGTACTTTATGTCTAGATGGTATCCAGGGGCTGATGATGAAGCTGGAAGGTGGCCACAGTAACTCTAAAATTAAATGACGCAACCCCGTCGTGTTAGAGCTCGTTTAAAATGTCCTGACTAGAACTTCAGTCATAGATGATATCCAGGGTCTGATGATGGAGCTGAAAGGTGACCACAGTAATTCTGTAATGAAATCACGCAACTCCATCGAGCTTAGAATCATTTGATTCGTCTTGACGAGTACTTTGTCTTTAGATGGTATCCAGGGTCTGGTGATGGAGCTAGAAGGTGGCCATAGGCACTCCGTTATAAAACGACATAACTCCATCGAGCTTGAGCTCGTATGATTTGTCTTGACGAGTACTTTATCTCTAGACGGTATCCAGAGTCTGACGGTGGAGCTGGAAGGGCCACAGTAACTCTGTAATGAAACTACGTAACCCTATCAAGTTTATACTCGTTTGATTCGTCTTGAGGAGTACTTTGTCAAGTTATGATCATTTTATTTCTACAAAATAATTTCGATGTTTTCACATCTGCTAGACGTCCCGCGACATCTAGTTTTTATATTTTGTTTGTATAAATATTATTTTAAAACAAAGTAGCGACCCACCAAGGTGAAGCATTGTTAAACATAAAGTGCGTTTGTCAAATTGAATATTCACACCTAGCTTATCTTCATCTCAACCAATTTGGAAACAAACTAATTTAAGTGGGCAAAGCTCAAATGAAAGCGCTGGTTCCAGCGAGTTCTTAGGCCAAAACGAACCGCGAACACGCGTTTTTCAATTAGAACAGAAATATTGAGAAAAAATCTATGAAAACTTAAAAAAGGTGAGTACATAAGGAAATCTCGTTTGAGTGTACCTTGAAAAAGGTGAAAGTTATGGTGACTTCACATGACTGATAAGACATATGTCCCTTTCGTTTTTAAAAAATGAGCAATTCCGTCGAACGAAACATATGAACGGACTTTTAATATATTTTATATTTTTTAATACTCGTAATAGTCGTTATTAGTATTTCGAGAAATAAAAAGCCATTATGGGTTTTGGATTAATAGAATGTATAAATGTCTATCATAAAAATAAAAATCTTACAAAATACGTATTATATTTTCTTGAAGATCACACACATCCAATAAGCCTTTCGTTGGTGGACAACGTTGTTGGATATAGGCCTCCCCAAGAGAGCGTCACAACAAACGGTCCTGTGTCGCCTGCATCAAGCGGCTGCCTATGACTTTGAACAGGCCATTGGTCCACCTGGTGGGAAGCCGTACTACACTGCGCCGTCCGATACGCGGTTACCACTCGAGAACCTTATTTACGCAACGGTCGTCGGTTCGTCGAGCGATGTGGCCTGCCTATTGCACCTTCAGCGTGTTGACCCGACAGGCAAGATTAATCACTCCAGTTCTGCTACGCATTCCCTATTAAGGATTCTGGCACGGTTCGGTACGGAGCCCTACTTCATAGCACGCTGAGTGACTTTGAGTTTTGTTATGAAGCCAACATTGTAACCACTGATTGATCTGTAAATCACCGGCAACACATACTGGTCGTAGACCTTCGTTTTCAGACACAATGGCATATGAGAAAGCAAGATGCCCGACGCGCTGCTCAAGCTGTATTCAATAATTTATCTCTTGATACATACATCAATATAGAATAATCCCTGTATTAGGATAACAACAAATTGTGTGTATCAATATGGGCACAAAGTGTTCTTTCTTAGTTTGCCTTTGAAGTGTACATCAAAACATATATTATAGATTGCGCAATTATTGGAACGTGGAAATTAAACCTACAATACGTTACGTAAAGCAATATGCTTAGTTACAAGTGGTGAAGGTGGTGGACAGCAGCGGTTGTCAACACGCTGCTGCTTGAGGCCAAAAGGGCCTGACATATGAGGCCGTCTTGAAGCGTGCCCGGCGGGAGATAAACGCCTCTATCTAGCTTTCGCTTCCCAAATATACTGTGTTTTTGTGTTGTTTTGTCTGTAAAGGATTTAAAAATCGTGAAGCCTCGTAAAATAATGCCTTGACCCGAGTTGATAATCTGTGCAAACTCGTATGTTACCTGCAATCTGTATAAGTAACATCTATCTATCTATACTATTATAAAGCTGTAACAGAGCTATGTCTGTACATTTAAGATATTTGAGAAAAAATGACTGATTTAGGCACAAAACAATTTTTTTAGATTTTTTGCCTATTTGTCTGTTTATCTGATTGTTTGTTCGCGCATCATGCAAAAACTACTGAACTGATTTTGATGCAACTTTTTTGTTTGAAAGCTCTTGATTAGACTTAACAACTGTTATACATTTTATCCCACTACTATATCGGGATCCTGAGATTTTACCTAAAAACTAGCTTTTGGCTGCGGCGGAGCCGCGGCCATAGGCTAGTACTATTTACAAAGCTGTAACAGAGTCGTGTCTGTAAATTTAAGATATTTGAGAAAAAATGACTGTATTAAGTGTTTGAACACGAAACGTTTTTTTTTAGATTTTTGTCTGTCTGTTTATCTGTTTTTTTTGTTCGCGCATCACGCATAAACTACTGAACAGATTTTGATGCAACTTTTTTTATTTGATACCTCCTGATTAGACTTAAAAACTGTTATACATTTTATCCTGCTACTATATCGAGAATCTGAGATATAATCCAAAAACTAGCTTTTGGCTGCGGCGAAGCCGCGGGCAGAGGCTGTTCTATATATAAAATAATCTTCACTCGAGGTCTGCATCAATCGCGCTTCCGCATTCAGTCGTAATTAGTTTTGTTCGTGCACTTTGCAAACAGATTCACCTTGTAATCAACAGATGATACTACAACATTTTTTTTTATTACGTTAAACATTATGAATGTCGCTTCTCAGTCGTATTTGTATATAGGTATTAGCGCTGAGTAGTCTCTACTGTCACAGATAACAATTTTTATCGATAATCGATTACGATTTACGGTAATGGTAACGATAAAAATTGTTATCTGTGACAGTAGAGACTACCAAAACTCGATAAAATTATAGTTTGGAAATGTGCCCGGTAGACGTCAATAGGCTCGCGCCTTTTTACGTGGGACTTAAACATAGCTGGCGAGTCGTGGGTGTGTAATACACCTCTGCCTATCCCTTCGAGGAATACAGGCGTAATGCTGTTTTTATTTTTTATAAAATTATGTCGTTTTGGCTTTACGACAGAAATCGCTAATATAGAGTTCGTTATCTATGTCGAGACTGCAGGCACTGAACCACAAACAATACATATTATTTATAGCATAATACGGTACACTCGTATTACACTGCAATACTCATAAACGATGTATACGAAAACGTAGCTTTTAGAATATCGATTTATTTTTAGAAACATTGGATTTTTTTTGACGGGATTTTATTTAATTTTTTTTTTTTTTTGACGGGCCTCGTGGAGTATTCGGTAGGTAGTGTTACCGACTTCCGTGCACGAGGTCGTGGGTTCGATTCCCACTCAGGACAATTATGTGTGTGATGAATACAGATATTTGTACTGCGTCTGGGTGTTTTCTATCTATTATAATATGTATGTATTTACAAAAAAAAGTAGCATATGTATTATATCCGTAATCTGGTACTCATAGCACAAACGTCAAGCAGGACTAGTATCTATTCTGTGGTTTGGGACCAGAGGACGTTGTGTGAAAAATGTCCGTGAATATTTATTTATTTTATTTTTATTTATTGTCAGAACCAGGTAAGATTATAACATTTTCAATGGCGCAGTTATAGAAGCTCGCACCGGGCGCATAAAAGGCAAATTACAGTACTGTTTCCTGTAGGATAGCTATTTTTACATAGATATTAAGTAGCTATGCCTTAGAGTAATGTACTTATTTGTAATATGGAGTCCACGTGGACGAAGTCGCAGGCAGAATCTAGTTTTTTAATCTAGCCTGTTGTAATAAAAAGTAGACAACTGTGGTCGAAGTTGCGTAGAACATAGAGATGACGAAAGGCTTTTATTAATTGAAAACCACAACAAGTACTTACTTACTTATCATCGCGCCATTTCCCTTGCAGGGTAGGCAGAAAGAACAAACAAGTACTAGGCTGTCGAAACTGGGAAGGATAATATTTGGAATATTTAAAAGAAACCACTATAAATACTTAGTCAAAACATAATCTGAATTTAAACAATACAAGCTATATTTAGTTGTATAGTATGGAATTACTTTATAATGTGTGCTTTTAATAAGAATTAATTTTAATGTATAATTGTTAGTACCTTATAAGTG
This sequence comes from Leucoma salicis, assembly GCA_948253155.1. Classification (NCBI taxonomy): domain Eukaryota; kingdom Metazoa; phylum Arthropoda; class Insecta; order Lepidoptera; family Erebidae; genus Leucoma; species Leucoma salicis. The sequence goes on from OX411805.1 coordinate 16,119,812, forward strand.
GTTTAAACACACAGTTTAACAGTTTTATTTTAAATGCTAAATGCAAATTATATCTATACTTATAATATAATAAAGCTGAGGCTTTTTTTGTGTTTAAACGCGCTAATCTCTAGAACTAGTTGGAATTTAAATTAATTGTCTAACGAATAACAAACATTCAATAATTGATTGAATGTGGTGACACTTGGCGGAAGTCCATTGTTATTATTACAGAATGGATATTTTAGTAGGAGTGCCCACCACTCACCCACGGATTGTCGATCCCGGTTATCTTTGGACAGAATAACCTAAGATTGCCAATCCGCACTCTCGCAGATAGAGGAGAATGTGATAATAGCAAAGTAGCATGCAAAATTTTTTGCGAAACATTGCAATATTGCGTTTCGTGATGGTCAGTTTTTTGTCATTGTCGTGCATCGATGAGAGCCCCTCTTCCTAAAATATCCATTCATAATAAAAACATTCAATAGTCAAATTTTCGAGGAAGGCTTTTTCTAATAAATATCAGAATATATTATATAGACAAAGATGTAATGGTGCGAACGGTCAAAGCATAGGTACTAACGACTTTAATTTTTTTATTAATCCCCCGCTAATAATAAACCGCTGCAGCTAGGGTTTGTCAAACAGTTCCAGTGGTCCGCCAATACAGGCGGAGAGACGGCACACGGCGGGCTTACTTATTTAGTGGGTGAGGGCCCCACACTACTTTGTTCGTTGCCCCAACGAGGGGCTGTGCGGTTATGTATTTTTTTTCCGCCTTAATAAAAAAAGGGCAAAGGAAACATGACATAACACGCGTGTATCCCCGACGGGGTAGGCAAAGGTGTATTACCTACACACCCACGGTTTGCTAGCTATGTTTAAGTCCCATGTAATCGGGGGCGAGTATATTGCCGTCTACCGGGCACATTTCCAAACTCCGGGCTGCTACTGAGAATTTTTCTTTTTACAAAAAAGCTCAATAACATTCCCCCGACCAGGCCCGTCCCAGGGATCGAACCCGAGGGTATAGGAAAATCCAGGATGATGATAAACTTTAGATACCCGCATGTAATTAGCACTTAGGTATTGAGTATATTTAAGGTTGGTCAGTTAGAAGTGTAATCAGCTGACAATCCATGTAAGTGTAGAAATATAGACTCATGACTGACCTTAACACACTTAGTACTTAAGGCGGATTAGCGACGTTGGCGTGATGGAATTATATGAAGTGTTTTATACTCGTAGATATTATCAAATTGCTTTTAAAGAAAACATAATTACACAATACTTGCATTATTAAACGTAGAAAGTATTTTAAAAGATATTAAAATAATACACAATATATTAAAAATTTTGGGTTTAGCACTTGACGGTCACCGTTAGAGACTGCGGTGGCTTAGCGGTCTAGAGCAATCTACACTTTCTCGGATTGGAAAGGACGCAGGTTCGAATCGCGCTCGCAGTTAAAGCTCTATTTTTCTACTTTCACAATTCATTTGTTCTTTAATATATTGAAGTTAATATTTTATTTGCATAAATATAATTATAAGAAAAAAATACCTAAGTACTGATTGTATTAAAGGAGGGAACACCCAATTACTCGCACTGCCAGATTGCAGTTATAATATTAATCTGCAGACATAATAAAAACGGTGCTTATAGAGGAAATCTTCTATATTTAAATAGATTCTACATTATACATTGTATTGTTGTAACCTACCCACGAACTACAAATGTATCTATTGTTTTTATATCTAATTAATTATAATATAATATAATATAATAAAAAGTATCTCTATTTAATTATAATATAATAAAAAGTAACCAACATTTTAGTAAGAAGGGGGGAGGGGGTTGTACATTCTGGAACTACTACTGTTTAGTTTTTTTTATTGCATGTAGTGGCAGGCAAGCCACAGCCCATCTGATGGTAAATGGTAACCGTCGCTCATGGACTCAACTATACCGAGAGTAATGTCAAGCTCACAATTTCATTTCACAGATATGAAATGAAAGAATAAACGGCTATCCTAGCTAGCTCTACCACCAGTCATATAATGGATGATAAATGCTTACTTCCCTTAGTCGCCTCATACGACACCCGTGGGAAAGAATGGGGTGGTGAAACTTGTATTCTTAGTCAGTCACCACATGGAAAAAAGAAAGAAATTCCGGTAAAATGTAATTGAAATAAGAAAGTAGTCTAGTCGTTAAGTGATACCAATATGCACGTTGCCTAAAGAGCTTTAAATTAACAAGTCTTACAAGAACTAATTAATGGTTAAAATGCTTAATCAGTATGAAAAAACAGCGATAAAGAATGATTTCTTCTACTCCCTTAGATTAATATAGGTAAGTAGCACATGAGTCAGTAGTATCCAATGCTTTATCCTCTTATAGCATGCATAAGAGGATAAAGATCGGATTTGGCAGAGAGTAAGTCTACTAGAGGTATAGAAACAGTCATAGAGTTTAGAATAATATTGTGTACTAAATAATTCCAAGTTTAGTACTGGTTACATCTACTGGTTATTTTTACAGTAAAGGCTATATAATTATATATACACAGAGTGAATTATTTATGGTGATGTGAATGACTAAATGTTAAATTCATACGTTAATAATTAAACCTTAATTAAGATATTTTCAAAGCGGTGATTATATAAGTAACTGGCTCCGAGTATCAATGTTTGTACTATAACCAGCATCACAAGAATAATCATTCTGTATAAAAAGAATGTTCTACAAAGCTCGTTTTAAATCGTAAATTTCATAATAAAAGCATTTGTAAATTTGGTTAATACATTCGGCTGATCTCGACGACCATGGCACAATATCGTAAGTTGCGTTAACACCCGGCCTACTGCTTAACTAAAAGTTTGATTATAAGGTATGGTTATTAAAGTACAAATTATTTGTGAATAAGGAAAATCTCTTTTTCCTTATTCACAAATAATTTGTACTTTAAAAAGTAGCGGAGCATGTCAAATGCTAAAAAATATAGATTAAAAAAGTATGGTTATTTTGAATCTAAATCATTTATTATTTGCAGAATGCACTGTTGTATAGGTGTTACAGATTGTAAGTTTCAAGTATTTCTACTGAAAATTCATGTAAAATATTAACAATTTATAAGTTAATACATCCCAAATTAAATAGATTTAAAATACACTTAAGACAAATTAAATTGAATTTATACATAAATAGAAATTCATTGATCTTATTACATTTCATTATCTACAATCACAACATTATCAAAATTGGGGAATAGAGCTTAAAAATCAAATTCCATTGTCCCTGCAGTCCTGGTTCTACCACTAGGCTTTCACTGCGTATACGTCACTATCATGCTATCTCTCCTAAATATACGAGTAACTGTGCTATTCATGCAGACATATATTATATGTACTAGATAACAATAAATTATATTTTGAATTAAAAGTTAGGCGTTACATGAGAGTAACTCAGAGCTTTTCGTGAACATTACCCGCACACTTACGCTTACTAATGTATTGTAGGTATTCACATGTATAGTTAGTAATAACAACCTTATTGTATAATAAAGATGCACAGATGGCGGAGTGATTTAGATACCGGCCTCCCGCTCAAGTGTTGTAGGTTCGATTCCCACACAGGACAACTCTTTCTGTGATCCACAAATGGTTGTTCTAGTAATAGGGTTCCGTTGGCAATCTTAGGGTACGGAACCCTGAAAATACAGTTCATCCTAAAAATATTTGTAGAGACTGATAGAAGATCTTAAGTTTATTACCAAACTGGGATTTTGTGGGTAGAATTTGCATAATTAAGCCAATAGACCAACACGTAATGATATCGCAAATTATCACCATTTGCCGTATGCTACTTGAACATGGATTCCGAAAGTAACACGCAACCGAAACTTACGCAATGGTGCGACATTACAAAAAAATCCTTTCAACCTTTAACCCATTCCCTGTCCGCTTATAGAAACAATGGAAGTTTAATTGTTATGAATCATATATGATTCATAGAACAAGGAACCTGTTAATTTTTAACTGAATACACAGTCCTCACTAGTTGTACTTGGAAACAGTAGATGATGTCTAAAATTATTCCAAACGAAGTGATGTCCTAGCCTTTAATTCAGTGTTAAATTATTCTTCACGATACCCATAAGCCAATGAAATCACGGGGTCAACGTTGATGTTTATTATAATAAAGCATTTCAGTTGTCAGTGAACTTTTTAATGAGTTAATGTATTTCAAACGCAAATTCATTGTTAATGACGCACTAGCTGCATTGTATACAAATACATTGTTCACACAGAATTTGATCCTTTAGATTTAAGATAATAAATTTTGTAATTCATTATGGAACGAAATATGTATTTTCATGAGAAATAAATAGAAAACATATGTAATTCAAGTAATATCATAAATAATCTTTTTATTTAACCATCGTTGAGCACGGGTCTCCTCTCACACAGAACATAATAATGTTTCACAGTAAGACGGATCTTAGGCTGTAGTGTACCCGCATTGGCGGGTTGGCAGACTTCACAAGCCATCGAGAAAGTATCTCAGGTCATACAGGTTTCATCACGATGTTATCCTTCAGTAGTGATAATTTCTAAACAAATAAAACAGATGTAATTTTAGTAAATACTAGCCTTTACGCCGCGACTTCGCCGCAGCCAAAAGCTAGTTTTTCGGTTATATCTCAAGTTCCCGATATAGTAGCGGAATAAAATGTATACCAGTTTTTAAGTCTAATCAAGGTCTTTCAAATAAAAGAAGTTTCATCAAAATCCGTCCAGTAGTTTTTGCATGATGCGCGAACAAACAAACAGACAAACAGATAATTAGATAAACAGACAAAAATTCTAAAAAAAATTGTTTTGGGTTTATACACGCCTATATAGCCATTTTTTCTCAAATATCTTAAATGTACAGACATAGCTATGTTACAGTTTTATAATAGTACTAGCCTTTGCCAGCGGCTTCGCCGCAGCCAAAAGCTAGTTTTTCGGTTATATCTCAGGTTCCCGATATAGTAACGGGATAAAAAGTCTACCAATTTTTAAGTCAAATTAAGGCCTTTCAAATAAAAAAAGTTGCAATAAAATCCGTTCAGTAGTTTTTGTGTGATGCGCGAACAAACAAACAGACAAACATAAACAGACAGACAAAAATTCTGAAAAAAATGGTTTTGTGTTTAGACACGCCTATATAGCCTATTACAGTTATTTTTTCTCAAATATATTGAATTTACAGACACAGCTCTGTTACAGTTTTATAATAGTATAGATAGATTGAATAGTCAAAAGTGTGTGCCGTGCGAGATCTGCTGGACCTCTGAATGGGGATCGAACTAAATATCTCAATGTCTTTGGAACCCTCAGGAATATCAACATGAACATATATCTCTGAAAACTCATTAGCACCATATAATGTAAAAAGGATAAATATTGTAAACGAGTACTGAAATATATCATGCTAAATGATGAAATAAAAAAACACATTGCTACTAATAACAGTAATAATAAATCATTTGAAAGTATTTTGTTTTTGTTTTTGGGCAGTGCTTTGTGTTACAACAATCTACATATTAAATCTTGAGAATGTAGTCGTGGACCGAACGATATTAGATACAATTGGTTGAGGTCTCTGTGATGTTTCTAGCTTTTATGACATCCTCTAGTGATATTTATTTTATATAACACCTTTTAATAAACATAATGATCATTACATTCGTATTGGCCCTATTTGTATTCCATATAATAGTTTTCGTTATGATTTTAATCAGGAAAATTATGTCTCTCGGTATCTGCCTTTATCTGCAACTGCAGAAACCTCCTTTGTCTAATGTGTAATTATAAGTAATTAATGATTTTGTAACTTATATCACGCATATTGCGACGTTCAATAACATTGTTGGATTTTGCGCACGCAACAACCCATCATTTCAAATAGGTTATATTATTCTTGCAATGTCGGCATGTATGCACTACTGGTGTATATTGATTTTTATACTAAGAGCTACCTACCGATGTTTCACGCCGATCCTCTGTGAGAGGATGGTACTTCCCCGGACGAGACGGCGCATGGTAATGGTAAAGTATGGACATGTTGGACCACGGGTTAAAAAAGCAAAATAAATCACAACAATAGGTCGTTGAATTTTCTGAAGATCCTCGGACGTTGACAAATATCCATACAATAGAATAAAGTAATTCTATAATCAAGGCTACATCAATTGTTATTGCAAGAAATTTTCTATAATTACATAGCGACGATTGATTAAAGTAAACGACCAGTGCAAATTATAAATTTATACGGCAGACGAGCCACGGCCCACACGAACCGTCGCTCATGAACTCAACTATAGCTAGAGTATTGTCAAACCGCTGCACACCTTTTCATTTCTAAGATATGAAATGAAAGAATAAACGGCTATCTTCTGCAGTAGCCAAAAAAAATTGACGTGTTTCGTGACCGGTCACACATGAGACGGTGGTACCGACCCGTTCGGGCCCGATAGCAAGTGAACAGGAAGGAGGCCCACAGCCTCGAAACTGTCTCCACCCATCCTATCCGGGGTGGTGTGATGATGCACCGAGTATTCTTAGCCCGTCACCACACGGACAACATTAATTTAAACCGTAACAAGATTTTTACAATGTTTCAAACACAGGACATTACGGAAATTATTCTTACTTTTCTTTTTTATATAATTTTATAGAGCCCTGAATGTAATTGTATACTTTATTTCGTAATATATTAAAATTTTCAAATATAAAATCATGATTCTGCTCTCTTACAATAACTCGCTACGTCTCTAAGAAATTATATAGATAACTTATAAATATATAAATGAAATATAAATAACAGTTAGTTACAAACTACCAAAACTTAACGAAGATAAAAAATATAATTGTTTTTGTCTACTATGAAAACTTAATTATTTTGAAGTACATAACTTCCTAGTTTGTTTTTTTTACAACTGTCATTTAAAAATAAATACGTATCTATAATAATAAAAATCAACGGTCATGCTTGAAGTTTTAATAACAAATTACTTTATTGACAATAACTTTTTTATTCATATTAATATATGCAACTATTCCTAATGTAATTATATTACTAAGCACAGCTGCATTATAATGAATGTATAGTAAACTAAATTATAATAGGTTCCTAGGTGGTTTAAATGCATAACACCATTTATATACCTAATTATCAAATTTAATCAAGGCTATATATATATATATATATATATATATATATATATATCTACGCGTATCTATAATAGGCATTAAATCATCTTGAATTTTGGTCTTTTTATATATTTTTTAGCATTTGACATGCTTAGCTATAAAATTAACACTAAGTATGAAAATGTGAAATCGAAAATAACAGTCACGAGCAGGATTTGAACCTGCATCTCCTCCTGGATACCGTCCAGGTGCTACCAATTCAGCAACTGTGACATTTGCTCGGGACCGCGAATCTCGATAACACATTAATTCTTAACGTCTTGACTGTCGCCTGCGCTATCTGTCAGAAGTATTTGCATACATTATACCGACCAGTTAAACTTAATTTTACAATTAAGAACTGAGTTATTTATTGTGCGGAACCCTAATTATTTTTCTAAAATAAAAGTAGCCTAATTTACTTCTTATAACATAAGCTATCTGCCAATGGAAGTCTCGTCCAATTCAGATTAGCTGTTCCGGAGATCAGCTGGAATAAACAAATACAGATCAGACAGATCAGACGTAACTATAATATAATAATTTAGAGGACCCTGCCACGTCCTACAAGCCTAACAATCCCTACGGCCCTAACCTATCATATAGTATATGATAAATAAATATATAAATATGTTCAGGATGTCTGCACCATAAGACCTAAAGTTACAGATGGATAGTAGACAGGATACAGGATATCTAAGTGAACATCAGCATGGCTTTGTTCGGTCTCGTTCAACGAGTACAAACTTAGTCACTTATACTGAATTCTTAATCAAAGCAATTGACTCAGGTCACCAGGCCGATGTTATACTGATTTCAGTAAAGCATTTGATAAGGTCTCACATAAAATTATTATGTATAAACTAGAAGCTTATGGCTTTCATGGTAACATGCTGAATTGGATGAATTCGTACCTAACAGGTAGATCTTTTTTTGTAGTGGTTAATGGTTTTAAATCTAAGCACCATAGTATCTCATCAGGCGTCCCACAGGGCTCACATTTGGGCCCAGTTCTGTTTAATTATTTTATAAATGATATTTCGGATTGTTTTCATTTTACTGAAATCTTTATGGACGCAGATGATTTGAAATGTATAAGAATTGTTGAATCAAACGTTGAATGCACATACCTCCAGTGTGACGTTGAGAGGCTTGTTATATGGTGTAAAAACAACAAAATGCACCTAAATTCCAAGCAATGTTACCATATTAAGTTCACAAGAAATCACAAAGTTATAAACTTTGATTATCTTATCGAGTATGACAAAGTAAACGAAGTAAGTGTTATTCGAGATCTAGGTGTACTGTATGATACAAAATAAACATTTAACCCTCACTTGGACAATATAATAAAAAAGACATCTAAAATGTTGGGGTTTGTTATAAGAAATTGCAAATTCTTCCAGAATACTAAATTAAAAATTAATCTATACAATAGTCTTGTGAGAAGTATCCTGGAATACTGTAGTGTAGTGTGGAGGCCTCATTATGCTTTACACTCACTGCGCCTTAAAGGAATACAAAAACGCTTTCTTTGGCATCTTACTTATTCTTCAGGGAAGGCTAAATCCATACGTTCGTTCAGCAGTAAATTGCGATACTATAATATGATTTCTCTAGCCAAACGTAGGCAGATCAATGATGTTAAATTTGTGTGAAAGATTTTTAAGCATGTTATTGATTAACCACCCTTACTAAATCTCCTTAAGCTTCGTGTTCCATCTAGGATGCCTCGGTATCCCATCACACCACTCTGTCCACCTATAAGAAGAACAGTGTTGGGTGCAAACTCACCTTGTGCCAGGTTTAGCAAAATTATCAACAGTTGTAGTGATCAAATTGATTTGCACTTTGACTCTCTTCACAAAATCTCTAATTCTGTTCTTAAGCATCTGCCCTCCTAAGATGAAAGTTTATTTTCAACTATCAACCTACCTAAAACACTATATTATTTTATTAAATATTTTCATTGCAATTTTACTTTTTTTGTAAGTGTTATCTAGATGTTTTTTTTTATCTTAGTATTGGTACTCTTTGTATTGTTGTAAAAAAATGCGTTTATACATTACTAGCCTTTGCACGCGACTTCGCCGCAGCCAAAGGCTGGTTTTTGGGTTATATCTCAGGTTCCCGATAAAGACGGATAAATTGTATACCAATTTTTAAGTCTAATCAAGAGCTATCAAATAAAAAAGTTTCATCAAGATCCGTTCAGTAGCTTTTGCGTGATGCGCGAACAAACAAACAGATAAAGAGACCAAAAAATCTAAAAAAAAATATTGTTTTGTGTTTAGACACGCCTATATGGCCTATTACAGTAATTTTTTCTCAGATATCTTAAATATACAGACATAGCTATGTTACAGCTTTATAATAGTATAGATAAGATCGTATTGCATATTTTATTTTAATTTTACAATTTTTACTTTTTTAAATCATTTATGTTTTCTTTTTGTGCTCATACTCATCTATACATAGATAGATTATAAGATTAGTCGAAACTTTATTAGATTAGATTATTATTATATACATTTTTTTTCTTAAATCCCTTGTTTAGTTTTAATGCTTTAGTATAGTTGGTTTTACTGGTTTTTATTTTTAATACTGTTAGCCTGTTTGGTTTTTTTACTTTTATATAGTTAAATTGTAGTTATAGTGATTGTTATATGTCTAGTGGTGTATGCTGTGTTTACCTTTAATTAATTGTTACACTTGTATCACTGTTATATTTGTAAGTATATTAGTAGGTGTATTGGTGTAAATAATTGTTGGTAAACCAAAATAAATAAATAAAGGATTACCAGGCTTAGGTCTAGGAAGGGTACACTCACTGCCAGTCCCGAAGACTCACGAGACTGACTCTCAGAGATGGCTAAAGGTGTCTTGACCACAGTGAGGGGTAGTGAGACAAGAATTTACAGTTCAAATCTGATTTATTTACAGTATGAATACATACGACTTATATACTACTTTTTATTAATATACACAAACATACAACATCTTTGTGTCCTATGCGTCTAAGATGCAACCAAATCACTATTTTAACTGGGACGCGCATCAGCCGGCCCGAGTGCTGAAGTAAATGTCTAAAGGTAACTTTGAACAGACATTACAAACAGACACTTCAATTTTATTTATTTGTAAGTATAGATTATTGCATTATTTACAAGATATTATTTAAATGGATTATAAGATAGTATAACGTAGTTCAACATTTTCTAATTCAATGACAATACTTACATATAACAACTGACATGGTGCGAAAATAATTAGTTATCTTTTCCTTAAAAAGGAGTTTCAAATTCGTTATGACTTCCGAAGATTGATGACAACCCTATCTCCAGCGAACAAGTAAAAAATACCAGAAAAATACAACAAATTACATTAAGTATTTATCCTTACATATGCACACATGACCTTTTCTTAGAAACGTGTAGGAATTAAAAAACATTCTGTACTGCAAAAATGTGCGCATTTATTTCTTCGTTCTTGCCTTTGTTCGAAGAATCAAATAAAGTGTACGTACTCAATATAAAAACAAGTTTAACAAGGACTCCCACAGAACATAGATGAAAGATTCTCATCTTTGCATCTACTTGACCCTCGCGAGTAATACGAGTATGTGCACTTTCCGCAGTACCACTTATGTGGTTAAACATTCACTTATCTAAGTATATATATATATATGTCTAAAGTGTAATATGAAGGAACATTGATATTTTTGAACAACAACATAATTATATGAACCACATTGGGTGTTATTAAGTATTTATTTCTTCATGTTCGCATAATTTTCAAGGAATAAAATAAAATAATTTGCGTTTTATTTTATACTCAATATAAAAACCATTAACAACTATTTCTAATAAATATTGCCTTCTATTTAATATGATTTATGATCGCAATCTAAATTCCTTTACATCAATCTAAATTCCTTTCAAACTAGTCCGTAGAGCTTGTACATTATGGTATGTAATTCTAATTGCCATACGCACTAGAAATTACATAACAACGCTATGAAATTGGTTTCCTGTCTAATTCAACCGTCGTTTCTGGCAATTGTGATTATGTGCTGACCTTCTCATTGGGTAATGTAGATGATGACTGCGGCACATCGATAACAGTCCAGTACGCAACAGGAACTTGACGGTCATTAACTAATTTAAAACCAGACTTAAAACTCATTCAGCTTAATGCATCCCCGAATAGCAAAACCTGTTTCCACAATACATATTGATATGGGACCTACTTTCTATTAATATGTACGAGATAACTGTCAACTTTTGTAACATTTCAATTATTTTATCTAGCTTAAAATACAGATTAATTAATTTCATTGCACCATAAATTAGTGAGGTGATATGGACATTAATAAGTTGGAAGTATAAGTGTAAGCTGTAAAGAAAGTTTTCATGCCAAACAGCTGCAGGTTCCTTGCCACCGTCACAATGAACGAGTGGAACCACCTATTGTTGAGCGCCACACTGCCAGCCTGCCGTCCTAGCATAATTATCTCAAAGAAGTCAAAGACGAGCTTCTGTTAAGACGTATTTTAAAACGTATTTTAAGTAGTCAAGTGGTTAATCAATATTCACAGGAGTTATACACCTTGGATAGTGACAGTAGTCTCTCATACGTTAACCTAACAAACAGATCCATAAGAATTCGGGTTATAGAACACAGTAAGAATACAAGTGTCACCACCCCATCCTTTCCCGCGGGTGTCGTACAAGGCAACGAAAGGAAGTAAGCAATTATCACCCATTGCATTACTGGTGGTAGGGCTGGGTACCAAGTGACAATACTTACTTGCTATCGGGCCCGAACGGGTTGGTACCACCGTCTCCTGTATGTTTTGGTTGTAGCAGAAGATAACCGTTTATTATTTTATTTCATACCTTAGAAATAAAATAGTGCGCAGTGGCTTGATAATACTCTCGGTATAGTTGAGTCCATGAGCGACGGTTACCACTTACCATCAGGTGGGCCGTGACTCGTCTGCCATCATTAGCAATAAAAAAAAATTAAAAAGAACATAGCTGATGTGGAGCACCATCTCTATTTTAAGTCTGCACATTCTGAGCACGCATAGGACCAAAACCATTATTAAGTTTTGATTAACCACAGATCCATACAAAAGGATATTGACCTAAAATAATACCTACGCGAGGTTATTGAAATTAAGAAACATCGCAATTTTAATAGAAAATACGGCGGGGTCTTGTAATCAAGCTGGTATTCTGTAATAAGTCTCATCAAACAGAATACAATGCTAGACACAGTTAGCGCTTATTTTGTAGATGAAACCTATATTAGTGATTAGCTTTTAAAGTCGCAATTACCTATTCAACAAAAAATATATTTTACAATAGTAAGTATTCAGTAGCACTGCCCTTTGAATCCTTACTAATAATATTTCTACTAGTAGTCTAGTAGTTAAAATATGTATCGCTAATCTTATAATTTCAATAGGTATAAGATTAATTTAGACTATACTCAGTTTAATATGCTAGCTTAAAATACACACATTGTCAGTCTAGTAATTTAAAATTAAATATTATTATATTTTGTTATATAATATTGTATATTTTGTTCTCAACTAATACTAAATATTTGTAAAATCATTATAGTTATGGGTTAATTAAGCTATTGTAACAACTGATCGGTTCTCACAGAAGAGCAGCGTGAGATTCATATGGTAAGTGAGAACGCCGAAGGACGAAACCCCTCCCTAGCCTCTCCTTATTATCCTTCCTATCCTCTCATTAGTATCCTAACTATCCTCTCCTTATTTTCTTTCTTCTCCGCCTCCTGTACCCCTTTTTGAAGATGACAACGCGCGAGTGATGCCTCTGGTGTTGCTGGCGTCTATAGACTACGGTAACCACTTACCATCAGGTAGGCCGTATGCTAGTTTGCCACCCACGTACTCGTAGCATATAAAAAAAACTGTATAATATCTATACAAATACTGCGTTGCAACGAATTTAGAATTATAATAATTAATAGTTGTTGATTTAGCTAAAGTATGAAATATTATGAATGAACTTGATTTTATGATGCGATCAGAAACCTAATGTAGTTGTAACAGATTAAAAAGATTGAAATTAATAAAACGGAATACTTTGGCAGCTCGATGACTTTTGTCTAATTCCATAGCAAAATATTCAAAGATATTGAAATGTCTCTTGGGCATTATTAGTGCATTTACATAAATCAAAAACAAGAGTAAATTCAATACAGATTGATAAGCTCAGCATTATCTTGCCCTAATGTGATTTTGTTAGTCTATGTTTTTATGATGTAACTACTTAATTTATCACCATGAAATTCTGTATACTTATAGTCCGCAGTACAGCGATAGGATAGGCTGCTGTTTATCCCGGAAGAATAAAGGATTTCTGTGGGATAGTTACTTTCATACGCAAAAGAAACCGCTAGTATTTTATATTTAAATATATTCGAGTACATAGGTATACACTGATCAGCATATATGTAATACATGATCGATAGTTTCCATTAAAGTCTTCAACTTTCACTTATTAGGATTTCCTGCATTTCTAAATTTCTAAAACTCAAAATGTGAAGTGTAACCTGTCCAATGATACTTTCATTAACTACAATTTTTTCACAGATTTTTTTTAAATATTTTTCGCAGAATACATTAATTACTACAGAATATGACCCCAAACCTCCACTACCACCGTTAGTAAAAATTTTAATATCGGCAAATAAATTGTAGAACGAATACCGTCTATCGTCTGCCGGGTCCACTAGTTTTTTACTCAATTATTGAGTTGTATACATATTTTTCAGTTAAATATACATAATATATGTACAATAATTATTTTTGATCTATATTTTTTAGCATTTGACATGCTCCGCCATTTTTTAAAGTACAAATTATTTGTGAATAAGGAAAAAGAGATTTTTTTGTACTAGCGGGAATCGAACCCGCGCCTTTTCCAATCCGGGGAAGTGCTCTGAACCACTGAGCTTATAGTACAGATGTTTCGATCATCCTAATTTACTTATCACATTTTGTCTTCACGACCAACGCCATCTATCGGAAGCATTTACATGCATTAAACCAATATAGTAAGTTAAATTTTGCAATTTAAATTCATACTATTTGATGGCGCGATTTTCTAAACATTTATGATGTATATTTTTTAGCATTTGACATGCTCCGCCACTTTTTAAAGTACAAATTATTTGTGAATAAGGAAAAAGAGATTTTTTGTACTAGCGGGAATCGAACCCGCGCCTTTTCCAATCCGGGGAAGTGCTCTGAACCACTGAGCTATAGTACAGATCTTTCGATCATCCCAATTTACTTATCACATTTTGTCTTCACGACCAACGCCATCTATCGGAAGCATTTACATGCATTAAACCAATATAGTAAGTTTAATTTTGCAATTAAAATTCATACTATTTGATGGCGCGATTTTCTAAACATTTTTGATCTCCGGGGAAGTACTCTGAACCACTGAGCTATAGTACAGATCTTTCGATCATCCTAATTTACTTATCACATTTTGTCTTCACGACCAACGCCATCTATTTTATTTGGTTTAATGCATGTAAATGCTTCCGATTGGAAAAGGCGCGGGTTCGATTCCCTCTAGTACAAAAAATATCTTTTTCCTTATTCACAAATAATTTGTACAATAATTATTTATTACTTATCGTACTTAATTCCAGTACGCAAGCAAGCAGGAACGCAAAGATATTTTTGTTAGTATCAATCATAGAAATGGTGGCGACGTGGTTCGCTACCCGCCACAACACGACTCAGGCCCACGGTGGCAAAAAGTGGGCAGTGGAAGGTATTATTAAAATGTGTGGCGGAAGGCCTTGTTATGACAAGTGGCAATTCGTGCCTACCCCTCTAGATGACAGACTCTAGACTCTATGTAATTAATTGAGTTTTGTTAACAAAGTGAAAAACCACATGATTTTATAAGTCCTGGCGTCGTTTAATATTTTTCTAAATCCTTACTCAATATTATACTTCTATACTATTATAAAGCTGTGTAACAGAGCTGTATTAGTACTACTAAGGAATCCTCTCTGTATCGCGCGGGACTTTATAAACATACAATTTAACGGAGACATGTCACACTTACACTCAAAACAATAATTTGTGGGATCACACAAAGGATAACTAACTATACTTTGTGGATAACTATCCTATGTGGGAACCAACCCACAACACTCGGCACGAGAGGCCGATATCTAAACCACTCCACCATCTGTTTAAATTGTAATTACTACTCATAGACTCACAAACATCAGTGGCACAGCTGAGAGACACTATCCACCGAAATAATTCATCTCTACGCGTAGAAGAGGAGTGAAAATAAACTAGATAGTTCCAAAATTGTAACTAAAGGCAACCAAAAACTGCGAGACGTTTCAAGACTGATTAAAGTGGATACGCACACTGGCGCGGCTAAATCATGAATATCTCAAAACCATATTATCAGCAGATAATCCAGTGACGTGTGAAAATCAAACCACCAAATAAAAAGTTCTCACTCATCAATCGTTTCTCTCCGAACTGTACTGCCTAAATTGAATATCTCAATGTGTCCTAATGCACGAATATGCGGAAGCAGTGCTTCTCAAAACGACTTAATAGAAAAATTGTGTTTGGGATTGGTCTTCATTGCCACATAATTGAAGAGCAAACTTAACGTCTATAACCAGTCGTAATTTATTTATGTAGACAGTATAATGCGTTAGTAAGCACGTCAGTAAGTTTCATCAGCTTCGTTAGTACTTCGTATTAGTACAAATTGTACGCCTGCTATGCGTGACACACCTCTAGCGGCGGTCGTCGTATAATGCATGTGAACAATGCCTGCGCGACATGCCGAGTTTACATAAACTGGTCAAATGACGTAACCCCAATTCGCAACATTCTACTTAATGCAAACAGTCTCTAATTGATCTTAACAAACTGACGGATGCCTTAAATTATTAATATTTTCACCATTTCTATTTAAGTATGTCAACCCATATGAAATTAAATTACTAAATAGACAAGGTTTATCACGGATAAGATTGAAGTCTATTGTATACCTTTTTGGAACTATTCTTAAATTTGAGGCACATGACCTTTTGGAACAAAAAAAAAGAAAAGAGAAAAAAAAACTTATAAATTTTAGGACATTGAGTTATATGTATCAATGTTTTAGGAACTATTCTTAAATTTGAGGCAATACTCTTTAATTAGGCTTAACACTGGTAAATATAAGCCTTTGCCCAAAAGCTAGTTTTTAGGTTATATCTCAGGTTCCCGATATAGTAGCAGGATAAAACGTATACCAGTTTTTAAGTAATCTAATCAAGAGCTATCAAATAAAGAAAGTTGCATCTAAATCCATTCAAAAGTTTTTGTGTGATGCGCGAACGAATAAACAGATAGACATACAAACACATTAAATAAAAAAATATTGTTTTGTGTTTAAACACGTCCATATTATATAGTCTATTACAATAATTTTTTCTCAAATATCTTAAATGTACAGACACAGCTCTGTTGCAGCTTTATAATAGTATAGATAATCTTTCTACGACTTATTACAACTTTGTGAACCTTTTACTTAAAGGCCTATTCTACCTTCGTCTTATCCTTACCCTTCCTCTCCACCTCCTATCCCTTTCCTTGGAGTTGGCGTTGCGCGAGTGATGCTTCTGGTGTTGCTAGCATCTATAGGCTACAGTAACCGCTCACCATCAGGTAGGCTGTATGCTTGTTTATCACCGTCGTAGGACTCGTAGTACTTCTAGAAAAAACAAATTTCTTAGCGATCCCTTCTAAAAAATCTATCTATACTCGTAATTTCCAATAGAGGAATAGTTATTGTTTTGACAATAATAGTAATTGGTGTAACCGGTAGCAATAAGCTATTATAAACGCTAAGCAAATAATTTTTTAAATTAAAATGTCTCTGCTATTATCAAGACCTTTATTGTGTCATACAGCACTGAGATATCGCAAATGTATTGCTATTTCAGTGAGAATTATGATCAAGGAAGGTGTAATACGACAGTTAAATGTCATTACAATGCTTTTTACAAAAAAATATGCAAGTGATTACAGCTGCAACATAAATTAGTAATCATCAATTCTATTAATGGATAATTATTGTGTTGTGACAAAAGATGCAGAATAATGTTTCATTGGTATTTATTTCAGTAAGCATCCGTCATAATCTATCCACTGGTGATCGTTTTGTATATCTTACATATCGATGGCGTTGGATGGCAAGGGTGAGGCTTTTGACTATAACCTAGATATAGCACCGGGCTCTTCATTCGAATCTTACATTATATCACATACCAACACTTACTCACATACACAAATAGTTAATTAGTAAAATGCCAGCACTTCACGCATTAATACTTGAAGTAACAGAAGTTATGGAAAATAATGTAGATCGATGACAAGGTACTTCTTTTTTTAATAATGCAAAAGCAAAAGGCCACACTTTTACACATTAATACTTGAAATAACATAAGTTTAGGTTTTCCTAATGCAGAGCGACAACATGATCTCCTTCATATTTCCTCCAAAACACCGACATGGCTCTTTCATGGTCCCGCCAAAAAAAAATTTTTAGTTTTTTTCTTAGTCTGAGGTTTTTATTATTTCATGTTTCCCTTAGTCGCCTCGTACGACATCCGCTGAAAAGGTTAGGGTGACACATGTATTCGTGCAAGAAGTTTGAAAATAAATATTAAGAACGGTAATTACGTATCCGTAGGCCGCTATCTAACTAGGGTGTGGGTCGGGATACCTCCGCGTTGGTGCACCCCGGGCAACGTCGGCACTCTGGTGCCGGCGGCTGAATCCCGGCAGGGGACGGGTCTCCGCGTGTCCCTCTGACTAGCAGAGGACACAGCGGATAGGCCAGAAGTCCGCCGTGGAGGGTCAGCGGGGCCATAGTGGCCCCCCCCGTCCCCGAAGACGGGGCTTTTAGCTCGAGTGACGACGGGCTCACTGGTAGCAGTGGGCCGAACGTCTGCCGTGGAGGGCCAGCGGGGCCATAGTGGCCCTCCCGGCCCTGGGAGACGGAGACGGGGCTCTTCAGCCCGAGGAGCGACGGGCTTACTAATTGCTTGCAAGTGGTGAGCATGGTCTGATAGAGACCACCGTTTGGCCCGACCCGTAATCCTGGAGGATAGGACCGTGGGTCTTCGGGCCGCGGGGAAGAAAATCCCTATAAAAAATTACCCCAATCCAAGCTTTGCCGTCCTGCGAGGGATGAATAGCTGGAGGGTATCCAGTCGCGAGGGTGGCACCCCATAGTCAAAGGACTCAAAACTCAAACATGGCGGACGTGCAAAACATTAGTGTACCTCCGGAGGGTACCGGGCGCAACGCGTCCGTAGAATCCCTCACAGGGCCGAGTACCAAGACCGGCCCTGTCAGCCCCGCGTATCGGAAGGGGGCAACCAACGCCGATAATAAAAAAGAAGGTAAGAAGAAGAAGAAGAAGGGGAAGACCCGTGGGAAGAAACCCACACCCGTGGGTAGTCCTGCCATGGGCAGCGGCTCTACCGCCGACATGGAGACCTCCGATGGCGGCAACAGTTCTGCCAAGGTGCCGAGCGTATGCCTGCCAAAACAGGGGTCCAAGCAGAGCGCGGCCACATCGAAGGAGCAGCCAGCCGCAACGTCGGAGCAGCCGGCTGCATCGAAGGAGCAGCCAACCTCATCGGGCGAGCCAGCGCGTCTCCTGAAGCCCCCGATTTCGAGGAGGACGAACGCGTCATCGGAGTCGGAGGGCAGCTCTACGGAGATGCCCCCGCCGGGAAGACCGGGTAGGTCGGCCAAGAGGGGCCGAGGCGCTAGCGGGCGTATGGCGTCCCGAGCCTCGACCCTAGCGGATGAGGCCATACTTCAGGGTTTGGCAGTGGGGCTTTCGGTGGAGGAGAGGGTAACCCTCCTCACATCGAAGCTCCGTGAGGAGCCTCCGGATACGGATGGTCCGCCTACGGTGGACCAGATTGCCCAGAAGGTTTCCGATGCCCTGGCCGTCGTTTCTACGGTGGCTAATGGGTCGCGGAGCCTTCGGAGCAACCTTGCGGAGGCCCTCAACAATGCTACTAAAGTAGCATACGGGGCAATGGAGTCTCTCCGACGGTACTCAGTGCCAGGAGAGACCGGAAAGCTGGAGGTGCCCTGCCGCTGCAGGTGCCTCGAGGCGGAGGTGGCAGAGCCCCGTAAGTAGCTCGCCGGCCGGCGAGCCAACCCAGGTCTCGCCAAGGCCGGGTCGGAAACCTCTGCCTCAACGGCGGGTGTGAGCCTCTGGCCCTGGTCTCCTAACAGAGGAGCAGATGCGCCAAGTCATCGATCGCATTAGTGCTATCTATGACCCGCGCATCGACTCCTTGAGCACTAGGGTGCCGCCAGAGCCAAGACTCCATCCTGCTCTGGCCGCGGATAGGAAGGCTGCGCCGCCTTCGGCCCCAACGCCGCTGCCCTGCCAGGGTGGCCGCGTGGGCACATATTCGGCGGCTGTGGCTGCTACGCCGCCCAAGGGGCAGGTCAATGCTTCCTCCAAGGCTAGTAAGCCAAAGACGGCGCAGAAGGCTGGGCAGCGCCCCAAGGCCCAGCCCAAGGAGCAATTCCCTCCACTTCCGCATGCTGGCCAGCCCTCGCGGGCCCCAGCAAACATACCTCGGGATTCTCAAGTCCCACCACCCGCCACGTCCGGCCCTGCACCCTCTGACGAGGGCTGGCAGACTGTGGACGGCGGGAGGAAGAACTTCCGGGGTAAAAAGAAGAGGGGATCTGCGGCTGGGGCTGCTGCCCAATCCGCGGAGCCTGTAGCGCCGGGGGGCAAGCCTAGCCCTAAAAAGAAGTCGTGCAAGCGCAAGCATCAGACGCCGAAAACGGCAGCGGTGGTGATCACCATGCTGCCGGAGGCGGAAGCGGGCCTGACCTATCAGGCCATTTTGAGGAAGACCCGGGCGGAGATTGACGTCTCCGAACTCGGAGGCGTCGCTGCCCGGACCCGCCAAGCCCGGACAGGGGCTCGAATCCTCGAGTTCCCTGGGGCGGAAGGTACCCCCCCCCCCCACTTCCCCGCGTGTGCTGCAGGCAATAGACCTGCGAAGCACTACATGGGGCGGGAGGCGTGTAGACCTCCAGCCACTACAGGCCCAAAAAAGGGGGGGACCAGCTAATCGGCCCCGGCTGCCCCCCCTAGCGCGGCTTCGCCACCGGCCCGGGTGGAGGAGGATATAGTTACGGCTTAACGTTCAACCGTAACGCTGTCCTCCTCCAGGCGAATCTTATCCACTGCACCGGGGCGCAGGATCTTCTCCTGCAAACCATGGTGGAGCGGTTGATTGGTGTAGCCGTAGCTGCGGAGCCTTATTGCGTTCCTGACTGCCCTAATTGGGCGAGCAGCCGCGATGGCTTCATGGCAATCGTCAGCTCCACGGCGCTTCGTTCCCCGCCCTTGTCGATCAGAGACAGCGGTACGGGATACGTCGCGGCTAACTGGGGGGGAGTTACGCTGTACGGCGTGTATTTCTCCCCCAACCGGAGTCTGGCTGATTTTGGGGTCTGGCTTAACAGCCTAGAGACCTCGTTGCGGCGCTTGGCACCTAGCCGCGTCCTGGTTGTGGGGGACTTCAACGCCAAATCCACGGCGTGGGGGTCCCCTGCGACCAATGCTCGCGGGGCGGCGGTTGTTGAGTGGGCGGCGTCGACGGGCCTCTGTTTAGTAAACAGAGGCTCCATCAACACGTGCGTGCGGCGTCGGGGCGGGTCGATAGTGGACCTTTCGGTCGCTAGCCCCGACGTCGCAGCACGAGTGAGGAACTAGTGTGTCCTGGAGGAGGTTGAGACCTTGTCCGACCATCGGTATATTCGGATTGAGGTCTCCCGGTCCCTCCAAGGCCCCAGCGACCCCTTCACGTGGCGCGCAGAACTTCCGCGTTCCCGCGGTGGGCTGTGGGTAGGCTGGATAGGGACCTATTGGTCGGAGGCAGCCATCGTTCAATCTTGGCTGTCCTCACCAGCCCTGACTGAGGAGGTGGACGTTGAGGCTGGCCGATTTCGCGCTGCGATCACGCAGGTGTGCCATTCGGCCATGCCCCGTGTGCGACGTCCTCCTCCGAGGAAAGGGATCTACTGGTGGTCCCAGGAGCTGGCGGATCTCCGTACGGCGTGCATTCGTGCCCGGAGGTCCTACACCCGCAGTCGGCGGCGCAACCGCGATGGGGAGCGGGAGGGCCAGCTGTACGAGGCATACCGCACTTCGCAGGCCGAGTTCAAGCTGGCCATCTGCCGCGCCAAAACTGAGAAAAGCCAGGAGATGCTGGACGGTCTCGATCGTGACCTCTGAGGTCACCCGTACCGTGCGACGCTGAATAAGCTCCGCACCCAGGGCCTCCCCCCTCACAGAGACCCTTCAGCCAGGCCTCCTCACCGAGGTGGTCGAGGGCCTATTCCCACGACGGGCGGAGCACACGCCCCCGGTCATGGCACCGCCAGGTAGCGATCGGGAGGCTGCCTTCAGTGTACCACCCGTCACTGCGTCGGAAATGGGCGCCCGGGCTCTGGCCCTGGCTCTGTACCACCTGGAGCCCCGCCTCAGGGGACTGTTTGATGCGTGCCTGGCGTCCGGACGGTTCCCTGACTGCTGGAAGGAGGGGAGGTTGGTGCTGAAGCCGGGGTAAACGCCAGATTCGGTCGGGGCCTTCAGGCCCATCGTGCTGCTGGATGAGGCGGGTAAGATGCTGGAGAGAATCCTCGCTGCCCGCATTGTCCAGCACCAGCGCGACGTCGTGCCTGACTTGTCGGACGCCCAGTTCGGTTTTCGAGCTGGTCGTTCGACAGTCGGCGCGATCATGCGTTTGAGGGCTGCGGCCGCGGCGGTCGTCACTGGCGGGGAAATGCTGTAGGCGGTGTCACTTGACATTGCCAACGCATTTAACAGTCTGCCATTCAGCTGCATCAGGGAGGCGCTGCAGGCGCGGCTGGTGGCGAACTATCTAGAGGGCCGCAGCGACGTCTATGAGACCCGCATAGGGGACGTTGTGAGGAGACCCATGTCGTGCGGTGTCCCACAGGGTTCGGTCCTGGGGCCGCTCCTGTGTGAAATCGGTTACGACTGGGTGTTGCGCTGTCGGCTCCCCCCCCGGGCTGGCGGTCATCTGCTATGCGGATGAAACGCTGGTCGTGGCCCGGGGTGGAAACTTCGAGAAAGCGGCGTTCCTGGCCACCTTAGGGACCTCGGAGGTGGTCAGGAGGATCAGGGCGCTGGGACTTAGGGTGGCCCTGGACAAGTCGGAGCCACTACTTTTCCATGGGCCCCGACGTCGGCCACCTGCTGGCGCCTCGATCACAGTGGACGGGGTCCAGATTAGGGTGCAAGCCCAGATTAAGTATCTGGGCCTGGTGCTGGACCGCCGGTGGCGCTTTCGCGAGCACTTCCGCCAACTGTCCCCGAGGCTAGTTAGCACAGCGTCCGCCCTTGCACGGCTCATGCCGAATATGGGCGGACCCAACAATGCTTGCCGACGGCTTTACGCGGGGGTGGTCCGGTCGATGGCGCTGTACGGCACAACCGTGTGGGTGGGGTCCCTGGACGCACTGAACAGGGCTCTTCTGTGGAGACTACAGAGAGTCGTTGCATCCAGGGTCATACGCGGATACCGCACGGTGTCGACGGAGGCGGCCTGTGCGTTGGCCGTGGGACTTGGAGGCGGAGGTGCTCGCCAAGGTGTATCTGCGGGCATCGCAAGAGCGGGAGGAGGGAGGACGCCCCCTACCCAGGGAGGTGGCCAGGTGGCAGGGCAACGCCCGCAGAGCTGCCATGGCCAGGTGGAGGGCATGGTAGGAGGCGGCCCGGGCCGGTCTTTGGACTGTAGGGGCGCTCCAGCCGGTGCTGGAGGAGTGGGCGGGGCGTCGGCATGGAGTCCTTACCTTCCGACTGGTGCAGGTGCTGTCGGGGCACGGTTGCTTCGGCAGATACCTGCACATAGTCGGAAGGAGGGAAGCGACTCCGGGCTGTCACCACTGCGGCTGTAACGAGGACACGGCGTGGCACACGCTCGAGTCGTGCCCGGCTTGGGCCGAGCAGCGCCGTGAACTCGTCGCCGAAATAGGGGGGGACCTCTCACTGCCGAGCGTCGTTAGAGCGATGCTTGGCAGCGACAGGAACTGGGCCGCGGTCGCTGCCTTCTGCGAGGAGGTTATCTCGCTGAAGAGAGTGGCGGAGAGAGCCAGGGAGGAGGATTCTTCCGCTGACCCGAACCGCCGCCAGCGGCCGGGGCGGCGCAGGTGCAGGTACTTGTGCCTCATGCCGCCCTAGCTGAGGCTGCGGGTGGATGGACCGGAGAACGTCCGCCACCTGCAAGGCCTCCCGAGAAGGTGCGACGCTCTGTGCGCGGATACGTCGCTCAGTAGAGGGTACCCGAAAGGGTAAGCCGCCGGCGGACCACAGAAGGAATGTAACATAGTTCCATTGGCCCGCCAATAAAGGCGGAGAGATGGCACACGGCGGGTTTATTTAGTGAGTGCAGGCCCCACACTACCCTGTTCGTTGCCCCGAACGACGGGGTGTGTGGTTAGGAACATTGTTTCCGCCTAAACAAAAAAAAAGGCCGCTATCTAACTATAGTAGCATCATAACGATATAACGATAGTCACTTGACTTGTCTGACGGTTGACGGGTTGTAACCTTCAGGCCGAACAATTCTATGTTAATTCTCATATTCGCGTTTACAGCTTTATATTATAATAACGAGGCGTCTTTGCATTTTATAGTCAATGTAAATAAAGCAGTTTAATTACCTAGTAACAATTGTTTCCGGAACTATAGAAATGTTTGTTTTCCATTGTTAAGGTCACTAGGGTTCTCAACTGACATCAACAAAACAGTAAGACCACAAATGTAGGCTATCGTAAAAATGCCTTCTGTGTTAGTATAAAAAGTAAAATACCTAAGCTATTTGATTTATTCCACATACTTAGGTAAAGTAAAGGAATGCAGTAATTGTTTCACATATTCGTTAAACCTACTTCAATCTAGGTGTACAATGAATAGGTTTTTAGAAGTTGTATATTTTGCTCTTTTTCAGTATAGCATGCAACAGCTGCGGATAACATAAAAACAAAAAAGTTACGTGCTGCAGCGCACCGTGGCTATGTATTAAACAGCAACTTTAAACCACCACTACGCCATATTCTTAACAAAATTTATTATTTTATGTACAAAACATGAGGTTTTTCTCATTAATCATTGATCTCATTATTTATTTTCCAAATGTGTTCTTAAAGCTCAAAACTATAAGATGTTTAGGATAATTTTTATTTAAACGAGCAATATATAGGTACTTATATTTATTAATTAATAAATTTATTTTGCGTAGATCGGAAACGGATTTGACGATTTAGATCGAATTTTATATTTAGATAGAATTTTACTTATATCTACATAGGTGTGTATGTATATCTTGAAAAAATTAAATATTTTACGAAAAAAAGCGATCTAGTAGATCTTCTAAATTTGTTATGTTGTTATAAGATGTTATCATACTGATACCTCAAAAGCTAAAGAAATGGCATCGCATATCAGCGATGCCTCGAGATCATCCCAAAACTGCTAACCTGCCCCCTTAGAATAAAAAAGGAAACGTTAGACGAACTTTCGTTTCGAGTCATTTTAATTGATCAACAGTCCGCACGCCGCTAATACTCCAGGCACCGCAGAAGGCGTCGCGTCTTCGTGAACGCAGATGCGTCAGCCAGGGAGGCGATGTTGTATGTAGGCTACGGACAGCAGCAATTTGGCGGGCCAAGGTTCCGACCCGCCAGGAGTTCATCGAGGCTCTAGAACACGATCCGTGGGGGTGCTCATACAGTTTGTTGAAACGCGTCCATCGGCGCCTATTATAACGCAGTGTCTTCAACTAGAGCTACTTGAAGGGGTGATAGGCGCTCTGTTTCCTGAGTGAAATACGCATTTCCATCTGTTACTCCGCCCTCCAGAACGGTAACTAGCGCAGTATAAGTGACGATGACATTCCTAGTGTCTCGCATGGATTTTAGGGCAGCGGTGCAATGTCTCCAGAAGAAAAACATTGCCCCAGGACCTGAAAGCATACTGGGCCGAGCGTGGGTCCTAACCCTAGAGTCCTCCGGCTGAGAGGACTCTATGACGCCGCCGTCTTCTTTTGCGTGGTGGTGGCAGAGCGTGACCAGGAGATGGCCAGACATCTCCCGTCCCACAGAAGATCTATTGGGTGCCAAAGAATGCTTAACAATCTCCGGCTCCCATGAGCGCTGGCCTGAGTGTGGCGCCTAGGGCAGTCTATCACCATATTTTTTTTTTTGTATAGGCGGGAAAAAAGGAAAAAATGTTCCTAACCGCACACCTCGTCGTTCAGGGCAACGAAAAGGGTAGTGTGGGGCCTGTGAATCAGGAACGCCTTCAGGGAGGGCCAGGCCCTCCAAACTAGACTTGGCTACCAGAAATGGAAGCCCAGACCTACCAGGGGTAGAGGAACTCTGTGTGTGTGCAGAGCGTATAGCTCGCCTCGGGCTATCGATATCTGAAGGATCAGATTTTTAGATCAATCAATTAGAAACATCTTTATACGCATTAATCTATATATATACTACATACCTCCTACCTACAAATAAATAAAATTGCAGGGTCTTTTTGTAATGTCTAAATTACAAGTTTTTTCTAAATGTTCCGGCTAATCTCCAAAACAGCTAGACCGATTTGGAGGGGACTTTAAATAGCAGATAGCTGTTCTTACAGGAAGTAACTTAGGCTACTTTTTTGTGCGGAACCCTAATTATTTATGAAAAATAATTAGGGTTCCGCGCAACAAAAATAAAACTCATCAAATTGTGAATGTTTAGATATTTAGATATTTTTATATATATTTTTAGCATTTGACATGCTTAGCATTAAACACAAAGTGAAAAATGTGATATCGAAATTTTTTTCACTTTGTGTTTAAAATTGTGAATGCATACCGATTCAAATAGATATACATACATCGAATATACATCCACGGCAAATCTCCTAAGCGACTGGCCCGATTTGGACGGGACTCGCAGGACGGGGATCACTACTTTTATTTTCCATTCTAAACTAAAAAGAAAAAAACTAAATTCCACGTGGATCAAGTTGCGGATACCAGCTAGTTTGAAATAAGCAATCATGATCTAACATCTTGTTATTTCATATTTGGTGTAGTGCAAATATTATTATTCAATTGATACCTATTTTCACGTGCGAAGGTCAAGCATGAATGTGAATACAAAATAAATCGTCAGCTACACACAGGATGTGTTAAGAGATGCGGTATTTTGTAATAATAATAAGCTATTAGACAGGTTGTGCAAAGCACTGAGTAAACTCCGTTGTGATAGACTGAAATAGGGACAAGGCAACACGAGACGAGACATGGTGACCACGGACACGTTGAACCTCGTACTAAGTTCGCGTAAACATAATCGCTACAATGTAGGTAAGTACCATATTATGTATATATATCATAAACTGCCTCTATGGTGTAGTTGTAGTCTGAGCGACTGCTGATCATGAGGTCTTGGGTCAATCCCGGGTCAGTTATTGAGCTTTTTCGTATAAAGAAAAATTCTCAGTAGCAGCCCAGAGTTTGGAAATGTGCCCGGTAGACGGCGATAGGCTAGCCCCCTATTACGTGGGACTTAAACTTAGCTGGCGAACCGTGGGTGTATAATAGACTACCCCTTCGGGGAATACAGGCGTGATGCTATTTTTTTTTTACATTTGTTTTCTATGTTTTGTATATATGTTTGTTTTATATTAAAACTAGCTCACCCGGCGAACTTCGTACCGCCATATTTTTGAATATTTTACAATGAAAATTATTAAAATACTAGTATTGCTATTACCAATAGGAGTAGGCAGTAGAGGGGTGGAAATTTAAGGTTGTATGTACTTTTAATGCCAAATCATAAAAAATAAACAAAAAATAAAAAATTAAAATATATGTTTGGGGTGCATTAACCCTTATCACTTAGGGGTAAGAAAAATATTTTACATCTTATTCTCAGGCCTACTGAATATGCACACAAAATTTCATAAAAATCAGTCAAGTCGTTTTGGAGGAGAATGGCGACAAGCACTGTGACACGAGAATTTTATATAGGTATTAGATATATGGAAACTTGAAACATAATTATAATGATATCAATCTCTGTCGAGATCATAAGTTTTAATATAGTACTGCGGAGAAAAGCGCCTTCCATCTCCAAAACCCATGCCGCATGTAGGCAATATTTCAGTGGCTTGCAAAGTGTACCAACTGGCTAAAAATTTAAATAATAGTGAAAACCGTATGAGAAGAAGTAAGTGGAGAAACAGACAAATGCGGGCAGATACTTTACCTTCTAACATTTTTAGATACCGCATGTAGTA
The DNA here is from genome assembly GCA_948253155.1 of Leucoma salicis. Lineage (NCBI taxonomy): Eukaryota > Metazoa > Arthropoda > Insecta > Lepidoptera > Erebidae > Leucoma > Leucoma salicis. The sequence continues at coordinate 16,147,491 of OX411805.1, forward strand.
GTCGACGCGCAAAACACGTAACTAGTTGATTTAGCTCGCATATAAAACTATGCCAATATTCACGTCATCAGTGTTAACCAAGCCTTTGACCTGTATACACTTGCTTGCACTTGTTGCTTGTTATTTGAACAATTTCAAAAGTTGTGTCCAAAATCTTATTCACGTAAAATACAATTACTTCCTATGCTGTGAAATAGTGTAGAAAGGAGGCTATAAATAGCTATCCTAGCTTCCATTAAAGGACAAAAATCTAAGCATTTCCACGTTTTACATATATAATATTGAATAATTGTTTTTTGTAGATAAAAAATTAAATTATATGTATTTAGATATTTTTATATATATTTTTAGCATTTGACATGCTTAGCACTATACATAGGCGTCACCCAAAGACGTTAAGTATGATGTGTTATCGAAATTAGCAGTCAGGAGCAATTGTCAGGATGGCTGAATTGGTAAAGCATCTGGACGGTATCCAGAAGATGCAGGTTTAAATCCTGCTCCTGACTGTTATTTTCGATTTCACATTTTTCACTTTGTGTTTAATGAAATTATATGTGTAAAATTGTATTGATATTTATATGGGTCAATAATGTTGATTGAAAATCCTGGTCACAGATCGTAAGATATCGATACGAGTAGTTATGTCGTATCACTAAGATGTCCTAGAATTAGCCAATCACAGCATGTCTGTTTTGTATCCCGCATGTCGTATGCCACCAAATTTGGTAGGAGGTGATCTTTATAAATATTGTTATCCTTCAACCCGTGATCATTGACTTGACATAATCAACAGCACATAAGAGACGAATAAGAAAAGAATAAAAGTTAAGCAGAAAATTAAAAATAAAACATACTATTATTGACGGGCTTCGTGGCGTAGTCGGTAGTGTAACCGACTTCCGTGCACGAGGTCGTAGGTTCGATTCCCACTCAGGACAATTATTTGTATGATGAACACAGATATTTGTACTGCGTTTGGGTGTTTTCTATCTATTATATGTATGTATTTACAAAAAAAAAGTAGTATATGTATTATATCCGTAATCTGGTGCCCATAGCACAAGCGTTAAGCTTAGTTTGGGACCAGAGGATGTTGTGTGAAAATGTCAGTAAATATTTATTATTTATATTTTATTATTTATACAGTCGAATTGAGAACCTCCTCCGTCTGTTCGAATTCGGTTGAAAACTCTATAGAATATAATAGGAAAGTACATATACATAGATAATACTCTCTGGCTAGAGTGGCTAGTGGTGGTAGTTGGCCGTGTGGGGCCGGCTTTAGAATTATCCCACCCCTCTCTACCCACGTGAGTCGTAAGAGCCGACTGAGGGAATACTAGGGGAGTGGGCAGCAGCACTCCCTCGAGTATTAACAACATCCACTGCGATCGCCAACCCGCCTGCCAAGCGTGGCGATTACGGCATTATCCCCCATGACGGGACCGTTCGTTGTGGGGAGGCCTATGTCCAGCAGTGGACGTTGAAAGGCTGATGGATGGATGGATGGAGAGTGGCTAGGGTGTGTCAGTAAGTAACATATACCATATGTTACTGACTCGTTGGTTTATTAGCATATACATAAGTACGTCAGTAATAAATAACAGATATAAAGTTATTGGGTTTTATTGTTCTGGATAGCGGGTGCAATTAGGTAATTTTGAAGCTGTAACATCGCTGTGCCGTAGTTCGTGCGACTAAGCTTATTGGCCGAGATGAATGACAATTAGGAATTCCATCGGATTACAAGAATACAGACATATGAAGTGTATGTGTGTTTATGCACACATATGATCCTTACAGTTGCCTAGGCTACTATCACAATATTTCTACGTTCATTTGTCGTAAAAAAGCAGATGAACGTGGAAATCTTGCAGTCAGATCTTTATCCTGTAAAGTTATTTAGTAGTAACCAATGAATTTGCGTAGGTATTCATTAGTAGTAACGTACAGATACGGTAAGGATGCCATAGCCGATGGTAATCTTTCAGGATAATTAATAACAACTCACGCAATATTATACCTAATTTTGAATTAGTGTCGATAAGATTAGGTGCCTATAAAATGTAAATAACATTTCCAGAGGACTCACCCACAGTGTCACAATCGACAGTCGCACTGATTCAATCAGTCATTGTAGCACAATGCCTATTGTGAAGCATTACAATATTATGTCTGTATCATCTCCATCCTGTCAGTTTTACATGAATCTTTAGATGTTATCATCAACCCATTCGATAATGGGTGTAGCAGTTCGCTGCAAGACATGAGTTTTCATTGGGTGGGAGGCGGTCGCCCGAAGTGAGAAAGTGTGAAAATAGGAAATCGAAAATAACTGTCACGAGCATATTTGAAGAGAGATTTTCAGAATTAGAGTTCACTCCTGGAATACCATATCAGATGCTTCGCCAATTCAGCCATACATCGTGTCAATTGCTCGGGACTATGATTTTCGATAACACATTCCTTCTTAATGTCTTGTGTGATGCCAGGAGTTTTCTACATCGGTATGTTATGGTTGTAGTAGGAGATAGCCGTTCATTCTTTCATTTCATATCTGTGAAATGAAAAGGTGAGCAGTGGCTTGACAATACTCTCGGTGTAGTTAAGTTGATGAGCGATGGTTACCATTTACCATTAGGTGGGCCGTGGCTCGACTGTCACCATACGCAAAAAAAAAGTACTAATTTTACTTATTGAAACGTTCAACCAAAACATTATTTCAATTCAACATCCCGTCACTCAAATCACTCATGCAGCATTTTACATAATTATCGTTTTTATTTATTTTACAATTTGCATTGTTATACTCGCTTATAAATGAATCAACCTTAATAATATTTTAAATTATAATGATAATATATGACCAAAAGAGACTGATTTTTGCACTTTAATAATAATGATTAATCTTCGCTAATAGGTATAACGTATGCTACGTAACCTATTTCAAATGTTGGTACGTATCTGAACCGATACCTAAATATACTACTTAAGTATTTAATTAGTTATGTCTCGCACTTTGTTACAGGAAATGGCTGGAAGAAATTGCTTCGGCGAGTAAGCAGGGTCGTAAACCATCATTACTTCGTGCAATGACTAAGGCTTTTTGGATGAGTTATGCTCCATCCGGATTCATGTTCCTCATACAGGCACTTTTTCTCAAGTGAGTCATATTGTTAACATTATAAGTGACTACTCGCGTGACTACGCGAGACACATTGCAATAATCATATCATCAACATGTCACAAGCTTTATTGGCGTAATAATTATCACACCTTATGTCCGATGATCTGTTCGATATTTTCATTGGCATGATCTATAGTATATATATAGGTGTGTCTGAACACAAAACATTTTTTTTAGATTTTTTGTCTATTTGCGTCTGTTTATCCGTATGTCTGTTTGTTTGTTCGCGCATCACGCAAAATCTACTGGACGGACTTTGATGCAACTTTTTTATTTGATAGCTCTTAATTAGATTTAAAATCTTGTATACAATTTATCCCGCTACTATATCGGGATCCTGAGACATAAGCTAAAAACTAGCTTTTGGCTGCGGCGTAGCCACGGGCATAGGCTGGTTTATTACCATAAATAGTCTTGCATGAAGATACATATACTCTACGTTTATCTCAAAATGTTTATTATTATTATTTTTTTATACTACATAGGGGGCAAACAAGTAGGTTAAGCGGTTGCCGTAGCATATAGACGCTAGCAACACCAGAGGCATCACTGACGCATTTTCAACTCCGAGGAAAGGGATGGAGCGGAAGAATAATAAGGAGAGGGTAGGATGGATAATAAGGAGAGGATAGGAAGGATAATAAAGAGAGGATAGGGAGGGCGTTTGGGCCTCCGGCGCTCTCGCTCACCATACGAAACACAACGGTACGTGTAACTACCGTTGTTACACGCTGATCTTTTGTGAGAGGGTTGTACTTATCCGATCGAGCTGGCCCATTCATGCTGGGATAAGCAAAGCTCTACCACCAGATGTAATAGCTAGACTAGATGTACAATAGGTACTTACTCAGTACCACCGAAGGAATGTAACATAGTTCCAGTGGCCCGCCAATAAAGGCGGAGAGACGGCACACGGCGGGTGTCTTTAGTGGGTGAAGGTCCCACACTACCCTGTTCGTTGCCCCGACGGGGACCATTTTTTCCCGCCTTAACAAAAAAATAAAGATACTTACTCAATGGTTCATTCTATATTTACGTACATAGACACTTCTCCACCGCAGGTTCATAAAAGTTCTGGTCCTAAATATCTAAAAGATAAATCCAATTTTGTTGGACCGGTATCTGATAGCTAGATTACGAAATTAAATACGTATTATTATTACCAGTTACATTTAGTGTTCCTCTACCGGTTATAACGAGTATATTATAACTGAACGTGACCTACTAACTTGAATACAGGAACATCTTGGATCATAATAGTTACTCTAACAGATAATTGATCGATCATAACAATTAAATATTAATTTATACTTTTTAGGTATAGTTAATGGTTTATTGGTGTTGTCACGATTACGTTAATGAACAGCAGTAGCATTGAGAGTTATAATTAATTGACATTAACTCACGTCAAACATCATAAAAAAAAGCACACTTTGAGGTATTTATTAATCAATCTAATAACTTCTAACCTTTGTTCTTCTGAAACTTCATAAGTACAAAGATTTTAACAATTACCAGAAGTGGTTATAACTGAAATTCATATTCATTTTAATATCCTTTAATACAATGATTTTATATACAAAAAACGTAGATATCGCACTACCGCGCTGTAATTGTTGCTCACAAATTAGGCCAATTGGAGCGAATTTGTTATTGTCGATGATCTTCAGTTTCTTTCTGTATCATGCGCAGTGCCGTTACTAGGGCGGTGCCAGCGATGCCCAGGCACAGGGCGCAGATCCTAGAGGGGTGCAAAAATGACCAGACCAGGACCACAAACAATACCTACTATTTTTATCGTAGTACAATACACCCGTATCACACGGCTGTGTGCAAATACTCATATTTAAGTACGAGGGGTGATCCAAAAGTAATGATAATTGGTTACTTCAGGTCCACATAAAAATCCAAAAAAAATTTTTTTCGCTAGCCTATACACTCACTACGTCAGCCTAAAAAAATCATATAAATAGGTCAGGATTTCCGGGAGATACATTCATTTGAATACGAACTGTCGAAGAGATAACATCAACATGGAGAAAAACGAAATTAGAGCTGTGATCAAGTACCTCTGTTTGAAAAAAATGTCTACAAAAGACATACACTGTGACTTGGTGGAAACATTGGGGGACTCTGCTCCTCCATATTCTACAGTTGCACGCTGGGCCAAGGAGTTTAAGCTGGGCAGAACATCCACTGAAGATGAACATCGCAAAGGACGCCCATCCACGTCCCTCACAGAAGACAACGTGAAAAAAGTCGAAGCCATTTGATCCTGAAACAAAAAAACAATCGATGACTTGGAAGCGAGCCTCCTCACCGACGCCAAAGAAATTCAAAGTCTCAAGTTCGGCGGGAAAGGTTATGGCGTCTGTTTTTTGGGACGCTAAAGGAATAATTTTGGTGGAATATTTGGAAAAGGGAGCCACTATTACGGGCTCTTACTACGCAGACCAAATAAGAAGATTACGGGAGGCCATTAAGGAAAAAAGACGCGGCAAACTGCGAGCTGGAGTGCTGTTTCACCAAGACAACGCACCGGCTCACAAAGCCGCAGTTGCGATGGCTACCATTCAAGAAACGGGATTCGAACTGGTCGAACACCCTCCCTATTCGCCAGATCTGGCTCCTAGTGACTTTTACCTCTTTCCTCGGCTCAAGGAACACCTCCGAGGCAAGAAATTTGAAGACAATAGCGAAGTTATGGCCGCTGTTGAGGCGTTTTGGGAGGGTCAAGAAAAGGAATTTTTTTCAAAGGGAATCCTGGGTTTATAAAAAAGATGGACTAAATGTATTGATTTGTTAGGAGACTATGTAGAAAAATAAATTATTATTTTAACTTTAATTACCGTGTTTTATTTTCATTATCATTACTTTTGGATCACCCCTCGTACTTATACAAAAACGTAGTTTTTAGATGATAGGTTATATTTTTCAAGAGTGCAGTTTATAGAAGCTCGCACCGGGTGCATAAAGGGCTAGTTACAACACTGATCATGCGTACGTGTATTATATATCGCGTAATATATGCACACATCCTATAAATTATATCTATAGGCCATTTAGTATGAACGTAACTTATCTTTACGTATCATGGTTTTAATACGCGATCCTCGTTGAATAATCTCAATTGTGTGACTATTTGTGACTCTTTTCTCTTTTGACGGGCCTCGTGGTGTTGTCGGTAGTGTAACCGACTTCCGTGCACGAGGTCGTAGGTTCGATTCCCACTCAGGACAATTATTTGTGTGATTAACACAGGTATTTGTACTGCGTCTGGGTGTTATCTATCTATTATATATATACATAATATGTATATATTTACAAAAAAAAAGTAATATATGTATTTCCGTAATCTGGTACCCATAGCACAAGCTTAGTTTGGGACCAGAGAACGTTCTGTAAAAAATGTCCCTGAATATTTATTTTATTATTATTTATTTTCTCATCTCATTATATTTAATAGGCTCAAATAAAGGCTGCTTATACAAATGTTTAAGCGACGCCATTGCCAAGGATGCGCTCTAATCAGCGCATATATTTATATTTATAATAAGGTTTCCGTGTGAACTACCTTAATATAATGATAGGAGTGATGATAGTAGTTTTAGAAGTAGTAGAGTCTTCTTACCCCAGTATAAATGGGTCAGGTCGGTCAGGAAAGTACCATCCTCTCACAGATCAGCGTCAAACAATAGTAGGTACTCCTATTACTGAGTTTCGTATGGTGATTGATAGCGCCGGAAGCCCCTTTTGTCCGTGTGGGGACGCACCAAGAATAAAAGTGTCACCACCCCATTCTTTCCCTAGGGTGTCGTACTGGCCACAAAATGGGAGTACTCACCTGGTATCGGGCCCGAGTGGGTTGGTACCACCATCTCCCGTGTAACCGGCCATGAAGCACATCGTTGCGTTTTGGCTGTAGCAGGAGATAGACGTTTATTCTTTCATTTCATATCGGTGAAATGAAATGGTGAACAGCGGCTTGACAATACTCTCGGTATAGTCGAGTCCATGAGCGACGGTTACCATTTACCACCAGATGGGCCGTAGCTCATCTGCCACTACATGCAATAAAAAAAACCCCAAACTCTCTACCTATCATCTCCTTATTATCCTTACTTTCCTGTCTTTAATATCTTTCCTATCCTCTCCTTAGTATTGATTGTATCTTCTCCTTGTTATCCATCCTTTCCACCTCCTATCCCTTTCTTTGGAGATGATGACGCGTGAGTGATACATTACTAGCGTTTATAGGCTACGCTAACTGCTTACAACTTGTACTTGTTTGCCACACGTACTATAAAAAAGAAGGCATAAACAGTCCAAACCTTCTCGTCACAAACGATCTTTTACTTAGCTCTGCTCCGCTCCTGAATGTAGTAGTGTGATCTTCCATAAGCTTTCTAAATAAGTAAGGAACAAAATCAGCGCATTATTTATTGCACGCCTCATAAGCGAAGCGTTGAGGTGGGTACTATTCTCGTTTTACACATAACAACTGATTTTTCAAACTTAAAATGTCTCTATTTATCATATATTGCACTTGATACACACACATATCAAGAAAAACACTATTTTTAACACTCATGATATTTTTTGTGCCATTTTTGTTATTTAAACTAGTTAAAAAACTGTTTAAAAAAATTATGTCTTGGACGTCCGTGTGTTGTAGGTAATTTTAACACGATAACGACCGAAATACTTTACTGATAGTGTTTTTTTTTTCTTTTTAACTTCAGTATTATAACGAATAGAGCCCTATTACTTTTCACGGTCTGATTCGATATGCTTTAATTGTTATTAAATAAAAAAAAAATTGTGAGTATTTACTAATTCTATAGACCAATATACTTCTTAAAATTAGCGCTTGATGGCGTATAAGACATGAGAGCCACATTAGTATTTTTTGAAGTTAGCGCTATCTATGCGATTTATTGAAAACTAATTAGTAAGACCAATACATTATTAGTTACTTATAAAATAATCAATTTTATTGTGAAAAATGAAGATTATGAGACGTGCACTTTTGGATTTTCCAAAGTATTTTTAACTTTGATCGTCTCGATAGAAAGTTAATGAATAGACAAAGCTTTATGATACTAAATATTTTTTTATAATTTAGCTTTTCTACCTACCAGGCCTTTCCAACCCGTGGCACTCAGCATAATGCTGACATATTGGGAGCCAGGGTCAAACATGTCTTACGAGCAAGCTGTGTACTGTGCAACGGCTGTTATTATGATCTCAATCCTGATCGCATTTCTCAACCATCATGGCACCTACTCCACCCAGCAATTTGGCATGAAAGTTCGGATTGCCGCCTGCTCACTTATTTATAGAAAGGTATGTACACAGGCTAATATTTTTTAACCTTTTGATTGAGAAACTTTTTTTACTATTATCATCTTAATAAATTATGGGAGACCCCTCCCATAATTTATTATACAAAATGACATAAGTACTACTTATTAAATTAGTTATAAAATCTTGATTAATTAATATTTTTAAACACTGTGTAGCTTTTTATAATCTTTGCATCACTACCTAGTTAGAATTATAAATATAAATTAACTTAAAACAAAAACAATAGAATTATTAATCTTTTCTAAAAAAACATGAGTAATAATGATTTTGTCCGCTTTAGGTGGGCAGAATAACACACGTGATCCGGACAAAATGGTTTATCAAATTTCACAAGTAAAAATCTAGCCAAAACTCTTTTTGCTAGGACTTGGACTAGAGGTTATTGCAATACATACAAAGATAATCTTAACCCATTCCATCCTGTCCGCTTATAGACACAATAGAAATCTAATTGTTATGTCTCATATATGATTCATAGGACAGAGAACATCTCCAGCTTCAGAGGACACTTGTAGCTACCTATACCTATCTAAATCATATTTATATGGTATTAAATCAACTCTTACCATGCTAACAAACCAACAAAGCTAAAACAAATCTCACTAGGTAGCCATAATTTATAAGAATTTATTTTATTCCAGTGCATATTATCTTTTAAGACATGTGGCACATCACATACTTTAGCCAGCCCATTTATTTTTTTCTAATTGCTTCAACTCCACGGAGCTTTAACTCAACCCTGGTGGTTTCTTGGTAAATAGTTGCTAGGCATGATGTTCGATTACCTGGAAGAAGAAAAACATAGCTAGCTGCTATTTTACTCGAACAATCGGTATGCCATTTTGTCCATATAACTGCAGAAACTAGAAAAAAATAATTAAATATATTATAAGAATTTTAAAATTTCAACTCATTCTTGGAAATATTACCTATAATTGCAATTTGCAAGCGCCAATAAAAATAAATGAACATAAAAAATACTTAATTTTACAATGAAACAAAATCCATCTGACTAAATCTCGGCATGGACGTATAAAGGAATAATTCTTTTTATTAAGTCCACGATCTCGAGATAGCAAAAATCAAACAAACAAGTGTCCCCATTATTTTATATGGCTGTAGACGGATGCCACTGGCTTCGCCGTAGGTTGCCGCTGCTATACAAACATCTACACTTCTGTAGATTCTGAGAAAAGCACGTGTGCTATTTTATCCACCAATGTACGCCTCTAGTATGCTAAGATGATCAAGTAGCTCATTTTATATTTGGCGATTTAAAATATATATTATATAGTATTATTTTTACCTGCAACGGGCACCAGGGGTCCATAACGCTTTGTGCAATGTCTTAGGATTAAGTGTTATTGTATTTAACCGTTGTGGTGAGAATAAAATAAATTATTGTTATTGTTGTTATTACTCTAAGGGTTTTTTGCATATTTGTTCTTCGTATTCAAGACTACTGGCTGTTTTTTGTCTTTAAGGATGTTAACATTACTTTAAAATATATTACAACAGGTAGGTACAAATATATAACTTCATTACTGATGAATATAATTAGACTTATCATGAATCTTAATGAAATATGCTGAGTAAATCACGCAAAGATATTAAACAATGCTAGATTTTAATAAATAAAAATACGTTGCTGTTTCGGCCCTTGACCTCATAATTAACTACTTAGTACCTAACATTATAACCTACAAATCAAAGAATTTAAAGTTTTGTTTTATATCAAATATTTTTTTATGTTACCAAAGTACCTATCTACCAATATGTTTATTAACTGTTTACGTCGAATTAGCTAATTACATAATTTTGAATATTAATATAGGTAGGTATATTATACCTATTCTGTCTTTTTGGAGGCATTAAAGCGTTAAACCTGCTTTTGAACATAAAAGTCGTGCTACAGTTTGAAAACTTAGAGAACTAGAAAGAAGAACTAGAACTTACGAGTTTATTGTAAGAAGCAATATGTGATCATTCAAGTTATATTTATTTACGAGTAAAGAACAAATTATTTGTGAATATGGAAAAAGAGAACTTTACTGCGAGTGGGATTCGAACCTGCGTCCAGTTAGCAAAGTTTTTTTTCCACATTCACAAATAAATTGTTCTTTAAAGTAGCTGAGCGTGTCACGTGCTAAAATATAGATCAAAATGTTTAAAAAATCGCCATCAAATACTATGAATTTTAATTGCAAAATTAAACTTACTATATTGGATTAATTTCATGTAAATGTATCCGATAGGAGGTGTGGGTCGTAAAGACAAAATGTGATGTGGAGATTGAGAATGGCCATCGGTCGCTGCGATGGCTTAACGGCTTAGAGTACTTCCCCGGATTGGAAAGGACGCAGGTTCGAATCCCGCTCGCAGTAAAGTTCTCTTTTTCCACATTCACAAATAATTTGTTCTGAAGTAGCTGAGCATGTGCTAATATACAGATCAAAATGTTATAATTATTTGTTAGAGCTCAATTGATTACATTCACATAGACTTGTGAAGTAAGTGGTAATAAACCTGACGGTACCAGAATAAGAACTGGGACAGTATAACTACCAACAAGAGTGGAAAATGCACACTAGAGCCCACAATATGTTCGTTGCAACTTTCTCTTTGCAATCATAAAATGTTAAATGCAGATGCATGCGTTCGAGTAAAATTTGCATAAAATATGCATTTTTATTCGTTAACAGGTAATGCGTATGAGCTCAGGTGCGCTTGCGCAGACGACTGCAGGCCAGGTCGTAAATCTGTTGTCGAACGACGTGAACCGTTTCGACTACGCTTTCATTTACACTCATTTTATTTGGCTCCTACCACTGCAAGTTGTTGTGGTTTGTTACCTGATTTATCTTAAGATTGGATATGCTGCCATCGTCGGTGTTATCGGCATTGTTTTGCAGACTATACCGGTGCAATGTAAGTGCAATGTTTGTTTTTATACCTACAATACAGATGGCAAAGAAGCATAAGGCCCACCTAGCGGTTACCGTAGCCTATAGACAGTAGAGGCATTATGCGCATCGCCAACTTCAAAGAAAGGGATAGGAGATGGAAGGTATAATAACGAGAGAATGAAGGATGAGGAAAGATTTTGGCCTCCAGCGCTCTCACTCATTACACAACAGTAAAAGTACCTATTGAGTGTGGTATTTTCCGATAGAGCCGGCCCATTAATGCTGGGACCTATAAATTTTCCAACTTCGTCATAAAATCTCTTGAGAGCTTTAGCCGTTGAGCCTTTTATTTGAGACCTACCGCAATAGTTCTCGTTGGCACGACACCGGCTGGCGGTGAAAGAAAAGAAAGACATTTAGAAAAAAAAACAAACATGCTTACATTATGTCGCACTAAGTTACATGTACTTAAATACTGTTTCAAAATAACTATTCACTTAATTTCGATCATTAATTATCATTTATATAATTTTTATTCCATTTAAAACGTGTTTTCGAGCTTTTTTCCATGTAAGTGTAAGCAAACTCTAATGATGGTAATAAAAGAAAAGTGGAATAATTTATCACAAATCTTTAACATTAATTCATTTGTTTTTTCTTGAACGTTGCACTTAAAACGTGTTATTTTATGTAGGTCATGCATAATTTATTATATAATAAACTTTTATTATGATGCTTACAGCCTACATGAGTAAGTTAGCAGCACGACTGCGAATGAAGACAGCATGTAGAACTGATGAACGCGTGCGTATCATGGACGAGATTATTAGTGGTATGCAGGTATGTCCATGTGTATTTACTAATCTGAAAAAATCCAGTATTTTTATACCGTGTGAGATATTTATTTTAATCACTGCTTACCTATTTGATTCAGTTTGTAGAAATTGAAAGTTTTAATCATGTTTGTCTTCCCATGTCAGTACGGGAAACCGTCATTACGGTAACCCCCTTAACTATTTAGCAGCTTTAAGTGTCAACACAAAGTGCAAAAATGTGAAATGTAAAATAACAATCATAAGCAGGATTTGAACCTGCATCTCCTGGAAAACCCTGCCAGATGCTTTGCCCATTCAGCCATCGTGATAATTGCTCGGGACTGCGAATTCCGATAACATAATTCCTTTTTAATGTCTTGGGTGATTTTCGATTTCACATTTTCGCAGTTTGTGTTAATTTATATGGCTAAGGATGTCAAATGCTTAAAAAATATAGAAAAATATCAAAATAGCCATAATTGTACATACATACCTACCATTCACGATGCCACCGATATATGGATGCATCGTACGTGTTCGTACCTACGTATGCTTGTCACTCCGAATACGCCTTTAAACCCGGCACTGGGAAATGCAATTTTAGTTTAAATTGTTAGCTACGCTTATTAAAATTTTACGAGAGAAAAGTCAAAGTTTATCATCACTTGAACATTCATCTAAATAACTATAATATATGGAAGCGACTCATCAATTTATTTTGTGGTATCTTTTGACAGTAGTTTATAAGATGTAATAGAAAACATGGAATGCGTTAATAGTGACAACGCCCTGTGGTCATTGGCGTTTCAATAATAAGGATTATATTATTTTAGGTCATAAAAATGTACGCCTGGGAGAAACCTTTTGAACAAGTAGTAGCGCTGGCACGCAAGAACGAGATCAATTGTATAACGTCCGCATCGTACCTTCGAGGAGTGTACCTCAGCTTTATGGTCTTTACTGAGAGATTGTCCTTATACATCACCCTGCTGTCGTATTCTCTCTTCGGTTTCCAAGTTACTGCAGATATTGTAAGTTTGCTTTTAAGATGCGTAACTTTAAATTAAATAAAATTATTTCGTGACAACATGTTAGGAGTTATTAAGTGTAGTACGCACTATATCTTCATAAAATCTTGTATCCATGAAAAACACCAGTATTATAGGATATTGGTTTAATCCAGTTTGCGGAATAATAATAGTGACTTTTATTGTTTCCAAGCGCTATCTCAAGCTCAATTACATTTGATAAAGTACTTTATTATGGATTCTGTCAACAAATTATTCGCCACAATCATCTGTCACCTTTATTTAAGAAATAAAACTACGTTTACGGAATCTATCGCGTTTACTTGATTTTCTACTATCCCGACATTTCGAATACCTTTACAGCATTTATGATCATGGGTAGGCTTAGATGGTAGTCGTCCAAGGCCTTGAACGTCTACGATAGATTCCGTAAACCATAACCATAGATTCCGTAAACGTAGTTTTATTTCATAATGTGTAACATGCGCGTAAATATCAAAAAGTATTATATAAACCTTTATTTAAGTTTGATTTAAGATATACTGCTTTGCAATCTGCTATTAAATATGGTGACATAAATTGTCGCCATGCTTAGTAAATTACCTATACAAGGTTGTTTAGATTTTTCCGAATAAATTAAAAATGTCGTTAAATGCGAGCTTACTTATCTAATTTGTAAAATGCATCTTATTTACAGGTGTTTCCATTGGCACAATTCTTCAATACATTACAAGGGACTTTATCAATTATTATGTCGAATGCGGTGTCATTTTTGGCTGAAGCATTGATATCAGTTCAGCGTCTAGAAGCATTCATGTTGTTCGGTATGCTAGTTCGTACTATCCTAAACCGCACTAACTAGCTTTGTTTGCCTTCTTTTATGAATCTTACTCCTAGCTTTAAGTCCTTAATGCAATCAAAGCTAACAATTGTGTATCTTAATTTAATGTCATTATAATATAACGACTGTTCATGAAATGATTATGCAGCGCGAAGTTAAAACTGTATTCAATCTCAAAAAATACACTGTTAACCGTGCCTCGTGGCGTAGTCGGTAGTGTAACCGACTTCCGTGCACGAGGTCGTGGGTTCGATTCCCACTCAGAACAATTATTTGTGTGATGAACACATATGTTTGTACTGCATCTGGGTGTTTTCTATCTATTATATGTATGTATTTACAAAAAAAAAGTAGTAGGCATATGTATTATATCCGTAATCTGGTAGCCATAGCACAAGCGTTAAGCTTAGTTTGGGACCAGAGGAAGTTGTGTGAAAAATGTCCGTGAATATTTATGACCATTTTATTGTTAGTTTCTATGATAAAAATATTTTGTTCTATACCTATTGTAGTACTTAGCATGCTCAGCTACTTTAAAGAACAAATTATTAATGAACGTGGAAAAGAGAGTTTTATTGCGAGCAGGATTCGTACGTCGCAAATTCATCCCATTTTTAAATTTTTCTAAATGCATCCGATAAGTGATGACCCATGTGTCGTAAAGACATCTAAAACAAATGTGATGTGGAGATTAGGTGACACCGTTAGGTGACTGCGATAGCTGATCGGTTCAAAGCACTTCCCCGGATTGGATGGGAGCAGGTTCGAATTCTGCTCGCAGTAAAACTCTATTTTTCCACTTTCACAAATCATTTGTTTTTTGATAAATTTAATTAACATTAAACTATAGATATTCAATGCGAGTATAATGCCGGGATGAATGCTATCTAGCGGAATGGTTTAGATACTGGTCTCACGCCCGAGTGTTGTGGGTTCGATTCCCACAGCACCACTCTTTGTGTGATCCACAAATGGTTGTTCTGAGTCTTGGTGTACTTTGTGTCCGTGAAATTGTATGTTTGTAAAAGTCCCCCACTACATAAGGATAATTCCTTAGGGCAGGGAGATGTCTTTTAAAAAAAAATATTTTGCATCAGAAAGTTCCGTATTTTCACCGAAACCCCAAATTACGGTCGAAAACAACTTTATTATACTCGTAATAAAAAAATAGGAACTTAGATGTTAAAACTTTCGCAAATGTTATTCATAGTATATAATAGTATCTATGTATGTACCTATATCAATATAATTGAGATATATTTTGTTGATTAGTATAGGTTTAGGATTTTCATTAATAAGAAGCTAGATTAGTGTAGCGTGCATTGTAGTAATAAGCCTTATTCTCGTAGATGTCAAACAAATAATTATATTCAGCTTCATGTAATGTTATCGTGTCAAAATTGCTGCAGATTGTTAGATTGGCTCTAATTTATTGTGTTAACACGCATCCTGTGAGATCATAATATGTTCACTCGCTTATAGTGCACTAACAATCTTGTATGAACTAATAAGAATTACTCTTTTGTACACTTGCTTACCGCTACAGTATGACCATTTTCTTTTTAGGTGGGCAAAAATGTACCTACCGCACACCCCACTGCCCGGGGTAGTGTGGGGCTCGCTTACCCACTAAAAACCCACCGTGAATCGTCACCCACCCATACCCGGCGGACCACTGGTACCGCGTATATACACTTCAGTGATCCGCGCGGCGGCTAGCCCTATTGGGCTTCCTCCCTGAGCGACGTCCCCACGCACCTGGAGCGTCGCACCTTCGCGGTAGGGTCTACGCGGGCGGAGGACAATCCCCGGTCCAACCGCCCGCAGCCTCGGCTAGGGCGGCATTAGGCGCAGATATTTGCGCCCACGCCGCCCCGCGCGCCGGCTGCGAGTCGGGCCAGAGGAGAGATCAGCCTCCCTGGCTTCCGCCACCTCCTTCCGCAAGATGACATTCTCGCAGAAGTTGGCGACCGCGGTGCAGGACCTATCACCGCCGACCATCGATCGAACGACAGCTTGCAGCGACTGGTCCTCTCCGATGACTGCAGCGAGACCCCGGCGCTGCTCAGCCCAGGCCGGGCACGACTCGAGCGTGTGCTGCACCGAGTCGCAGTGGTGGCAGCAGGGAGTCTCCTCCCTCCTAGCGACTGTGTACAGATACTTGCCGAAGCAACCATGCCCCGACAGCACCTGCACCAGCCGGAAGGTGAGGACCCCATGCCGCCGAGCCACCCATTCCTCTAAAATCGGCTGGAGTGCCCCTACGGTCCATAGACCAGCCCGAGGCGTTTCCAGCAAAACCCTCCAACGGGCGATGATGGCGCAGCGAACGTCGCTTCGCCATGCGCGGATTTGACTAGGCGGGAGGCAAGCGCCTCTCGCACGCGCTGCTGACGCCCGCCGATAAACTTCGGCGAGCACCTCCACCTCCAGGTCTTACGGGGGGGTCCCGGCCAATGCGCATGCGGCCTCGCACGACATCGTGCGGTAGCCGCGGATCGCTCTCACCGCCACGACTCTCTGCGGTCTCCACAGAAGAGCCCTATTGCGGGCGGTCAGAGACTCCGCCCACACGGGTGTGCCGTAAAGTACCATCGACCGGACAACCCCTGCGTACAGCTGTCGGCACGCGATGCTGGGTCCGCCTAAGTTCAGTAAAAGACGCCCAAGGGCGGACGCCGTGCCGACGAGTCTCGGTGCGAGCTGGCGGAAGTGCTCGTCGAAATGCCACCGCCCATCGAGGACCAGGCCCAGATATTTTATGTGGGCCTGGATACTGACCCATACACCATTTACCGTAATCGAGGCGCCAGCGGGCGGTCCGCGCCAAGGCCTGTGGAATAGCAGGGCCTCTGACTTGTTGAGGGCCACCCTAAGCCCCAGCGCCTCGATACGTCTGACCACCTACGTACCCGAGGTGGCCAGCTGCGCCGCCTCCTCGAAGTTCCCTCCCCGGGCCGTGACAAGCGTATCATCGGCGTAACAAATTACGCCCAGCCCGGGGGGAAGCCAGCCACGTAGGACCCAGTCGTACCCGATGTCCCACAGGAGCGGCCCCAGTACAGATCCCTGTGGGATACCGCACGACATGGCCCTCCTCACAGCGTCCCCTTCCCGGCTTACGAAGAGAACGCTGCGGCCTTCGAGGTAGTCTGCCACCAGCAGCTCAGGTAGGCGGGCATCCCATGGAATCGGAGTGCCTCCCTGATGCAGCCGAATGACAAACTGTTAAATGCGTTGGCGATGTCCAACGACACCGCTAACAGCACCCCTCGCTGAGCAACGGCCTCCGTGGCCGCGGCCTTCAGCCGCAGAATGGCGTCGACCGTCAAACGTCGTCCAAGGACGTCGAACGCCCCGAAAGAAAACCGAACTGAGCGTCCGACAGGTCGGGGCCCACCTCCACAAGGTGCCGGACGATACGGGCAGCGATAATCCTCTCGAGTAGCTTACCCGCATCGTCCAACAGCACGATGGGCCTAAAGGCCGCGACCGAATCCGGGGGCCGTTCCGGTTTCGGCAGGAGCACGAGCTTCCCCTCCTTCCAGCATTCAGGAAACCATCCGGACGCCAGGCTCGCGTCGAACAGTCTCCTGAGGCGGGGCTCCAGATGGACGAGGACCAGGGCCAGAACTCGGGCAGGAACCCCATCCGGCCCGGGGGCGGTGTTCTTCCGCATGTGTGACATCGCCGCCCCCATTTCCGTTTCAGAGACTGGTGGCACACTCTCCTCGTCGGCCTCCCGGTCGTCCTCTGGCGGAGCCATGATCGGGGGCGTGTGCGTCGTCCGCCGTGGGAAAAGACCCTCAACCACCTCGGTGAGGAAACTCGGCTGGAGCGTCTCCGTAAGAGGGGGACCCCGAGTGCGGAGCTTGTTTAGAGCCGCACGGTACGGACGTCCCCAGGGATCACGGTCGAGACCCTCCAGCATCTCCTGCCGCTTCATCTCTTTGGCGCGACAGATGGCAAGCTTAAACTCGGCGCGCGCGTTGCGTTACGCCTCGCGGCTTCGGCCTCGGCTGCGGGTGTAGGACCTCCGGGCACGGATGCAAGCCGCATGGAGGTTCGCCAGCTCGCGGGACCACCAGTAGACCCCCTTTCTTTGGGGTGGACACCGCACGCGGGGCATGGCCGCGTCACAGATTTGCGACACTGCCTCGCGCCACCAGCAAGCCTCAGCGTCCACGTCCTCAGTCGAGGGGGATGGAGACAGCCAGTATGATACGATGGGCACCTCCACCAGCAGATCCCGGTACAGCTTTCCCACAGCCCACCGCGGGAAAGCGGGAGCTCTGTCCGCCACGTGAGCCCTACTGGGGTCCCGGAGGGACCGGGAGACCTCTATCCGGATATACCGGTGATCGGACAGGGTCTCAACCTCCTCCAGGACACACCAGTCCCTTACCCGTGCGGCAACGGCGGAGCTAGCGAACGAAAGGTCCACTATTGACCCGCTCCACCGCCGCACACACGTGTTGGTGGACCCCCTGTTTAGCAAACAGAGGTCCACCGCTGCCGCCCATTCTTCGACCGCCGCTCCACGGGCGTCCGTCCTGGGGGACCCCCACGCCGTGGATTTGGCGTTAAAGTCCCCCAGCACCAGAACGTGGCTAGGTGCTAGTCGCCGTATCGAGGTCTCCAGGTTGTAAAGGAAAACCTCGAAGGCAGCCAGACTCTGATTGGGGGAGAAGTAGATGCCATAGAGCCTGACGCCCCCCCAATCGGCCGCGACATATCCCGTGCCCTTGTCCCTGACCGACAAGGGCGGAGAATGAGGCTCCGTAGATCCGACTACCGCCACGGAGCCATCGCAGCTGCCTGCCCAATTAGGACTGTCAGAAATGCGATAGGGCTCCGCGGCTACGGCAACACTGATCGACCGCTCCGCCATGGACTGCAGGAAGAGGTCCTGCGCGGCGGCGCAGCGGCCGAGATTCGCCTGGAGGAGGACGGTATCACGATCCGTGATTAGACTGTGATCATTGCCTCCCCCTCCCGCGCCGGCGGTCGTGCCGCGCTTGGAGGGGCAGCCTGGGTCGATTGGCTACCCCCCCCCCCTTTGCCTCTAGCTGGGGGTCTGCACCCCTCCCGCCCCATGCTATGCTTGGCAAGGCGATTTCCCGCCGCGCACGCGGGGCAGAACGGGGCTGCGGTGCAGGTTGCCGCTTTGTGCCCTGCCTGACCGCAGCGGAAGCAGAGACCGCTGCAGTCAAAGCAGTTCGTGCATGTCGGCCGGGTATGTCCGACCGCCATGCACTTATAACATCTCGTGGGCCTAGGCTCCAACACGGTGATTCGTGCGGAGCTCCAGCCCAGGAAAAGTCTACCTGCAGCGGCCAAAGAATTGGCCGCCGCGACAGGGCATTGCACCCATACGGCATCTACACCACCTGGGCCGGGGCGAATGGTGCCCACCCGGACGGTGTTCGTAGAGGATCCGGTTTCCCGCGTGATAGCTTCCCGGATGTCTTCCACCGTTACGGAGTCGTCCAGTCCGGAAATACGCAATTCTGCGCACTTCACGGGCCTGGCGACCCGGACTCCATTCTCCCCAGCGAACAGACCCCTCAAATTTGAATTTTGAATTTGAATCCCGGGGTGCTTGGATTCATGAAGGCCCAGTAACATGTTGCAAAGCCGGGAATTCCTCCCGGCCCCCAGACTTCTGCGGCTGGGCCCTGGGTGACTTAGCCTTGGAGGGCTGCCCAGCTTTGGTGCCCTTTTTAGAGTTTGGGGTGCGCCCTGGCGGCGACGCCAACACAGCCGCGGAGAAAGAGGCCATACGACCACCCTGGCAGGGCAGCGGCGTTGGCTCTGAAGGTGGCACGGCCCTCCTCTTGTCCGCGGCTAGTGGCGGACGAACACGTGGTTCAGCTCCGTGGCAGCATTCTTCAGACATCTTACGAAGGTGCCCTTCAGATTCTTTGAGCCCGTGGCCACTGTTGTTATTATGGCCACGCTGTCCGAGGCCCTCTCAACTATACGTGATGCCGAGGGTGGCCCATCTTCATCAATTGAATGGCTGAGCCTGTCCGTCAGTACCGCCAGGCGCTCCTCCGTGGACTGCTCCACCTCCGTCCTTTTCAAATTTGATGTCTCAGCCCTATAAGCTGAGACTGCCCGTACAGGTGTTTCCGGCCAGCCGATGCCTCGACCCCTGACAGCAGTGGTTATTTTCGGGGGGGGTATCTCGATCGAGATTCCGTCAGATTCCGATGCAGCGCCTCCTTGAGATAAGGTGCGCTTGCGCCAGAACCGCGACGGGATTGGCTCTACCACAGCGATTTCCGCTGGTTGCGCTGTACTTGCTGCCCCACTTGGGCCACTCTCCTCGGTTGTAGACATCTCGGCAGCAGAAGTGCCAGCTGAGCTGCCCGATATCGAGCCGTCCCTGGTTTGGGACGGTTTTCCCTTACGGGATCTTCGGCCGCCACGTGACTTCCATGTGGCTGCAATGGTAGGGGCCGTATTTACAGCCGGACCTCTTTCGGCTGAGGCGTCGGTTGCCTCCCTCCGATACGTGGGGCTGACAGGGCCGGTCTGGGTACTCGGCCATGTGAGTAATTCTCCGGACGCGGAGATACATGTGTTTTTCACGTTTGCCATGTTGTTGAAGTTTTGCGTCCTCCGACGATTGTGCCAAACCCTCGCGACTGAGCTCCCCTCAGCCATGCATCCCCTGGCCGAGTGGCAGAGCACAGGATTAGGTAATTTTTTATAGAGGTTTTCTTCCTCGCAGTCCGAAGACCCCCGGTCCTGTCAGTTCAGGGTTATGAGTTGGCCGATCGGTGGTCTGTATCAGACCATGTCCACTGCTCGCAAAGACGAGCAGTGAACCCGTCGCCCTTAGGCTGCAACAGCTCCATCACCGGGGACGGGGGGGCCACTCTGGCCCTGCTGTCCCCACTCCTGAGCCGGGGGAACCACTATGGCCCCGCTGGCCCCTACATCTTGGTCTATCCGCTGTGCCCTCTGCTTAGTCAGAGGGACACGCGGAGGCCCGTCCTGTCCGGAAATTTAGCCGCCGGCAAATGCCGACGTTGCCCGAGGTGCACCACGAGGTGGTAAACCGGCACCGCATCCCGCTACAGTATGACCAATCTTAAGATGTCTATTTCAAAAATATCACATAACATTAGATATTAACTCCTTAAGCATCCACAAAAAGTAAAATATTTAACCGTTGTATTTGCTGCACAATATGGCAAAGTGACAGATACCGACCTCCCGTGTCTGGTGTTGTGGGTTCGATTCCCACTAAGGACAATTCGTTGTGTGGTCATCAAATCGTTGTTCTTGAGTCTGGGTGTACTTTACGTCTATTAAATTAAATGTTTGTAAAGTCCAGTAAAAAGTGCAGTTATTTAAAAATATTAGGTGTGCCTGTAATTATAAATGTAAAAGATATTTAATTATAAATAATGAATTACCTTTTAATAGATGAACGAGAGGATCTTCGGAGTGTTCCTGACGTAGATATTGCTAAACTAGTTCGATCTGCGGAAAATCAAAAAATAATGAAAACTTTCAATGATATAGAACGGCGGCCCAACAACTTCAAAAAGATTGATGAGGAAGGCATTTATAACCCTGGTATGTATTAAAAATCTATTGCAATAATGGAAATAATCATTTTGTTAGATTATTTTATTAGTTGTATCTCATTATAAACTATGATTATATCCGTCGCAGCAACAAGTACTTGTACAAAAAGGTATAGTTTTCAAAGTTATGATATATGAACTGTCGATGATCTCAATCTCATGGATGGACCGGGGTCGTTGGGGCGGCGGAGAGACTTCGCGTCTCTCTGTATCCTCCATAGACTCTTCAATGGGGAGTGCTCTAGTGAATTGTTTGAGAAGGTACCAATATCCCTTTTTTACTACTGGACCACGAGACGTTGTAGTAGGATTCTTCCACACCATCTAGAAACAATCTCGTCCAAAACTGTTCGTTTCCAGTGCTCTTTTCTACCACTTACGTTTTACGCCAAACTCCCTGCTATAGTGTTTCCTCAGCGCAACGAGTCCTTCTTTAAACGAGGTTTGAGAAGAGCACTCTATTAACGGTAGACGGCTACATGGCTATGCCCCTTGTGTTTCCAAAGTTCATGAGTCACTTACCATGCCATGTGTTCTGTCATCGCAGGCAATAAAAAAAGATCAATTAATTCATCAGTTGATTTCAAAATATATTCCTCATAATTTTGTCTCGACGTAAGGTCACAAGTAACATAATTGTAATAATTTATGCTAATTATATACATTTTCACGAAATCTCTTGATAATGGTAAAAGTGTCTATGTAAATTTTCAGGGTTTGACTGCGCTGAGAAAGGTATACTAAGTTCTTCACTGTGCCCGCTGTCAGTTAATCCAGATGTGGGCATTATGATTCAGAACGTTTGTGCCAGCTGGAATGAAGATGGCCCAGTTACATTGAACAATTTAAATCTCATCTTCCCTAAGGGAAAACTTTGTGCTATTATTGGAGCTGTCGGATCAGGAAAAGTGGGTGCTTTCTCTTAATATAATTAAATACAATATAAAATTGGTTCTCTCCTCATAATCTATACAAATAAATAAAATTGAAGTGTCAGTTTGTAATGTCTAAATAACAGCTTTTGACTAAAATGCATATGGAGGCATAGGTATACGTTACCTACTCGTATAACAAAATACAAATTTTAAAGTTTTGTCTGTTCCGACTAATCTCCGAAATGGCTGGACCGATTTAGACAGGACTCTCACTGACAGATAGCTGTTATAAGGAGTAACTCTTAGCAAACAAAAAGAAAATAACTAAGTTACTCGTGGATGAAGTCACGGGTAGCAGTTAATATACAATATATTTAAATCTATGTATTATCTAAATTACGTAATGGCGGTTGATCCGTGGAATCCGTGGGAAAATCGATAAAATTTGATCTTCCGACGAATCTGGCTACCCAGATTAGCCTTGCCTAAATTAGAAAGCCAGCATTTTATGTATGTTACTATAAAGCACCTTTTCAAACGCTGTAACCATCAGACTTAACGTTTTATAAAATAAAATATTATATACGAGTTCACACATGGTCTTTGAAATAATTAAATAAAAATTGTATGTTTCTCTTTTTATAATTAAGACAAAAAAAAATGTCTACGTTGGCCTTGTACAACATTGACAACACATAGGTACTCGCTACTCGTATGTAAATTTGACGTTGTTTCATAAAGAACTTGCGCATTAACCGGAATTTAGGTAAATGTTTAATTAGTTGCTTCTTATCTTTATTTCTAGAGTTCAATACTACAGCTACTCCTAAATGAATTACGATCATCCTGTGGACGTATATATTTATCTGGACCACTGTCTTACGCCAGCCAGGAGCCCTGGCTGTTTGTGGCTACAGTCAGACAAAACATTCTGTTTGGATTGCCATATAATCAGAAAAAATATAAAGAAGTAAGTGTTATTAATCACATGATTTTTTAAGGGTGTATTATGTTTAAACAGGTTACGGGATGTTGGTATGTATAAGAATAATAATTCTAATAGTAGTTTTGATATTTTAATATATTTTTTAAACATTTGATCTACTTAGCCAAACACAAAGTTCGAAAACTTTAAATCGGAAACAACAGTCACGGGTCCTTCCTAATGTCGTGATAATTGGGTGCGCATTGTGGTGGCACAGTGCGAAATTGTAAAATTGAAAATAACACGAGCAGGATTTGAACCTGCGTCACCCAAGACATTAAGAAAGAATGTGTTATCGAAATTCGCAGTCCCAAGCAATTGCAACGATGGCTGAATTGGCAAAGCATTTGGGACGGCACTCCAGGAGATGCAGGTTCAAATCCTCCTCGTGACTTTCGAGGTTATTTTCTATTTCACATTTTCCCTCTTTGTGTTAATTTATACGGCTAAGGTCAAATGCTTAAAAAATATGTGAAAATATCAAAATATTTACTACGTTTATTTGTTTTGTTATTATTTGATATGAAGCTTGCAGTTGTGAGGGATCACGACGTTTTCCTTTATCAAGTAATAACTTATAAAAAAAAAAACAAAAAATGATATTAAATATCAAGAAATAAACAGAGATATATAAATTGGGCTTGTCTTATATTTCTAGGTTATAAGAGTGTGTGCGCTTCAAAAAGACTTTCAACAGTTTCCTCATGGAGACCAAACTCTGGTTGGGGAAAGAGGTGCTTCGCTTTCTGGTGGTCAAAGAGCTCGAATCAATCTTGCTCGAGCTGTTTATAGACAAGTAAGTTATCTTTGTATTTAAATGCATTGAAAAATTATAGAAATAATAATGTCAGTAATAACAATGTCAATAATAAAAATATTTATCATTTAAATTCGATAAAATCAAACCTGACGTCTCGTTTCGTCCTTGGAGGTGAAAGGTTGAGAGAGGAAGATATGAAAAGAGGCAATCCCTTGTCTCTGTCTACCCCTCTGGGAAAAGGTTGTTAGTCTATGTATATAGGCTTAAGAAATAAAAATAAGCAGATAATAGGTAGGTAGAAAGTAAGAAGAATATAAGAAGTCTCTAATAGTTTTGATGAATATATGAATTAAAAATAATAATAAGATAAATAGCTGTACAGATGGTGCAGTAGTTTAGATACCACCAACCTTACCTTGTATGAACAAGTGGTTGCTCTGAATCTGGAAGTACTTTGTGACCGTTAAATTATATGTTTGTAAGGGGATGAGGAATTCCCGTCGAATACGCTTCTGGATGAGGAATTCCCGTTGAATACGCTTAAACGATTATGTAAATACCTAATACATATTTTATTTCTATTCAGATTGGTCCTCACAAGTTTACCCCAGTACTAGTTCTTGATTAAACAAGACTCTCTATAATCGGATTCCCGATTTGAAAGAAAAATAGTGTGTGTGTACTTATGTACACGCGTTAGAAGTTATACTTCTTATTATTCTTTATTTAAATATCATAAAAAAAATCTAAAATGTTGACTATAGCTAACTTCAGGGTGTCTAACTTCAGGGTGTCGGTTTTTCGTGACGGAGTGCGTGCGCGCATCGTAAAAATTTACTCTCATAATTTTTCCCTAACGCGCCAAAAGAAGTATTACTTCAAAATATATTTAATTTCTTACCAACTGTTGTATTTCAGGCTGATATCTATCTTCTTGACGACCCTCTATCAGCTGTAGATGCACACGTTGGACGACAGCTCTTCGATGAATGCATAAGCGGGTACCTACGTCACACCACTCGCGTTCTAGTAACTCACCAACTGCACTATCTCAAGGCAGCCGACTACATCATCGTTATGAATAATGTAATATTGTAACTTTACTTTTATTGTTAAATATTTGTGTGCTTTAGTGGTGATGTGGTAGATATTTCGATGATATTTGGTACTGGATTTAAAAATACAATATGTTATCTTTTTACAAAAAAATATTCAGTAGACATTTTCTTGAAGGATGTTTTTTACATGCTTATCTATGTTCCTAAATAATAGAATCTTTAAAAATGATTTTGACCAACTCGATCGGATTAAATCGAAACTTTGCACACAATCAACGACCGATGACAATACAATAATTTGAGAAGGTTGTCCATTTATTTGTTGTTTTTCATTTTTACAAATCGCAACTATTGTGACTCCTATGATAAAAAAATTAAAGAAATCGGGTCTTTTAAATGGAAGTACTTTTGATGCTATTTTGAGACTAAAAGAATAAAGTAAATTATAGTATAAAAAACTAATGTCATCATTTAATAATTATAACATTTTTTTTTTTATACTATAATATATTATAGTTTTGTATAATGATTGTAAAAAAGCGTGGGATGTTTTTTTATTATAATCTTAATAATAAATTTGATGTCAAGCACCCCACATTTTTTTAAATGTGTGTCGTAACTGTAAGCGTGTTATTTTAGATTTTAAACTATGTATTATCTTCTTTAATTACTCACTCGTTTTTATTTCTCTATGAACCTGATGTTAAAGTGTACTGATGAAGTTGATGTTAATTATTTAAGAAGGTACAACAACGTTGTATTAAATAGTATCATGTCATATGAATAAAGGTGTTGGAATAGGTACATACATATCATCTCGCTATCCCCCTGCGGGGTAAGCAGAGAGAACAAATTGTCCAAAAGGCTCTATTCTTGCATACTTACATCTCTCGCTTCCTCAAGATTTATAATTCTCTTCATACACGCTCGCCGGTTTTTTCTCAGGTGAGCCTCACACCTAGAGAACGCGTCCCTAGGTGGCGGATAGGGGAATTCTCGGCGCCACGCCGGATAGGAGGGAAATAAAATACCTCCCGCGGACCAACAGGCCGGAGAAGGCAACTTCGTCATCAAACCCCTGCTGTGAGCTTCTCCAACATAAATGGAGTAGAGATCATGGACAGTGCTGGATGCTTAGGCTGGAGCACTCCAGAAGGGATGGCAGCGGAAGAGCTCATAATGAGCCAACGGTGGCACCCATACCCTAGAAGAGGTTGACAGTCTTAGCGTCAGGTGGCAACCGGCTGTAAAAACTACATCGCCAAAACAAAAAATCTCCTAATATGAAAGCACAACATAAGAGAAAGAATATAATGGCTAGGGCGTACCCCTCAAGTAACGGACAGCTGCGGCCACAAGTAATAAATGCTAAGGCGTTCCCTGTAGGCGACGAAACAAGACGCAGCGCAAATAAATTGCGTATAGCTACATGGAACATCGGTTCTCTGACCGGACGCAGCCAGGAACTGGCAAGCACACTATATAGAAGAAATATAAACATATGCTGTGTTCAAGAACTCAAATGGGCAGGGTCAAAGTCCGGGGACATTGGTAGGAATTATCAACTATTGTACAACGGCACAACAACTGCAAGGAACGGAATTGGCATCATAATCGACGAAACACTAAAACAAAGAATTATTAAAGTGGAAAGAATAAGTGATAGAATTATGTACGTAAAACTGGCTCTAGATAATCAACCAACTTTAAATGTAGTTTCAGTATATGCCCCCCAAATGGGATGTGACAAAGACGAAAAAGATCTGTTCTGGGAAAACCTCGAAGACCTTTTACAGACAATACCTTTGGAAGAAAGAAAACTAATAGCAGGTGATCTGAATGGCCATGTAGGATTGAAAGCACCGAAGAACTCGGTGATACACGAGAACTTTGGATACGGCACCTCCAACAGCCAGGGCCTTCAAATAATAAATATAGCGACCCAATTCGACCTCCCGATCGTTAATACCTACTTCCAAAAAAAGGACGAACATCTCATATCCTACAAAAGTGGCGGGTCATCCTCACAATTAGATTATTTTCTGTCAATTCTGCGCAATTTCAGGGACTGCAAAGTTATAGCAGGAGAACCGTCTCGACCTCGTGGCTTGCTTGATAATTTCAAATTGGAATCAAAAACAGAAATTCCTAAAACAGGAACCCCGTATAAAATGGTACAATATCAACAAGTCGGAAGGCACTACTTTCACTGACCAAGTTGATACATACTTGAAAGAAACACTGAAAGACCAAAAAGATAGCAACAGCCTCTGAAATGACTTCCAGATGTTTTGCTTAAATGCAGCGAAAACAACTTTAGGTGTCACAAAGGGAAAACTAAGGATTAACAAAGACCCTACTTGGTGGGATGAAAATGTTAAATCTCAGCTAAAGAAAAAGAAAGAATCTTTCAAGAAATGGCAAGAAACAAAAATGGAAAGTGATCGCCTAGAATACAACCTAAACAAAAAGAATGCTAAGAAATGTGTAGCAATAACAAGAGCTCTGTCCAAAGACCACTTTTACCAACAATTAGAGAATGCAAAAACTGACGCAGAAATTTTCAAATTAGCAAAAATTCGAAATAATCATACAAAGGGTATCAAACGTAATAAATACATTAGAGATTCATCCGGTAAATTATTAACCACAGATATAGAAATTAGTAAGAGGTGGCAAGAATACTATCAAGCACCGTTAAACGAGGAGTTCCCACAAGAACCGATAAAAATACTGCCCTGCACCGAAGGACCGGTAGACGTAATCACACCCCAGGAAGTCAAAGCAGCTATTCAAAAAATAAAAACTAAGACAGCTGCCGGACCCGATGAGATTCCAGCTGAGCTATGGAAAAACGTGGGTGATACGGGAGTAAGATGGCTAACAAAGTTGTTCAACCAAATCCTCAAAAGCTCAAAAATACCAGATATGTGGAGATCTAGCAATCTTGTGCCCTTCTATAAAAACAAAGGCAATGTTGTGGACTGCGAAAACTAAAGAGGAATAAAACTAACCTCTCACACTCTTAAGATCTGGAAATATGTCCTCGTAAATAGGCTAACAAAATTAACAAAAATTACACCAAACCAGTGCGGATTCACCAGCGGTGTAAGCACCGCAGATACGATGCAAACAAGATCTCCATCCTTGAAAAGGCGTTTGATCGAGTCCCACGAGAGCTTATATGGCAAGCATTGAAAACGCATCTAGTGCAGGAGCAATACATAGAGCTCCTTAAAGATCTGTACCACAATATAACTACAAGAGTGGTCATCTCAGCGGGAACAAGCGAAACTTTTGAGGTCAAGGTAGGTGTTCATCAGGGCTCGACCTTGAGTCCTCTTCTATTCAATCTGGTAATGGACTATTTTACTGCACATATACAAAAACCAGCGCCATGGTCAATGCTGTACTCAGATGATGTGGTTCTTATAGCTGAATCATTGGCACAAGTACAATCAGACTTAACATCATGGCAGGAGTCCTTGGAACGAAGAGGCTTGAGAGTCAATAGACAAAAGACCGAGTACATGTATTGTAACTTTTCTGGAAGCAGTGTAGACGCCATTCCGTTTCCACTTATTGAAAACAGACCTCTAACAGAGTGGAAGAGTTTAAGTATTTTGGATCCATCGTGGCACCTAGACCCTGTGTAGAGAGATATATACAAAATCAGTTCCAGACAGCCTGGTTGAAATGGAGGTCTCTGTCTGGCATCCTATGTGACTCCAGTATGCCTGTTAAAATCAAAGGAAATGTATATAAAAGAGCAGTGAGACCAGCTCTACTATACGAATCTGAGTGTTGGCCGATGAGAAAGTCAGATGAACAGAAGATGCACGTCACAGAAATGAAGATGCTGCGCTGGTCTGGCGGAGTCTCTAGAACGGACAAAATAAGAAACGAATATATCCGTGGGACTTTTAAAGTTGCCCCGATACACGAAAAACTCAGAGAGAACCGTCTGCGCTGGAATGAACACGTAATAAGATGAGATGACGATCATATGACCAGAAGAGTTATGAATATAGAAGAGAAAAAGAGGGGCCGCGGACGACCACCAATGACCTGGTTACAAACAATAAAAAAAGACGTTCAATAAACACGAACGAAGAGACAACCCACAACCGTACGATGTGGCACAAGAATACTAGGAGGGCTGACCCCAAATAAACTGGGATAATAGCCAGGAGAGAGAGAGAGAGAGAGAGAGAGAGAGAGATACACGCTCACCGGTTTCGGAGACTCCTGACTCCACCTTCTTTTAATACATGACCGATTTGGAATAGATACCTAATTCATTCCGTAAATAATGTAAGAACCCAGACTAATGTTAGAACAGTTAATACAGTGATGTAAATAAACTTATTATTAATATAAATAAACACAAAGCAGTAGTCACCGTGTTGTTATTGTTTTAGGGTACTGTCGAGTCGAAAGGAACATACGACGAACTGCAGACTACAGGCAAGGATTTTGCGAAACTACTTTCCTCAAGTCACGATGAAAGTGAAGATAAAAATGACCTGGAGAAACCACTACCTCTATCCAGGCGCACATCAGCTAGGGTAACGATTTATTTCATCCATCCATCCATATATCTCAGGTTGCCTCGGTGGTGCAGCGGTGGTGTAAGCGACTGATGATCATGAGGTCTCGGGTTCGATCCCCAGGTCGGGCAGTGTTATTGAGCGTTTTTGTATAAAGATAAATTCTCGGCAGCAGCCCGGAGTTTGGAAATGTGCCCGGTAGACGGCAATAGGCTCTCCCCTATTACGTGGGACTTAAACATGGCTGGCGAATCGTGGGTGTGTAATACACATCTGCCAACCCTTCAGGGAATACAGGCGTGATGCTATGTTCATGATATAGTAGTGAGATAACATGTATATAAAGAGCTATCAAACAAAAAAGTTTCATCAAAATCTGTTTAGACCTATTGCATTAAGCTCGAAAATACATATAGCCAAAAATTCTGAAAAATGTATATATCGTATTATGAAGGGAAAAGGTTACCAGAGACTCTCACAGATAATTACTGACTTTTTGTAAACAATTAATATTTCACTACGGTATTATGAATAATGTAGGGATCATTATGTTATCTTTCTTTATTATACAACTTCTTCAAAACTTACAAAATACGGACTTTATCGAAAATAGAGCCCCGCAGAAGCTTTTTCCGATCGCTTTCGAACGTTCCCTAGTTTAGAAGCAGGGTGTAAAAAGAACTTTATTATAAGAACATATATTTTTCTACTCCATGCTAGACAGTGAAATATCATTAAAATTCGCTCAGCAATTTTTGAGTTGTGCGTTAGCAAACTGACTGTCAGACAAAAAAATCAAGAGTTTTTCTATTAGCTTTGTCTTATCGTCTCATTTCCATTTTATTCAATGTACAGACACACCAATCCACTACAACTTTTATCATCTATATCTATACAAATAAATTAAATTTAAGCGTCTGTTTCTTGTAGTGCCTCTCCAACTAGTGAAGGATGGCCGTCAGTTCGTTAAACTTCTGTCTGTCCTTTGCGAAATGGAACAGTTCAGAGGCGCTGTTGATGCCGGACCACTCGCGAATATTGCACAGCCACGACTTTTTTCTTTGGCCTACTGATCGTCTCCCAGCCACTTTGCCCGTCATTATAAGTTGCAGCAGTTCGTATCTGTCATGTCGCATAATATGGCCCAGATAACCATAGATTATAGTATGCAGATAACAAACTTTTCTCTGTTTGACGGTTTGCATGATTTGGTGTTTCTGACCAGCTCGACGGAGAACTTCTTCGTTGGTCACTCTATATATGCGTCCTGCTAATCAGCCAACATACGAGTTTAACAAGCGTCTGTTTGTAATGTCTAAATATCAAATTGTTACTAAATTTATACGAGAATATATGAAGTGCCTATAATAAATTACCAATATTTAAAGTAGCATAAACGGGTCTTTTTTCGCGTATAAAATAGGTGAAATTATGAACTACCTTTTACCCGACGTTTGTTGTCCCGTGACCACGGCTGCTGCAACGCAGTTGAAACGTCGGGTAAAAGGTAGTTCATAATTTCACCTATTTTATACGCGAAAAAAGACCCGTTTATGCTACTTTAAATATGTGTACAATTCGCGAATCTTTAAAAATAAATTACCAATTTTTAAAGTTTTTTTCTATATGTCTGTCCGTCTGTCTGTTTGTTTGTTTCGGCTACTCTCCGGAATGGCTGGACCGATTTGAATGTTACTTACAAGGAGTAACTTAGACTACTTTTAATTTGAATAAATAATTAGGATTCTGCATTAATAAAAGGAAAATAACTAAATTCCACGCGGACGAAGTTGCGCGTAGCAGCTAGTATATTAATATAGCTATCACGCAAAGATGGTGTAGGTACGTGACTAAAATTTCCACTTCAAACTGGTGCGGTAAAAGGGTTACCTGACTCTCACATCTCGAGTCACATCACAAACTTCATCAAAACTAGATATTATTGCATTAAATATAAGCCAGCTTTATCGAGTATGGCTTTGAGATACTGATTGAATTTTAAACTATGAATATGTTTTACGTAAGAATCATGTTATTAAATATTATTCTTACAATATTACCAGACCATCTGAAATTACTTATTACCTACTTGATGTCTTAAATACGAACTAGATGAACATATCCGTGAATTATTCGTTTTTCTAATTGAATATTTACATTACCTATTCCGTGTGATTACGGACGAAGAATACAAATGTCACCACCCTATTCTTATACGCGGGTGTCGTACGTGGTGACAGTTGCCCATGAGCAGCGGTTACCACTTACCATTAGGTGGGTCGCGGCTTGTCTGCTGCATTAGCAGTAAAAATGAATCCTAGGTTTTTTACCTGAAATTATGGAAGTGATGCGATCAACAGATAAATTGAAAATGTTATCATCAATAAAACAAAAAAGTGCAGTACCTTAATTAGTAAGAAATAATAAGTGTTAGGCCATAATCCACCACGATAGACCAGTGCGGGTTAGCAGACTTAACAAGTTGTTGAGAAAACCTCATATTTCGTAGACTTTCTCGCGATATCGTCCTTCATTGAACATTGATAATTTGTTAAAAATTATCTACCATTTCATAAAAACAAAATTATTCAATAATTTAATAATAACTCATAATTAATTTAAACATTTATAATAACTAAAATTATCGAAGAAGTCAGAGGTGAGCCTCGCAAGGCTACCTTGGAAAGCCTACACTCATTTTAACTCCGTATTCAAACTGCGACCGAACTCGATACTGTGGTCTTTCTTTGCAGTCCTTGGTTTTACAACCTAGCCTAGGTTATCACAGTATTACAGGTATTCCTGTGTGTAAAATTGATGTACTATATATAAATAAATAAAATAATGACTTAAATTATGGTAGAGCTGGCGAGTCGTGGGTGTGTAATACACCTCTGCCTACCCCTTCGGGGAATACAGGCGTGATGCTATGTTTTTTGTTGTTAAATGATGGTTGTTTTTTTTATATTATATAAGTAATTTCAGTTAAATATCTGACACTATTTACTCTCTTTCTTCCACAGCTGTCAACCACGCGGCGGCCATCATTGACTGACTCGATGTCTGGATTTGAAGTGCACGCTCAAGAGATGGAAGAAGAAGAAAGAGAATCTGGCTCGATGGGCTGGCACGTTTACGGAGCTTACTTGAAGGCTGGAGGAAAGACCCCGAGACTGTTGTTCATGATCATGCTGCTTATAATAGGACAGCTATCAGCCACTTTATGTGACTATTGGGTCACGTTTTGGTAATCATGTATATTACTCTGTTCTTTCTAAAACATTATTCTCACAGAGGTATGAGATGGAATATGTTTAATTACTCGTGAGGAAGATAGGGCAGTTTAGATCGCTAAAAAACAGAAGCTTGCAACAAATCCTGTCATCAATATAGGTATATAAAGGAAAACGAAAAAAATATTCGCATCGTCTAGAATTTATTTTGTCAGCGATATTATCAATCCTAATAAATCTGCAACGTCTAAGATTTGGATTTAGATAGGTTATATGAAACTTGTTTGTAATGCAAATGAATAAGAAAGAATGACAGTAGCTGTCGTTTCGTCGACTATTAACTAATACCCATAGAAAGTTACCAATATTATTATTTTTTAATTTTATTACCTCTTCTTCTTTTTCCCCTTTTAAACCACCCCCCTATATTAGAGCGAATAATAACATTATTCAAATTGGTCAAGCCAGCTTTGAGTTTTAACGAGACTAACGAACAGCATTTTTATGTATGATTAAAAATAAGAAATTTCTGAAACAATATTATAACTCATGAATAAACGTTCAGAATTTTAAAGTGTTGTGTAAATTATAACGATATTCTACAGGACAAACGAGGTCACTACTATGAAAGACTTGGCAAATAACAGAACATCACATAACAAACAGGATTATCATATAGATCGATCTCCGCCAGCAAACAACGGGTCCTTCAACATTTCGAGCTATTTTTCTGGTGTATCACAAATACCAGGTAATGTGTAAATTAATATTATGTAATTAACCGACATTATTTGAGTATAACAATAGATATAATATGTACAAGTACATAATCCTAGGTCAAAGTTTCACAAAAATTGCGACGAAATGTAACGATAGGGTTGGGAGGGACCCGCTCCTGTGGGACGTCGGCTACGACTGGGTCCTCCGTGGCCGGCTCCCCCCCGGGCTGGGCGTAATTTGCTACGCAGACGACACGCTCGTCACAGCCCGGGGCTGGACCCTCGAGGAGGCGGCAACGCTGGCCACCTCAGGTACCGCGGAGGTGGTCAGGCGGATCGAGGCGCTGGGGCTTAGGGTGGCCCTTGAAAAGTCGGAGGCCCTACTCTTCCATGGGCGCCGACGGGGCCCGCCCGCCAGCGCCTCGATAACGGTCAACGGTGTGGGCTTCCCAATCCAGGCCCACATCAAATATCTGGGCCTGGTATTGGATGGACGGTGGCACTTTGACGAGCACTTCCGCCGTCTTGCGCCAAGGCTCGTCAACACGGCGTCCGCCCTCGGGCGACTGATGCCGAATTTGGGCGGACCGAGTCTTGCGTGTCGACGACTCTACGCGGGGGTAGTACGGTCGATGGCACTGTACGGCGCGCCCGTGTGGGCGGAGTCCCTGGCCGCTCGCAATAGGGCCCTTCTGTGGCGTCCACAGAGGGTCGTAGCGGTCAGGGCAATACGCGGGTACCGCACGATCTCGACCGATGCAGCCTGCGCGTTGGCCGGAACCCCCCCGTGGGATCTGGAGGCGGAGGTGCTCGCCGACGTCTATCGGCGGGCGTCGACGGCGCGGGCGGGGGGCAGCCGCCCCTCGCTGAGCGCAATGTCATCGTGGCGGGAAGATGCCCGCCGCGCCACCGTCCTAAAGTGAAAGTCTCGGCTGGAGACGCCCCGGGCCGGTCTCTGGACCGTGGGGGCGCTCCGGCCGATCTTGGAAGAATGGGCAGGGCGCCAGCACGGGATCCTCACTTTCCGGTTGGTGCAGGTTTTGTCGGGGCATGGTTGCTTCGGCAAATACCTGCACACGATCGCAAGGAGGGAGACGACCCCAGGCTGTCACCACTGCGACTGCGACGATGACTCGGCGCAGCACACGCTCGAGTCGTGCCCGGCCTGGGATGTGCAGCGCCGGGAACTCGTTGCAGTCATAGGCGTGGACCTGTCGCTGCCGGCCGTTGCGCGAGCAATGGTTGGCAGTGACAGGGCCTGGACCGCGGTCGCCACCTTCTGCGAGGCTGTCATCTCGCGGAAGAAGGTGGCGGAGAGGGCCCGTGAGGAATCCTCCTTCGCGGACCCGATTCGCCGCCGGCGCGAGGGGCGGCGTGCGCGCGCTTACTTGCGCCTGATGCCGCCCTAGCCGAGGCTGCGGACGGTGGGGTCGGGGAGTACCCTGCCGTCCGCGGAAGCCTACCGCGAAGGTGCGACGCCCAAGTGCGCGAGGCGTCGCTCAAGAGAGGGTGCCGGAAGGGGCAGCCGCCTGCGGATCGCGGTCATAACGACGCGGTACCCGTGATCCGCCGTAGCAAGGGCGGGTGGAGGCGCACGGTGGGTTTTTAGTGGGTGAGAGCCCCATTCACCCCGTTGTACCCCTAAAATAAAAAAATAAAAAAAAATAAAAGGGTTGGGAGGGACTCCAAAAAAGAAAAATTTTGCATGGCGTAATTTGTGAAAAGCCCCTAAAAAGAATAACTGCGGCGGTGGTGTAGCGGTAGTGTGACGACTGCTGATCGTAAGGTCCCGGGCGGTGCTATTGAGATTTTTCGTATACCTAAAGAAAAATTGTCAGTAACGGCCCGGCGTTTGGAAATGTGCCCGGTAGTCGGCAATACGCTCGCCCCCTATTACGTGGGACTTAAACAATTAGTTGGTAAACCGTGGTGTGTACACCTTTGCCTACCTCTTCGGGGATACAGGCCATATGCTATGTTTTTAAAAAGAATAAAAATAGGCTTTAATTGATTTCTTTAAGAAAAATTGTACTAGATGTGTTCTCTAATTATTAATTTATCTTCTAGATCTGGACATCCACGCTTATATTGGACCCTTGGATACGTCGCACTACCTATACGTGTACTCTGCTCTAATCGCATCTTGTATATTCTTTATCACGGCCCGTGCCTTTGTGTTCTTCAAGGTATCCATGACTGCTTCTCGCAATCTTCACAATGACATGTTCCACTCAATGCTTAGAGGCGTTATGAGGTTTTTTGACATGAATTCTTCAGGTATGTTAAATAATATATTTAACTAGTGGTAGGTAGAGCCTTGCTTAATATCCTACCTATCCTCCCCTTATTATCTTTCCATCCACCTCCTATCACTTTCTATAGAGATGGCGACGCGCGAGAGATGCCGTTGGTGTCGGTGTTGCTAACGTCTATAAGCTACGGTAACCACTTACCCACGGGAGTCGTTAGAGCTGACTGAGGAAATACCGGGGGAGTGGGCAGCAGCACTCCCTCGAGCATTAACAACATCCACTGCGATCGCCAACCCGCCTGCCAAGCGTGGCGATTACGGCATTATCCCCCATGACGGGACCGCTCGTTGTGGCGTTCTCTTGGGGAAGCCTATGTCCAGCAGTGGACGATAAAAGGCTGATGGATGGATGGGCCATATGCTGGTTCGCCACCCATGTAGTACCTATAGAATTTCAAACTTTCATGGTCACTTATAATTCTAAACGTTTTTACGGGATTTATACCATGTAAATTTTTACTTACGAGTTTCCGATATTTCGGCATTGTTGCAAGCGCCATGATCACGGAAAAACTAAAGTCCTTGCGGGTGGGAATAGTTTTTATTATTCTGCGGTTAGAAATATCATTCTGCGGCTAGATATTTAGAATCATGTAGTACCTATAAAAAAAATATCATGTTTTCTTGCTATCAATAAGTTCACCACAACAAATTGGGGTGGGCTTTCAAGACTTACTTAGCTATCATATTCAAATTGCAAAATGTACATTTTCAATGGTACGACTGCCGTCCACACTATCTCTCTGGAACAAAGTCGGACAAGGTTTTTTTTATGTCTGAGAATTGATCTTCATGTATTGTTTTAGGCCGTATTCTAAACAGGTTCTCCAAAGACATTGGTGCCCTGGACGAGTTGTTACCACGATTTCTCCTAGAAAGTATCCAAATATACTTAGTGATGTTTAGTATTCTGGCTTTGAACGCTGCCGCTCTCATATGGACGCTGTTACCGACGACAATAATCCTTTTACTGTTCTATACTATTCTCCAAATTTATTTGAAATCGGCACAATCTATCAAGCGTTTGGAAGGCACAAGTAAGTAAAGTTAATTAACGATTTTTTACGATACTTACTTTGAAATATAATTCTTAGCTCTTATTATGCAAGTAATAATGTACCTAGGTAGGTAGGTATCTTTTTTTTGTTAAGGCGGGAAAAAAAATTTTATTACGTAGGACTTAAACATTGCTGTCGAACCGTGGGTGTGTAACAACCTCTACAGACGTGATGCTATGTACCATGTACCAATTTGATGATTTTTTTGTTTCACAATTTTTCGTTAGGTTTAAAAAGTGGTTTTCCCGCCTAAACAAAACAAAAACTTTAAAAAGTGGTTGCTTGTATATCGGAAATCAGATGCATAGGTTATCAAAAAAATTGCTTTTGCCTACGAAAGAGCCACCAGCAGAAGTATCAGAATTTAAAATACTAGGCCTTAAAATATTATCACATAAGCTAATATTATAAAACAAGGTTGACTGTCACGGGATATTATTATCGTAAGATCGTAATCCTAACCCCTAATTTGTTTAATCCCATACATAATTGTTTACATGTACTTATGTGTATAGTATATAATAATTATAATTATAAAGACACAAAAGTACAATTTAATTGACACGCATATTTTTTCAGCTCGCAGTCCAGTATTCTCTCACATGTCAGCAACCCTGAATGGTATCAGTACAATTCGTTCAGCTGGTGCGGAGAAAAGATTGATTCAAGAATTTGATAAATTTCAGGTATCTATATACTTCATATATAATTATAATTTGGATACAATCTAGTTTCTATGTGTTATGAAAGCAATTTCACGCAAAACTTTTCGAACGCAACCATATTCATACTTTTTACGAGTATACATAACTATAAAAAGACAGGTCAATATTATTTATGCTAAAGAAATCTTGTTGAATAGGTAATATTAAAAATCCGTATGTGTGGTGGAAAAAAACCAAAGTGATGGTACGAAGCGGGTAAAAATGTTCAGCTTTTACATCTATTAATTTTTTTTCTTTAGCGAAATGGAAAAGAAAGATCGTATTACATGCATTTTCCAAGGCCTGCAACAGCTACAATCAACATCAACATCTACTTAGGCAAATACATCATTGGTCTGGTGGCAGTGCAGCAGTGAAGTGTTCTAGTTTTGGGCTCTTCGTTCATGAATCCGTACCTAGCCCGAATCTAGAACTGTTTGTTGGATGGTAATAGGCTCGCGCTTAATTACTTCGGGATTAATTTATTTAAGTGAAATATTAGTAATGTACGCCCAATAAAACAATAATTTTTGTTTATATTTAGGATATTCACACATCGACTTGGAGTAGCTACTTGGCGAGCGGGGCGACTCTAGGCTTCTGGTTGGATTTTATCTGTGTGCTATACCTCACTATTGTGATTGTCGCCTTCCTTGTCATCGACAGCAGTAAGTACCTAGCACAGCAGTAAGTACTCTTATACACAGAGTGCCTATAATAAATTTATATAAAATAATTTATTATAGGCAGTAATAATTTATAATTTATTAGACTGGAGAAGCGCAGTCATCGTGCACTTGTTTAAAAACAAGAGTTCACGTTATGACTGTGGAAACTACAGAGCCATAACCTTGACCAGTTTGGCAGCCAAAGTGTATGGTAAGATTATTGAAAGGAGAATGAGGATGATGTCTGATGAATTTTTGTGTAAGGCACAAGGATGTTACAGGTGTGGAAGGGGATGCATGGATCAAGTGTTTTCTCTGCGCAACATTGTGGAGAAGCATGTGGCTGTAGGCCAGAGGGTTTTCTGCGGTTTTGTGGATTTGGAGAAAGCATTTAACACGGTTGTACGAAAAGAACTTTGGGACATTTTGCCGAAATATGGTATTAACGGTAGACTGCTACAAGCGGTGCAGTCCAACTACATGGATTGCAGAGCTTGTGTGCGGCTGGATGATGGAATGGCACCCTGGTTTGATGTCAATATCGGCGTTAAACAGGGCTGCGTTCTATCAGCCAGACTGTTTATCATATATCTGGATAAATGTCTACTAAGGCTGTATGAAATGAATGTGGGAATGTGGGAGTTCAGATGGGCGACTCAGTGGTTAACTCGCTGCTATATGCAGACGATGCGATTTTATTAGCGCAGTCCGCGGCTGACCTGCAAACCCTAGTCGACTTAATGGCAGAAGATTGTAAGAAAAGGGGCCTACGTGTGAATATGAGCAAAACCAAAATAATGGTTTTTGAAAGAGAAGAAGCCAGAACAGATGTTAGAGTAGCAATAAGAAATGGTGTGCTAGAACAAGTGGATGAATTTGTATATCTTGGATGTGGATTTAGTGGGGATGGAAAGTACACCACTGATGTAGAGAGAAGAGTGAATGCGGGAAATAGAGTGAACGGAGCATTGGGACAACTTCTCGGCAGTCATCACCTCAGCCAGAGGGCACATGTCGCAATACACAACGCAGTGCTTGTCCCAACGTTATTGTATGGAAGCGAGAGTTGGGTATGCAAAAAGGAGCATGAGAGTAAAATCAATGCGGTCGAAATGCGATCTCTGTGGAGAATCTGTGGAGTGAGGCTGACTGACCGCATTCGTAACGACGCCGTAAGAGAGCGAGTAGGTATGAAAGAGAGTATTGGTGTAAAGATGCGAAAGGGAATGCTCCGATGGTTCGGACATGTGGAAAGAATGTTGGACGAACGACTGGTTAAGAAGATATACAATGCGAAAGTGGAAGGATGTAGGTACAGGGGGAGACCGAGACTCACCTACCTAGACCAAATCGGTCATGTATTGAAGGAAGGTGGAGTTAGGAGTCTCCGAAACCGGCGAGTGTGTATGAAGAGGGTTATGAATGTTGAGGAAGCGAGAGATGTATGCAAGAATAGAACCTCTTGACACTCTGTTCTCTCTGCCTACCCTGCAAGGGAAATGGCGTGATGATAAGTAAGTAAGTAAATTTTATAGAAATATAATATTGTTCTTATGAAATTTTACTTCCTTGAATGGAGGTTAGGTTTAGGTCTTTAAGCAAATGTTCTCTTTTGATATTAACATGTGCATTTGACAATAACCACAAATAGCTTGCACTGTTTGGAAGTTTAATTTTGCAATTAAAATTCCTACTATTTGATGGCGTGATTTTTTTCCAAAATTAAATTTACTATATTGGATGCATGTAATGCTTGCCTGTAGATGGCGTTAATCGTAAGACAAATGTGATTAAGAATTTGGGATGATCGAAGGATCAGTAGGATAGCTTAGTGGTTTAGAGCACTTCCCCGGATTGGTGGTTCGATTCCCGCTCCAACTAAAAATCTCTTTTTCTTTATTCACAAATAATTTGTACTTTAAAAAGTAGCGGATCATGTCAATTCCTAAAAGAAATAGATCTAAAATGCTTATAATAGTAGGTAACAGTAGCTGTAACTGAACTTTGAGGAAAAAAAAACTGTAGGCGTCCCTGAACACAAAACATTTTTTTTTTAGTTTTTGTTTGATTGTCGGTTTGTCTATTGATTTGTTCGTACATAATGTTTGATAGATCTTTATT
Source organism: Leucoma salicis (assembly GCA_948253155.1). Taxonomy (NCBI): domain Eukaryota; kingdom Metazoa; phylum Arthropoda; class Insecta; order Lepidoptera; family Erebidae; genus Leucoma; species Leucoma salicis. The sequence continues at coordinate 16,188,284 of OX411805.1, forward strand.
AAGTAAGTAGACTTAAAAACTGGTATACGTTTTATCTTGTTACTACATCAGAAACCTGAGATATAACTTAAAAACGTGTTTTTTCCTGTGGCGGAGCCGTGTGTATTATATTCACTACATAAGTTAATGTCCACAGAAACTATATTTTCTGGTAACGTGGGGTTGGCGATATCACAAACGTTGATCTTGACTGGAATGCTACAATTCGGCGTTCGCCAAACGGCCGAGGTGATCTCACAGATGACCAGCGTCGAACGTATACTGCAGTATACACACATTGAACGTGAACCAAAATGGGAGAAAGGAGGTTTGTAGACTATTGAAGAGAAACTTCTTAGTTAGTACTAAATGAGTCTCGGTACCTACGCTTGGCAGAAAATTATGAATTACACGTTCTTCTTCCCACATCTTTATATTAAATAGAATATTTGGTGCCAAGAAAGGATTCATAATCATTCTCTTTTACCACAAAAATCCAAAATAATTATTTAAGTGTAAGTAATAGGAATACTTTTTTATACTTATTGTAGATAAAGAAGCACCGAAGAACTGGCCCTCGCAAGGTCGCATCGAATTCAAAAATTGTTACATGAAATACGCCCCGGGAGATCTGCCTGTGCTTAAAAATCTTAGCTTGGTTATAGAAAGTGGCTGGAAGGTATGTATAGACATACAGCATTCACAACAGATCTTTGTCTCTGAAGTTGGCTACAAGACGCTGCGCAGTAGCCATTATGTCGCAAGGCATGTGCGTCTTCTACAGTTTACATTAATTGAAAAATGTTCGATGATAAATTTAACAATTGTAATCCATAATCAAATTATTTATCGATCGTACTAAAATATGTGTACTCTTCTATATCTAGATTAAAGCATATTCACTAAAATCGCTCTACTTTTTATTGAATATAAAAATAATAAATAGAACCTAAACAATTAGATATGAAAACATTATGATCTCATGCGAATGTTTTGTCAATCGAGTAATAACGTTTGAATTGGTCAGCACTAATCGTATGATTCCGTCAAAATCCCCACTTCTTGTTCTTTGCCTAACTTCAGAGACACAAAGATCCGTTGTGACTACTTTTTTTTTATTAATCATTTCACTAAGATAATCTTCAACAAACTTAGTATTATTATGTAGTAAGATTACTAAAACGTCATTACAGTTTAACGTCATTTTAGATATTTGTACTGCGTCTGGGTGGGTATATGTAGGTATGTACCTATTGACAAAAAAAAGTAATATATGTATAATATCAGTAATCTGGTACCCATAGCACAAGCGCTAAGCTTAGTTTGAGACCAGAGGACGTTGTGTGAAATGTTTTTGAATATTTATTTATTATTATTATTTATGTCTGGAACGGGACTGGAGATAGAAGTCGATACCACTGTTTTTGCAGTCCTTGGTTTTACCACCAGGCTAACACATCACTACTTGCTTACAATATTCTTTTCATCGGTGTACACAGTCATAGCCGTTCCGGTATTTTAATTTTTGTTGCCCTTAAAAATGTATCTACATATTTTTGTCAGGTTGGCATCGTAGGTAGAACAGGCGCTGGGAAGTCCTCCTTGATAACTTCTTTATTCCGTCTCGCCATCGTCGAAGGAGAGATACTCATTGACGATGTTGACACCGACTGTTTAGCTTTACAGGTACCTAAATAATAATATTTTATGCTATTACTCTCTAGTAATACCTTTAACTACCTACTCCAAGTTTACCACTAATCGAACCAATTACATTTTTTATACAGGAACTACGGTCAAAAATATCCATAATTCCTCAAGAACCAGTGCTATTTTCAGCAACAGTGCGCTACAATTTGGATCCATTCAATAACTATCAAGACGATCAACTTTGGAAAGCTTTAGAAGCTGTAAGTCTATTTCATCATACCTCAATTTAGATTTGTATTATAGCCATGTAACGCGTGCACAGAAGGCGGATTGGTTTAGATACCGGCCTCCCGCCCGAGTGTTGTGGGTTTGATTCCCACTTAGGACAACTCTGTGTGATCGACAAATGATTTTTCTGACTCTGGGTGTACTTTGTGTTTGTGAAATTGTATGTTTGTAAAATCCCCCGCGACACAAGGATTATTACTCAGTGCAGGGTGTAAAAAAAAACTACTTCTGCAGGTGGACCTGAAGAACGTAGTGCCAGCTCTTGACTTCAAGGTGTCAGAAGGGGGGTCCAACTTCTCCTTGGGACAAAGACAGCTTGTGTGCCTTGCACGTGCGATATTGCGTGGGAACAAAATACTCGTACTTGATGAAGCCACTGCCAATGTTGACCCAAAGTAAGTGTACCTCCTTTAATGTAGAATAAAGAAAGAACGAAAGCACGTTTTTTGGAATTCCATAGCTATTTGGTGAAAACAGAACTACTTGTTATATTTTTTTCTATAAGTTAATATTTGAAAATGTGGTGTTTTTATGGACAGATCTACAATGTACCTAAATGTAAACATTCGGCATGGGAAATCGGTATCTACTACACCGTGTTCACTTCCTAATCCTTCCCAGAATTGTTGAGGTCGGCCGCCGTACTTTTTGATTTTGCTAGTGGTAAAGCTTTACTTATCCCAGCATGAATAGGCAGACTCGATCGGGGAAGTACCTTCCTCTCACAGATCAGCGTGATACAATGGTAGGTCCTCCTACGGTTGTGTTTCTTATGGTGAGTGGAGTCCCGAACACCCTCCCTATCCTCTCCTTATTGATCTTCCCATACTATCTTTATTATCCTTGCTATCCTCTCATCATTGTATCTCCGCTCCACCTCCTATCACTTCCTTTGTCAGTGTCTATAGAATACGGTATGTTTGTTTGTGACCCACGTAGTATACCTAAAAAAAAAGCTGATCTCCATAATAACATGGTTTTAAACAAGTAGGTACGTAGGACTTGATATCTAGATAATATTTATAACTATATCTAGTTAACCTTAATAGATATTTTTTTGGGGAAAATAAAGAGATACGAGAGTAGATATAGATTCACATGTCACCAGACTTCTACCCCAGCTGAATATTGTGTGTCTTGTCATACTTATCTAGGTACCTACTACCCACTTATTAAGTAATGCATTTTCAGGACGGACGAATTTATCCAAAAGACTATAAGTACACGTTTTGCTGAGTGCACCGTAATCACAGTGGCTCATCGACTAAACACAATCATGGATTCAGACAGAGTGATAGTCATGGACGCCGGCCGCCTTGTCGAGTACGATCATCCCCACAAACTTCTCAATAATCCTTTAGGCTATTTTACCAAAATGGTGAAGGAGACAAATGACAAAATGTCCGCACAGCTGCACGAAATTGCCAAAACCACATACATTAAAAGTGGCGGCGTAATCTAAAAATATTAATATATAGGTACATTGAAATAAACATACGACATTATTGTTAGCGTCATTGAAAGTATATTGGAATAATTACTATTGTGATGTTATAATGATTTATTATATTTTCCTGAATAGGCATCCATATAAAACTAGGTATCTGTCGAGACAACACAAATACACCTATCGTAATAATTCCGATGCCATAATTTTGTTGACAATTTTAAGTAGGTTATTTAATTTAGATACATATGTTAAGTAAATATCTAATGCATTATACCTAGTTGGGTAACAACTGCATAAAATAAACTGGCAATGTAAAAGGAAGTGGGTAGGGGTTTTCAAGAAGACAAAATGATTGTAAAAGTTAAGAAGCATGTCAATACCTACCTTATGACTAAGAATATGTAGTATTACCAGCCCATAACTCTCAGCGAGTGTTTTAAGAAGGTACTATAACGGAGCATTTGATGTAAAAAAACTAAATGGCCATGAATTTTGTGAAATGTTTTTGCAGTATGTAAATGCAGGGATGTATGGTTTTTTATAAGTTTGTGAGTATAGGTTTAAGTGTCTATAGTGCAACTAATCTGTTATTTATTTTATCGTATGGGTGTAGTAGATACTACTTAGTAAAGGTATTTGCGATCAAAATTATCCTAAGAAAACATCATGAAAGTTGCCTGCAATATAGCATAATATCTTTAATTTTTGTTTTATTTCGTAAACATACGACGGATGACGGACATAAAGTACACAAATATTAAATCAAGGTGGCAATGTGAGTCGGTAGATCCCTCCGAAGTATAGGACCGCTAAAATCACTCAGCCTGGGGCGTCTCCAGCCGCGCCCTTCAACTGGCCATGGCAGCTCAGCGGGCGTGTCCCTGCCACCTAGACGGGATGCCCTTATAAGCAATTGCATACGTGAGACACTCAGAAAGTTTTGAGAAACTAAAAAAATAACTTCTATGGATAAAATATTTTAATTAAATCTTTTCAAAGAACTCTCCACTAGCCTCTATACATCTTTCATGCGTCTGAACAAATTTTTGAAACATTATTTTAGTCCGCCGCGGATACCTCTGCCACGGCCTTCTCGAACGCTGCTAACGCGTCTTCCGGCGATGAAAACTGTATCCTTTTCAGCTGATTTTTTATTTTAGGTAATAAAAACAAGTCACACGGTGCCAGTTCAGGACTGTAAAGAGGGTGACCTAAGACTCTGACCGGTGTAGTGTCCAGGAAGTCCCTCGCTTTGAGCGCTGAGTGCGCGGGCGCGTTGTCATGGTGAAGCAGTACCCCGCGGAGCCCGGTGTTCGGTCGCTTGTTGCTCATTGCAGACAAAACTTCTGGTAGGCATTTTGTGGTATACCATTCGGCGTTGATGCTGCTTTAGTCTCGTAATGGAATTGAAACCAGATACCCGGTAAAAGTGAAGAAACTAGCGATCAATATTTTCCCTGCGCTTCTCGATCGCTTCACTTTCGTAGGCGTTGGTTCGTTTTGAAACAGCCAAACTGTCGACTGACGCTTTGTTTCTGGATCGCATTGATAAATCCAGGATTCGTCACCTGTCACAATTTCGTAAACGTACCGAGACGAGCCTGCTTCAAATTTTTGAATCATATCACGGCACCACTCCACACGGGCCTGCTTCTGAGCTTCAGTGAGGTTGTACGGCACCCAGCTCGAAACTATCCTCCTCACGCGAAGGTGCCCGTGTAGAATCTTGTGAACGCTTCCCGAACCAATCTGCAGATTGGTAGAGAAACCGACGCGTGATGTCACAATAATCCGTTGACCAATCACGGTGATGTCTCAACCAATCACAGTGATCACGATACGATCGACATGTGAGATATGAGATTCTGCCTAACCCCTCTGAGTTTCTTTGCAGAGTTATATATTAAAGAGACACGATAATATTTAATTTGGGTCGCGAAAAAATGTGGAGGGAAATTCGAAATTTGAACAATGATATTTTTACTTTTAAATAACCAAAGTGGAGAGATCAACGTACCTGCGGCGTAAGGGTGGCTTTAGCGATAACTCATCATCTCGTCACCGATAACACTAATTACCTACTTAAAATCATTGAAAAACAAAAGGTATTCGGCTTTTCAGGATTCTTGAACTTCATAGACGATGGTAACAAAATGGGCTCGGCTATTTCAACAAGGAAGAGATAGCTGTGAAGACGTCCCCCGCCCGGTCCACCCAGTGATGGTAGTGACCGAAGAAAATGTTCAAAAAGTTGAAGAATGAGTACTAGTCGATAGTAGAATTAAATTGTGGCAGATAGCAGAAGAGCTACAAATTAGTATAAGTCAGCAGATTGGGATGGACTTCGCGAGTTCTTCGCGTCCTACCCTTGGAAGCAGCTATGCTTCTCCTCTAGGGACCCTGACGTCTGTGCGGACTGCATCACGGAAACGGTGATTATGGGGATGGAATCATTCATCCCCGGCACCAAAATATCGGTTGACGGTCGCAGCCGTCCATGGTTTAACAAAGCCTGTAGGACGGCTGCACGCCAGAAATAGTCCGCATACCTGGCCTGGAATAGGGCCAGGAAAAATCAGGATCCGAGCGCCAAAGAGGAGAAGCGGAAATTTAATGCTGCTTCCAGGTCCAACAAGAGGTCTATTGCCGAAGCCAAGGCAGAACACGTTGCCAGAATTGGCGAGCGACTTGCAAGCTATCCCACTGGGAGTCGAGCTTTCTGGTCGCTCGCCAAGGTAGTGCAGGGCAACATCTGCCAGTCTAGTCTTCCACAACTGCGGAATCTGGACGGCAATTTGGCCCATAGAGCAAAAGAGAAAGCCGATGTTTCGGCCCAACTCTTTGCCTCAAACTCGACTTTGGACGCCGGAGCGGCCACACCACCCACCATCCCTCGGTGTGAAAGCTCCATGCCTGAAATACGCATTACGCAACGTGTGGTCAGGCGGGAGCTGCTGCTGCTGGACGTCCATAAGTCGAGTGGGCCGGATGGCATCCCTGCAGTGGTTCTTCGAACGTGCGCCCCTGAGTTGACCCCCGCCCTTACGCGCCTGTTCCACCTTTCATACAGTACATCATCCATACCACCTGGAAACGATCTCGTCCAAGACGGTTCGTTTTCAGCATTCTTTTCTACCACGTACGTGTTAGCTCTGGAATGAACTTCCTGCTACGGTGTTTCCCCAGCGTTACGACTTGTCCCTCTTTAAACGAGGTTTGAGAAGAGCACTTTACTCGCGGTAGGCGGCGACTGGGCTGTGCCCCTGGTGTTGCCATAGTCCATGGGCGGCGGTTACCACTTACCATCAGGTGGGCCGTCTGCTCGTCTGCCACCGTTGGCAATAAAAAAAAATAGTAAAGAACGAATTGGAGAAACTGTTCATGAACATTTGCATATGAAAAAAATTAGTGCGCGTTGGGTACCGTGAATGATCACACCACTCGACATGCAGCGATGGTTGGCGAGTTGTAAAGATTTTTTGGAGTTGTGTCAAAGTGATTTGGACGAAATTTGTAACCACATAGTGACTGTAGACAAAACCTGACACGACAGTATGATCCCGAGTCCAAACAAGAATCGGTGCACTGGATAAAAAAGGGGAAAGGCCGCCGAAGAAGTTTAAGGTGGAAAATCCGCCACTAAGATTATGGCAATCATGCCTTAAAAGCCACGGGATCCACAGAAATTGATCATTCACCCTACAGCCCGGACTTGGCCCCCAGTGATTTTTTCTTTTTTCAAACTTGAAAAAGGAGTTACGGGGGCGAAGATTTTCGGTGAACAATGAGATGAAAGCGGCCGTGGAAAACCATTTTCAGAGAAATCTTCAGAATATTTTTTTAGAAAGACATTATACTCACGATGTGAAAAATGTATTTCACTTGATATCTAAAAATAAAAAATATAAAAGTATCTATACTTACTTACTTACTTATCATCACGCCATTTCCCTTGCGGGGTTGTAGTGTTACGGGGAAAATCCCTAACAATTAAATAAAAAAATAAAGTTCAAAATTTACAATTTAATTTAAAAAAAAATGTATAACAAAATTATTTAAAAAAATATACAGATTCCGAATTTAATTAAAAAAAGAGGCGAGCAATGAGAAATCAGGGGGGTGGCAACTCAGGGGATTGTCTCCAAGACCGTCGCCTACGGGTACTCAACTGCGGGTAGGCGGGTGAAGCCAGCGCAATCGGCGCTGGAACCAGACCCGAAGGGCAGCCGCATCCCGGTGGGTCGTAACCCGGATCTCGAGCGCAGCCAGGAACAGTACTTGTAACTTGAACTTGAAATTCGGGACTTGGATTCGGGACTCGAAATTCTAGATTTGAAACCCCAGGAGCTTTTATTCGGGTGTTAGTGACTAAATATGAGGGGCGGTATATTAAAGAACGGCGCTCCCTTCCGTTCTTTGGGGTTTTCTAAGTCACACACTTTTACTTTTAAATGCCCTAGGAAAAATAATGTTATTAATGTATAATTACTCTAATAATTTACTGTATTAATTTAAGCAGCGTTATCTGCCTTGACACACACCAAAACTACCTCCAGTTATCCTTTTATATTATTTCCCTAATAATACCCCCTTCTATCCTTCTCTTATTGCTATCTCATTCTAGCGCTGTTGCCCCGACCTACTCATTGGTGGATAGTTTTTTGGTTCTAGAACTTTTCCTATCCATACGCTTGTGATTGGAGTAGCCATAGAACGTTCTCGAACCCTGGCGTACTCTGCTCGCATCCGGGATCACTATACTGGCCATATATGGTAATAATATTTGATGCTGGCCTTTGTGGGAGTGGATTTTTACACCAATACTCTCTGACTTACTCGTTCTCTTACGTCTTCGTTACGAATGCGGTCAGTCACCTCCGCAGATTTTCTGCAGAGATCGCATTTCGACCGCATTGATTTAACTTTCATGCTCCTTTCTGCATGCCCAACTCTCGCTTCCATAATAATATTGGGGCAAGCACTGCGTTGTGTATTGCAACACGTGCCTTCTGGCTAAGGTGGTGGCTGCCGAGAAGTTGTCCCAATGCTAAGTTCACTCTATTTCCCGCATTCACTCTTCTTTCTATATCAGTGGTGTACCTTCCATCCCGACTGAATCCACATCCAAGATATACAAATTCATCCACATGTTCTAGCACACCATTACCTATTGATAGTCTAACATTTGTTCTGGCTTCTCTTTTAAAAACTATAACTTTGGTTCTGCTCACATTCACACGTAGGTCCCTTTTCTCACAATCTTCTGTCATTACGCCAATAAGGGTTTGCAGGTCAGTCGCAGACTGCGCTAATTAGAGCTGCATCATCTGCATATAGCAGTGAGTTAATCACTAAGTCGCCTATGTGAACTGCCACATTCATTTCATTTATCCTTCGGAGACATTTATCCAGATGATAAACAGTCTGGCTGATAGAACGCACTACTATACGCGCCACGCCTATATAACGCCGATATTGCCATCAAACCAGGGTGACATTCCATCATCCAGTCGCACATAAGCTCTGCAGTCCATGTCGTTGGACTGCACCGCTTGCAGCAGTCTACCATTAATACCATAATCTGACAAAATGCCCCAAAGCTCCTTTCGTCCAACTGTGTCAAATGCTTTCTCCAAATCCACAACACTTAGTACATAGTTAATATGTTATTCTATCATTGAGTGAAGACTGAAAAAGTAAAAATTTCCTTTAAATTTCTGAGAAAATGATGTTTTTGTAGTGGTTGCTTATTAAATTGCTAAAAAATAAACATCCAGTTGATTATATGCATTGATTTTTATTATTTACCTATTCAAATTTTCTTTGATCCATTGTTAACCAGTAGGTAATCCACTGAGTACCAGGAGGAGTACACAGTGGATCAAACCCACTGTAATGAACACATATGTGCATCTTTATTATTGTACATTGGTTGTCAAATTGGCCAATTACATCGTAAAGTTTAATAATCATTTGATCCTCTGACAATTTTTCGTGCAATTCTGACTATTAGTTTTTATATTATAAAGCTTTAAAAAAAGTGATCCACTGTTTACCAAGTTACCCTAAACTAACTCTAAATAAAGAAAAATGTCAGTTTGCTCAAACATGTATCAATCTCCTTGGCTATACTGTATCTGTCAGAAATATTAAGCCCGATATCGATCGGCTTAGACCTTTAATTGATTTGCCTTTACCATCTAATGTTCAATAATTAAAACGAGCACTGGGTTTATTCGCTCACTATGCGAAATGGATTAATAACTTTTCAACCAAAATTCGCCCACTTATTGAAACAAATAAATTTCCTCTGTCAAATGATGCTAAAACTAGTTTTGAAAATGTGAAATTAGAAATACAATAATCATCCCTTAGTGCAATTGATGACAAAGAAACATTTACTGTAGAAACAGATGCGTCGAATTTCGCTTTGGCAGCGACCTATCTCAAAAAGGTCGACCAGTAGCCTTTTTTTCTAGAACACTTACAGAGTCTAAACGCAGACAATCATCAATTGAAAAGGAAGCGGCAGCAATCGTCGAGAGTATCCGTAAGTGGAGACATTTCCTTATTGGTAGATATTTCAATTTAACCACTGATCAAAGATCAGTTGCGTTTATGTTTAATAGTAAGCATACTAGTAAAATGAAGAACGAAAAAATAGAGCGGTGGCGTCTCGAATTATCGTGTTTCAAATTTGATATTGTAAATCGCCCTGGGGCCGAGAACATTGTTGCAGACGCATTATCTCGCGTTTGTGCTCTCATGAACACAGACAAACTACGTGAAATACATAATGATCTTTGTCACCCAGTATCGTTAGGATGGTTCATTGGGTCCGCTCAAAGAATTTGCCATATTCGGTAGAAGAGGTAAAAGCAATGACTGCTTCTTGTAGAACATGTGCAGAAGTAAAGCCTCGGTATTGTAAATCTAAAGGACACTTAATTAAAGCTATCGCACCTTTTGAACGACTTAATTTGGACTTTAAAGGGCCACTACCAGGACCTAATAAATATGTATTAACCATTATAGACGAATACAGTCGATTTCCTTTTGCTTATGCCTGTAAAGATATGACTTCAGCGTCAGTGATAAAATGCTTGCAACATCTGTTTTCTACTTTTGGTACTCCATTATATATACACAGTGATCGAGGGGCCGCATTTATGCCCTCTGAACTACTCGAATTTCTAAGATCACTTGGTATTGCTTCTAGCCGGACTACGCCTTATAATCCTTGTGGCAATGGCCAAGTAGAACGCCTGAATGGTACATTATGGAGAACAATTCAACTCGCTCTTCGCTCTAAAAATTTACCTATTGATAATTGGGAGCAAGTGCTACCTATTGCTTTGCATTCAATACGTTCCCTTCTATGCACTTCTATAAATGCTACTCCCCATGATAGACTTTTTCGCTATCCAAGAAGATCGTCAAACGGAGACTCAATACCCTCGTGGTTAGTGCCAGGGCCGATGTTATGCAAGAAGAACGTACGTAACAAAAGCGACCCATACGTTGAAGAGGTAGAGCTACTACAAAGCAACCCTTACTATTCTTTTATACGACATAGTGATGGTCGAGAGTCTACAGTTTCCAATAGGCAACTGGCGCCACTTCCTGATTCTACAGAGGATAACTTTTTAGACACCCAGTCTTTTTCTGGCTTACCTCTTTCTTCAACTGAAGATATTCCTGAAGAAGAGAATTTAGATCGTAATGTAGAATCTCAACACGACAACAACGTTGAAATTGACCAAAGGTTTCCACGAAGTTTTAAGAGGATAAGACAACATCCTCGTCATTTAAATGATTATGTTTTGAGTAGTTAAAAGTATTAAACCCCCCCCTGGGTTGAATGATATGTACTCCTTAGTTTATGCTACTGGCTACTTACACTATTTACGTATTTGATTGAATGTCAATATTTTAATGTCTTAATTTATTTTACATAATAATGTATGTCTAGGCGAAATTGTGCTCACACTGCCACAACAAGAGCCATTAAACAAGAAGATAATGTATGTCTAATTATTTAGTTGATTAAAGCCCAAGTTTTCTTCTGGTTTATCGTTTTAATGTATCAGATAACATACTCTTCTTTTAACGGGTAATGTAATGTAAGGTGCCACGTTTTTGTGGTACTTCCTGATACATTGATAAACAAACAGCTTGCGTTCTGTGAGTACTCCAGCTTTTTCATTCATATACCTACTGATTAAGTGGGGTGGCGGAAAGGTAGATACAGCATGACTTAGTAGTGCTCTTTGCGCTCTCTAAATCTCCAGCAAGCATTAGCAAGTGTGTTTTAGCAGCCGATCCCCAGGAGCATATACAATAGATGACTACACATTCCGCAAGAGCTTTGTATGTTTGTATCAATAAGCTCCGATCACAAACAGTACCTACGCAATTCTTTAAAATTATAAGTAAATAAGTTTCCTTAAACGAGCAGCTATGTAGGTAACAAATATGTTTTTTCCAGTTCAACATTTCATCTATGATAATACCTAAGTACCTACTTAATATCATGTACTTAGGTACTCTTTTTAATATTGGACATCAGCAGCTCACAGATGGTGTATTCGACTGTCTATTACAGGGGAAAGTATGTACTTATACGAAGAGCAAAATCTTTGGAGGATGATACAGTTGTTTTGTAAAAACAGAGAAAGTATGTTTTGCTAATGTTGAGTGTGAGCAGACTATCTTCCAACCAAAATGTTACAACGCGCAAACCCTTCTCTGTTAGGTCATGGACTTTACTCCACGTCGGGCCATGAAGTAGCAAAACTGAATCATCTGCAAATATTTGTATAACATAACTCGTTGATGTAGGTATATCAAGAACAACGATGGGCCGAGCGTGCTGCTTGGGGTACACCGTATTTGAGTGGAGTAGTTGCTGAATTGGTTATTGACCTTAACTTTTTGTCTTGTGTCAGTGAGGTAAACCTGGAACCACAGAAGGGCATTCCCTCCGACTCCAATATTCTCAAGACGTGTAAGTAGTATTGGAATCGAAACTGTGTCAAATGCCCTCTGTAAATCCAGAAATATACCCACGCATTTCTCATTGTTATCGAGGTAGGAAGTGATGTTGCTTGTCAATCGAAGCACGGCATCATCCGTTTATTTCGACGCACGAAAACCAAATTGTCACAAATAAACATAGCATCACGCTTGTATCCCCCGAAGGGGTAGGCAGAGGTGTATTACACACCCACGATTCGCCAGCTATGTTTAGGTCCCACGTAATAGGGGGCGAAGCTATTGCCGTCCGGGCACATTTCCAAACTCTGGGCTGCTACAGAGAATTTTTCTTTATAAGAAAAAGCTCAATAACATTGCCCAACTCGGGGATTAAACCTTATGATCAGCAGTCGCACACACTGCCGCTGCACCACCGAGGCAGTTTCCTATCATGAGCCTATAATTACATGTTCTTAGTGGATAACAATTATCATCAAGATCGAAGACAAAAATAAGACAATGGAAGAAAAAAAATTGGTAAATCTTAAAATTAATATTTATCATAAAATGTGAAGAAAAAAAAAATTACACACAAAAGAGTTAACAGACATATAATTCAGTAGTATATTTAAAAAAAATATTATAATTATGTTACTGCTTGAACCATAAATGCTGAAACTTAACATGACACAGGTGTTAGAAGGGCAGACTATATTTATTTATTATCAATTATTTATCACACAGGTGACCTAGGTAACCAACTATAAGTAGAAATCAAGAACATTGTTTTGTTAAAATGTTTTTAAAGTGTAAATAGTACCTACTTACATTTTATAATAAGAATTAATAATGAAATAATTATGTTATAAATTGATTGTATTACTTATACATTTACTATGGAAATAATTTTGAATTTGATAAACCTTCTGTTTCTTTTTGTGACATAGGAACTAACATAAGGCCAGGAACAGGTGGCTGCATTTCCAAATCCCGTAGATTATTTACTTTAACTTTAAGGTCACTTCTTAGTTTGTTTATATCTATATTCAATTGTTTTTGATCTGCTTCTATCAATGATTTTGTGGCTTGAAAATCATTTTTAATTAAAACTGACCCTACAGTCACCCAACATTTTCTTTGTGAAGAATTGATTAGGTCCCGTAATGCTTCTCGGTTTTGATTTCTTCGCTTATCTAACAAAATTATTTCCCGTTTATCAGATAATATTTCCTCTGCTAACTTCTCAGCTGATACTAAATACTTTAATACTTTTTCTTGATCTTGTGTATCATTCATTTTTGCTGAATGGTTATAATAAAAACTTAATTTATAAATAAGTGTAGTCCCTTTCAAGTTAGTATCTAATCTATCCTTTGTATATCTGTGTGAGCAAATTTCTTGAGATTGAAAGCACAATTCCAAACTCGAACAAACTTGAAATACATAGATATAGGGCATAGATCCGATTCTTAAGATCTGCAAAGATTAATCTGTATACCATACTTATTTGAATACTATATGTAGACTTCAAGAAATAAATTTTAATACCTACTTTGTTAGCAAGAGCGAAAAATAGACCCATGAGCAAATGAAAACCTTCCTTTGACAATAAAATAATATGCCTGGGTAATATCGATTTTATTAAGCTAAAAGTATCCTAAAAACTAACTTACCATCACGTCATTTCCCTTGCGGGGTAGGCAGAGAGAACAGAGTACCGAGAGGCTCTATTATTAATATTCAAGTATCCTATAAATCTTTAAAATTATGTATCCCATCTAGGTGTCTACTTACCAAATCCATTCAAGGGTTTATGTGTGAATGATAGACATGGACAAATAGTTACTAAGACTAAACCCAAACAACTTCACGTTCACATGATTTGGGAATATTGAGATTAATAATATTAGTCGGCTAATAGGCGTATACTTATGCTAAAACGTAGTGATTATAATATACTCTAAGAGGCTTAGGCTCTTCATTATATACTCTTTGGCTTAGGCTTTATAATAAATAATAGACCTGTAACAAACCGTATATATTCGTTACAGAGTAACGAATAAATCGCCTGACTAGAAGTACCGAATCGTTACACAAGATTTTATTTCGTTACTCGCATCGACTTGTATGTCCACTTGATTCGTTATATATAAGTTTCAACTCATGCAATGCTCATGGACAGGATTGCGGGAACGAGACAAGCATCGTACTTACCTAACCTAGGCACCTATTCACGCATTCGTATTCGTACCACCGATTTGCGCTTACCGCTTACCGTGCATCAGTAACATCAATGTGATGATGCGCGAAGCACAGTGTTTTTGAAAGTTGAGCTTGAAATTTTTGCTTCCTTGAATATAAAGTACATTTTTAGAGGAAATACTTTGGCTATAGCGACCTCGGGTGTACTACCGACTAGTTTTAATGAACCATTTGTAAAATTCCTTAGAAATCCCATGCACATGTTGCGATCGAGTCTACACACAAGACAGAGTCAACAAACGTTCATTCATAGAATCGTAAAGCTTTCTTATCTTTTGTTTACATCCACAGATGGTCAGCAGTTGTAATGATACGCTTTTGTTTCCAAATGTTCAGGTAGGTAAAGTAAATCTAAGAATCAGTTACTCCACTCAGTCATATCCATTGTATTTATTATGTAAACTGCTCTTTCATCTACTGAGCAGCTGATTTGGGATAGGCTATCACATAACCTACCCAAAACTTTGTAGCGGTCGGCTTCTAATCTGTTCGGTCATAACGGATCTATTCGACCTTCACGACCCAACTAGTGTGACAACTGGCCACCTCAAACAAATCAAGATTTTTATTTAGGACTGACAATCTGTAACGACTGCCTGTATGTTATTTATTAAAAGCCGGCTGGGACCCACGTTTTAACGCATGTTCCGAAGTAAGGAGATTAGGTGCTCACAAATAGGTTTGTTTTGGTCACACATTTGATACCTTCCAACCGCATGCAAGTTGCTTAACCTTGCTGAGCACGTTACCAATTAAAAGAATCTAAATATAATAAGAAATAATAATATATAGTATAAGAAAAGATAAAATTGTTCAAAATTTCACAGAATAATTCAAAAATCCTTATAGATTACAATGTATTAGTATCGTTTGTTGACTATGTAGAGTATACAGACCAAGCCATACCATAAGGGAGGCGATTCGATTTGATACGTGATACTTTCTAACATTTACGCAAATTTTACACATTTGGAAATAAAACTACATTTACGGAATCTATCGCGTTTCCTTGATTTTTATGCTATCCCGACGTTTCGAATTCTTTACAGCATTCATGATCACGGGTGGACTTAGATGGGAGATGTCCAAAGCTGATATGTTGTTTTAACGGTTTCATCTACCCACAGTAATATGATTTTACAAATTTTTGGTTTATTTATTTCAACCCACATAATATTCGTTTAGAAACACAATTAAAAATATCTACTTTAAGTTTTATGCTTACAATGTATGAGATTTTAAGCTAGTATACCTAATAAAATTAGTATAATACTACTTTAAACACAGAAGTCCTCCAATTTCAGTGGTCCGCTAATACAGGCGAAGAGATGGCACATGGTGGGTTTAATCAGTTGGCGAGGCCCTCTCACTATCCTTTTCGTTACACCGAGCGACCGGGTGTGTGGTTTGGACAGTTTTCTCCCGCCTCAATAAAAAAAAGTACCTAGTAGTAAAAAAACAGCAAAAAAAAAAGGTACCTAGTAGAAAAAATGTGCCAAGTAAAAAAAAGGTACCTATACAGTAAAAAAAAGTATGTAGTTTAAGGGGTATGCTATCAGGCGGCGACACCATTCAATGTGGGTGACAAAAAATGTCGAGATTGGGGTCTCTCTCTTTTTTTAGATTATTCAACTCTTTGATGTACCTAATTGAATTCATAGCTGTAGCAAACTGACAGATTGAGTGTTGTCAAAATAGTGATCTAGGAAATAAGGAATGAATGGCTTATCGCATGCTTTATTATGCGTTTAATATACATAGTATTAGAACGATCGATGTGAAACTTCATTAGTTCATGGTGTTGCGATTTCATACGCAAGTCCTGCGTATGACAAATCATTTCATATGATTTATCACTTGTCTTGCTGCTTGTGAAATATTCTATGCAGAAGCCAGCCAGTAATTTTTTTTGACGTGAAACATCTAATGCGGAGGGAGGGTAAAATCGGCTGTTAGCGTGGTGACGCTTTTATTTTACTTGTCCCGTTAAAATTTGGCCGTGTGGGGCCGGCTTTAGAATCGTCCCACCCCTCTCTACCCATGAGAGTCGTAAGAACCAACAGGGATGCCGGGGGAGTGAGCAGCAGCACTCCCTCGAGTATTAACAACATCCACTGCGATCGCCAACCCGCCTGCCAAGCGTGGTGATTACGGCATTATCCCCCATGACGGGACCGCTCGTTGTGGCGTTGTCTTGGGGAGGCCTATGTCCAGCAGTGGACGTTGAAAGGCTGATGGATAGATGGATGGATGTTCAAATTTTGCAAGTTAAATTTGACACACTTCCCGGTTTCCGATTGAGCTGAAATTTTACATGCATGTATGTATATCACGTGACAATGCAATATTATGATAAAATGGAGCTGATCTGATGATGGAGCTGGAAGGTGGATATAGGAACTCTATAATGAAATGGTGCAGCCCCATCGAGTATGGGCTCGTATGATTCGTCTTGCCAAGTACTATGTGTCTAGATGATATCCATGGTGCTAAAAGGTGACCATAATAACTCTGTAATGAAATTACGCGACCCCATCGAGTTTGGAATCATTTGATTTGCCTTGACAAGTACTTTGTCTTTAGATGGTATTCAGGGTCTGATGATGGAGCTAGAAAGTGGCCATAAGAACTCCGTTATAAAACGACATAACTCCATCGAGTTTGGGCTTGTATGATTTGTCTTGACGAGTACTTTGTCTCTAGATGGTATCCAGAGCCTGACGATGGAGCTGGAAGGTAGTCACAGTAACTCTGTAATGAAACGACGCAACCATATCGAGTTTATACTTGTTTGATTGCACATTTACACGCCGTGTGGGGCCGGCTTAAGAATTGTCCCACCCCTCTCCACCTATGGGAGTCGTATGAGCCGACTGAGGGAATGCCGGGGAGTGGGCAGCAGCACTCCTTCGAGTATTAACAACATCCACTGCGATCGCCAACCCGCCTGCCAAGCGTGGCGATTACGGCACTATCCCCCATTCTTGGGGAGGCCTATGTCCAGCAGTAGACGTTAAAAGGCTGATGGATGAATGACTTGTTTGATTCGTCTTTAGGAGTAAAGTACTCCTAAAGTTATGATAATTTTATTTCGACAAAATAATTCCGATGTTTTCACATCTGCTAGACGTCCCGCGAAGTATAATTTTTTTTGTCAATGGTGGGTAAACGAGCAAGTGGCCCACCTAATGGCAAGTGGTAACCGCCACTCATGGACTTTGGCAACACCAGTGGCACAGCCAAGCCGCCGCCTACCGTGATTGAAGTGCTCTTCTCAAACCTTGTTTAAAGAGGGACAAGTACCGTTACGCTGGAGAAACACCGCAGCAGGAAATTCATTCCAGATCTTCCACGTACGTGGTAGAAAGGAACGCTGAAAGTGAACCGCCTTGGACGAGATCGTCTCCAGGTGGTAGTATGAACCCTACTACGGCGTCACGTGATCAGGTGGTAAATCGGCAATGTTGGTACCACCTAAAACAGTTCTTCAGAGCACTCCCCGTTGAAGAGTCGATAGAGCACGCAAAGCCCCAAAGTTTCTCCACTGTCCCAACGACTACAGTACAGACAGTGAGATTGGGATCATCGACAATTCGAACAGCACGCCTTTGCAGGGATTTAAGTGGGTTGAGCCGGTATTTTGGTGTGCCTAGTCAGAGATGTGAGCAGTCACGTGAGGGCGGACTTTTGCTTTATACAGCACAATTCGCTGCCTTGGTGTGAAGTACCGCTTGACTCTGTTCAGGACGCTCAGTTTCTTGCTCGCCAATTTGGCTTGGTCTTTCTCTCCAAATGACTTCCAAACTGGACTTTGCTGGATATATCGATGCCAAGGATTCCAACACTCTCGGAGACCTTGAGAGTTACCTTTTGTAACTGGGGCGACATGACAAATGCGTCCTACATTGCAGTGAACGCGCAAACCTTTGTCTTTGTAGGATTGAATAGAACCAAGTTCTTTTCTCCCCATTCCGAGACCCGCCCTAGAGAGCGCTCGAATTCAGAGACACAAGTTGGGTCCGACTGTCCCCCAGCATGTTCCGAGGGACTCGCTGATGACTGGTATATTGCGCAAGACCCGTAATGTCATCTGCATAGCAATGCATACTCTCTATCGAGAGCAAGTCAATAAATATGATATGCAGGATGAACAGTGTTGCGGAGAGCACCCAGCCTTGAGGTACGCCAGTATTCATCTCCATGGTACCAGAACAGCATCCGTCTACTACAACTTTGATGCTGCAACCATGGAGGAAGCCGGTGATCCCTTTGCAGAGCCCCTCGGGGATTCCGTATGATGGTAACTTCGATAGAAGGGCCCTATGCCAGACCCCGTCAAATGCCTTTGCGATGTCTAGGCTGAATGTCAAAGCCTCACTCCCACCCTCCAAGGCCTCTGCTTTGCGATGAGTGTGGTACTCTAGGGGATCACCAACAGAACGACTTTGACGAAAGCCGTGTTGGCGATCACTGATCAGCTGGTGATCCTCAAGGTACTTCAGAAGTTGGCGTTTGATAACTATCTCCAGTACCTTGGACAGCAAGGATGTTATCGCGATCGGCCTGTAATTCGATGGATCAGACCGCTCACACCTTTTAGGAATCTGATGAATATGGACTACCTTACACGAAGCAGGAATAAGCTATTTCTTTCTGATTAAATCTATTTCATGACCATGGATACCAGTCTTTCAGTCAAAAAATCTTAATTCTTAACATGATCTATATACCTAATATTATAAAGCTGTAACAGCGCTGTGTCTGTAAATTTAAGATATTTGAGAAAAAAAATACTGTAATAGGCTATATAGGCGTGTCTAAACACAAAACATTGTCTGTTTATTTATTCGCGTATCACGCAAAAACTACTAAACGGGTTTTGATGCAACTTTTTTTATTTGGGAGCTCTTGATTAGACTTAAAAACTGGTAAACATTTTATCCCGCTGCTACATTGGAAACCTGAGATACAGCCTAAAAGCTGGCTTTTGGCTGTGGCGAAGCCGCGGTCAAAAGCTAGTCCATCCATCCATCCATCAGCCTTTTAAAGTCCACTGCTGGACATAGGCACGTTGCCGACAGTAGAATGTCACTTGAATGAGCTTTAATCCTCTCGGTCTAAGGTTCATTCAAGTGATCATTTAACTTCACTAAATTATAAGCACCAGCCACTTTTTAGTATATACTCTTTGCCAGCCACCAAAACTACGTTTACCTTCGTGTGATTGGCAGCACTGTCTCTGCTAAACTATCCTGTGTAGTGGTGGTATATCATATAGCAACATTAAGCACCCTGCTTAGTATACATATCATATAGCAAATGATATCGTGGCTCTCTCTTGTTGCTATATGGCAGTCTGATCATCGCGCGTCACAACGCATCGCATACAAAGCAAATAGCAAGCGGCGGCGCCGGCGGCCAGTTGTCTCATGCTAGCCATTGTTATCGGTTCCGCGCGTAATTTGCGATCTCGGGCGCGTCACGTAATATACTTAGGCTTATTTGCTTCATGTTTTTTTTAGTATAAACAGTGATAGGACACGCCATATTGAATTATTGACTATAAATTATTTGTTCGGAAGATTGATTGAGAGGAAAAATGTTAATATGTTACGTACATATTAACATTTGTTGATTTTTATACATATTCAATGAACGTTTAAATACGACTATAAAATGTCTTTGCATACTAACTTATTTCTTAATAACACAGCCAGTTGGTTATAGACAGCCCTAAACCTGAAAAGTATATAGGAAAGTTCATTGATTTTTTTTTTACTGCTCCATTTTATCGTAATAAATTAATAAACGCGATGTAATATTGTTATAAAGCATGTTATCTATCCGACGCACGAGTCTCAACGATAAGGTAGAAGCTGCGAGTTAACAGTCACCGAGCTTGCTTTATTCGTGTCCGGCTGCTGTAACAAGCACACTAAGCGTAATAAAAAGTATGTTATAAAAAGTACTTAAAATAACATGCTTAAAAAATAAAGTATATCACATTAAACAAGTTATTGCCATATAGCAACTTTGAACACTACGGATCCTGTGTCTTTAATCCTGTGGCAACACTGGTAACAACGCGGCGTGCGGCCCGGCGTCGTTATTTATATATCCGGTCCGACTCCAATGTGACCAAAATTGATTTTATATCGGCGTCGGGCATCGGGCATTAGTATTTTCCACCATTTTGTTTTTGTGTTATCGCAAACGTTGTCTCGTGTTTGTTGAAAATATTTGTCATTGAATTCAATTCTTATTTATTACCCATGATTATTTAGTTTTATAGTAGCAGTATTACTTATTTAGGCCCTTTTCTTACTGAACAAAATGGAGGGCCCACCAAGCCGAGGATTTCGTGGTGGTGGCCGTGGAGGACCACCAGGAGGCCCTATGGGGAGAGGACGAGGAGGTTATGATATGCGCGGGCGGTAAGAAACTATTAATACACATCAGCTAGGTATCCATTTAGATATGTACCTACTTACTACTTTAGACAGTGCCTAGCTAGGTTACTTACATAAATGCTTTTTACTCATTATTTTGTGTAATTTTGTTGTCTCAATAAATAATATCTCTACTTTACAAGTTACCATTGATGATAACTCGATTATATTGAAGTTCAATCCTTTGCTCTTTTTAGTGGTGGCCCCGGCATGAGAGGCAGAGGAGGCCCGCCACGCGGTGGTATGCCGTTTCGCGGAGGACCTCGTGGATTTCGGGGAGGACCAATGAGAGGTGGAGGAGGTGAACGAGGTGGCCGCAGTTTCCCGCCCGGTCCACAGGGTCCAGGACCGCACCCAGTACCTACTATTGAATCACGTGGAGCCCCACCACAACGTAAGAATTAGATATTTTTGTCTTTACTGCGAAAGCACTGCATGATTTAAATTTCTTACTGTAGGTATTAAATATCACTTAACAGTCTTAACATAGGTAATAATGCTTGTCCATAAAAGAGTTCCATTTCAAAAGGGCTTATTTATCATTACGTAAAACTTTAGTGCAATTTGGTCCTACATTTCCATTTTCTCAATTGTTTTTAATGTTCTTAATTATTATAATGGTATTTATGGTGTTTTATAACAGATTATTTTGTCTAGCAATTTATCTATGAAGAGAAGAGCAAAAAGCTCTTCTGAACAGAAATTTTCAGCGTAAGAGAATTACTTACTTAAAGTTATTGTCCATGCAATCCATCTAGACTAGAGATGCCACAAATATTCGGCAAATCGGCAACTTCCGAATACAGAATAGTAAAACACTGACAAACGGCTTCGCCGCAACCAAAAGCTAGTTTTTCGGTTATATCTCAGGTTCCCGATGTAGTAGCGGGATAAAATGTCTACCATCAAATCAAATCAAGGCCTTTCAAATAAAATAAGTTGCATCAAAATCCATCTACCTAGTAGTTCTTTTAAATAAATTCTAAATGAATTCTAGTTTAAATAATTTTTTAGTTTTTCGGTTATATCTCAGGTTCCCGATATAGTAGCGGGATAAAATGTATACCAGTTTTTAAGTCTAATCAAGGCCTTTCAAATAAAAAAGTTGCATCAAAATCCATTCAGTAGTTTTTGTGTGATGCGCGAACAAAAAATTGTTTTGTGTTTAGACAGGCATATATAGCCTATTACAGTAATTTTTTCTCAAATATCTTAAATGTACAGACACAGACAAATGTCACATAGTGGTTTAGAACAATGAAGGCAAATTGGCTTTGAACAATCACAGCAAGTATATTTCGTTTGTCTTTTTATTTTTGTTGTACAAATAGAACATAGTTTTCTGCCACTTGGTGGAACAGACCGAACTACTGAAGGTGGAGGGGGGATATTCTTGCCTAAAACCCTAGAAAGAGTCATGCGCAGCTCCCTTGGCAATTTGTCTTTGTATACTCGGGCTTTCTTATGATTCAGCACCAAATCTCTTGCCATATTCAATAAAAAAGTTGCTCTCCTCATTTTGTCATCACTAGGGTTGTTGCTTGAGTCAACCATCTATAAAAATAAGATGTCCTTGGATATTATGCACATTTAGCATTCCCCCACGGCTTTACCCGCGTGGACCTATAGATACTATTTTACCAGATAGCCTATGTTAGGTGCCCAGTGATAATATATCGTTCAATTAATGAAATAATTTTGAAATAATTTTTAAATTCACCCCTGTATTTTGGATTTTATTCGTTACAAACAAAAATACAAAAATCCATATATCCAAAAAAAATACAAAAACTATCCTCTTTATAATATTAGATAGAAGTATAGATTATGTAAATAAAATCTAATTCTAAAATAACGCGAAATAATACAAAAAAAAATACCTTATTTACAATAAGGACTTTACTAAACTTAATTACTGATGTGGTTGTTTAGGAGACACTATGGAAATATAAACATTTTACTGAGGTGGTAGTATGGTAGACACATACCTTAACACTGATGTGGTAGTCTCGTAGACACCTTCCTCCCGCTACGCACACCTGTACTCACTGACCGTCCCCCGTACACTGCATGCGAGTTCACTACAGTAAGGTACTAAGAGCGGCGGCGCTCAAATTAGGAAATTAACGGTAATAAACAAAATTTTATATTTTGCGGTGTCTGTTGGATTGCCACGTCAATAGCCTGGAACAACGATTTATAATAACGCTATCCAGTCTGGACCATCAGGCACACTTATTGGATCTGCCCCGCATCCTGCTCGCCAATGATGCACATCTTTTTCTCATAATTGAGTAAAAGCAATCTATATTTGCTTCTGCAAACATCCCCAATGCACTACAGAAGCGAGGCAAACCCATCAGTGTTCTAAACGCATTATTGTACTGTACACGGTACTGAACTATTTGTAACATTTGATTATGCACCTGACGCTTTTTTACAATCATTATTTATTGTAATATTATTTACTACTTTTTAGTTCAACTAGCTATTTAAGCGTGTTATTTTAGTTTTTTAAACTATAATTTATTTTCTTCTTTTTAGTCTCAAAATAGTATCAAAAGTACTGTTATTTAAAAGAAATAAAACCTACTTATGCCGTGATAATTTGCCTTTAAACTTTATCGGACGGATGGACATGGCTAAACTATAAGGGTTTCTTTATTGGCTACGGAACCCTAAAAGCTGATAAACTCAATAACTCAAATTAGTTTTGAAGTGGTTGAAAATCACGTTCGAAGTTTCCGTAGCGTGTTTTTTAAAGTTATATAAATTAACAAATCTTTTCTTTTTCTTTTGCAAATTAAAAAATGGAATAATTTTCTCAAATTAGTGTATTCGGTCCTCGATAAATCTACAAAGTTTGAACGGAATCTGGCCGTTAGTAGGTCAAAATCGCGCCCAAAGGAGTCGGTTACAAACAAACATACAGGTGAAGCTGATAAAAAGCGTGTAAAAAAATACACCAAAACTACTTATAGTATTTTGTTCTGATAGGTCTTGGTTAGACTTAAAAACATCTCGATGCTATGTTGGGAACCTGAGATATAACTATAGAAACAAGCAAAACTAAGTAATCACTTAAAATCAATATTAAAATTAGTAGAGGCGAATTCTGATGAAGATTTTACTAAACTAAATTCATACAAAAGTTGCTTTCATGCTATACCTTTGTGCACCATAAAATATTTGATTAGTTATTCCTTTTAAAGGTGGAAGTTTTAACAATAGAGGTGGTCCTGGCATCATGAGGGGAAGAGGTGGGAGAGGCAGAGGAGATTTTAGTGGACGTGGAGGTGACAGAGGCAGTGGTCGTGGGGGAATGCCTATGAGAGGTAAAGATAACACAATGTTGTTAAATTTCTAAAAGGTCCTTATAAATTTGAAAAGTACATGTTTACACTGTGATTGTCTTGATGAATTGTTGGAAATAAAATAATAAGTAAATTATTATGCAGTAAAACTTAAAAATAAAAAATTACTGCTAGCTTCCTTAGACTATTAAGTCATATAAATAATGCATGTAATTTACATAAGCCTGTATATGCTAATATCATTATTACTTACCATTCAGGTCGTGGAGGCCGTGGGGGTCATGGTGGTCCTCCTGGTGTCCCACCAGCAGGTGTTCCAGCAGGTCCACAAGTACCCACAGGAGCTCCACGGCCAGCACCACCACATGTAGCCGCACCACCAGTTCCCGCTCAGCAACAGCAATCAGGACCTTACAAGAGGGGAGGTGGTCCACCACATGGTGTACCTGGAGGAGGACCTCCGAAACGGCCAAGGTATTTTCACATGATCCATGTCTATTCATTAATTTACTGCTAAAGATTAGTTTGAGATAAATTATGTGACTGCAAAATTACATAACCTGAGTGTTGTGGAGTTAACTCTCACACAGGACAGTTATGCAGTCCACAAAGTTGTTCTTGAGTGGATGTACTTTCTGTCTATTAATTGTATGTTTGTAATGTTGCTGAGTCTTCAAGACAAGATTTTATTATTCTAATGGAAACGGACATTCATTAATTAATATTATTATATTTGGATTGAGATGGAAAACATGCATACATAGATAATTGTCATGATGGCCGAGTATTAGATGTTTAAACAAAAAAAAATGTAATAATTGTTATGTAAATGAGGCTGAGGATGTTCTTTATTTTAAGGTTTGATGGCCCTCGAGGAGGTGGAGGTGGTAGGCCACCACCACCGGGTGGCTACCAACAGTCACCACCATCACATGCTCCACCACCACAAGCCAATGGCTACGGACCTTCGTATGTATCGTATGTCTCAAAATTATGAATTTAATTTTCTTTTTGTAATACATATATAAGTCAAGTATTATAAGCAGTGCTGTAAAATGTAAATCCACCCTTTAAATTTTTATCTAGTGTAATTTTCAATGATGAGCCTGAATATGATAGGAATGTGCCGTCTGAAACACAAATGACGATTATTCTTTTTTCTGAATATCTATACTGATTAGAGAGTATTCAACTATGATATTTACTTGCTCTCAAGTTTTATGGAAATTCACAGACACACAGGATATCAGCCTTATGAGCCACCAGCAGCAGACCCATATGCCCAACCAGCATACAACACACCCAGCAGGTATTGACCAACTCAAATATTCATACAATGTTTACCAATTTTTCAGGCTGGTTTGAATGTTAGCACAGATAGCCGTAAGTGTGCTCGCCCACCTATATTCTTCTTTTTAACGTCATAAGCAATGAATGATGTTATTCTATGTATGTGTAAGAAATTTGTCTTTGTAATTGCGCCTGTAATTTGACCTGTTTTCTTGGGACCGGTTGGCAGATTGTGATAGGCTTCAAAATGACATGTAAAAAACTTGCTTCAATTTACCCCACAAAAACAGGTATAGGTATGGTACCTATGCATTTACATAAAAATAACAATTTGTCATGATGCCTTCCAAATAGAGTGGGTCAGTCATTGAGAGTATTGGGATCTTCGACATGAAGGACAAAACCAAATTAACAAAATGGCTGTAAAGCCTCATGTGAAGTCCAGATCACTCCACTGGTACTAACTCGACCTACTTGATTCCTAGCAAAGGCAATATATTCGGGTTTGCTCCCGCTCATACTAAAAATCTCTTTTGTCCTTATTAACAAATAATTTGTACTTTAAAAAGTAAATGCAAAAAAAATATAGATCTAAAAAAGCAATATATAAGCTGAGAGGAAAGCAGCCTCGGAAGCGAATTCATCTCGTATCCACGTTGATGAGCTCGATATACGTGACCTTCACGCTGCTTTCCGTAGCCTTAAGCCCAAGCGCTCTGCTGGCCCTGACGACATACCACCCTTTATAATAAAATATTGTAGCTCAGTTTTTGAGAGGCCTTTGTTGCATATATTTAACTTATGTTTGAAATGGGGGTATATACCCAGATAGGTGGAAAATTACTAGGGTGATACCAGTGCCTGACTGGAACCGATGTTAGTGATTATCGGCCAGTAGCAGTTTTGTCAGCATTTGCTAAACTTTTCGAATGCTCATTACAAAAATGTATTTTCACGCATCTAAGCCCTCAGTTGACCGATCATCAACATGGTTTCCGGCCAGGTCGAAGTACTATGAGCAACCTAATGTCTTTTGTAACGTCCCTGGCGCCTATGATCGATGCTGGTGGGTAGGTGGACGCGGCGTAATTCGATTATCGGAAAGCATTTGATATGGTTGATAATGATGTATTATTAGCTAAATTTGCTGCGATGGGTTTCACACCACGTCTCTTAAAATTTTTTGCGTGCTATCTTAGTGATCGGCAGCAGTATGTAGAGTATGCGGGGTGTTTATCTAAGCCTTATTACACGTTTTCAGATGTGAGTCAAGGTTCGAACCTTGGTCCTTTGGAATTCCTTATTTCTTAATCAACGATCTCCCGTTAGTAGTAAAAGAGGCGAAGTGTTTGTTGTTTGCAGATGATCTTAAATGGTTTCTGTCAGTGAGGGACACCTCCGACAGTGAGCGTCTCCAGAGAGATATCGATAGAGTGGTTCAGTGGAGTAAGGCAAACAAATTGCACTTCAATATAAATAAATGCGCAATTATAAGTTACAGCCGTACCCTGCAACCACTGCTACATGTGTACAGCATAAATGGCGTGAATATACCACGGGTTACACAAGTGTGACATACGGAACAGAGACGTGGTCTCTGAATGTTGGCCTCGTTTCAAGGCTCAAAGTCGCTCAGCGGGCCATGAAGCGGGCTATGCTTGGTATTTCCCTACGTGATCGAATCCGTAATACGGAGATCCGTAGGAGAACGAGAGTGACCGACATAGCCCGCCGGGTTGCCATGCTGAAGTGGCAATGGGCAGGCCACATCGCTCGACGAACCGACAACCGTTGGGGAAGAAAGGTTCTCGAGTGGCGACCACGTATCGGACGGCGCAGCGTAGGACGGCCCCCCACCAGGTGGACCGACGATCTGGTCAAAGCCGCGGGGAGCCGTTGGATTCGGTCAGCACAGGACCGCTCATTCTGGCGTTCTCTTGGGGAGGCCTATGTCCAGCAGTGGACGTTGAAAGGCTGATGGATGGATGGATGGACACAAGTGAGAGACCTGGTGGGTTAGGCAGAATCTCATATCTCACATGTCGATCGAATCGTGACCACTGTTATTTGTTGAAAGATCACCGTGTTTGGCCAATGGATTATTGTGACATCACGCGTCGGTTTCTCAACCAATCACAGTGATCACGATACGATCGACATGTGAGATATGAGATTCTTCCTAACCTCCTGGGTGTAGAAATGGTGCCTGAACTTACTTTTCGTAAGCACGTTATAGATATTTGCGTCAAATCCTTTTAAAGTCTAGGATTTATCTTGCGGCAGTGTAAGGATTTTCAAAACACATCTGCTATAAAAATCATGTATAATGCACTTGTTCGGAGTCGACTTGAAACAAATGCAATGATTTGGAACCCGCATGAGGCTAAATATAGCCTCATGGTGGAGACAATACACAACAAATTCACCAGGTTTTTATATTGGAAAGAGTTTGGCGTATACCCTTTTTACCCTTTGATGTACCCGAGTCTTTACGTAATCGGTATGGTCGGGTATAGCAGACTATCGGTCAGGAGAGATGTGCCTCTGGCCAGGTACGTATTCAGGGTACTGCGCGGTTGGATCTGTCACCCGGAGGTACTGGCGGAGCTGCGGTTGTGCGCACCGGACAGAGGCGCCTCGCCACACTTGACGTCCCATTCGCCAGAACTAACCTCCTAAAGTTTTCGCCTTTGTTTCGAGCTATTGGGCTGATTAATGCGATATTTAACGACGTTGACATTTTCAGCTGTAGCTTGACGGAATTTACGGAAAGCATTGAGAGGTTTATTGAAAATAATAATTAATATATTTTATTAGATAATGTAGGGATATATGAACTCATAAAATTAGTATCTAAGAAGTATCTGTTTTTATATAATACATTTTTTCTGTAGTTCTAGTTTCGTATTGGTTTAGACTGTAAGGATGTTAGGAATTTGATAAATAAATAAAATATATTTCAATTCTCAATGATCCTAATATCATGAACAATCTCTATTGACTTTTCATTGGGAAGTGCCCTGAAGAGTTATTTGAGGTACCAAGATCGTCTTTATACCACCAAACCACATGACATCACTGTAGAGTACAGCCATACCCATTTGAAGTCTTTCACCCAAAACTATTCCTTTTGTTTTTTTTTTTTGCCATATTATGTGTAGGTGGAATTAACCTACTATGGCACTTTAACAGCACTGATATGTCCTTTAAAGAGTTTTATGAAGAGCATTTTTTGGGGTAGGCAGTGCCTTGGCTGTACCCCCTGATGTTGTCAAGTCAATGAGTAGCAGTTATCACTTAACAAATAGGTAGGCCTCTTGTTCCTCTCCCACACCTCTGCCACCTTACCATCAGGATATCTTATGAAACCTATAAATTTGCCCAAAACAATGATGATACATTATCTATTGATAGGAATTGCCGTCTGAAACATAAATGCAGATATTATAGATTCTGAGAATTTTTATTATATAATATAGATTGTATTTTCCTGTGCATTATTTAAAATACGACATATGTTTTACCAGTGCATATCAAGGTAACAACTATGCTACACCAGTGCCAGCCCAACCAAGCGCAGGATATAATTCTGGCAGTTATGGCTACGGATACTCCACTGGTGGTGGCCAGGGGGGTTACGAAAATGAAGGATACAGGTTAGTCTTACTTGCTACTAATATTATTAATGTGTTTGTTCATGTGTGGCTCGGTCCTCTCAGCATCTCACACTGAATGAACAGAAGATTATACTTGAAGAATTATGGTTGTAGATAGAAGATAAATATGGTCTTGTGATGGATATTATACTATACGAAAATTCTTGAAGATTGAAGAAGCGGGTGGTGCTACAATTCTCATTACAATAGCTCTTTTTAGAGCTATTCAGTTGATGTGTGCAGTCACATATACACGTTTTTATTGCTTGTAGAAAAGTCACTATCATGTTTCTATATGAGACAGAGGGTTTCTATTGTAGATATAAGAAAGTCTTGTACATCTCAATGTTTCTATTATTGACACTGGAAAGTCATGTCCTGCGGCAGAATCGCGAGCAACAGCTAGGAGCAACAAGATTTTTTGTTATATACGAGTATTTCAAAATAGAGTGAGAATATTAAGTCACAATCCCTTTGTTAAATTTTTTAATTCAATAGGCACTTGATAAAATCCTGATTGCATTATCTTGATGTCACAAATTAAGTATCCTCTCATTATGAAGTTTATGATTCAAAACTAACTGGGAGACCAGACCATGAAACTAGACCATGTTTGAGGTGCAGCCAGACATTATTGAAACTAAAAAGGAATAAGGATTATATTACTATTGTGGATATAGGTGTTACGGAATCCGGCCGCTTGTGGCGATTGAAATCGCCACTTAGTTGTTGCAGATGCACTTATCTCAGGCGCTCATCTATACTATTATAAAGCTGTAACAGAGCTGTGTCTGCCCCCTTAGAATGAAAAACGAAACGTTAGACGAACTTTCGTTTCGAGTCATTGTTATTGATCAACAGTCCGACGCGTGATTCCTGATTAGTCGAGATTTCGAAGCGTGATTCAGGCGACCAATCATAATGAAGCGAAACGAAAGTTCGTCTAGTTTCGTTTTTCATTCTAAGCGGGCTGTACATTGAAGATTTTTGGCTATATAGGCGTGTCTGAACACTTAACAATTTTTTATACATTTTTTGTCTGTTTGTTCATTCGCACATCACGCAAAAACTACTGAACGGATTTTAACTTTTTATATATATGCATAGCTCAGTGGCTTAGAGCACTTCCCCGGATTGGAAAAGACGCGGGTTTGATTCCCGCTCGTACTAAAAACCTCTTTTTCCTTATTCACAAATAATTTGTACTTAAAAAGTAGCGGAGCATGTCAAATGCTAAAATATAGATCAAAAATGTTTAAAAATCGCGCCATCAAATAGTATGAATTTTAATTGCAAAATTAAACTTACTATATTGGATTAATGCATGTAAATGCATTCCGATAGATGGCGTTGGTCGTAAAGACAAATGTGGTGAGGAGATTGGGATGACCGAATAGATCAGTACGATAGTTCAGTAGCATAGGGCCCTTCCGCGGATTGAAAAAGACGCGGGTTCGATTCCCGCTCGTACTAAAAATCACTTTTTCCTTATTCACAAATAATTTGTACTTAGAAATATTGATTTTGTTATATAGATTTGTTACCTAATTTGTTATATTTTCTAGTGTGCTAGGACTTTTTTTTGAACATTTCCTTGTTTTGGTGCAGTTCTCAGTATATTGACATCACTATTTAGTCCTGTATCATTTAACTAACCCAAACCAGTTCAAGCCATCAATCTATCTCAAAATCAAGTAAAGATTTGATGTAATTTTATGCATGAATGTAGTGCGGGCGTCGGCGGAGCGGGTGATGCGGGATACGGCGGCGCTGAAGCCGCATACGGCGGTCAGCCAGCTGCTTACGACTCCTATGCACAGCCTGCATACAGTTCCTACCAACAACCACAGGCCCAGTATAACAACAACTATGGTAAGTGTTGATAATATTATTGAAACATTCTCTAGGTGCACAATGTTAGGGTTTATTATATTTAAATTTGTTTGTTCGTTTTGGTTTGTTAGTGTAAGTAACAGAATACAAATAGAACATTAAATATTATTATTTAGTATACTGCCTGTAATATAATCAAAATTTTTAAGAACCTATTCAACACTTCACTAGGTAGGATTTGATTAAAAACTGTAGGGATTCATTCAAAATTACTTTATAATTGAGTTATTGGGATCAACAGGTTATCTTATTAAATATCCAATAATAAATATTAGTTAATTCATGATAGAAAAAACAATAAATTATATGAATGATAGAATTTTTTTTACAATATTACAATTATGAAACCTCCCTATGAGATAAATAATATTATAGGATAAGACGTTAAGGGCACCACCAGTGTTCAGCCTAGAGATTACCAAATTCAAACTTCTTACCAAAATGAAATGGTAATATATAATCTAGTTAACCACCATTATCTAAACAATTAAACACAAAGTGAAAAATGTGAAATCGAAAATAACAGTCACGAGCAGGATTCGAACCTGCATCTCCTGGATACCGTCCAGATGCTTTGCCAATTCAGTCATTGTGACCCTTGCTCCTGACTGCTAATCTCGATAACCCATTCATACTTAACGTCTTTGGGTGACGCCTGCAACATCTGTCGGAAGTATTTTCATACTTAATAAGTATTTAAGATTTCACAATTTTCACTTTGTTTTTAATGTATGTTGCTAAGCATGTCAAATGCTAAAAATATATATAAAAATATCTAAATATCTAAACAATGTTAAATTTTGGTTTAAAAAAAATCCCACTTTTCTCTATGCACAGCCAGAGAAATCCAATAGTTGGATACAAAGGATACAAATAATTGAATATGTTATTACTGATGATATGATGATTATCATTATACATTGTTCTTAAGAATAATCTTAAGAGACTTAATGGTGACTAATGTCAGTACGTACCCACCGAGTACTGGCTGACTACTAATTTCACCCACATAATAATCTTTGAAAGAGGCCAACTTTTGGTTTTTTGAACAATATCAGTCTAATCTTTGGAAGAGGCCAACTTGGTTTTTTGAATAATATCAGTCTCGTCCAGCTGTTCATTGATATATATGTTGAAAAATATGCCCGTAGTCAGCTGCCTCAAAAGCTTAGAAAATATAATTGCACCTTGTTTTTTACTAAATAAGACGTAAAATTAATTATGTAATATGCATTATCAATATTATTTCATAAATACAATAGAAAATTTACTTGCTTTATGCAGGCCAATAGGCATGATGACTGTTTTTCAAAATCTATTCTATCATATTCAAAAGTATCTAATAAGTGAAAAAAAAAGTATTTCTTTGAAAATAAGGGTTTTTTATGCAATAAAATGAAATTTAAATGTTAAGTTTTAAACTCACGTCCAAGCGCACGCCGATGTCATGACGTCACGCCTCAGTACGGCAACCATAACGGCAACAGTAAACATTAGAGTCAAAAGAGAATGTAAGACACTACTTTACAATAACGTTTACTAAGGCGTGACGTCATTCGCTCTGATTGGTGTTTAAGCCATCATGGCGGATTGTTGTATTTTGTAGGTTTATTTTATCAAATATATTATTAACCTCGTCATTAAAATAAGAATGAATACATTTTTCGATATACTTGAATCCTATTTCATTAGACCACTTCAATATTTTGGCGATACTTGATTACTGTCATCAAGCCTATTCCTAGTAAAGAGAAAATTGCATACATCACGTGTCATAATTAAAAGTTCTACCGATTTATTTAATGTGAATCCTACTAAACTAAAGATTAATAATACATTTAGTGCATCAATCAATGAGATGTCGCTATTATTCTCCTCTGTATCGTCGTTCACAATAAAAACCAAAAAAGGCTGACCAATGGTCCAGAGCTGGTTATTAATTTTCCAACTCTATAATTATGTTAAGCAAGAATTATACGTATGAGGCTGAAACTGAATATCTCCTATTATGAAATGGTATATCCATTAAAATTAGGATAAATTATATTCTAGTAATAAATAATTTATATATTAAGTATGAGGTCATAAGTGTATGTTATAATTGTTTGCATTACAGGCAGTTGGTGATCTGTTTGACTATACAGAATATCATTTACATCTTTACCATTCAAATTCAAAGTAATGTATCTGGATCAAATTATTGAAGCTAAAGGATATACAACAATACAATGCAGTTTGCGTCACGTTTTGTTAGTTGAGATTTCACGGTGTGAATGAAAGGAACATTTATTATTATATATATGACTGAGTGAGTCCATTGAGAAGTGACAATAATCATAAAATTGAGGTTATGAACTATAAGAAGTGATAATAAATATAATTAAAACCTTACAGAAAGCATGGATAGAGAAAACCCAATGACAGTTGTCTTTATAGTACTCATTTCAAAGAAATATAATAATTGTATATTGTAATATCTTCTACTTTGGCTCATTTCTTATAACAATGGTACCTATAGGTAGGTACCGTAATGTCTTAGTTTCTAAGGACTCTATTCACAATAAAAATATAGATAAACTCTAATGTGTATGCTTTATTTAACTATTCTGCTGGTGTTGTAGTTGTAACAAAAAAATATAGATAGGCATATCTGATAAGAGTTGCAAATATTTATTTGATACAAGTATACACTTATTCCTACTATCACGTTTATTACTTCATTTCATTGATTAATAAATTTCGATTGTTCATTGGAGCAAATTTAAGGGCATCTTAAAAATATTTCAGTACTTAGAAAACTTATCAGAAATAAAATAAAATTAATTGAAAAATAATTGCATTTCATAGAGTAAATAATTAGGAGAACAAAACACGGACATAATTTAAGGACAACTCAATTGGGTACTTAGAACTCAGAAAAAAAAAACTTACAATATTTGTTTTAGCAGATCAATATTGCCACTAAGAGTTATATAGCGGTGTTAGGTAAGGTACTTATTAGTGTATTAAACCACTGAGTTGAAAGAAACTGCTAACAGTTTTAGCATAAGGATATTTTATAAATATCATAACTGTTAGTCTAGTTATACTTCTTGCAGCAAATTAAAATGTATTTAGTAGTGGTATGACAATGACCAGTACAAACCGTTAGTTACCAGCAATACTCAGTCAGAAAACTAGATTGGCTGGGCTATATTAGTTACCTTGGATATTATACATACAAAAAGCACAGTCAAGGATGAAATGGGGCACACAGATTGTTTCTTAGCTGTATTATTAACAACAGATTTTATCCCTTTTATTTTTAAGAATGTTAGGTTCCTGTGGGATAATCAATAAACGAACTAGGAGACATCTCCACTTGAATAGATAAGCCTACTAGTAAGTTGATGTTTGGTAGCTAATCTTAAAAAGGTAACTCTTAAACATCACACTTAAATATAAACTGCTGAAGACTGTTAAAAAAATACTAATAAGGAACACAATAAATTATTACTAATACACAATAATTGTGTTTTATAGGTAACCTAATACCGCAATTTATTATATATTGTCGCCTCGACATTGTGTTATCTACTGCGCAAGTATATGTCTAGTGACAACAATAAAGATGATTTCGAGAAAAGTTGAGAATCCTACTAAATATTAAATGCGAAACACAGGAAATTGGGTAGGTAAATAAACGACTCTGGATTAATAGCAGAGGAATGGATCAGCTCTTATGATATATAGACTTAGCAGCTAACGTATTTGGAGAAAATTTGGTATATATATAATCTGAATAAAAACGAGTTTTTATGCTGATAAGGAGTTGCAGTAGGAAACAAGATAATGACTTGAAGGATTTCAATTTTGAAGTCCACACGTAATGTCGCGAACTGAAGATATCTAATTATTATTATATAGGTACCTATAATATGTACACAGATCTACAAACTTATTTATTTTTCCTGTTCTATCTTCAGTTGCACTCTCAATCAATCAGCTGATTTATGGGTTTTTGAGACAATCTAAAGTTGATTTACTTCTGTCATATCAGTTTTTCATTGTACTTATTGTACACATTGCTAATATCTGCATATTATGAAAATTATTAGTTTTGGTAACTGCCTCTTGCTCATTTTTTTGTAGGACAATCTTATAAAGGTAATTTGTTGTGCTATAATATCACATTTGTTTTATGTATTTGTAATAAAAGCTTAATAGATAGCAGTTAGTTTACTTAAAAGTTAGCTTTACGTCTAAGATATGACATGGTATCTAGTTAGAGTACTGTTTTGGTAAGTCTTTTTATTTAAGAATTTTTAGTAATGAGAGTGCAGGTAAGCACTTAATTTATTTAAAGTAATCTTACATGTAAACTAGCTGCTGATGAACTTATTTTCTAAAGAAATGCTTAGTATACGATAAAACGTAGGTGCTTGTAAAATATAAATAAACATCGACTTGACTGCACCAATGGCGGAGTGGTTTCGATACACCAACCTACCGTAACGAGTGTTGTGGGTTCGATTCCTACACATGACAATTGTATGTGTACTAGGTATATAAAACATTTTTTAGCTTTCTCATTATCAATTTACAAATGTCATTGACCGTTTATTAGTTAGGTGAATATATAAGTATCTATATAAAGAATTGCTTAAATTACGAGTGCGTACGCAGTTTTACTGCATCCCTGCTAATTGGATGGCGACACTTACCACCAGGTGCTCTAGGGCTCAAAACTGTCAAGACAGCAATAAAATTTAATTGACAATATTCACAATAATGACGCTCTAAAACCAAATACCATAGTTAGTATACATACTTTATAAAGTATTGTTCACCACCCTAGTCTGAAAACAGAGCCTAATAAAACACCGGTTTCATGTTTATCTTCTTCTAATAGAGGATGGAGACAATCGAAATAACAGTCAAAATTATGATAACTTACGGATACAAACTTGTAGCATATTATGCTTATTGCTTCATAACATGCCAGTGTGATAGCTATCCAAGTTTTGTTTTAAAACAATTTATAATTAATTTTAGCTTTATGGTAAAGAGATAAGAAAGTGGTTCACGATTTACGTATTACATGTGTAGGCTCATGTATTATACCATTGACACCACTTTAAAGATAGGAAAGCACATCTGTACCTAGTAGTTGTATTACGGAAGCGTGAGAAATAAATAATTTTGTAATAAAAGGATTTATGGAATAACATTTTATGAAGCATTTTTTAACCCGTATACTTTAGTACAAGTACCTAGTAGTTGTATTACGGAGGCGTGAGGAATAGTTTGTAATAAAAGGTATTATTTATGGAAACAACATTTTATGAAGCATTTAACCCGTATACTTTGGTACAAGTACCTAGTAGTTGTGTTACAGAGGCGTGAAAAATAGTTTGTAATAAAAGGTATTATTTATGAAATAACATCAACATTTTATCAAGCATTCAAAAACATTTTTTATAAGATGACTATTTTGATTACAGCATATTAGATTTGGAAATATGTGGACCTACAATGCACAGGCATACCACAGGGTAATAATGTTATCATGTTTTATAGTTATGAATTAGGTAATACCAAAAAAGGTATGTGCTCTACAACATCAGATAAATCTGAACATGCCTCAATTTATTTTTGCCTACACATTCTCGAAGAGATTTTAAAGTATGACACTTTATGCAAAACAGGTAATATATTTTTATTAATAAATAAAGAAACTATAGGAAATGGCCTATACATATATTATGGTCAATTATAAATTCTGAATTTTTATTTAGAAATAAAAGGTATTTGCTCTATCACATCAGATAAGCCCGAAAATGCCTCAGCTCAATTTGCAACGGAATCTCAAAGGTATTTTAAAGTATAAGTTATTATGAAAACTGGCAATATATTTTTATGAATAAGTAAAGAAAATATAGAAATGTTCTATACATGTATTATGGTCTATTATAAATTCTGACTTATTAATACGAAATACAAGGTATTTGCTCTATCAAATCAGATAAGTCTAGAAATGCCTCAGCCCAATTAGCAATGCATTCCCAAAGGTATTTTAATAAAGTATAAGTTATGAAAACAGGTAATACATTTTTATTAATACGTAAATAAACTACAGGAATGTTCTATAAGTATATTATGGTCCATTATAAATTCTGTCTTATTAATACAAAATACAAGGTATTCGCTCTATCACATTGAATATGAAACATGCGTCAGCTCATTTTGCAACACATTCTCAAAAATTTATGAAGGCATAAGCAATTGGGAAAACGGGTAATATATTTTTATTAACAAGTATAAAAATTGTAGGAATGTTCTATACTATGGAGTAGGAATGTTCTACATTATAAATTCTGTCTTATTAATGTGAACTACGTATTTGCTTTATCACATGAGATAAATCTGAACATGCCATAATCTATTTTGCCAACACATTCTCGAAGATATTTTAATGTATTGAGTCGTTATGAAAAACAGGTAATATATTTTCTTATATAATTAAAAAAAGAATAGGAAAATTGTGTATACATAATTGGTGTCATATTTTGCATTTAGCAAATAAAAAATTAGAAAACAGCATATATTTTGCAAACTGCATTATTTATTACATATGATGGTACGTAACTGCCTTCGAAAATAATTTTGCTACTCTTATGTGCCATATCAAACCATAGATATTATTAAAATAGAAACATCATTAAATGACTGTGAATGAATAGTCTACCTCCACATATATATTTGATATTGAAATGCTATTGCATTATTCTAATTTAAGGACTGGGTTATTTGTAATTTGTGAGATCCAGATACTGGTATGAATGCGATAGTGCACCAAATAGCAAAACTATTACATAAGCACGAATTAAAATATAGAATATGAAAAAAGCGAAGGCTAGGCAATTCAATATATTTATAATATTGCAAGTATATTAGGATTTTCAATGTTATAATGTGTAGCTGTTGGTTTACGATGTCTCTCATTGATCTGTCGAAATGTTGCTTCAATGACTTATTTAATTTCCAGGAATTGGATGAATAATGCATAACTTGAATCTTGATGGAATCAAAAAGTAAATGATGGCTGTCGGAATGAAGCGAGATCTTGTATTCACTGCTGTTTGTGGTATGTAACTAAAATTTGTTATTGACCCTAATTAATATCTATCTTGGTATTTTCAAGTTTTTAGAAAGATATTGGGTTGAGGGATCTCTTTTAATAGGGAGTAATACCTATCTAAGATGAACTTTTACAGTAGGAATTCAGTTATAAATAGGAATAAAACTCGCCAATTGTGCGAAAGCGAAACTGAAACCCTTTTTGTCGAAGAAAGCATGCATATTCATGGATGGATGACTGAGCCAAAGGAAAACGTAAAGTATAATAATGTGACTCTTAGAGATGAGAACAGAAATAATTAATCATCCATTAATCAGATCATGCCATAATTAATCGCCACGATCGAAAGGCGGGTTGGCGATCGCAGTAATAATGAATACTTGAAAGAGCGCTGCTACCCGCTCCCTCAGTCAGCTCTTACGCTCCCATGGGAAGAGAAAATAATGATAAATCCAAACAATCATCATTGTTTGACCACAATTCCGATAGGTGTATAAACTTATGTGCCGTGTGGGGCCGGCTTTAGAATTGTCCCACCCCTCTCCACCCATGGGAGTCGTAAGAGCCGACTGAGGGAATACCGGGGGAGTGGGCAGCAGCACTCCCTCGAGTATTAACAACATCCACTGCGATCGCCAACCCGCCTGCCAAGCGTGGCGATTACGCCACTATCCCCATATGAGCGAAACACATGTGGCGTTCTCTTGGGGAGGCCTATGTCCAGCAGTGGACTTCGAAAGGCTGATAGAGTAGAGAGTAGAGTATAAACTTATTTCTAATATCCTAGTCTTTATTAATACTTACGTGTAGCTTCGATTGTCGCTTGAACGATCTTTCACATATTGTTTATAACTTTTTAAATTATTTGTGGAATCTAATTGAAGTTATTTTCTATGTTAATAAAAATAATTAAAACTTAAACCATATTGGTATCATATATCATGTACATACCATGTTTCACAGATCTTTCTTTACAGGTTCAATACAATGGAAAGGTTTGAGGACTATTGGCGGAAAGCAAGGCTAAAGGGAGATGCAAAGAATTATTTTAATTAAAAATATATAATATATGTAATAAAATTGTTAACGTTTTTAATTTGTATGTAAGCTCCCCAAACCAAATTTTGTCTTATGATAAAATTTACAAGTAGTCTGGTATATTTTTATTTCCTTAATATTATATCAATGCGTAAGTGAGTTTGTTATTACGCTTTCATACCGTAACTATTGAACCAATCATGAACTTTAAACATAGTGTGGAAAGAAAAAGACTTATCACAAAAAAATTAGTAGTTCTGGTGGGATAGCAATATGTATTATGGGCGTATCATTTTGGAAAACCTTTTTTCAGTAGTGTAACTAGTTCCCATCTCCACATTCTCAATTATTTTATATGCGTTTTATTACAGCTTATTTCCTCCATCCATCCATCAGCCTTTCAACGTCCACTGTTGGACATAGGCCTCCCCAAAAGAACGCCACAACGAGCGGTTCTGTGCCGACCGCATCCAATGGCTCCCCGTGGCTTTGACCAGATCGTCGGTCCATCTGGTGAGGGGCCGTCCTACACTGCGCCGTCCGATACGTGGTCGCCACTCTAGAACCTTTCTTCCCCAACGGTTGTCAGTTCGTCAAGCGATGTGGCCTGCCCATTGCCACTTCAGCATGGTAACCCGGCGGGCTATGTCGGTCACTCTCGTTCTCCTACGGATCTCCGTATTACGGATTCAATCACGTAGGGAAATACCAAGCATAGCCCGCTCCATGGTCCGCTGAGCGACTTTGAGCCTTGATACGAGGCCAACATTCAGAGACCACGTCTCTGTTCCATATGAGCATTTCTCAAAAAAATTGTACCATTGCCCAGAAACAATACTAAAATTAAAATATTGAAATATACCTGATTTCTTTTTTTTAAGATACGGGTAAAGGTCTAAAGATTATAAATATAAGGTTTGTTTGGAGATTTAAAACGTAAATAAATAGCAAATCTATAAAAACAAACCCAAGGTGGAGAAAATTTCTTATTTTGTTACCTTCACTAGTTTACGTAAATATCATGCCGAAATCCATAACCAGAAGTTTTATTGAATTAGATGGGATAATAAAACAATATTTAACATGTTTTTTAGCAAATCAGTCTATATTAACAGTAAAATCTTAAATTAAAGGCGGTAATCTTTCCTTTACGTTACTATTCGACCACAACTCTCGTTTAACTTTACATTATTGACGCTATTTTATTTTGTATCAAAATGGTGTGTACTTACATAATTCAAAGACTAATTTATATATTTTAATTTTTATCACAAAAATATATTATTATCAAAACATATGAATAAAGAAAAGAAATCTGTGTCCCCTATTATGGGACAGTAACAAAAATAGAATATTGGTAACAAAATAGGATTTCTTAAGCCTAGACTACACAGTAGTGCAAATATGGAGCTATATTTGACTTAATTATATTGATAAAAAATAGATAGATAGAGATATTTTTGAATTTCTTAGTAATAATCTAATAATTAGGAACATAAAGCGGCTGAAAAGACTAGAGTTTTAAAAATTAAGGTTTTAAAAATTCCAGGACTATTGACTATTGTTGGTGTGAATATTCCTCAGAAACAATCTCTAATATTAAAATCATCATCATCATCTCAATGTTAGTTATTTTATCTCTTTCATTCCCTGCACATAACGCTTATTACATTCCGTAACTTTAGGTAGTGCAAAAAAGGTAAACTATCTTGATGTGATTTTTAATCTTTTATGTTTTTTAGCTTAGTTTAAAAATAAAATGCAACTAAAAACCAATGTAGGTAACTACAACAATAACAATTACTAAATCAATTGTTGAAGGCGAAACAGTACAAACAGATTGTTTTTTGCTGTTCAGAAAAAGTACGCCCGTATGTAGGGTAACTTGATTTTTAAAAGCACCAAAGTGCATTGATTGTACTTTTGAACTCAATTTACATTCATAATTTTGGGAAAAGTCACAGTGAATGGCTGCTTCTCCGGGGCTTAGGCTAGCAATACATTTATTATATTCGTTTGTTTGATGCCACATGTTATAATTGTGAATTTTAAAAATATTTCCGTCATATCCTTGACTTTTTTGTACGAATATTTCGATTTTATTCTTTTTAGGTTATTTTTCCTTTGCTCTTCCATCTTATCAGGATTTTCTCTTAGCCTTGGTACCGTCTCATTTTTTCAGCCGGGGTTAGAGGCATATTTGATTTGGAGCTGTAAAATGACCGTACACCATATCTTACATAAAGCATGCAAAAATATTTAGAACGCATTTTTTAAATAAAATGTTAGATTGAAACTTATGATTAATAAGCAGTCATATTAATACAGATTAAATTGTTATGATGCTAAATCAAATAATTTCAAGCATTAGCAAAATTAATTTTGTTTTCTGAATTAACTTTTAGTTTTAGAAACGAAAGTGATCTGAGTACTATAGCAATTTTAGATCGTGTAAAAAAATGCATGCAGTCCACCACCTATTTACCGCTGATATCACTCGGAGACAATGTTAATATTAACACTGAAGAGACTCATTATGGGCCTTTGATATAAATGGGTATGACAATACTTGTCTAATGTTATTTTTAGTAAGCAACTTCAAATAAAAACGACAAAATACCTAATGTACAAAGTTCTCATTCCATTTCGCACATTCTAAATATTTATTGAATATAATATTTTATTTAATTAAAACTTAAAATGTTCGTCATAATTATATTCCAAATCAGACAGTCAATACTCTGCCTAATAATTTCCTATTTTGTTACTATCTTTTCCATTTATATGTTACCACTCAAAAGTAACAAAATAGGAGGTAACAAATCAATTTTAAATAAATTATTAAAATGAAAGAATAAACGGCTATCTTCTGCTACAGCCAAAACGCAATGATGTGTTTCATGGCCGGTCACACGGGAGATGGCGGTACCAACCAGCTCGGGCCCGATACCAAGTGAGTACTCCCATTTGGTACCCAGCTCTACCACCAGTCATGCAATGGATGATAATTGCTTACTTCCCTTAGTCACCTCATACGACACCCGTGGGAAAGATTGGGGTGGTGACACTTGTATTCTTAGTCCGTCACCACGGACAGTGGACGGGGTTGTAAGCTTCTTTAGTATACGATAGATGGCAGCACTTAGTTCTTTTCTTACCGTTCCTTAAATTAATATTGCAAAGACTAAAGTAATACTACTATTTACATATTTTTTTTATACAATAAATATTTTTAGCATTTGACATGCTTAGCCATATACATTAAACACAGTGTGACATCGAAAATAACAGTCACAAGCACGATATGAACCTGCATCTCCTGGATACCGTCCAGATGCTTTGCCAATTCAGCCATCGTGGCACTATACTTCCGACAGATGGCGCAGGCGTCCCCCAAGACGTTAAGTATGAATGTGTTATCGAAATTAGCAGTCAGGAGCAATTGTCATGATGGCTGAATTGGCAAAGCATCTGGACGGTATCCAGGAGATGCAGGTTCAAATCCTGCTTGTGACTGTTATTTTCGATTTCACATTTTCACACTGTGTTTAATAATTATATAGCTCTCTTACATATTTATCCAAAAAAGATGGCGTTACTGGACT
Organism: Leucoma salicis; assembly: GCA_948253155.1. Lineage (NCBI taxonomy): Eukaryota > Metazoa > Arthropoda > Insecta > Lepidoptera > Erebidae > Leucoma > Leucoma salicis. The sequence goes on from OX411805.1 coordinate 16,231,254, forward strand.
CAATCAACGTCGCTAGTTTCAACAAAGTAACATATTTTTATACTCTTTGTTTTCTGGATACTTGTATTATTTTATTAGTACTATTTTAGACATTATTAATGTAAAATATTGTCTAATTTTACATTTCAAGCATTTAGTAATATTTTTCTTTGTCAAAATTTTAACTTTGTGAATTATCTTAAAAACATGCCTATTTTATGTAGATTCTGAAAAGGTATCATACATGAGTATTTTACTAGCAATATTCTTGTGTAATTATTACACAAGCGAAATAACTTAGCAAGGTTTTTAAACTACAAATCATTTGTGAATAAGGAATAAGAGATTTTTTGTACGAGCGGCAATCGAACCCGCGTCTTTTCCAATCCGGGGAAGTGCTCTAAGCAACTAAGCTATCGTACAGATCTTTCGATCATCCCAATCTCCTTATCACATTTGTCTTTACGACTAACGCCATCTATTGGAATGCATTTACATGCATTAAACCAATATAGTAAGTGTAACTTTGCAATTAAAATTCGTACTATTTGATGGCGCGATTTTTTAAACATTTTTTGATCTATATTTTTTAGCATTTGACATGCGCCGCCACTTTCTAAAGTACAAATTATTTGTGAATAAGGAAAAGGAGATTTTTTATACGAGCAGGAATCGAACCCGCGTCTTTTCCAATCCGGGGAAGTGCTCTAAGCCACTGAGCTATCGTACAGATCTTTCGATCATCCCAATCTGATGACCACCACCATTTTCACATTACTACACACAGCCGCTTCTTCTAGCGCGGTTTCACGAGGCGGGCTGGCGCGCTGCAATCGCCCCTACTTAACATGTTACGCCACATCCTTTTTTTTGTGAGACAGGAAATAAATTTACCTTACCCTGCCGTTCGGGACAACGAACAGGGTAGTGTGGGCCACTCACCTGCCGTGTGCAGTCTCTACGCCTGTACTGGTGTACCACTGAAACTGACAATACTTCAGTGGTATCCCCGCCGTACCTAGGATGTCGCAATGATGGATCTTACTACAGGCAGCGGCTCGCTGGGCTCAAGGTATTAATAGTCTATTGCCACAGAACATTATGCAATTATATTTATTATTGGCTAGTTTTAATCTCCAATTTAGGCAAATTTCAATTGTATTTATATATTTAATAATAAAAACGGAGAAGTACTTTTCAAATATTTATTGGGCTAAAGTATTTCAAATAAAAAGTCGTCAAATATATATTTTCAATATGCACAGTTATATCTTTACACATGTAAATAATATAGTACATAACAAATAAATAATAAATATTACCAAATCTTTAGAATTTATCCATTAATAAAAATGTAGTTTGGTGTGATAATTATGATACAAGTGACTTGACTAAATGCCAGTTTGATACGTGTATGAACCTTATAATATAAGTTGAAAATAATTTTACATTATTACTAATTGTGTTTATAGAATGTTTGTCCATAATTATTTATAACCTGTCTTGACATGACAGTCTGTTCTTCTTTGTCAATAATATAAAATAATTACGCAACCAATTATAATCATCACCCAACTAGCTTAACATTATAAACAATATGGCATATATGAATTAATAGTTTATTTCAATTACATTTTCTTTTAGAAATTATCAAATTGCAACATAATATAAAACTTAAGCACATTAACTTACGCATAATTATCAATATCAAAACATTTATTCTAGAGGTTATTGCTTAATAATATATATATATTCCTTAATAGCTTGTATTGAAAATCATCTTCATCAGTATAAAATGCCACATTTACTAAGAAGGTCCACAGTTACTCGAATGTAAATATTTCGTGGATTGTCTTTTGAGCATATATACTAATTCTGTCACTATCACAAGTCTTTGAATTTCGGGTGGCCAAGCACATGGTTTTGTTACATTGACTAATCTACTGGCATTATCTTGTACAGTACAAGCCTGCGCATAGATAACTTGCTATACGCCGCATGTTACAATCACAGTTCACAGCACTACCAGTTGGCCATGCCGGGCTTGTTGAGCGTCATGAAATATATCTGACACGAAGAACCACCTTTGGCGGAAGAAAAGAAAACTTTATCATTGCGCTCACATAGGAATTTGAGTCGTTGTGCTTTCTTGTGCATGAATACACCGTCGAGGTGACCAGTCTCCACTGAACGGATTTCTATTGCTTTATTGCCCCATCCCATAATCTGGCCTGTGCCTATGTACGCCACTGACGTTGGCATCTCACCCCACTGAAACAAAGAGTATATTTGTAGAGTTATTGTTGCATTCTAGGATTATACCTCTGTTGGGAGGGGTTACAAACATATAAAGGACCACGAGCACCGATTATCATGAAATTTAGCATTTAAAATGTAATAGTCCAGAACCCGGAAAAGGGCATAGGACGGCTTTTTATCCCGGAAAAATTTATGGTTCCGGTACTTACGTACCTACTTATCATCACGCCATCTCCCTTGCGGGGTTGGTAGAGGGTTTGTTTGGCATAATTATCGTTAGTGTACCGTTGAGTGACGTGTTTATATTGTTTGACCCAATTCTAAAGAATACTCACACGAGATCACATACAGAATAGTAATGAATATTTTGAAAATACAAACCTGAAGTACGATATTCTTGCTAACTCTTCCATAAGTGTTTACGTATACACCTTCGTTGTCATAACACAGTAATAACTGAACACCATTAGAATTCGGTAGAGGCACGATGCAGTGTGGTACTATTGCACCTTGCGTCTGTGGGTTATAACATCTTCATTACTTCCAGCGTGCATTAACTTGTCACAGTCGATACTAATTTATATAAGGATTAGGTGGAGGACTCGATATTTTCCAACATTTGCAGACAAGGGCAGGTACAATATAAATGTTAAAAGATAAAATAAATGACAATTCAGACTGCACAGATGGCAGAGTGGTTTAGAAACCGGCCTCCCGTCCGAGAGTTGTGGGTTCGATTCCCACACAAGACAACTCTTTGTGTGATCCCCAAATGGTTGTTCCGAGTCTGGGTGTACTTTGCGTCTGTAAAATTGTATGTTTGAAAAGTCCCCCGCGATACAAGGATTATTACTTCCTTCCAAGGGTGTTGTCTTTTTAATAAAAATAGTAAAATATAATACTATCGGCAAGTTAACTAAGTACAGTTAATCTCTTTGATGCATAAAAAATAATACCCAGTGAATCAAGTGCCCATGTGAGTAATAGTCATAAAATAAGTATAAACTTGTACGGACACCAGAACAGTCTAAAGTCATTAAGATTTTACTTAATATTTGAAATATATCATATACTCGTATATATACCATACGTAGATAAAATCGAAAGTATCCGCCATGGGAAATATACTCGAGACGTCAGCTTGAAAGTTACTAGGTAATCCAAACAAGTTATCACTGCTAGAGCAATCCATTCAGCAGTTTTCGGACGGATTTCAGCCGTCATAATAGATTTCTCATTAGTAAACTTAACAGTTGTGGAGTATGTTTTCAAAAGGGCTTCCTTCTCATTTCCAAAAAAATTAACTTTTAATGCAAATTTGTCAATGTTTGAAACCCTAGAAATTGATGTACAAAGAAGCATTCTGTGTAGCGTCAAAGCTTAAACTTACTTTTTAATATGTTTCGCAGTTGAATCCATTTAAATTTTAAGGGGGAGCCCTTTTGAAATGTTACTACAACAATTTGTGCACCTCAGACGTTTAGTGAGATAAGTTAAGCCGTTTTAATAGCGAAGCTTAGTAATTATAAAAACTAATATCGAGATAAAATGTCGTCAATAATATGGATAATTCAATAATAAACTATGCTACTGAGGTACCTCAGCAACACTAGCTTTTCTTTAAAAAATAATTTTGTGGAAAAAATGTCTGTGAGCAATATTTGAACTTACTATTAAACCCAATTCGGGAATATACACTTTAACCGCTAAGCTACCACTGACTCTGTTCATAGACTTCAATTCTACATTAAATTTGTCTCTTATTAAGATCCACACCATCTATCAAAAACGTATTTGCATAATTTTCAATCTGAGTGTTAAGTGTGTTTAGTTTAATAAGTTTGTGATTTGCATTTTTTTTTGTTTGCCATTCTTAGCCATTTACTACTTGAAGAAAAATAATGCATTTGAGCAAGACTAACTGGATTAAAAAGGCCAGATAAAATGTTGTTAACATTGAGTAAATATTTCTACAAAATTTTGCTCCTAGTAAATAGCTACGCATGTCAAAAGCTTAAAATATATAAGCCACAAACGTTAAGTATTAAATTATAAATTAATTAAAGTACTTAATAGTAGAATAAAGAAAAAACATTGTTTCGACTTACATTACTACTTACATGCTTTGGAATATAAATATCATATACAGAGGCAGTGTCTAAATCAACAGCATGAAAACCATCCGCAGATCCATATATTACTTTCAGTCTTGTGCTGTCCTCAATAGTCAAATCAACTAAAAGAGGCCTGAAATATTAAAATTAATAATTATAGTTTGGACCACGAAGTCCTGAGAAATAGTTGATTAAGAAAGATTTAATTACCAATTTTTGAATGAAGTTAATGTGTAAATGGATGTTTGAAGTATGTACTACAATTCTCTAGCACAACTCTGCTTTGGCCCTTGTAGGTTACGCTGCGCTGCGACTTTATACTAACTATTATATTATAGAAGCCTGTATAAGTTTCTCAAATTTTCTTTATCCACCGAATGACTATATTACCGCAGAATCGATCGCGAAGAGTTTAGATCATAAAAAATTACGAAGAAATATAATCGAGAGGAAAGACACACTATCTATCTAACTCTACATGAATCTAGATTTGGGAACATTCAAGAAAAATTTTTTTGAAATAACTATAGTTAAGGGTTTTAAAGTCAATTTAGGTTTTTCAGGTTTAGCCTGGGGGAAGGAAGCACGCGGCCGATTAACTTCCACTCAGTACACCGTGCGTGGAGGAGCAAAATGAGTGTGTCAGACAGGGTGAACAACAACAATAATATGTATACAGACCACGTCAATAACGTTTTATAGCAAACTATCCAAAAGGTTCCAAATATTATGGTCAAAGGTGACAGGACCATGTGGGAAAAAATAGGTCTGTGGATGCGCTTGCATCTCTTAAACATTAAAGCTACTAAAGGAATTTTCGTAACAATAATACATTAATAAAACATGTTTGTTATTCAAATATTACAAGATTATGTTATAAGACTATAAAATAACTTACCTAATCAAAATGTAAAAAAAGTATTTAAAGTAACATAAACGGGTCTTTTTTCACGTATAAATTAGGTAAAATTTTAACCACCTTTAGTGCGATGTTTCTACTGCGTTGCAGCAGCCATGGTCACGGGACAACAAATAAGTACTAGTTTTGTCTATTTTAACAAAACACTTACCTATGTTGCAGTTCTCCGAAGGTTTTAAATGCCATAAATTTGTGATATGGTTTAGGTGCCCATGCATATATCTCGATGGAGTCTTTTAGGGCAATTACAAGAAACTTAATCCTCTCATATTTAACAATTCGGAAATGAACTGCCCCCTGCAGTTCACCAACATTCATCCAACCGTTTCTTCTCTCTGCTTGCTGTGAAAAGAAGGTTAAATATAATTGGCAATATCTATACTATAATAATTTATAAACACACACATTCCCCTATGTTAACGATTCTAATAATTCAATTTTCTGGTGCATTGTAAACATTGTATGCTTTGTGTATATAATTTGTGAGGAGAATAAAATAAATTATTATTATTAATTTTATACAAGTTAATGTTTTGATGCAAAATTATTCTATAAGTTTTTTAAATATTATTAATATATTTGACTTGGTGTTCTGGTAATATCTCAATCAGAACCTTTAACTTTCTTGAATCATTTCAACGGATCATACTTTCAAGTTTTCCAACTACAAATGTATTAAATTCCTTTCGTAAGTGGTTGTAGAGCTCAGGGGTGTTGTTATTATAGATTCAGACTGTTAGAAATTATTAAAATATTAACTATGTACTTACATCACTAAGCCCATCAGTGCGTAAAATTTTGGACTTAAGCCAGCTGAGGTAGTATACCCGCACGCGATTCTTCTTTCCAGATACAGTTACTAGAATATTTTGTCCTTCTAACACTTCCATCTGTTGGAAGCGGCGTCGTGAGATCAATTGATACACTTTACCCTGCCCAGAACGGTCCAGTAACATCAAGCCATTTTCAGTGCCGATAAGTAAATTAACTCCTGTCAATAAATTTAAAGCACAATGTGAATATGCAATAAAGATTCAGTAAGGTTTAATACAATATGTCGGTGGGTTAATAAAAAACTAATTTTAAATCACAGCAAAAATATTCAAATCTGTTCATCAGTTTCCATATAAGAGTAAACTGTCACGGACAAACAACTTTTATTGTGATCCTGTGAGATTTTTCTCAGTTGCTTGTGAAGTCTGCCAACCTCCACTAGGCCAGCGTGGTGGACTACATACTAAATCCCTCAATCTGAGCGGAGCCCCGTGCCCAACAAGGGGATAGTAATGGATTGAGAAAAAGAAGATTATTCCTTTTTTTTTTCATATTATTAATATCACTTAAAGTATATCAACTTACCCCATAAAGCAGCACAAAGGATCTCAGAGTTAAATCTCTTCTTGTATTTACGTATTTCGGGTGTGTCGGAGGACAAGTCATGACCAGTAGGTGTGACATTAACGTTGACATGGCTCTCACGTCGTGAAGCGTTCCCACCAGATCCAGCCGTACCACCACTGCCAGTAGAACCCGCGCCGAATCCGAAAGTGAGGAATGAGCGCTGCTTCTGCGACATGGGAAGGAACTGTTGTTGGGAGCTTACAGATGAATTAGAGGGAGAATGCTGTAAAGGGTGAGGAGAAGACGCGCCAGCAACGAACGATTTCGATGGCGTTGATTGGACGGAAGACGACGGCGGATGGTGATGGTGGTGGGACAAAGGGGTGCCTCCGGCAATCGCTTGTCTATACTGCAATTAAAAAAAACGCAGGTGTAATTAAACTGTGAAAAATAAATAATTAGCATATTTTCGAAACAATTTAGCCGCATCATCAACCATTTGCATTAATATGTGATCGGTTAGTCAAAGGCGTCCACTGCCCATGGATTAGTTTTAATTTCAAATACAGTTGGAAAGTTATTAGCTTGATGGCTTTTATCTACATACACATAAAATGTGATAATGGTACGTGAAATGGCAGTAAGCATTCACGCGCTGTCAATACAGCTAAATAAATATGCAAAATCTATTATAGTTTTAGTTCATTTTTTAATGTTAACCCTTGTGCAGTATGTCTTTTTCAAAATTTTAAGGTAACCAATAAAAATATATGTAAATATAACTGGTTATGTGTATTTTTTGTTTATATATTAAACATGTTTAAAGTAGTAGCTTCGTTGCTTTTAATATATTACATTATATTTAAACATAGCTATGTTCGCTAGCTAGCGAATCGTAGGTGTGTGATACACCTCTGCCTACCCCTTCGGGGATACAGGCGTGGTGCTACGTTTTTACATTATATTTAGTTTCATATGTGAAGTTATAATGCATAGCAATTTAATATTCACCATAAAGTCCACTGCTTCAATTAAGATGTTATTAAGCTGTCCTAAGTACATTGGACTACATTAAAGCTTCGATACTATCGATCTGCATTCGATGATCAACAAAACATTTGGGTTTATGATGAAAGCATATCCAGAAAATGCATAAAATACAGAGAAGTGAAAATAGTAGAACTATTACTTTCAACAAACAACAATCTATAAGAACCTCCAAGCAGAATATAATATACTATCCTCTTGCATCAAGTCATTTCGTACTTACGTCATGGGAACAGGTGTCTGCAAACCGGTCGCGCAGTGGCTCCAGGGTGTTTGCATGATTGACAACCATTATCACATTAATACGATAAACCAAAAGCTAGAGACCACACAGTCATTAGTTTGACAGGAACTTCCAACATTTGTATGTTCTCATGTGTATGTACGAGGAGGGATCAAAAAGTAGTGAGAATGAGATAGAATATAACGACTATTGATAACTTAATAATTTATTTTTCTACAGTCTCCGAGTCTCTCTACACACCGAGTCACCGATATTCCTAGGCTTCAATCCCTTTAAAAGAAAAAGTTTTGTCTTGGTCCAGCCAAAAGCTCTCCACGGCATCCATCACCTCGTTATCGTCTTCGTACCTGTTTCCCCTTAAGTATTCTTTCAATTTGGGGAACAGATAAAAATTGCTAGGCGCCAGATCTGGTGAACAAGGGGGGTGGTCAAACAATTCGAAACCAGCTTGCTGAATGGCAGCTATCGCAACTGCCGACCTGTGCGCGGGTGCGTTGTCGTGATGAAACAGCACGCCCCTTCGAAGTTTCCCTCTCGTTTTCTCTTTGATAGCATTCCTCAACTTGCGAACTAAAGCTGCATAATATTGGCCTGTAATAGCGGTTCCACGCTCTAGGTAATCAATCAACAATATCCCTTCTGAGTCCCAAAATATTGAGGCCACAACCTTGCCAGCCGATGCCACGGCACGAAACTTCTTCGGGGTCGGTGATGATGGTCGTTTCCATGCGAAGATTGCTGTTTTGTCTCGGGATCAAAATGATGGAGCCATGTTTCGTCCATTGTTACGAAACGAGACAAAAAGTTTTCAGAATCTTCTTGAAACTTGTCCAACAATATCTTCGAAATGTCAAGTCGATTTTGTTTCTGACTGTCGGTTAACATTCTCGGCACCCATCTTGCGGAGATTTTTCTCATATTCAAAGATTGTTTCAATATGGATTGAATACTTCCATATGAAATGCCCGTTTCTTGGATTAAGTATCGGATGGTTACTCTTCGATCGCTCAATACAATTTTCTCGACTTTCGCAACATTTTCTTGGGTGACTGACGTCGATGGGCGGCCGCAACGATGTTCGTCTTCCATGCTCGTTCTCCCTACTCGAAATTGAGAAGCCCATCTTGCAACAGTGGAATACGGCGGTGCAGACTCTCCTAATGTTGCCTCCAAATCGCAATTAATCTCTTGCGTCGTTAACTTTTTTAAACAGAGGTATTTAATAACGGCTCGTACTTCGTTTTTCTCTATTTTCGAGAACACGTTCCGACACGAAGCAAACAAATGACTACATTCAGAAAAAAAACAAAAGAGAATCGAAGATTTTTTTCTTTATTATTATTACAAATATGTATCTGAGCTATGCCTGCCAGTATTTTTTTTTTTCTTACCAAGGAGTATGTCGTTCTCACTACTTTTTGATCACTCCTTGTATGCTAACTTATATAGGATACAGGGTCACTTTTAAGTAAGGTTTCCTTGTAACTACGTGATAACTATATCACGTAGTTACAAGAAAACCTTTAAACATAGGCAGGCTACTAAGCCTGCCTACTATGTTTAAAGGATAAATAATATATATATATATATATATCATTTTGTATTAACAGAGGATCAGAAAAATGTTTACGTCGTAAAAATTATTCAGCCACTGACTACTGGTAGGTTAGTGCCGAAAGCCTTTACAAATCGTAAAAAGTGAAAAAAAAAAATACAGTAGGATGAAACCCTTTGGAAAAGTAAGAAAATATAACAAAAATAAAATAATTTCCGGGCGATTTGAGGTCGGGAAGAGGGTGGAGGTGAGCTTTTAAGGGTAAAAATCGGTTTATCACGATTTCCGGCAAAACTAGAGTCCTATCGAAAAAAGTTGTGGCAAAATTGTAGGCAACAAAAAGATCTACAACTTTTGTATTAACACTTTTTTCACATAACCTCAAGATTTATGTAAAAAATCATAAAAACCCACTTTTTGGTTTTTAACTTTTAACTGCCACAAAAAATAATATTTTTTCACGAAATTTGATGAAAACTTACCTTTTTAAGTTTTTATATCTCAAACACATTGTATTTTTTTTTTGATGCAAAATATTTACTTTTTTCCTCTTATTATGATTAAATATCGAAAACTCACCCTCTAATTTTCAATCAAAAATTCTGAAAAAAAAATGTGAAAATAGTTAATTTTTAGAGATAGGTTTTGAAGGGAATTCTGTTAAAATATAATGTTTACTTTGCATTTTCTGACAAAATTTTCAACAGTAATGTATATTTTTTTTATACCATCAGAAAGTAGTCATTTCAACGTATACAAAGAGCACCGATATTTTTCAAAAAGCAGATATTTTGACGTGAGAATTTTTGATTGAAAATTAGGGTGATTTTTCGATATTTAATCAAAATAAGAGGAAAAAATAAATATTTTGCATCAAAAAAATACTACAATGTGTTTGAGATATAAAAAGGTAAGTTTTCACCAAATTTCGTGAATAAATATTATTTTTTTGTGGCAGTTAAACAGTAAAAAACAATAAAGTCCGTTTTTTAGATTTTTCACATAAATTTGAGGTTATGTGAAAAAAGTGTTAATACAAAAGTTGTAGATCTTTTTATTGCCTACAATTTTGCCATTTAACTTTTTTCGATAGACTTAGTTTTGCCGGAAATCGTGATAAACTCATTTTCACCCTTAAAAGCTCACCTCCACCCTCTTCCCGACCTCAAATCGCCCGTAAATAATGATTCCTTTTATTTTTTGTTATATTTTCTTACTTTTCCAATGGGTTTCATCGTACTGTTATTTTTTTTTGGTTTCGAAAATTATCGACACTGGTCTATGGAGTTTTAGGTACTCAAATAGATTATGATATTATAAGAATGTATTTGCAAATAGCTGAATCACGGACGTATTACATCATGAGAGTCTAAACTAGCTAGCTACTAGTCTATGGAACTAACTGGATTAAAAGTTACTATAACGGGGCAGTCAGTCTCATCAAAAAAGGCAATATTAATGTTTTATTGGTTTATCTGAATTTTCTGTAATAATGATTCAGATAATAATTAGCAAAATAAAACGGTGATTAATACCTATTGTAAGTACAATTACAAAGCATAGCTTAGGTTGGAAGCACCTGAGTTTAATATGAACATAATAATATCATGTTACTATGCACATATTTGAGCATGTTACTAAGATTCCCATTTATATGAACAAGTTTAAGCATGTATAGGATGAAATTGCCAAATTGTATAAATAATACATTTTTGTAGCAACTGTGCTGAATAAATCTATAGTGAAAATAGCCACCAGTGCATTGCTGCAGAAGCAAATAGGGGCTATTCGCAGATAAATGGCAGGGGGGGTACTTATAATACGAACACAGATAAAAGGGTGGTAGTTTCTTATAAACACTAACCCCCCTTACTAATAAACATTGATTAAGCTCCGAATAGTAATTCACTGTTTTGTTCCGTTCTTTCAACGCCACTGTCATATTAGTGATAAAGACAAAACACTGAATTTAGAGGTTATACGTCTATAAGGCAGTTAAAATATAAGATATAGTATGGGCTGGCACGTACGAAAATACCATACCCACGCTAAGAAATGAACACAAAATTACTTTAATGAAATGAGCTTAGTTACATTTGAAATTGCAACAGCTCTCACCCCACATGAGAAACTAATGGTATAATACTTACTACAAATTAGCGTTCTACACTTCTGTATATTGGAAGATCCTTACATGTATGAAGAATAATAGTTTTGTATGAGCTTACCTCTTCACTGGTAGATTTGTCGTGACGCGGCGGAGTTGTCGGCTGTCCAGCCTGACTTAGAAGGTCCGGCAGTACAGAACTTGTTCTAGATCCACTTCCTTCATTGGCCCCGCTCGATCGACCCTACATCCAATTTAACATTTTATATTATAACATATTTTCATTGTCTTAATTATTATCAACTGGAATTCTAACGATACATGATAAAATATACTGTATCTAAATAACAAAACAACTGTCAAACGGGGAAGGTACTGAAATCTATTAAAATTTCGTATATTTTATAAAACAATTTTGTATATTGTTGCTTACAATCCCCTGAAAAATAAAACATAACATTTCACAATATTCTGAATTAATGATAAAGGTTATTGTTGTCTCTTTCCAAACATAGACAAACGCAATTAAATGTATAGCAATATTAATAATTGGACAATAACAGAGCTCGACATACACGACAGCCAAACATGCAGTAAAACACATTCACAAATTGATGATTGTTTCTTTCCAGCTTCTGTGATCTTTCGTTAGGCAGCATTCCTAATATGGTTAAATTTTGAGCGTTGATGGTGTGAGTATATATCGTTTATATTTTGGCATGTGTTGATTTCTTGGCAGGAAGACGGTATTCGCGCATAGAAAATGATTTATTTGTCGGTTAGTTTGGATAAACAATGAGTTGCAGATGCGACATAATTATGTTAGGTGATGAAGCTGTAAGATAGGGTTAAATTTGTGACAGATATTTCTAATAACTACTATTAATGCCATTGCCTATCCGATATAGAAATCGTATCTACTAAAACTACAAGATAATTCTATATATAATTATCACGCCAATATGTAAGACGTGTGAGCAATATAAAAGCCTTCCCTTATATTATATATAGGTATTATTATATATGTATCAAGTATATCATTATAGCATTATAAATATAACAAATAAGAGCAGGAAACCATTCCCATACATTCAGGTAATTATAGTTATTAAAAGAACCAAAACCACAACTAAATACAAAACATACACATCTTATAAAAGCTACCATTTCTTTGTAAATGTTAGTGAAAACCATGTTAGGCAACCAAAACCCACATACCAATGTAAGTTTAAGAATATTAATCAAACTATCCTGAGCAGGGAGCCATTTACCTGATCCTCAACGAGTACCGCTTCCTGCCCACTTGTCAATAGCTCAGTATGCCGATTATATTGAGAATTTCTCCGAAAAATGATATCGGACTCGGTCTTTTCTCTGCGAGGTTTCATTATATTGTTGGTTTCGGTGACACTTTCGGAAAGCGATTTGTTTTCCAAAGTATTCGCAGTCAGGTCAGGTGTACCGGCTTTTTCGAATGATGTGCTACTTGTGAAGCAGATGCTCGTTGCTGGAGAGTCACTGCTTATGCTGCTTTGTCGACTTGGTCCATTGCTCTCACTATCTTGTCTAATCAAAGCAGCGACAGTTTTCAATGCATCGATAGGATTACTAGCTGCTGACTTTCTGTCAAGATTCTTTTTCTCTGCCTTTCTCGCATCTCCTACTTTCATTTTTAAACTATCATTGGTTTTTATAAAGTCAGTCAGTATAGGTTCCCCGGATGAAGGTTTAGTTACTTGTTTGCGAGAGTTGTTGAAAATTCCACTAGATCGCAGTTGCTTATTCACTCCAACTGGACTTTCGTGTTTCGGAAAGTATATAGCGGAGTGACGAGTACTGGGCAATGGAAACAGATCAGAATTTTCTCTTCTAAACCCTCTAAAGAAACGGTTTGGAGAATTAGCACTTGGATCTGGTTCCTTTTTGTTATATTTGAGAATTTCCGATAGCTTATCCTGTGTTGACTTTTCACTGGGTTTTTGGAACAACTGCTTATGTCGTGATGGTGGTGTAGCAATAGCTTTATATTTAGACCATGGATCTTCCATCTCCAAGCGAGACTGCCTTTGTAATTGTGCACGCCTTTGTTCGTTTTCCTTTAGGGCATCCTTTCTTTCTTCTTTAACTTCAGTTGCCTTCGTTGGGAAAAAGCGGGCAAAGTCCCAGTCCTTTAGTAAAACTGCCTCATCAATGTCAGACTGCCTCTTATCACTTTCGGTACTTTCTCTCTGATGTTTGTCAAACATGTCCGGTACAAAAAGTAGATATAAATAATAGGAATACAAAAAAGAACATAAAAGTTAGCATCAATGCTCACCAATCTTACTTTGGCGTGAAAAACCAACCAAAAAAAATATTAAACTGCCATATATTATCTAGTCCATTAGCTTACATTGGACTCTCAATTCGTGAGTTTGTTGTTTCAAGTAAGCCACACACAAACAGCACGTATTATAATGCCACACAGTAACAGAACAGTTGCTAAATAAATTATCTATATAGTATTGGAATAACTATTAGCAGCAGTTTTGTTGCAATAATAATAATTCTGTAGGCAATGCAATGTTAACAATTTCAGCAAGGAGGATATTGAATATGAGTTGACAATGACTTAGCATCAATGTTTCATGATGAACTCTTGTATGGGATGAGGGATCGATGACTACGCGTAAGAACATAATTTAATGGTAAATAAAAAATGATGATTTATCAAAATAATATTGCAAAAAGATAAATGGACTCTGCTCTGACTATTTTGTGTAAAACATGAGTACTATCATTTGTGTAAGAGTGTAATTCAATGTAATATGATAAAAGAAAACTGTATCTTGTGGGTTGCTTGTCCTCGTTATAACACAGAATCTTTATTTTCATAAGCCACACACATGTTATGCAAAAAAACATTTACCCTTGCATATATCTATTCGTCTTGCACTATATGTATGACTAATGTTGCCACATACTTTTATGAAGTTGAAATAAAATTACTCACTATGTACCAAAACAATAATAAAGTGGCAACAATCAAGATGCATTCATCTTCCATTGCTAGATTTATAATATGATACTGGGAACTGAGTATCAGAATAAACAGTTAATTTAAGCAAGAGGAGTTCCCCCTGACCTAAATACTGTGACTATCTAGCAATGCAAGGGTATAAACTATAGAAAAAATAAACTAGAAACAAGAAAAGATACAACACTCCTTTCTAATGACGATCAATTTCATCATTTTCATTACATTAGAAGATACAAATCGAAATTAAATGATGTTAATGACAAATGTGGAACTGTTAAATGCCAGCCCTAGTTATACGATGATGGTTTGTTCATAAATTTGACAGATCTTAAAACTCAACACATACTGCAGTTTATAACCCACTCCCTATTATAATATAATACCACATTAGCATATAATAGGGATAGGGTTTTCCATCTGTTGATATTGGCTGCTTAACTTCCCTAGCCGCCATTTACGACAGCCGCCGAATGGTAAGGCGCGGCAGGTGTGCTCTAGTCACTAATTAAATATTTCTATAATATGAGCAGTAGCAATGAATGTTAGTGAGCTTACCCTTTTCATAACAAGTGTGCGGTCAGACGGTGCGTGCGTGTCATCGTCGTCAGGGGTGGGGGGCAATGGTCGCGTGGGTGCTCCACCGCCCGACCCTCCCCCGTCCTCGGATACAGCGCTCAACCCCGGCCTGTAGCAGAACTCGGGACTGACAAGCAAATCAAGAAGGGACGGGACAGGAAAAAAATAAACAACCATGGGTGCAACCAAAAATAATATGCAAAAAAAAAGAAGAAAATAGCCATGATTAGTAGTTTTGTTAATGAGTAAAAAAAACATGACATGAATAACATTACTAACAAAAACAAGGGAGCAAAGACATTGTATGTGCTTTGTGACCGATTCAGAGCTTTCTGAAACAGGCCGCTCGCAACTGCCGCCGGTAGTCGCTTATCCGTTGTCCTAAGTGAACGACAAACGCGACGCGACACGAAAATATCAAATAGATATAATAGTAATAGGTTGTATGTAGTTATGGCCTACGTTGTCGCCTAATATGAATGCGACGAAACGTGATTAAAGTATTAGCCGCAATACGTCGCGTCGCTCACCTAGGACAACGGGTCAGTTGAAGCTGTATTAGAGAATCCAGGAATATTGGCAGGTGACAAAAGTGGTAAATATGCGCGATCTAATAACGTATTAGGTATATAGTTGTCGACAAATATCTTGGATCTTGGCAAACTAATGCTAATGATTGTAACATCGACACAGCACGTGGGCAAGGATAGGCTGACTTGACTCGGTTTAAACAATCGCTCTCTCACTGCCCTAATTCCTATTTGATAGCCAAAGAAACCTTTGCACACAAAATTGCCAAGATGCTTAGCAATAACCATACCGTATTAGAACAAGATCAGGCTTATTCAATTTATAGGCTTATAAATGCGAATGTATTGAGCATTTTCATTATTAATTTCTTTTTCAGCGAAATTTCCTAAAGAGCACCTACGAATTTTCCGGCCTCTGGTTTAAACTAATACTTAGTTATGGAGATTCGTTAATATAATTATTAAACTAGCAAACAGGATTTTTAGACTATGCTCGAGGGCATTACAGAAACAGATGTTAAATGTGGGTAACTGAACTTACAGTGGTTTGGGCGGGTCGCTCGCTAGCAGGGTACCGTCGTTGCGCACTCGCCCCCCGCTGTCTTCTGCGTCGGAGTCACTGTCAGAGTCATCGAAAGCTGGCTCTGGCGCGTTCCTCTCTATTGGTGCAGCTAAACAAACAAAATTAAAGAATCAAATTATTTGTGAATGTGGAAAATGAGAAGTTTAGTACGAGCGGGATTCAAACCTGCGTCCCTTTCAATCTGGGGTAGTGCTCTAGACCGCTAGCCACTGACCGGCGGCCATTCCCAATCCCCAGTGACAGTTGTCGACGACAACTGTGACGTTACGTCAGCTTTTTTTCACGAACACGTATTTTAATGATTACGACAAAAATGAATTCCTCTAAGTCTTATTACTTGTCATTTATATTTGTTTGGTCTTGGTAGTCTTTATTAATTCCATATATAACGTTTTTTCTATACAATAATTTAGCTAAGTTAAATAAAACCAAACCTTGTCCATTGGTTGGTGCACGAGGTGGTCGATTAGGCGGCTCGTTACTAGAAACGACCCCAAGCTCGTTAAGTTGCGCTGCCAATTTATCCAAGTCCTTACAAACAAAAAAGAACGTTTTAAAACCACAGCAATGCAAACCACAGCAATGCATTATAAAGTTTTTATTTCTTTTTTAATATATAAGCGTAAAAATGCAACCAAAATTTCCTACCTCAGGCCTTCTCGGTGGAAGCTGCAGTTGCAGATTAAATCGGATGTGCAAACAAAGTTAACAGCGTGACATGAAAATAAAACAATAAAGCCAATAAAATTAATATTGATTATAAACTAACAACATGTAAAAGATGAGCATATTTATGCAAAATGTGTATGCATTAATTTGCAATCAGACTTTTTTTTAAATAAAGCAGATAACATCATTACCAAAGTAAGAAAACGCCAAACAAAGCCCTAACCCGCCAATTCCCCTCTTATGAAGGCTCGTCATCAAGTGTGATATTTAATTACATTGGCAGAGAAAGAAAAGAAAAACGTCACAATTTGCACTAAATTATTTTAATGGATTTGGACTTTTCGATTATTGTATATTAATTAAAATGTTTCCAATGTTTTCAAGCATTCTCATGAAAATTAATTTCCAGCGCCATTTTAGCACTTAACACAAGACAGTATTTGTAATAAAGTAAGCACTCATACAAGTATAGACTATTAGTGTGTGAATTTGGAACTTTATGTAAAGAAAGACTAACAAGATAAATGTTAAACGCTTCTGTAAAATTCTAAAACAATATGTAGTAGTGTCTAAAAATGCAATAATTACATATTTCTTAGATTGATAAAGGAAAAAGTATATTTATAGATACTGCAAAGCCTGTATATTTATGTAGTGGTAAAGCCTTATTTGTCTCAGCACAAATGGGCTGGCTCGACTGGGGAAATACCACTGTCTCACAGAATGTCAGCGTGAAATAACAGTAGATATTGCTACTGTTGTTTCGTGTGGTGAGTGAGAGCATAGGGGCCCTAACTCCCCTTTTATTATCATTCCTCATGACTTCCTACCCCTTTTCTTGGACTTGGAACGCGCGAGGGATGCCCCTGGTGTTGCTATCGTCTATAAGCTACTGTAACCTCTTACTATCAGGTGAGCCATACTCTTTTTTGCCACCCACTTAGTGTAAAAAATTGAAGTCATTGTCTGCGTCTGAACCACCCAACGATTTAAACATTTTATAAATGGAGAATTTGAGGGATTTATAAACAATTATCACCCGTGCGTTGGCAACTCTGGGGAAAGGGAGAGGAAGTGGATAGGAAAAGTCGTAGTGAGATGAGAAGGGAAATAGGAACATTTTGATTTGTATTTTTTAGCACTTGACATGCTCAGCAACTTTAAAGAATAAATTATTTGTGAATGTGGAAAAAGAGAAGTTTACTGCGAGTGGGATTCGAACCTGCTTTCTAAAAAACACTAAACTAAATGTAAACTTCTCTTTTTCCACATTCACAAATAATTTGTTCTTTATAGGAAGTTAATAGGGGCCTCCCTATTAACACCGCCTGGTGAGGTGGTTTGGAGCTCTAGCACTCTCACTTACCACACAAATCAGTAGGAGTACCTACCATTCCTCCCTGACACCCTCTGTGAGAGAGGAGGTTGGTACTTCCCCAACTCCATTCAAGCTGGCAGAAACAAGACTTTAACGCGAAAATAATTATATATTTAATTAAGATAAAATTATTCTCACCATAGGTTTGAATTTGGGATATGATCCGCGCTGTGGAGGCTGCGGTCCGCTTGCAGGTGGAGTACCGTTGTTCGAGCCCGAGCTGTTTGATGAACCGGATGACTTTGGTGTGGGTGGCAAGGGCCTGCAAAGTATTATAATGCTGTTCTTAGTAATAGACAAAATGTTACCTTAGTGTAATTTCAAGTAAAAGTTCTTAATGAAATATGCACTTGGCAATGCATCTTTAAGTAGCACTGCTAATTTTTATTATTTCTTGCGATTTTTTGGTGAATAGGAAGGTTTTGGTTATAATTCACCAGACATAATGCAAGGTATTCTTCAATTGAACAAAGGGCGAGTTTACAGCACAGCAGGCGTGCCAGGGCGCTGTGGTCCTTGTCTATATTGTTAAATACTCTAGTGATCTATTTAATACCAATCATCTATCTACAGTTAATACTATAATTTAGGTAAAAAGGTTTAACAATACTAGTCTAAATCTATATGATGTTTAATGTGTACTCATTAAACATTAATTTAACATCCAATCGTAATTACTTAACAGTAACGGTTTTTAGACAAAAGTAGGTATCCAAAACTAAAAAATGCGTATCGTACAAAACTGAGTCTATATACATTTTACTGAGTATATTTACACACGCAACTAATTCACACTGCACACAAAAAATACCAAGACCCTCTTTATTGACGCTGAAGCTAGTGTAGTAGTGTTATACTTGCCTATATCTATTAGGCTGTTGTGCCTGTGGGTCTGGTACAACAATCAGTCTTTGTGGAATAGAAGGTCTCGCTGGCGGCCCTGGTTCTATGTGATCAAACATACACAAAATGTTAATGAACGTCACATAGTTATTGAAAATAACACATAATATTGTTAGAATGTTATGCTACCTGGTATCTCCTCACGCTCCTCGCGCTTACTGTTGCGCTTCGGCGGAGGCTGCGGTTGAGGAGCTTCGGCCGGTCTGGTTAATAAATAATAACGTTACTTCCAAGTTAATCCTCTGCATACTTTCACAATATTTTCATACAAACGTAATCATACACCAATAATTTATTTAAATGTAGGTATAGAACATTTTTAAACTAATCTTGATATAACAACATGTATCATTGAGTGGAATAGTGGCCTAATTTGTATCTTTAAAACTAGAGAAAATGCAGTGGGTTGTTTTTAATTGCTTTTGATGGCTGATGAGCTGCGGACCGCCTGATAGTAACTGGTAACAGTCGTTTACGAAGTCAGCAATACTAAGAACACTGTCAAGCCGCTACTAATTTCATTTCACGTATGGGAATTGAAGATATTGCAGTAGGAACATTTTTCCCATCACACCGAAACAAGATATCGCTATTACTGCGAAATTAGCCGGCGTCCCAAACCTCCTTTCTGTCTCCTATGTCTTCCCTAAGGATAGGCAATGCGTGAGTGATGCCCTTTGTATAGTCTACAGCAGGGGTGGCCGACCAGTCGATAGTGGCTATTAGTCCAGTGGTTTGCGGCCGGGCAAAAAATATAAACAACTGACTGCGCAAATTAGTAAAAATACTAGGTACAAATGCTCATAATATGTATAATGAACTATATATCAATTTAAAATTTCAATAAGTGTGTAATTGGTGATTGCACAGGGTTTTGTAAGTAAAAGTAGATCTTGGGTCTAATCAAGTTGATCACCCCTGGTCTACAGTGAAGGCTACTATCAAGATGGCATTATACTTGTTTTCCTTACACTATACTATTCTTATATAAAAAAGCGCGCAAAATTGTTCCGTAGTGTGGTTAAATTGGAGTACATTATATATCTCTTACACATTGACTTGGTAGTTTAAAAAAGTAGGCATGTTACACCATTTATGTGTAAATATTTATACTAAACGCGTAAAAAGATCTAGATTTTAACACTATTCCACTAAACATTAAATGCATTATATCAATTTTTTTCTATTAAAATGCTCAACATAATCGCTAATTACGTCTACATGAAAACTAATATTTAAGTGAGATTAATAAGCTATACAAATAAGATTACAAGATTAGTTACAAACCTGGGTCCTTCCTGTATCTGCTGGAAGTTACGACGGAGAGTATCACCTTGATGTGCAGCTGCATTGTGCACTATTGACGAGGGTTCCCCGGCGACTGCGTTCTCCTCCTCCTCTCCTTCAGAACCAGAATACTTATAATCCTCCCTCACTGAGTTATCCTGTTTACGTTTTTTACACCTATCTATGTGATCTTTAAGTTGTATCCTCACTTGCCTTTCTGTCGGTTGATCTCTAGAAGGCACATGGATTTAATATAAATATGAGACTTACGTTTCTGGATATAAATAAGACTGTTCTTTTATAATGGTAGCTTACCTTATAAATGCATGTTTCAAAAGTTGTTCTGTATAAGGCCTTTGGTGATAATCTTTTACTAACACTGTCTCAATGAAACTATGAAATTTTTTAGCCCATTTTTTCGACTTTAGGCGTGGTGGTGGGTTTCTGGAAAAGAAAACTTGATAATCAACTCATCATTATCATATATTTTGTAAAATTCTCTAAATAAGACGTACATTATTGTAGAATAATAATAATGTTTTGTTTATGTATATAATAATTTGTGTGAACTCGTAGTGACTATATATTTCTCTAGGTATAAGAATTTTCTGATCTCATCATTAATATACAACACAAGACTCATGACAATGATCTCTTTAATTTTTTTATGTAATGGTTATCTGTAAGCAATTTACTCCTTCAGCTATGAAAGGGATTTCATTTATCAATAAGGAGGTCATTCATTGTATGTAGGTAATTAATTTATTTGCAATAACCTGATTCCTTTATTGTTAGTTAACATACAATACAGATGTTCTATTTTATACTAGCTGCACCCTCAACTTCATCATTTACTTGTTTTTTCTGCAGATTTCTCATTACTTTTTCAAAACAAAAGTAGCCTAAGTTACTCCTTACGAAATCAGCTACCTGAGAGTGAAAATCCCGTCCAAATAGGTCTTGTAGTTCTGGAGATTAGCCAGAACAAATAGATGAGTCACAAACTTACAATAATGTTTTGTTATAGGTAAACTATATACCCTCATATGCCTTTAGTAAAGAGATGTTATTTAGACATTACAAACAGACACTTCAATTTTATTTATTACAGATATCTCCAAACACCACAGGACCACAGGGAGTAACAGATGTTTTATAATTATAGCCTACCTTGGAATAAGAAAAAGAGCTCGCATGGGATGAAGATCACAGAGGGGTGGTTGACTCTCAGCCATCTCGAGTGCAGTAATTCCGAGAGACCATAGATCAGATCGATTATCGTATGTGGCATCGGGATTTTCGTCACACGCGATAACTTCTGGTGCCATCCAGTATGGGGTGCCGATAAAGGTGTTCCTTCTACCTATAGTCCTATCCAGCTGTGCAGATACTCCGAAATCCACTGAAAACACACAATTAATAAGTTTGTGGTATTGATTTGAACTTTTCACTTAAATTTTTCAACATACCTAGTTTGACTTCAGCATTGTCCGTAAGTAAGACATTTTGTCCTTTGATATCACGATGAATTACTTTATTAGAGTGTAAATAGCTGAGCCCTCTAAGTATTTCTCTACAAATGTATGAAATCCATTCCTCCTTTAATGATTGCCCTTTAGTAGTCTTAACCAAGTCTGTCACAGATCCTAGAATATGACACCGTTATTAAAACAAACATTTATAAGAAACAGTGGAAATGGAAAAAGCTTATAGTTTTCCTGTTCTACAAAGCTTAGTAACTACAACAAAAAATTATGTGTTAATATTAATTTTATAGTATTACTCATTATGTATTAACTGCACAATGACACACCTGCACCGCAATACTCCATGACCAACCATAATTGGTCATCCTTCCCCGGTGGACTCTTTTTAATAAAAGCGCCATAATATGTAGCAATGTTACGGTGGTTTGAATACTTTTTCAGCACATTTATCTCTAATTTTATCTCTTCCTCTTCATCTTGTGTGACATCCATAACTTTGATAGCTGCCAGTTGCCCCGTTTTTGTGTGACGTCCCTAGAATATTTAATTACATGTTTGAATTGTTGTCACAATCATATGCATTGATAATGTCATCAACATAATTAATTGCAGATTGTAATTGGTACCACACAACTACTCATAGAATTAATGTTATCAAACATGAAAGTAATGTTGTGTGTATTAAAAGATTTCATTGCTCTTTTAGAATTAATAGTGACTAAAGCCACTTCACTTGGTGATATGTTAGTGACCTGACATGTTTATCAAAATAGACTCACATAGGAAGCAACTGTTTCCTATGTAAAAACATACATCTGTGTGGCTTTTCTCATACCCATTCACTCTCCTAAGCCAGTATTGCAGTTTGATATGCAGCATGCACTTAGATGTGCCTCTAACAATGAATAGTAAAATTAAAGTAACTTATATGCAAAAATCTTGAGCTGTAAAATTTTGATTATGAAGTGAAAATGAAATGAGTCATTATAAGGTATATTATTCGATATATACAAATTTGTTATCAGAGAGTATATTTTTTAATATTATAAAGCTGAAGAGATCTGTTTTGTTTGGTAATTCACTTAGTTGCAAATTTATAGATTAACTAGTCTTTACCCACCGCTTGCTAGATTTCAGTATATTATATCTCAGGTTGCCATTGTAGTAGCAAGACCATATGTACAACAGTTTTGAGCTATCAAACAAAAAAAGGTAGAGCAAACAAAGAAATTAAAATTCTAAAAAATAATTGTTTTGTGTTGCAAGACACTTAAATATCCTAATATTGTACTTTTTTCTAAAATATAATTTAATGTACAAATATAGCTTAGACCTTAGCGTATAGTTCTGTTACAGCTTTATAATTATATATATATTTTTAAACCAAATGACCAAGTAGTTATAGTTATGCTTCAGAACAATATTAATAAGAAATAGAGTTGGATTGTTACTATCAATTTTTTATTAACAATGCTTTCTCAATGCTATGATTAAAGTATAAAGTCATTAAATATAGAGTACACCTTATACACCATAATGAAACTATCAAATTCAAAAATATCTTTACTTCATAGGCCTATTAAATAGCACTTTAAATCGTCAAGAATACACTAATAATTAACATGAGCACCTGATATCAGCCCTATAAAATCTGAATAAGAGGTATTTTGTGATATATTAATTAATTGTTGTGCCTGGATTTACTTTATAATAATTACTTATTATGTTTTGAAAATACAGAGCACACATCATACCAGTGTGTCAAATAGGCTTAGCTAATCATATACAAAGAGAAACTAAAAATAAATCAGAAGATTTATAATCATATCCATATGTATATTTAATGTTTTTGAATTTATTAAGTTTTTAGATTATGTAAACAATAATTTTTCCTCTAAATTTAAATTAAATTAAATACATCTTGTCTGAAATAGACACTAAAAAAATAATACGGATTTAAAAATTATGATATTGAGAGCACTGTCTGATGGATAGTAATGAAGTTCATTGACACAGAGTGTAACTCTTTAATTGTAATGCTTTCATTGGAGCCTATTACGTTAATTTTTAGTAATAAGACTTCAAGCATTGCACTGTGTATAGAGCATGAGGATTGAAATATTTTGAGCAACCAATGTAATAAGCAACATCGGTATATCGCCTACTATAGATTATTATGATGACTTATTTTGTTATTTAATTTATTCATCTACATACCTTGTAGACTTGTCCATATGTACCATTTCCAACAACTTCTATGAGCTCAAATATACCCGCAGGATCCTGAAATTATCGTTATGTTACAATAAAATCACCTAGAAAGGTTATTATCGAAATTTTATAGTAAACCTTCACTTTATGATTCACGCCCTGTGAGATCATTGCCCTTTGATTACTTTTTCTGCAAGATTTAGGTTTTCAAATAAGAAGTTTAAGAATAAGTTATTAACTCTGATTATTAATTTAGAAGCTTACCTTTAGTGCGCTGAGGTCAATGTCGTCCAATGAACAATTTACAGACGGTGCTAGTTGATGCGCCATTTTGAGTATATTGTCACACACGAAGACAAAGCACGAGAACCTCACATTAATATAAAAACTTTATAAAACACCTACTTTACGACATTGGCAGTGAGATTAGATTTTTTAATAATATCGTACAGTTAAACAATTTATAAAACTCATTGTTTACACTTAAAAATAAGAATACACAATTCGTAACGTCGCTCCCACACCCGGCAGGGATGCCAGATGAATAAAAAACAAGGTTGAGTTGAGCAGTGTTGCTATGGCAGAAATCTGAGCTGCCGTATTTCATATTTTAGAAAATTGCCGTATCTATACTTTAACCCCCTTATTAATAAACATTGTATAAGCTCCGAATAGTTATTCAGTGTTTTGTTCCGTTCTTTCAACATCAAACTGTCATATTAGTGACAAAGATATAACACTGTGTAACTATTCAAAGGTTATACAACATTTATTAGTAAGGCAGTATAACTTTAACAGAGCTTGCCTGTACATTTAAGATATTCGAAAAAAAATAATGTATAGCTATTTGAGCGTCTCTGAACACAAAACCATTTTTGTCTGTTTATTCGTTTGGGCGTCACGCAAAATCTAATGACCGCATTTTCATGAAGCTGTTGCTGATGTTTGGTAGCTCTTGAAAACAAAGACGTATATATTTTATCCCACTACTTTACTGGGAAGCTGAGATACCTATAACCTAAACAGTGGCGGAGCAAGACCTAAATTTCATGTGGGCAACATACATTTTGCGAGGCCCTCTGGTAACGCAAGAAGATGGGTTCAAAAAACAATTGAAAATTGTTATTCTTTAAAACATTAAAGTTAAAATGCCTCCTAAATTTTTAATTTAAAAATATAATGTTTACTTTAGTATTTTAAAATGAGTATAATACTGCTTTTTAAATGCAAAATTTTTGTTTTGCACGTAATAAAAACAATAATGTTTACTTTGTTACGAACACTCCAGATAGAGTGAAAAAATAACAAAATCGGTTCGGCCGTTTCGCAGTGATGGTACCACACACATACCTACAGAGATATACAGACACGTTAAAGTTATAACATCCATTTATTTGGGTCGGGAGCTAAAAAGACAAACTAAAGTGGAATTCTAGCTTAGCAAATCGGCAACACAACAGAAAAACATTATTAATTATAATGTACTACTATTTTTCCTTTAATTCGATATATACAAAAATATGCCGATATCATATATGCCAATATTAAACACAAAGTGAAAAATGTAAAATAGAAAATAACAGTCACGAGCAGGATTTGAACCTGCATCTTCTGGATACCGTCCAGATGCTTTGCCAATTCAGCCATCGTGACCCTTGCCCCTGACTGCTAATTTCGATAACACATTCATACTTAACGTCTTTGGGTGACGCCTGCACCATCTGTCGGAAGTATTTTCATACATTATACCGACCTAAACCGAGGTAAACTTCATTTTATAATTAAGATTTTACCTAATAATGACGCAAACCCTATAAAATCCGGGGGACCGGGCAGCAGCGTTCCCCTTCGTACTAATAACATCCTCTGCGATCGCCAACCCGCGTGCCCGCTTGGCACGCGGGTTAGCGATCGCAAGGTTATTATGGCAAAACACCCATTTTGGGGAGGCCTATGTCCAGCAGTGGACGATGAAAAGCTGATGGATGGATGGATGGATCCTCTGATGACATTAGTATGGACGAAGTTGAATGGGCGATTAGAAGTTCGAAAAATGGTAAGGCAGCGGGTATTGATATGGTGTATGCTGAGAGGATTAAGCTTGGAGGCTCATGTGTCTGGCAATCCTTCCTGGTGCTTTTCAATTTAAGTTGGAGCTCAGGAATGGTTTCCAAGGACTGGAGAAGTGCTGCAGTCCGCAGCTGACCTGCAAACCTTAGTCGACGAAATGACAGAAGATTGTAAGAAAAAGGGCCTATGGGTGAATGTGAGCCAAAACCAAAACAATTGTTTTTGCAAGAGGAGAAGCCACAACTGATGTTAGAGTATCAATAGTTAATGATGTGCTGAGCAAGTGCATCAATTTGTTATCTTATATACAAAGCAGTGCTTGTCCCAACGATATTATGTGGAAGCAAGAGTTGGGTATGCAAAAAATAGCACGAGAGTAAAATCAATGCGGTCGAAATGTGATCTCTGTAGAGAATCTGTGGAGTGAGGCTGATTGTCCGCATTCGTAACGACGACGTAAGAGAGCGAGCGGATATGAAAGAGAGTATTGGTGTAAAGATGCGAAAGGGAATGCTCCGATGGTTCGGACATGTAGAAAGAATGCCGGACTGATTAGGAAGTTATACAATGCGAAAATGGAAGAATGTAGGTACTGACCAAATCGGTCATGTATTGAAGGAAGGTGGAGCCAGGAGTCTCCGAAACCGACGGGCGTGTTTGAAGAGAATTATGTATGTTGAGAAAGCGAGCGATGTATGCAAGAATAGAGGTTTTGACACTTTGTTCTCTCTGCCTATATTATTGCCTATTATAAGTTCTAATTAAACATACCGGGCTGATCAACCGACCGACAATATCTTTTTGCATGTGTTAGGTTCTATTATTTCTATCCATCCATCCATCAGCCTTTCGACGTCCACTGCTGGAAATAGGCCTCCCCAAGAGAACGCCACAACAAACGGTCCTGTACCGACCGCATCCAACGGCTCCCCGCAGCTTTGACCAAATCTTCGGTCCATCTGGTGGGGGACCGTCCTACGCTGCGCCGTCTGATACGTGGTCGCCACTCGAGAACCTTTCTTCCTCAACGGTTTTCAGTTCGTCGAGCGATGTGGCCTGCCCATTGCCACTTCAACATGACAACCCGGTGGGCTATGTCGGTCAATCTCGTTCTCCTACGGATCTCTGTATTTCGGATTCGATCACGTACGGAAATACAAAGCATAGCCCGCTCTATGGCCCGTTGAGCGACTTACAAAAACCGACAATACGAAAACCGGAAAAACGGAAAACCGTTGAAATAACATATCAGCCTTGGATGTCTATTATCTAAGTCCACCCGTGATCATGAATGCTGTAAAGTATTCGAAACGTCGGGATAGTAGTAAAATCAAGTAAACGCGATAGATTCCGTAAACGTAGTTTTATTTCAAAATGTGTAACATTCGCGTAAATATCAGAAAGTATTGAATACCGTTTGGTTATTCTGAGTATAAAGTACGCTACCCTACTCGACACACTTTCAATCCTCTTCACGTTGCCTAGGAGAGAACTGCGACCGATATGCCCGACACCCCTTTGGGACTGGTGATCGCCCTCCCAGTGGAAGAGCAAGTTCCCAGACTGGAGGATTGTCGTGCCATCACCCTCTCTTCGGACTTCTGACAACCCTATAATGTCCCAGTGGATCTTGCTCACTTCCTCTTCCAGCTCGGTGATTCTCTCGTCAGTCCGAAGTGTCCGAACGTTGTGCGTTACCAGGGCTAGTGGTCGTTGTTTTTGGTAGCCTTGCCGCGACAGGAGGTTCTTCGTACCCCCTGCTCCACCGTTACCGGGCACGCTACCATTAGGCCACGGAATAGCGGAGCTGCCGTGACTGGGGGCCATTTTTTGTTGGCCGCTTTGGCGGATAGTGCCGTAATCGCCACGCTTGGCAGGCGGGTTGGCGATTGCAGTGGGTCTTAATTATACTCGGAGGAATGCTGCTGCCCACTCCCCCGGTGTTACCTCAGTCGACCTTACGACTCCCATGGGTGGAGAGGGGTAGGACAATTCTAAAGCCGGCCCCACACGGCGTCTATTATTTAGGTAATATTTATCTTTTAAAATAACGAACCACACTTATTTTCACTTTAAATCTGCCTGAAATACAAAAGACGAGAGGCGTGAAAATAACAAAAACAATGGAACAAGAAACTATTGTACTGGCACTGGCCAGCGGTGATTCCCCGTAATATGTAGTTACCACAAATGCTGCGGATTATTGACTTACAGCAAATTAAATTATTCGTGGTTTTACGCTGAATTAAATTTGGTGTAACTATTATTGTTTTACCACAAATAACATTTTTCGGCGTTTTAATCGCGTCCGAAAATTGTACTCGTCCTGCCATAAAGGTGCGAGGCCCCTAGGAGTGCGAGGCTGTAGGCGATGGCCCACGTCGCCCACGCCTTACGCCGCCTCTGAAGCTAAAAGTAACGCTCCGCCGCAGGCGAAAGCTAGTACTTACCTAAAAGGTAAAATACCAGAAAATTTTATATTAAAATTTTATTCTAGGTATTGCTTATTTATTTCTTCTATATAAAGGTCTGTTATCGGTTCTCTGACCTTAATTCACGTTTGTTATTGAAATTACTAATGTACACAACATATTTTAGTTTTCATACCCTACAATTTGTCTGAATATCTCTTCATCAATGTCTGCATAACAATACAGGAAATACAGAACCTGTAGAGCAAGAACAAGATCTTCAAGTTTTAGTTTTGCGGACGTATGTTGTTACATGAATCTTTTCTGAATACTTACATGAATCTTTTCTGAATATTTTGTCCGTGTGGTGACGGACTAAGAATACAAATGTCACCACCCCATTCTTTGTGTGTGAGTGTCCTTTATGGCGACTAAGGGAAGTAAGCAATTATCATCAATTGCATGACTGGTGGTAGGGCTGTGTGCCAAGTGGGAGTATTCACTTGGTATCGGGCCCGTGCGGGTTGGTACCACCATCTCCCGTGTGACCGGCCATGGAGCACATTGTTGAGTTTTGGCTGTAGCGTTTATTCTTTCATTTCATATCTGTGAAATGAGCAGCAGCTTGACAAAACTCTCGGTATATATGAGTCCATGAGCGACGGTCACCATTTACCATTAGATGGGTCGTGGCTCATCTGCCACTAAATGCCATAAAAAAAATTAATGTCGAAAATCGTCTGTTGATATTTGGTAAAGGTCAACTCGTTATTGTTTTTTTGATCATTTGTAACAAAAGCGAGACGATTACGATACGATATGCCCGGCTGTGTTCAAACAAGAAATGTATCAGTTTCTCGATGGGTTTAGAACAATATCAGAATCTGCACTTATTAAAAAGCTGTAAATGAGCTGTCTGTCCATATATAGGTACCTATACAAATTTGAGAAAAAATATAACTGTATTAAGTTATTCTTTAGAATATTTATCTGTTTGTTTGTTCGTACATCACACAAAAACTACTGAAAGGATATTGATGAAACTTTTTCACTAGATAGCTCTTAGTTAGACTTAAAAACTGTTATACGTTTTATCCTGATACCATATCGGGAACTTACTTACTTACTTACTTACTTATCACGCCATTTCCCTTGCGAGGTAGGCAGAGAGATCAGAGTGCCAAGAGGCTCTATTCTTACATACATCTCTCGCTTCCTCAACATTCATAACTCTCTTCATACACGCTCGCCGGTTTTGAAGACTCCTGAGTCCACCTTCCTTCAATATATGACCAGTTTGGTCTAGGTAGGTAAGTCTCGGTCTCCCCCTGTACCTACATCCTTCCACTTTCGCATTGTATATCTTCTTAGCCAGTCGCTCGTCCGGCATTCTTTCCACATGTCCGAACCATTGGAGCATTCCCTTTCGCATCTTTACACCAATACTCTCTTTCATACCTACTCGCTCTCTGACGTCATTGTTACGAATGCGGTCAGTCAGCCTCACTCCACAGATTCTCCGCAGAGATCGCATTTCGACCGCATTGATTTTGCTCTCATGCTCCTTTTTACGTACCCAACTCTCGCTTCCATATAATAACGTTGGGACAAGCACTGCGTTGTGTATTGCGATACGTGCTTTTTGGCTGAGGTGGTGGCTGTCGAGAAGTTGTCCCAATGCTCCGTTTACTCTATTTCCCGCATTCACTCTTCTTTCTACATCAGTGTTACCTTCCATCCCGACTGAATCCACATCCAAGATATACAAATTCATCCACTTGTTCTAGCACACCATTTCCTATTGCTACTCTAACGTCTGTTCTGGCTTCTTCTCTTTCAAAAACCATTACTTTGGTTTTGCTCACATTCACACGTAGGCCCCTTTTCTTACAATCTTCTGCCATTACGTCGACTAGGGTTTGCAGGTCAGTCGCAGACTGCGCTAATAGGGCCGCATCGTCTGCATATAGCAGCGAGTTAACCACTGAGTCGCCCATCTGAACTCCCACATTCATTTCATTCAACCTTTGTAGACATTTATCCAGATATATGATAAACAGTCTGGCTGATAGAACGCAGCCCTGTTTAACGCTGATATTGACGTCAAACCAGGGTGACATTCCATCATCCAACCGCACACAAGCTCTGCAGTCCATGTATTTGGACTGCACCGCTTGTAGCAGTCTACCGCTAATACCATACTCGGGCAAAATGTCCCAAAGTTCCTTTCGTACAAAAGTGTCAAATGCTTTCTCCAAATCCACAAAACTGCAGAAAACCCTCTGGCCTACAGCCAGATGCTTCTCCACAATGTTGCGCAGAGAAAACACTTGATCCATGCATCCTCGTCCACACCTGAAACCTCCTTGAGCCTCACACAAAAATTCATTAGACACCATCCTCATTCTCCTTTTAACATTCTTACCATACACTTTGGCTGCCAAACTGGTCAAGCTTATGGCTCTGTAGTTTGCACAATCATAACGTGAACCCTTGTTTTTAAACAAGGGCACGATGACTGCGCTTCTCCAGTCCCTGGGAACCATTCCTGAGCTCCAACATAAATTGAGAAGCATCAGGAAGGATTCCCAGACACATGAGCCTCCAAGCTTGATCATCTCAGCAGACACCATATCAATACCCGCTGCCTTGCCATTTTTCAAACTTCTATTCGCCCATTCTACTTCATGCATACATATATGTCATTAGAGGATGCCGGTACCGAATGCTGATCTGTTAGATCACATGTGGCACCAGTATCACCCTGAACATCCGCATACATATCTCCAAAATATTCACTCCATCGGCTTAACACATCTTGTGTTTGCGTAAGAATGTTTCCACCTTTAGACCTTATTTTATTCATTCTGAAAGCTGACCAAACACTCCGAGATTTCTTCACCTCCCTCCAGAAAAGTTTGGTGTTGCTCTCGAAGTTTTTGGTCAGCTTTCTTCTGCAATCATATTTGCTCTATCACGCTTCTCTTTCACTAAGGCTTTGGTGTCATTCTTACGTTGCCGGTATATTTCTTTCTTCTGTTCTTTCATACTTGCACTCAGGTTCAAAGAAGATACATAGTCCAGCCACGCTTTCTTCTTTTGGTCTACGGAAGCTGCTACTTCCGTATCCCACCATGCATCACCTTTTTCTTTCCTATGCTTCTTTAAGCATCCACATACTTCTTTCGCTGTATCTACCATACTATCTTTCAATACTCTCCAGCATTCTTCTATGTCAGATCCCGGCTGACTTGCCATTGTCCGCCGTTCACGGACACCCTCTACATACTTTGCTCTTACACTCTCTTCTTGCAACTTTTCAATCTTTATTCTTTCAAGCCCTTCGAAGTGGACACGCTCTCGCCAGTGTCTCCACTTTCTGAACAGACCACTAAATCTCGCAATAACGAGATAGTGGTCCGTGTCGACAGTGGGACCCCTGTAGGCTCTTGTATCCAGAATTTTACTTCGGATGCGACTGTCTACCAGAATTAAATCTATCATACTTCTCTGTTCATTCCTTCTCCATGTATACATATGGATGTCCTTATGTTGAAAAAATGTGTTTGACACAATAAGGTTTCTCTCCGCAATGAGCCTATCATGAAGACCCTGGTGACACCTAGTTTTATTCGGACTCATAGAAGTCTGGGATCAAGCAATCCGTAGTCTTTCATACCTGGGGCCAAGCGAGCGGACATCAACACCCCCACTCCCATGCTGGCCCGATCGCTCTGCGGTACACCAGACCTAAAACTTGAGATATAAAATCTAAAATAATCTAAATGCAAGGCTGTGACTGTAGTGGAACTGCGGGCTTGTAATAAAATACAAAATAGTATTGTATAAGTAACTCGAATCTTAACAACATCCACTGCGATCGCCAACCCGCCTGCCAAGCGTGGCGATTGCGGCATTATCCCCCATGACGCGACCGCTCGTTGTGGCGTTCTCTTGGGGAGGCCTATGTCTGAAGTTGAAAGGCGGATGGATGGATGGTAGCCTATTGACGCTAGTATGCCGTGTGGGGCCGGCTTGAGAATTGTCCCACCCCTCTCTACCCACGGGAGTCGTAAAAGCCGACTGAGGGAATACCGAGGGAGTGGGCAGCAGCACTCCCTTGAGTATTAACAACATCCACTGCGATCGCCAACCCGCTTGCCAAGGGTGGCGATTATGGCATTATCCCCCATAATCAGCACACAGTTCTCTTGGGGAGGCCTATGTCCAGCAGTGGACGTCGAAAGGCTGATGGATGGATATGTTTCCTAGTATCGCGTTGAAGTACTTGAAGTTGTTAACGCGATACTAGGAAAAAGGATAAACTATGGCCTGAAGGTAGTCCGATATGTATTCGGGCAGAGGAACAACAGGAACCAGAGGTTTTCTGATTTTCTAGAAACAAAAAAGCCTTAGAGAATTTATTCGTTCTTGAGGAAATACTCCAAAGCCTGATGAGAGGACGAATAGTCACAAGGCCCCTATTTTCTTAAAGTGGCCAGAGCCATATTTATACAGGTTATACGGCCCAGTAGATACCTATATGGTACCAACTCTCGCCTGAAATACGTCCACTTCTAAAATAGGTAGGCCCATTAAGTTTTTCCGCCCAGTGGGTCTAGCCAAGTCGCATTCTATGATCGCTAACGCTAATAGAAAACTATTAAAATGTATGGAAATTTGACATCTCTAACGTTAAGTCAAATTTCCATACATTTAAATAGTTTTCTATTAGCGTTAGCGATCATAGAATGCAACTTGGCTAGGCCCACAGGTCTCTGACAGGCAAAGTAGATACACCACTAGTGCACGCAAGCAAAGACAAAAATTAAAATTAAAATGGCTTAGAGATCCCTAAGTACTTACCCTAATACCATTGATTTATTAAAAAGGGAAGATACACAATCAGGCACGAAAAGTGTCCACTATCAATGAGTGCAGATTACGCTTTCCTGCACTACTTTCGTTTAGTACCTATTATTTCGACGCGCGAGTAGACAAAGCGTGTCAAAATGTCTAATTGTTCGATGAATAAATGCCGAAATAGTGCATTAAAAGTACAAAAAAAGGATGGCGTTTCTTATTTTCGGTAAGTATTAATAGACAGTATTTCTATTTCATACATATTTTGTTGCTTTAGAGTCGCATTTTTTAATTTTTCAATATATTTTGTTTCAAATTATCGACGATGGCCCTGTATGAACCAGTCAAATAGAGTATGTATTAAAACAAAGGCAGTCTCGAACTATGCTCATACTTCAACGCACTTTGCTCACTTTGATCGCATAATACGACCAACTAGTCTGTGTAATACGACGTTCTCGGTTCTAAAAACGAATAGACTCACCTTGTTGAATGTATTTTTTTTATTTATATTAAGTAATTAGTTGACATTGTTTTATTTACAAAGTTTTAATATCAATAACATCGTCATTTATATGATGATTTTTATTTTAGTTTTCCTAGGGACCCAATCAGATGATAAAGCTTGCTCTAAATTATTTATAAATACGTATTCTTTTTTTTAAATTAAACGGCGAGCGAATATGAAGGGCACAACTAGTATTTTATAAGATGATCATTTAAATTGTTGAATTTATGGCTTTTATGCTTCAATAATGAATGTTGTAATGTTGTATTATGTATAAATTATGGTTTCACATACTAATAGTTTTAAAAGTTTTTGGTGGTCTATGTTATGAAGAGTGAAGATGAGCTAGTGAAGATGAATATACTGTATATAATAAAACCGAGGAGATAATAAGACGAGAACAGCGTATATGTGGTCAAAAACACAACCAAGACCTATTTGTGTTCCTTAGTTTTAAAATGTACATTTAATTTAAATATATTTTCTGGTATTGATACACACTCCCTTCAACAACCTGCTCTTTTTAATCATAAAATTAGTCTTATAAATGCTATTATAGAAAAATTTATAGATCTTAGTTTACATTATATCACAAAAAAAATCAACAGAAAAGTTGAAATCTAATACAAAAAGACAACTCCACAACAAGCTTCATTTATTTCAAGGAAATAGATTTACTTACTACTGTATATTGTCAATGTTTATTATGACGCCATTCATCTAGACTAGAATAGACCCGGGTAATACTAATAATATTAGAATTACTTAATATTAAAATTACTATATTGGGAATAAAAACTAACTACTTATGTACAACTGGCGACAGTTTTGGACGTTTTGTTTCTTCGAAACTGTGAATCTAGAGTTTAATATCAATGTCTAATACAGAACTTTTTTATAAATACAAAGACAGCTCTGTTACCTACAGTTTTTTAAATAGTAGATATATGTAGCTAAAATAAATAATAATAACATAATTAGGAAAAGTAATAAACTATGTGGTATCTAGTTTATCGTTCTAATTTAGTGCTGAAGTTTATCGCGAGATGGCGCTGCCTTTATGCTAGCTCTTTCACTACTAGATACAGCACGGTAACGATGTGAGGGTTAATTTTGTCCCATTATTTTTAATAACTCATAATTTTAATTTAGCTTTGTAACCGAATCATATCTAAATAAGTAGTAGGTAGGTGTTTAAGTAGTAGACGACATCGCGTATGGAAGCTAGAATATAATTTCACGCGCTTTAATATCTTCTTCGTAGTGGGCTAATATCCAATGACACTGGATGCCGTGACTAAAATCGGTCTGGAGATTATAATTCTACGTTCTACATTTGCAAAAAAAAATAATTAATAAGCTTTCTGGAGATCGAATCTTTTGATATTAAACATCTATTTGTAATAATAGTTTTCTGAACTGAAAACTTTGAAAAACAAATAATCTTTATTTTTTACTTCAGTCCTAATTCCTACTCTATATCTATAACTATTACACATCCATATCTACATAGGTACATACAAAGTAAATATAACCACTACGTTTAGGTACCTAAATAGACTTAGGTACGCCTGTTTCCCAGAGGGGTAGGCACAGGCAAAGAATTTCCACTTGCAGAATGAACGGAAGGAACGGATCCATACTCACCTCTTTCGACTCTACTACTCTCATTACATTCTTCAAACATACACGTCAGTTAAGAATACTGGGGCGCCGTAGGCGCGAGTACCTGCGCCTTATGCCGCCCTAGCCAAGGCGGCAGGTGGATTGACTGGGAAATGTTCGCCCACGGGGCCTCCCGCGAATGTACGACGCTCTGATGTGCAGAAGCGTCGCTCAGGACAGGGTACCCGAAAGGGTAAGCCGCTGGCGGACCACTATAGTAATATCTGCCAGTTCCAGTGCTCCACCAATACTGGCAGAGAGACGGCACAAAGTAAGTTTATTTAGCGGGTGAGGGCCCTACTATCCTGTTCACTGCCCCGAACAACAGGGTGTGCGGTTTGATACATTTTTACCGGCGTTAACAAAAAAGGTTAAGATTAGATTTAAAAACTGGTATCTATAGGTACCTAAATTATCTCGCTACTCTATAGGAAACTTTTTTCTGTTAAGGCGGCAAAAATGTCTCTATCTAGGAACCTTGAGATACCAGAATAATAAATAAATTAGCTTTTGCCAAAGCGAAGCCACATCCAAGGGCTAGTCTATACAATTATAAAACTGAAACAGAGTTATATCTGTACATTAAACATAAATATTACGGTACACTGTGGTGTAGTCGGTAGTGTAACTCCGTGCACGAGGTCGTGGTTTCAATTCCCACTCAGGACAATTATTAGTGTGATGAACATAGATAATTATATTGCGTCTGGGTGTTTTTCTGTCTATTATATATATTATATATATCTGGTACTCATAGCACAAGCGTTAAGTTTAGTTTGGGACCAGAGGACGTTGTGTGAAATGTTCCTGATTATTTATATTTGAGAAAAAAATGGCTTTATTAAGCTGTGCGAGATTAAACCCAAAATTATTTTTTACTATTTTTGTCTCTTTGTTTGTTCGCTCATCGCGCAAAAACTACTGTATGGATTTTTATGAAAATTATATTTTGTTTTAAGTATAGCTTTTGATCAGACTTAAAAACGGGTAAGTATACATTTACCTCATAAATTGTTTGTTAAGGCGGGAAAAAATATACCTAACCACACACCCCGTCGTTTGGAGCAACGAACAGGGTAGTGTGGGGCCCTCACCCACTAAAGAAACCCGCCGTGTGCCGTCTCTCCGACTGTATTGGCGGACCACTGGAACTATGTTACATTACTTTAGTGGTGTAACGGGGGAACCTAAGATATAATCTAAAACCTCGACTACTTAGAAATATTATAAATGCAAAATATTGTGAAGATCATGCATATTTTTCTATGAATCATGTTAAAACGACCACCATACATTGCTTTTATATATTTATTATACAGACGAGATAAATCACACGACATGTTTATTGAATATAGCAAGTTTCTGTGACAGGGTTATAACTGATCGTAGCACCCGCCATCGACGTACGCGTATTGAGGCCCGACAAATCACAACTATAATCGGTCGCAATGCCATCTAGCGACGTCATGTTGAGATTATTCTTTATAATATCACTGTTCCATATTAGCTTCCAATGACGTCTGCACCTTTTTTACTCTAGGGAGTACAATAAGAAGAGGATAGGAAGGATAATAAGGAGGGGGTTTAGGCCTCCTGCACACACTCATCCTAAGAAACACAAAGAGTAGATACCTACCGTTGCCTATCCATGCTGAGACAAGCAAGGCCCATTCATGCTGGGATAAGCAAGGCTCACTGGGATATGGGATTAGCAAAGACCCTTTCCGCTACTGCAAAGGACGTAAATACCATTTTGGGCAAATTTACTTTTTGATGGAGTCATACTTCGTTTTTGACGCTCTTTTGATCTATGTAGGTATTTCAATTCGCGCTACAGTGAAAAAAATGGTTTTTACTACCAAACATTTTTATAAGGCTAAGCATCACTTTATCGCTAAACTAAGTCATAAAACACATATATTTTACGTTACGATTGTCTGATTGCTGTAACTATAAACATAATTATTTTTTCAAATGAAAAATGGGGTAAAATCCGATAACAAAACAAATTGTGATTTATGCCCTACAAAAATAAATAGTGCCATCTCTTGACGTATCTCACAAAGGTTGCGACAAGTAACATATACGTGGCTGTTGTAATATCTGTAAAGCGTTCAACTTAAAGCGTATATCGACCCTTTCCACTACAAAGGGCGTATCTCCACATCTCATACTTTCGGCAATCAGCAAAAAACGAAAAAAAAAAACTTTCTTACAAACTCTTTTGTTTTTGTAGTTATAAAAATGAATTCCAGGAAGAAAGTTCTTAAATTTTGGCGGTCCTTCACATCATTTTATGTATTAATTATTAAGTATGTGCAATAGTAATTAAAGAAGTTAAAATGGAGTTACACCCCTGAAAACCTGAAAAAAATGCAATTACAACCCATAATTTTATAGCCTAATAATAAACGTCTGCAGTAAGAACCAGTTAAGTACCAGTTTATTTAATTTTTACTTAGCTAATCATTATTTATTAAAGATAACAAATAAATCCTTTTTAGATTTAAAATTTATTGCTTATAGAGTCATTGCATTATTAATATTAACAGGGTGTATTTACATATTTTGCAAAATAAAAGTTTTTTACAACTATACAAATTACCCTTGTATGTACATAACTGGTTCTTACTGCAGACGTTTAATTGTCAGGCTATAAAATTATGGGTTGTAATTGCAATTCTTCAGGTTTTCAGGGGTGTAACTCCATTCTAACTTCTTTAATTACTATTGTACATACTTGTTATTAAATGAGGTAAAAGACCGCCAAAATTTAAGAACTTTTTTTCTGGAACTCATTTTTATAACTAAAAAAACAAAAGAGTTATGTTATAAAGTTTTTGTTTTCGTTTTAGCTCATTGCCGAAAGTATGAGATTTGGAGATACACCCTTTGTAGCGGAAAGCGTCGATATTATAATAGTTCAGCGAATATTTTGATTGTTTAGTAGTGCTTCTCAGTCTCTTTGCAACAAAATACGTATTATAGATATGCTCTATCCATCAAGAGATCTCAACCGTTCTTGTCACAATATTCCCAGTTACTCGTATTAGCGATTGAAAACTGACGGTATTTTGTAATGCAAGATAGTTTGACCGTCTATCACTGTACTTAACGAGCATATATTGCACAGATTGCGGGGTGGTTTTACCAGCCTCCCTTCCGTGTGTTGTGGGTTCGATTCCCACGCAGGAAAACTCTTTGAGTAATCCACAAATGGTTGTTCTAAGTCTGGGTGTACTTTGTGTCCGTGAAAATGTATGTTTGTAAAGTCCCCCGCAATACAAGGATTATTCTTTAGTGCAGAGTGTTCTATTTGTTTCAAATATACTTCACTAAGTAGTGCTTTCACGGCAAAATTTGCCATTAGTTAAGAGTCCTATAACAAAATTACATTCTGCAGTATTAGCTAATTACGCACGGCAACGACTCCATCGATATCACGTATCCACCACACTGTGTTGTCGCTGTGACTAAGCAATCTTGATCTTTATTCTATTATTGAATTATTGAAAGTGTATTATTGGTGAAATAACGCACACTCACATACTCATCAAGAAATCTCCAAAACTATACATCTGTTTTTTTAAGACCACTTTTTTTTTCCAACACACCTCGGCATTCGGGGCAACGAGGCAACAAACAGGGCCACTAAAGAAACCCGCCGTGTGCCGTCTCTCCGCCTGTGTTGACGGACCACTAGTCCTGTGTTGGATTATTTCAATGGTTTAAGACCACACCCTGACCTTTGGAATAATCCTTGTATCGCGGGGGACTTTACCAACACAATTTTACGGACATAAAGTACACCCAGACTTAGAACAAACATTTGTGGATCACACAAAGAGCTGTATGGGAATCAAACCCACAACACTCGGGTGGGAGGCCGGTATCTAAACCCCTCCGCCATCTGTGCAGTCAATTGACTTGAAAGCCATTATTCTTTCCTAAAGGTAGACACCCTCTATTCTTAGAGGAGGTTTTAGGGAGTTCTCTCCTTATTGGAATAAAACATATTCTATGTGTTTATCCCATAGACATAGCGTAGCGAAAAAAATCCTACGCCTATGGTTTATCCATCCTTTATCTGTTTACCAATTTTCATTCAAATCCGTTTTGCCCAAAGTACATGTGGCAAAAATAGCTATCATATGGTTATTTATTCTTTTGGGATAAAAAGTATCCTATGTGTAATCCAGTGTCTTATCTATTTACCTAATGTCGTTCAGGCAAGATTGCAAGACAAACATTTAAATATCAATAGGTACAAACTTTGCCTTTTTTGCACGTGTGAAAGAAACGTAAATCATAATGCCTATTTTTTTTTTTTTCATAAAATAACTTTTCTAAAAAAAAAACAGGTTACATAGATGACTATTATCAAACCAAAGATGGTCAACTGTTACTGATGTATACATATAATTATACAACACAGTATTAAATGAGCTTAATATACTAATTATTGAAAAAGTAATCGTAATTATTAGACAGTACTGTCTGCTACTAAACTTTAAAGGCAACTTTTATAATTTAAAGGATTCTTGCCGTTTCCTATGACTTCGTATTTGTAGACTAGACTAGTAATCGTAATTATTACTGTCTACCATTTTAGTTATTTAAAGACAAGTTTTATAAATTTAAAAGTATTCTTATTAGAAACTAGCCATTTCCCACGACATCATATTCGTGGACTTCAGTTTTATCCATGATTTATCAAATGAATATTTTTTTCTGAGTTCCGATTAAAATCAAAGACAGCCCTTGTCTGACTCTACCAAGATCTATCTAGCCGTGAAAAACGTATCAAATCGAATCAGTAATTTTAAATATGTGCGCTAGCATATAATATCAGACAGACAGTCGTTGTTTTGTGTTCTATTAACTTTCTCTTATCGTTCCCTTTCCATTTTTGATACATACTTTTCAGTGTACAGATAGACCAGATTCGACGGTTATATTTATATACTACCTGTTACCCGCGACTTCATTCGCGTGAAATGATGTTTTATATATTAGCCGGAACAAACAGACACCCAAACTTAAAAAAATGGTATTTTGAAATAGGTAACATACCTTTTTTTTTGTTAAGGCGGGAAAAAATATTCCTAACCGCGTTGTTCGGGGCAACGAACAGGATAGTGTGGGGCCTAAAGAAACCCGACGTGTGCCATCTCTCCGCCTTTATTGGCGGGCCACTGGAACTATGTTACATTCTTTCGGTGGTTAGGTAACATACCTACGCTGTTATTTAGACATTACAAACAGACACATTAATTTTATTTATTTTATTAGATTACCCAGTATCAACCTGTAATATAAATACATCACCATTTGGCATATAATTGAGCCCTAGACAATAATAAAGTAGAATGGACATCTAGTACTTGTACCGTACATAAAATTTCACTGGTAAGGTCTGATGCTGTAGAATTTCTACTCTAGAAATTAGGACATAGACTTTAATTACATATCTTTTGATGGGTTGTTAGTTCATTATAATTACGATTTCAAAATTGAAGATACTTATGGTTGTGTATACCGGTTACTAGCCTAGATAGTTGACTCGACACGACGTGTGGTGTTGCACAAACCCAAACTAAAATTATTGACTAGATATTATAGAAGTAAAGTATAGCCGTGGTGGTACGTGCGCCCGCGCGGCCGTGCATACCGAATCGTAAGATCAAAGCACGCATAGGTAGTTACTTTACCTACTCCAACACCCACACGCGCGCAGAGCTCGGCACGTCACGTAGTGCGTCAGTGTGCTCGGTGTGGACGCACACAGGCACACATATATGTATACACCAATAAATGTATAATGTTAGCAAGACACAAGCACGGCGTACGGTACTATTTGTTCGGGAGGGAGGTTGGAGGCACTCAAACAAGCGAGGGAGAGGCTGTGTTGGCGCTGCCAGCCAGTTTACCGTTGCGAGGCGCGTTGTGCGGCCGAACGCTGGACCGCCACCCGCGTGCCGCCGGCACCCCGAAGCTCTTCCTTGTCCAAGCTCATCCCGGACTGTACCAGGACTATACGGACTAAAATACCCTAGTGCTAACTTGCTTCACTAGCCATTTTACGAACTCTACCCAAGTCAAGTTTACTTACTTAGAGACCAAGTGCTACAACTCGTGCATATTTCACTGGAGTGTTAATCCAATTTCAGAATATTTATTGGATCGCTTCATCACAGGCGAAGGTGAGTTCTATATACTATTTAAACATATTCTATATATACATAATACATAAGGTATTGCACTCAATACTTACTTGCAGTAACACTTTAGTTTGTGTTTCAACAGAAACGTTGGATTATTATTTCGAATTTTTCATTAAGCAGTAAGGCTGTTGCAATAGCTACTGGCAAAATAATATTTCCACAGATTAAGAAATTATGATTTGGTTGATAATAATATTGGCATTTATAAACATGGATGTAAAAGTACACACGTAAAAAATACATAGTTTTAACAGCTTGAGATTGAATGTGGGCGGCGTGGAAAACGTAGTGTATACTACTCTACCTTATTTGTTAAAAATTTGCTGACGTCCGCATTTTATTATAACTAACAAGAATATATAAATGTATTATTAGACTATTAATTTGATTCAATCATAGAATATTTAACTATCAGGGTTATAAAATGCAATATTCTTTCTGAAACCGCCGTTATATTGGGAGAACATGAAAATTTACTTTTCTCAGAAGTTTAATAATCTACCTTGATAATTACTGATAGGTACGAACTTTGCAAGCAAAGTTTTTAAATTCTATTTCGTTTATATCATATTTTATTTCACTAATAACTAAAAGAGTATCATCACGATTTACGACTGTGACACCATTATGCCAACTTTATTGTTGTTCTACGTTGAAAAGACATCAACGCGCGACGCCACGGTAGCACTATTGAACTCCAGCGAATATTGATTGCACCAAACAAAATACCGCAAGATATTATACTCTATTGGAACGATGGGCTTATAATAGTATTATACATTTAACCACAGATTTTGCTAGTCAAATAAATTCTGATTGTGGTAGTATTAAAAAAAAAAGTATATTAACAAAACTGTTTTGTTATTTTTATTACCTAATTTCGAATATGGGGTTGACGTGGCATGATTCCTGTTACGTTTCACACATTACAAGTATTACGATTATATTGCCTGCTTTGATATCTTAAATAGGGGTTAGAAATTTTCTGTTAATAATCAACTGATTAACAGCAAAGTCAATTATCTATCTGGATGATAAGCTAACAAGTGTTGTGGTAAGCAATGTTAAGTAGAAATTTACCACTAAAAATTATTTGCTATTGACAAATTGATAATTAATGATTCACTTATAATTTTAAAATGTAAGTGTCTTAGAGAATTAATGGTTCTATTTTAAACAAAATTATGTTTAACATTTTTCATTTGGTATCTGTATATCATTTATCTTGATATCCAAGTCGTACAATTAATCTCCGAGGTTTATTTTCACTCTGCGCCAGACACGAAGTTGCCGTTGATCTGATTTTGTGTCATTCAGAAACCATGTCGATAGTAATAAAAAGTTTGTACTTAATTGCAAGTCTGTTACGAACGGAAGAAAAACTGGACGATTTATAAAACCGGGGTTTGTATTAAGCAAGTACTCGTGTTTTTAGGTACGTATACATGTACATGTATACGAGCATATCCGGTACAGTTGTCTTTGCACACATATTATTAGTAACTTATATGTAGATAACATGTGCAGATTCTTTCTTACGTTAAAACAACTTTATATCGAGACAAATAAATTATAAATTTACAAAACATTAGACTATAGATACATAGATAGCATAGTGATTTTAGAACCGCGTGTCGAGTGTAGCAAGTTTCTTTCTAGACAAATATTTGTGTGTCCACAATTAATTTCACAGAGCCTGGGTGCGTTATACTGGTATCCATTCATTTTGCATTTTTTGAGAGTTCCGCTGGTAACTTTTATATTGCAATAAGAATAATATTATGCCGTAGCATGTTAAATATATCTATTATCCTAACTTGAATTCTATAAATATTTTCTTTATTGTTCAAAACGATCACATGACTCAACACCATGTTATTTTCTGTTACTTATTTTCTTCACGGTATGTTAATTTTAGTACTTAACAAAAACAACATGTTATTTAAATGAATATAGCACGGTATTTTATGATTTTTGTGGTTTACTGTCTTAGTATTTTATAGCCGGTTGCCTTGAGAGTAGTATTGAATTGGACAAAGGATTAACGACGTCACAATACGAATTAGCTCAAAGCACAATGCGATGGCATGAAGGTGATAGAGCTTGTTAGATGGCAAGGGGAGGCAGTCTATTGTTCACGATATAGCTCGACATACACAACAAAAATTAATAATAGAAGAT
The DNA here is from genome assembly GCA_948253155.1 of Leucoma salicis. Classification (NCBI taxonomy): domain Eukaryota; kingdom Metazoa; phylum Arthropoda; class Insecta; order Lepidoptera; family Erebidae; genus Leucoma; species Leucoma salicis. The sequence goes on from OX411805.1 coordinate 16,275,384, forward strand.
TGTCTTCATTTTTGACTATACTTTGTAAGTATTGGAGACGCAGTTACAGAAAGTGTCTTCATCGGCTAACGGTAGTGTATACGGCTGCGGATAATTAGGTCTCAGGTTCGATTTCCCGGTCTGGTCAACAAAAAGTTATTGAGATTTTTCTTCGAGAAATTCTCAATAACAGCCCCGTTTTAGGAATTCGCCGCTATTTTACCCCCGTGCATCGGAAAAGAAGTAAAGCCGTTGGTTCTGCGTCTAAAGTATCTCCGGTCGTATCTAAATGTCGTCCCATTGGACTATAACAGTGAGGAATCAGAGAGTGTACCCGTGCACTATAATATCTCCTGCGTCTCCAGGTCTAGTGTCTGTTTATACTGGCTGCCCTGACCGAAACTAAGGCTATTTTTTTTGTTAACGCGGGAAAACAATATGTTCCTAACTGCACACCCCGTCGTTTGGGGCAACGAACAGGGTAGTGTGGGGCCTTCACCCATTAAAGAAACTCGCCGTGTGCCGTCTTTCCACCTTTATTGGCGGGCCACTGGATCTATGTTACATTGCTCAGTGGTACCGAAATTATGGCCTGGAAAATTGTAATACTGATGTGTAATTATATTTCATAATTCATAAGTTAAACGTGATATAAAGTTTCTATTAAAATGCGAAGTTGTTACACGTACTGATATAGATTGCAAAAAAGTGTAATATATATTTATATCAACAACAAAATTTACTAGATCCAATCCTGAGTTCTCGATTTCATATCCAAGGCTGATCGAGCGATTAAGTTGAAATAGGTGAAAGACTAGGTATGTAGGCTTATCTGTCAATTGGCATTAGGCTAATGTGGTGTATGTGTCCAAATGTAAGGCTGTGGGCGGTTAGCATTACTTTTTTTGAAAAAATTAAGCAATTTATTCATTTGGGTATAAGTACCAACGTACATAGTACATTAAAGTTCGTTGTATTACACTACTAATAAACATATTAGAGTACGGAAATAGATTTTATTTTTAAGTAACTATCAACTGTATGTAACGAGATACTCCTAAGTATATATTATTTAATGACTACAACAATTTTACAATGTTCAAATACTTTCCTATTTTTCCATGAATAAACATTTTTTGTTCCTCGAACATTTTCCATTACGTTATTTGCTTATTTCACAGTTCATTGGAAATTTTGATGTAATGGAAATTACTTCCCTATTCATTAAAACTTCACTTTGTTTTAGACTAAAGTAATAAACTATGAATAGATATGGTATGTATTCATAGAGCATCTTTAGGAAGGACACAAGAGTGATGGGTATATATAATAATCATATCTTTGGTTTTACGATACTGCTAAGTAAATGCTTATCAAAAATTAAACACAAAATGCGAAAAGGTGAAATCTAAATAGCCAGTATTTCACATTTTCACACTTTGTGCTCATTTATATGGCTAAGCATGTCAAATGCTTAAAAATATAGGTATAAAAATAATAACATACTTATTATGTTTTTGCAACTCGTTGTTGTCTAAATATTAGAGACGATTCATATCCATAACGAGAAGCATTTAGGTCAAAATCTACCAAGCTGGCCTAATGTTGCCAGAGAGACTTCATAAGTCTTCGATGAAATCTCTTAGGCATGCATGTTTATGTTCACCAAGCAATGATAAGTTTTAGACTTTAGAAAAGTTAGATATGTGTTTGTTAAGTGGTCTCGACCTCAGACTAGAGTTGAAAGTGATGATGCCTTTACATTGACAGTGTTTGGCCTGGCCGCCGGCTTATCTATCACAGTATTATTATTCATGACGGTACAATTTCTTATTTATAAAAAAGTCCGTCAACTTTCACGCCAGCCCTGCTTCATTTTTAATTGTCACGTCATGGCTTTATTAGTCACGGACCTGTTTTTGAGCCTTGTTAAATATAGCACCCAGGCACACTGCATTATTATTTCTTAGAACCTAAATTTGTTAACAGCCTTAGATCCGGGCTTAAGCGTTGTGTCAATATGCAATTCAGATCTTATGTTACAAGAATAGAGTAATTATAATTAGTATAACTTACTTTTAAAATTATATTGACGCAAGTTACTATCAATTTTAATACCCATATCGATTCTTTTTTTTGTTCGAGTTTTTTTTTGTTTGATTCTGAAATAAATGACTTAAATCATCAGGATATTAAAATATTAACTATACAGTTAGAGTACCTAGTGATTTATTTACAAATAGCCCGTAAGTTTAGTATTTTCAATTCCCAATACGGGTAACAGATTATTGTATGAGCAAAAAAAAATACGCCATTCAGAAAAGGGCTAAATGACTGTAGAGATTTTACGCGAACCAGAAAGGTATGGGCAGTGACGTGTAATTGAAGAGATGGCTATATAATAATAAATTTTACGACTGTGGTCAGCGGCTGGTCGGTGGGAACCAATATGTTGTAAGTTCTTCAACAAGTATCACATCCACACTTTCCTTATTTATTCACCCCACCACACTTTTTATTATCGGTGCTTACACGAATATAAGGTATATTTTTTTTACGAAATTTACAATACCGTTTTTGAAGAGGTTCGAACTCTACCGTAACGAAGAGTAAATGACTATAAAAACTATAGTTGCTCTGAGTGTAGGTACTTATAAATCAAAGATAAAATAAACTTATAAACTAAACACAAAGTCTTCAATTAGTAATCCTCCACGATTTAATATTATCGATTTTATTCACGTCTATGTCAAGGGTGACGATTGATACTGTAAAGTATTCGAAACGCCGGGATAGTAGAAAATCAAGTAAACGCGATAGATTAAATAAACATAGGTTTATTTCAGAACACCACTGAAGGAATGTAATATAGTTCCGGTGGCCCACCAATAAAGGAGGAGAGACGGCACACGGCGGGTTTATTTAGTGGGTGAGGGCCCCACACTACCCTGTTCGTTGCCCCGAACGACAGGATGTGCGGTTAGGGACATTTTCCCGCCTAAAAAAAATAAGGTTTATTTCAGAATGCTCTCGTAAATATTATAAAGTATTATTAGTTTTTTTATATAATATTATGGTACCCCTACGAGCCTAGATATACCTGACCATAGCTGTCAATCAAATATCAACTTATGTACTATAATAAAGTTCTTTGAATTTGATTTAAAGATTACTCCCAAAAGCAAGATTTTGTTTATAAAAAAAAACTACACTCATGCGATTAAAAAAATTACTTAAATAGAAACAACTCCGTGAATGTTGTGCATGAGTCGGCTGTCGTGGCTCGTCAGCGATGCAGCCGTCGTGGTTGATGTTAAGCAATCAAAATACTCCACACACCTCCACCGCACCGCAGCAGATATTCTTAACTATAGCTTAGAATGCGTCACGATTTGTCCTTTTAAATTGTGTTCTAATTCTAGACATTTCAAATCGATGTCTAGCATATTATTTCATTTAAAAAAATGGTGTCAATGCAGTTTTTTAAAAGGAATTGGGAAATTCCCTTAATTCTCCATTCCTGCCAAGATTCTTTTCCTCGTTTGTATATTAATAAATTAAGATTTTATAATTTCACAATTTCGTAGGTGAATAAGGTTCCCGCGAAGGTGCGACGCTCCGTGTGCGGATGCGTCGCTCAGAAGAGGGTATCCGAAAGGGTAACCCGCCGGCGGACCACTGAAGTAATCCAACACAGTACTAGTGGTCCGTTAACACAATCAGAGAGACGGCACACGGCGAGTTTCTTTAGTAGGTGAGGGCCCTACACTACCCTGTTCGTTGTCCCGAACGACGGGGTGTGCGGTTAGGTACATTTTTTTCCGCCTAAACAAAAAAAAGTTGAACAAGGTTCCATGAATATCTTGTGCTATAGTGGTACGTGACAAATAAATAATATGGCCTGTTTCTAAGTCACCGGATTTATCTTTAGTGGTTTGTATAAAACTGCAGGCTTTAATAACCATTGGAAAACTAATAATTAGGTATTATTTGTAAGATAATTCTCTATAATAATTTATAATAATATTTTATGATTTCCTTTTGTATTTTGAATTTATTTAGGTACCTATTTACTTTCAGTTTATTTATTTAGTATTTAAAATTTATAGTTTCTTCAATTTACAAAGCCAATGCTCGAGTAATAATTTGAATCCACTTAAAACGTTGTAGTTAATTTTCGATTTCATAGACACATACAAGTAATTTCAGTCAGTAGTTCTCGTTTGAAATAGAGGGGGCCATCGAACGCAGGGTTCTGAGCACTTGACCAGAGTGCCCAGTGGAATAAGGGGCTTGCTGAGGGTTGACACCTTGCAAGGACTGCAAAGACTGAAAAGAAGAAAAAGATTCTAAATGTTTCTCTATCTAAAAGAATTCTCGCACCCAACAGTGGGATCACAATCTATTGTGTTTTTTCTTTCTACATTAATACAAAAACAATACAAAGAGAAAATTTTATTCATGCAAAAGACAGGAACATTTTATAAGTTACTTATAAATCTATAATTTCCGACATAATTAGACATTAAACATATGTGTCTGGCCGGTATTGTCTAATGAAGCTGTAGTTTATGTATGTACATAATAATTAAAAGAAATTCTTCATTAATTATTTACCTGTATACATTGTAATTGATTAATTAGTCACTTGCAAATGATAATAGTTTTAAGGCGCGCTCTTTGATAAATCAGTTAACAATAGAATTCTTAACATAATGTGAAAACGGTAACCTTTCTGTGAAATAACGTAATGCTTGATATCGTTTGTTGAGAATCTATTATGGACTTAGAGGCAATGACTGTACTGTGGCGCAGTAGTTTCAGGTGACCTCGGCATTGCAGACGCGCTTAGTATTTTAATATGATCCGGGTTCAAATATAAATGTTTAATATAAAAAAAGATAATCAGTTAGAAGTACTTATTGGATTTAATCGTATTATAGACTTTCACAGCACCGATTTAGTTAAAAGCTCTGTAGTTAATAAAATCAACAACGTGTTACTGAATTTATTAACTACATTATATACATGGATTTCTATTAAAAGTGCTAGAGACTAAGGTCAAAGTTCACATATGATTTAGGAGAGACTTATAAAGAAAATCTCCTCGATCATGTGGAATGGAGCATATTTGTTTTACTGTTTTAAAGGAGAAATAATCCTATTAATTATATAAACGCAAAAGTTTGTGTGTAGATATTTGTTACCCCATCACGCCATTACGGCTGAGCATATTTGGATGAAATTTGGCACATAGATAATTTATTTATTATTATTATCAGGTAATTTATTACTTGGATTATCCCATAGCATAACTTCTCGAAAAAGTTTTAGGTTCCTGTGAGATTATCGAAAAATTAACTATCAAACTATCTGCTTTTGTCTTTGGTAGCTATAGGCAAAGTCTTACAAACCTGTAATAGAGCTGTTTGTACATTTAACATTTTTGAGAAAAAAATACTGTGTTAGTCTACGAGTATTTTGGGTGTTTCTGACAACAAAACAATTTTTTTCAAATCCTCAATATGTTTGTGTGTGAACTATTGAAAGTATTTTCATGAAACTTTTGTTGTTTAGCTCTTGATTAGACTTAAAAGTGTTATACACTATTTGTCCCCCTGCTATATCACTATGTATACATATGGTGGGGCCGCGAGCAAGGGCTAGTGTTGAATAAATCTGGTGCCGGATTAAGCAAATATCAACTATGGAAAAAAACATACATGAAACAAGTTACAATTAAAAAAATACATTATTAGTAGGGTTTAGTAATAAGCGATAGTTGTCGCTTTACCCGAAAAAGTTCAGTAGGTTTATTTTTTGTTTGTCTAATAGAGAAGCGGTGTTAAAATTACGAATACATAAGTAAGTTTGAATAGAGAAGGATCAGCTAGCAAATGCTCATGTTGTCAATCAGAAATAAAAAAAGTACATATTTATTATTGAAACCATTTGTAATGTAGCTGATAATATAATAAAGTGTACAAGAAAATAAATATAGTAATACAAATTCATCAAAAATATAATTATTTTTATGTAGCAGCTACTTTGCCATATACTCGACTTATTCTTATGCGAAAGATAAATGAAACCGTGGGATGATGGCTACGTAACTGCTTGATAGGTGTACCTACCTAGCGTTATAACAACAAAATATGTATAATATAAATAACTCTCGCCAACTAAAAGGTGTAAGTTGCTCAGTTGTGAAGATCAGTTCTAAATCGACCGCTCTTGTCCGGTCTGTTATGATTTTCGGAGAAAGTGTTATAGTGACAGCTTACAAATTTCTTTCTCTCTCTCTTATAATTGTTTATTAATTATAATATACGACCATTTATTGTGTTTTTGAATGAACGAGTGTTTCTTGTTTGATAGTCTAAAATCAGCAGTATTACCCATTAGTCCTTACAAAATGCATTTAATGCATTATTCAATCATAGCCCTACCTACGGCTATAATAAAAATGTTCAATACGATCAAAGAATAAGCAGATGTGAAGTTCTAAATCACCTAAAAAGTTTAAGTTCTATTCTAATAATTTGTTAATACACTGTCGATATTATTGAGTAGGTACTTACTATATGTTTGCACAACCTTCACACCTTAAAGATGTCAATTAAAATTAAAATTTATGCAAAGAAGTAATTACAATTCTAATAAAAAATAAACCATTAAGTTGAGTAAATTGGAGCAAAATGGGCCGTTTAGAGCCTTGACCTCTCGCGTGTGGTGCGCAGGCGCAGCGCGACACGGAAGGTTAGTGCTCGCCCGACCGTGACGCTCACTCCTGCGCAGAAAGTGTTTGTCCTTGCTATGACACAACGCCTAACCTTTGCCCCTGAAACAAAAACTTATGATTACCTCACCAGGTTCTGCCTAATTAGCGACATTAGTGACGCAATCTGCTTACATGATGGTCTAGTAAACATATTTAATTTCGGAAATTATTGAAGTGTCGTTGAAGTACCTTCAACGCCACTTCAATATTCCGGGGTAATAAAATTGTTATATTTCGGTGAAAATTTAGCCATTTTTATTTTATTATACAATAATAAATAAAGTCATTCTGTGGATTTCCTCATAACACGTAAAATATTTTAACGCATATTTTTTATTTATTTTAATATTGCACAAACTTGATGAGTATGAAAAGTATAATAGTTTTTCATTTTTTTAGGTTGTAGAAGTGAGTCTTCTAGAATAGGTATTTGGCAGTTTCGTTTTAAACTTCTCACAGTGATAGGTTTCGTCTTACTTTTTTTTTTTACTTTCATGCGTGTTCGTTTTATTTTCTTACTTTTTACTATATCCCTTAATGAAATTTGGTTAGAAATAATTGTCTTGTGCGTAAATTCACTAGCCACGGTAGATTGATAACACAATTCAATTTTGTTATTTTTCTAGGAACAAGAGAAAATCGTTAAAATTATCGTAGGTACCTAACGATTTACCTCTAGCCTCATGTAATTCTCTAGAACTTAGGACTTAATGAATGAAAGTTATCTATGGTAGCATACCACGAAGTATTAGTTAATTAATTTATTTGTATAAAATAATATTCCATCTTATTTCATAATCACAATTAGAAAAGTTATGAATTGAAGCTAATACTACTACTTACGATCAAAATAAAATTGTAGATATAGTTGATAAGCATTAATTAATCAGGTTAGTTAGAGTTCACAGTATTGTCAATAAAATAAGACAGTCAGACGTCATCTAATAGATACAAAAGTTTACTTATTCTACCTTTTGATCTGTATAGATGCTAATAGGCATCAATACATAAACGATCAGCCGTGTGGGACCGGCACCAAGAATAGCTCCACTCCGTCTCCTCCTATGGGAGTCGTAAAAGCCAACTAAGGGACTACCGGGCGACCGGGCAGCAGCGTTCCCCTGTGTACTAAAAACATCCACTGCGATCGCCAACCCCCCTGCCAAGCGTGGCGATTATGGTTATACCCCACACGAGTGCAGGCGGTGACCACCGTTCGCTGTGACGTTCTCTTGGGGAGGCCTATGTCCAGCAGTGGACGACGAAAGGCTGATTGATGGATGGATGGATGGACATAAACGATAACTCGAAACAAATAAGCCCATCCTAATTTAATATTATAAACTATAGCTTTGTTTAGTTTTAAGATCCCGATATAGTAGCGAGATAAATCGTCGTATCCAGACATGAATGAAAAAATTTCTTCAAAATCAGTTCAGTAGCTTTTGCATGATATGCGAATAAAACGACATATAAAAAATAGTTTCTTGTTTAGAGAGCTAAATAGCATAATACAGTATTTTTCTTAAATAGCCTAAATGTACAGACACAGCTCAGTTACAGCTTTAATATATTAAAAAATATGCAAAAGTTTGTAAAGATGTTTGTCCTCTAATCACGCCTAAGTGATTGAACAGGTCAGGAAAAAATCTCCAATGTAAAGATGGGTCATAGAATTAACATATAATATCGAAAAGATTAAAAATAAATTAATAAATATTCAGAGATATTTCACACAACGTCCTCTGGTCCCAAACTAAGCTTAACGCTTGTGCTATGGGTACCAGATTACGGATATAATACATATATTACTTTTTTGTTGTAAATACATACATATAGATAGAAAACACCCAGGCTCAGTACAAATATCTGTGTTCATCACACAAATAATTGTCCTGCGTGGGAATCGAACCCACAACCCCGTGCACGGAAGTCGGTTACACTACCGACAAGGCCATGAAGCCCGTCCATCAATCCCCGTACCTCGGAAAGCACTAACCGTCAGTCCTGCACCTGATCTGTCTTCGGTCGTGTTGGAATACTGTCCCATCGGACTATTACAGTGAGGGAACAGAGAGTGCACTTGTGATTGCGCACACACACTCGTGCACTACAATATCTCCTGCATATATATCTAGTGTCCTACCCCTCTCTACCCACGGGAGTCGTAAGAGCCGACTGAGGGAATACCGGAGGAGTAGGCAGCAGCACTCCCTCGATTATTAACAACAGCCACTGCGATTACCAACCCGCCTACCAAGCGTGGCGATTACGGCATTATCCCCCATGACGGGACCGCTCGTCGTGGCGTTCTCTTGGAGAGGCCTATGTCCAGCGGTGGACGTTGAAAGGCTGATGGATGGATATATCTAGTGTCTGTATACTACGGTTGATAACAGGCTGGAGATAATTATTATTAACATCAATAGACTGATCGACTATCTATATGTTAGGTACGTAGTTACGATTATTACACAACACAATTAATGAATAATAGTTTAAAGCGTTATCCAAGACATTAAGAATGAATGTGTTATTGTCATGATGTCTGAAGCATCGACGGTATTTCAGGAGATGCAGGTTCAAATCCTGCTCGTGATTGTTATTTTCGATTTCACATTTTCACAATTTGTGTTAATTAATAGTTTAAAAGTTACATGATCTTCATAAATATTACCATGTCTATGTGTAGGTTACACATGTAAATAATATATAGGCATAAGTACATATAGCTAGAACTTGTATTGTAGTGTAACTGCAACTTGCTTAACATAGCTATCAATTAGTGAGTAGATACAATCAGTTTTAAATAGCACTAAAATATTAACAGTAACTAGTTTCTAGGTTTTATGTAAGGTTCCCGATATAGTAGCGAATAAAACATATATTTACCAGTTTTAAGTCCAATTAAGGACTATTAAGCAAAAAGGTTTCATTAAAATCAGTTTAGTAGTTTTTGCATGATGTGCCAACAAATAAATAGACAAAAATTCTAAAGAAAAAATGTCTTGTGTTCAAAGACGCCTAAATTTATTTTTTTACTTAAATATCTTAAATGTAAAACCAGTTTAGTAGTTTTTGCATGATGTGCAAACAAACAAATAGACACAAATTGTAAAGAAAAAATTACTTAAATATTTTTTTTTCTTAAATACCTTAAATGTACAGACTCTTTACATATATAGCTCTTATACAGCGTTATAATAAATATATAATGTTTAATATAATACAGATAATATAATCTAATACAGCATTATAATAAATATATAATATTTAATATATAAATAATAAATATATAATATTTAATATAATACCGATGATTATTCTGACTGAAATAATCTTCAGTTTAGAAAGGCACTTAGATTACTCTTCTAGTTAAGGACACTAATTGCCGTATTTTTTTTAAATTTTATAGCTCTAAATTGTAAAGAAAGTTGGTTAAATGTTCATATTTTCTTTGATCTATTTTGATTGCCGCTACTAGAGCATTTAGCTATTCGTTTATTTCTCTTCTATCTAATGACATGTTATGTGAATTTGTTCCTCAATTTCTATTTCCTTTCAAATTGTATCCGGTATTCTTAAGCCAGTTGTATTGGATTAGAAAATATTGAAAACATCTGTATTTAGATATATGTATAGGAGGTGCAAGCGGAAATAAAGGATCCGTTACCTGTTCGCCGACGTAAGATAAGCATCGATAGCTTAATTAAATATATATTAATAGGTATAAAAACGCTCATTCTGCGATAAAAAAATATTTGGCTTTAACTAGTACGTGATATAACTAGTAGATGCTAGTAAGCTACATTTTATCACCTTTAATTAGTATTTAGAGGAACCTGAGGTAATGCTTATTTTTATAAGATTTAAAATAGGCCTACGCATTTCTTTCTTTATAAGAATAAAAAGTAAATACGGAATTAGTTTCAGCCTCAGTAACATTCCACAAATTTTGTACTTGTGTTGTGTTTAATTGTAACTATTTCTGACTCAGTGCATCTATACTTGAAAACGACCGCAGGAAAAGGAAGTAATCATCAAACTAGTCCACTTTCTTGTCTTAGAGATGTTTTATAGAAACCTACCACATGACAAAACGCGACTGAGGGATCTAAGTTTATCTTTTACTGATTTATTGTCATTGGAAATATAGTGTGCTCAATTCCATATAATTTAATGTCTATTAGATAAATTCAGGGATAATAAAAACTATAAACAATATAAATCTACATATCTTTAGACATTCGTTTTAACTAGCCTTCCACTCCACTGGCAGTAAGGTGTACCCTAACCGAGGCGATCCTAATCTATTTCACAATTATATCTAGATATATCAGCTTAAAAATAAATATAAAATCTATTTAGTTGTTTTTACGTATATAGCAACAAGAACCTATATAACGATTTCAACACAACAATTATGTTTTATATGAACGTGACACAATAAATATAAATAGATGAAATACAAGAAAATTAGCCGCATTTCAGCGGATATGACTATATTGATAAAATAATCAATATTACCTATATATAAGATAATACTAATATTTACAAATTAAAATATATGGTATACGTGAGCTTGGCATTTCTAAGCGGCATAACATGACTAATCTTTACATTAAAGTTAATAATATATGTCTGTATACTCGTATAAAACTTACACGTCAAGGTTTTCTTTGTAGTGTACAAACACAAGCACACATATACATTGGACAGTTGTTTTTGTCGAATATTAGAGACTAAGAAACCGCCGAATACCGCTAGCAGTGGTGTCGGTTATTGCTCTCAGATTCCGCAACAAATTAACATGTATTCGGTACGTCTACATTTTATATCTCGTAATTTTACATTAAATATTTTTTTCATGCTGTGTGCATTCTCATAATAAATACTTGGAGATGAAACTAAAAAAATGCTAATACATGTCCATTGCACAAAAGTGCTTTAATCAATATAGGTAAATCAAAACCACTCTTGTGAATGTGTGTCAATAATCACGCTGCCGCATATCTGTTGAACAAGAATGAGGCCAGTCCGCTTTGCATTTTACACCAACTTATTTTTGTTTGTTTGGTCGTTTGGAAGTAGGTCCTGTTATAAGATATTCAATGAGGACAAACACGTGTAAGCTTAGTGCCATTCGCAATGAACCATAAAACGATTTCACAAGTAATTTAGTGTACCTAACGTCACATTATTTTCTCGTACTTGTAGTATTTTGACGTTAGTCTGATTATGGAACTAGCCTTTACCCGCGGCTTCGCACAGCCAAAAGCTAGTTTTTCGGTTATATCTCAGGTTCCCGATACAGTAGCGGGATAAAATGTATACCAGTTTTTAAGTCTAATCAAGGCCTTTCAAAACAAAAGTTGCATCATAATTCGTTCATTAGTTTTTGCGTGATGCGCGGACGAACAAACGGACAAACAAAAATGATGTTTTGTGTTTAGACACGCCTATATAGCCTATTACAGTAATTTTTTCTCAAATATTTTGAATGTACAGACACAGCTCTGTTACAGCTTTATAATAGTAGGTATAGATTAGAAATTTCAATTTGCGTGTTTATATATTGTCGTTATAGGAAAATGTAACATAGAAACATAGCATCAGGCCTGTATACCCCGAAGGGGTAGGCAGAGGTGTATTACACACCCACGACCTGCCAGCTATAAAAATATATATTTATTAATTTTGATATAAATGTTATATATTTATTAGGACGTCAGGAAATAATAACGCTACATTGCAGATATATACGTTAATTTCGTTTTTCTCTACAACCATTAGAAAATTATGCAGCAAGTAATTATGATCTTATGTATGAGCAATAAATTTGGCATCTTCATTTTCTAAACCGTAATTTATTAAAGTTTGCTAGTTATTATAATGAAATATCTGCATAGAATTTTATGATTTTACCGTCGTACGATAACCAATTTAATAATATGCAACGAAACAAATGTATGGCCAATATTTAACTAGTTGCAAAATCACAAACTGGTTTATTGTTGGAATATTTGATGATAGAGTGCAAGTGAAAGTCATGATCGACGTACATAAAAACAGTTCCGGTTTATCTTAGTTTTTATTATTAATTATCGTCTTTGTTGTCATCGCCATACCTGGACTTTTAAGCCATAAGCATCTTTTGTATTATCATCACCCAGATAATATTTTTTGTATTGAATCTGCTAGTGCAAATAGGAATATAGTAAACTAGCTGTTACCCGCGGCTTCGCTCGCGCAAATAAATGAATATTAAAATAGAAATGATTTTGTTAAAAAAATCTGTCTCTAATGAAATCAACGTATTAGTATTCATAAATTTTTTAGGTTTAATTAGTATAGTAGGTACATCTTTATAATTTCAAAAATAAAACATAGCTTCATGCCTTTATCCCCGAAGGGGTAGGTAGAGGTGTATTACATACCCACAGTTCGCCAGCTATGTTTAAGTCCCACGTAATAGGGGGCGAGCCTATTGCCGTCTATCGAGCACATTCCCAAACTCCAGGCTGCTACTGAGAATTTTTCTTTTTTTATGAAAAAGCTCTGCTCCACCTGGGGATCAAACCCGAGACCTCATGACCAGCAGTCGCTCACGCTACCGCTGCACCACTGAGTCAGTTTTATCTATAGTACAAACCAAAAAATAATAATAACGAAAGTACAAAAGCTGTCGTTGATTGAGATAATGACATTTCAAACGTCCTTCAGTGACACTTGGACGCGGAAATTAATCGGCTAAATTACTACCTACATTAACGTACACCGAACAAGTTGTATCACAATAGTACAATACGATTCGACACTTAATCAGCTGGTAGGTAACGTGCATTGTATTCACGTATAATAAAGAATTGTTTCGTACTGTGAGGTGAAGGACTATTTACAAAACCTACTTCCATCTCGAAAATATTGTAAGGACTTACCCTATGTAAAGGATGTGATGCTAAACCTATACCAATTCAATGTAAAATAAATGGTTTGTGATAATAAGGAACCGTGTAATAAAGTACCAAGTAATCAATTATTATCGGGCTCGAGCGGGTCGGTACTAAAGTATGCCCTGTGACCGACCTTGAAACACCTTGGTATGTTTTGGTTAAAGCGAGACATAGCCGTTCATTCATTTATTTTCCATACCAGAAATGAAAAATAGTAAGTGGTTTGGCAGTATTCATAGTATTGTCAAATCCATGAGCGGCAGTTACAACTTTTATTTATATACATAGCTCAGATATATTTTCGGAGGTTTAATTCAAGTACGTGACTTGAAATAGATATTGGGAATTATTAAATCATACTTGCAGCATCTCACGCGTCCTTGCGGTTTACTTCCTGTATTATATATATAACTAATATTACTTAAAAATATATTTACTAAGTTTTACTTGTTTGGATTTGAATAAAATGTTGTCAGCGATTGATAATATTGTTTTGTTTGGGACACGAAATAGAGGTTTGTAGAATTGTGCTTAATTTATATCGGGTAATAAAGTCGTTCATATTGGCTAAAGCTTTATGGGTACGACTATTAACAGGTGAGTATTGTAGTTCAATATACATAGATTTATATCTTATTAAAATACATTTTTTCAAAAGAGAGTAATAAAAAAATCTAGCGGTAGAGCCTTGCTTGTCCCAGCACGAATGGGCTGGCTCGATAAGGGAATTACCACCCTCTCACAAAAGATCAGCGTGTAACAACGGTAGTTACGCCTACCGTTGTGTTTCGTATGGTGAGTGAGAGTGCTGGAGGCCCAAAACCCCTCCCTATCCTCTCCTTATTATCCTTCGTATCCACCTCCTATCCCTTTCCTTGGAGATGGCGACTCGCGAGTAATACCTCTGGTGTTGCTGGCGTCTATAGACTACATTAACCGCTTATCATAAGGTGGGCTATATGCTAGTTCGCCACCTATGTAGTATAAAAAAAATATTCATGAATTCTGGCATCCGGTTACATCTAACGATTGCAATGGCGTCGTATATGTTTGTGTACTCACCAAATATTTCCCGCCGAACTGTTGTAGCTCGCATTGTTTGAACATGACAGACGGTAACTCAGACATGTTGACAGTGGCTTCTGTGTTCATGACCAACATGTGACTGGTGTATTTGTAATGTAACTTGCCGATCATGTTAACGACTGAGATTAACTATGCTCCAAACATGCACGACTCTACTCTATGGGCTCTCTCTTTTAAAACTTGTACGGTATCTTTATAAAATAGATGACATGAAGAACTACAATAAAATTATTGTATGAAATATTTACTCCATTATTCACTCAAATTAGTATTCCAATTATTATATATGAAAAAAATTTAAAGCATTATCAAAGAACTAAATCAAAGAAGCCGCTAATTGTCGTAAATGCAGAATATTATCAAAATGTTGCGTCTGCGTCAAGTTCCGGTTACACGTTTTAGGCACACAATAGAGACTCATCACAATAGGTTATTTCTCTTAACCTTTCCTATTAGCAAGATTTCGACATTGAATATTATTATTCATAACATATTTTGTTGTTGAATTGTTGTTACCTCCCAAATTGAAAATAAGAATAATAAATCCATATCGTGTCGGTAATCATAAAAAATACTTTCAAGTAAATATGAAAGTGTGATTCCCTAAGTGATTCAGCCAGTCTGTGTTTTATTTCAGTATTTTTAAGCGTATACATAAAGAACAAAAGTGTTCAGTAAGATCGAGAACAAATTCTCAGACATAGCGATGAATGTGTATTCCGCGGTGGTCGGAGTCGACGTGGTGCCGGCTGCCGCCCGCAGCCGTACGGCCACTGCACTCGCTTCGATTTCACTTTTATTAGCAATCCACTTAATTGGATACCACAGTTGCGGTTTTATTCATTTTGTAGATTCATCTCAAATGCATTTTTAGTTTTATATTATGAAGAGGATGAAGAAACCTATATTCGTGAGTTAAATTATGCAATTTTGTTCTTATCACTGTAATTACAAAAAATAATCACATACGTATTCACCAACCTTCATTTTTGTCTTATTACTACATATCTTGAATGTTGTAACTCTAACGTTAACATCTAACATACAGAAATTAGCACATGTATTAAAGATGCAAATACCAACCTAAATAAAAAATAAAAAAACCTACATTGTGTGTAATTAAAAAGAAAAAAAATGTCGATTCAAAGAAAAAAAAAATATAGATATTTACAAAATAAATATATTATTTACATTAACAAAGTTTTGTTTATTTCAAAATTAACAAAGTTGTCTGTATTCGTACAATAAAGACATTTGAGCAAAAATATATTTTTTTAAACTTTCCATCTGTTTGTCTGTTTGTTTGTTCGGACACCACGCAAAAGATACTGAACTTACTGCAGTGGAGCCGCGGGCAAAGGCTAGTTATTTATATAATAGTCGTAACTATAGAACAAGTACTTACAACAAAAAAGTGTATTTGGACAAACTTCCTTGATAAATGCTCTGATTTTATAGCTAAGAGTTGAAGGTCAAGTTGATACTGGAGAATAACAATGCGAATTAAAATTAAATTTATGATTAACACTAAGCTTTTAATCCTACGCTCCAGAGCACGATTAAATGACATTAATGTATTTTTTGTCTAATCCCATTTGGTGGAAAAACAGCTATCTAGATAATATAGTAAGGTTTCAGGCTTATGAGATCAGATAACAAACTCCTGCTTTATAATGCATTACAATTGCTAATTTTATTTACTTATAAGATTAATGTTAAAATAATTTGACAGTCAAGTAGATGTTATTGAGGTACCTTTAAATGTTTTTTTTCTAAAGTATCGAGCAACCATCATTTAATTTAAAAAAATCAGTAAATTTTCGGAAGTTTTCAGAGAGTGATACAAGTTATAAGTATATATAGTGATAGAAGTAGCAAAACAAAAATATCTTAAATAACAATAATACCCATGATTATTAACGATATCAATTATTATCAATTCAATTTTGCACCTTAGAAGCATACCGTAAAACGGGGTGAATAGAAATCATATATTTTGTATTGTTTTTTAATAATTATAAACATATCAAAATGGAAATGAATAAATTTCATTAATATGACCCAAAACTCAATAAGTTAGGTATAGAAAGGTTGGTTTAAATTCTGCAAAATTACGAAAATCAAAACAAAATGTCAAAAACACTAAGCTGTCTATACTATTATAAAGCTGTAACAGAGCTGTCTGTACATTTAATTTATTTGAGAAAAAATGATTGTATATAGGCGTGTCTAAACACAAAATAATTGTTTTAGATTTTTTGTCTGTTTGTCTGTTTATCTGTTTGTTCGTTCGCGCATCACGCAAAAACTACTGAACAAATATTGATGCAACTTTTTTTATTTGAAAAGCCTTGATTAGACTTAAAATCTGGTATACATTTTATCCCGCTACTATATTGGAAACCTGAGATATAACCTAAAATGTTAGTACTATTATAAAGCTGTAACAGAGCTGTGTCTGTACATTTAAGATATTTGATAAAAAATGAATGTAATAGGCTATATAGGCGTGTCTAAAACAAAAGTATTTTTTTAAAAGTTTGGTTTGTGTATTTGTTTGCCTGTTTGTTCGTTCCCGCATCACGCAAAAACTACTGAACGGATTATGATGCAAGTTTTTTATTTGATAGCTCTTGTTTAGACTTAAAAACTGGTATACATATTATCCCGCTACTATATCGGGAACCTGAGATATAACCCAAAAACTAGCTTTTGGCTGCGGCGGAGCCGCGGGCAAAGGCTAGTATTCTTCTAAAGTCTCGTAACAAATTTGATACATATCCCTAAATAAAAACTTATTATAGTCGCTATATGATTAATAAACTAATAAGATCCTCATTGCCAGTTCTCAAAAAAGTTTCTTGTCATAGATTCAAAATCCGACCCGGTAGTATGATTTTTTCATGTTTCTAAATAGGATTAAACAGACACATGATTGTATATTTGAATTATAAGTTTGGCTATATTATATTATTCGTAGACCTACGCAGTAGGGATGCAACTCTATAAAAAATAAACCAGGTCGAAGGTGATATACTTTTAAACATCTTGCAGTGCTAGCGCTGCTCATTAACATCATATTGTGAATGATAAATTTTTCAAATGGATGGTGTCCACTGGTATGTTATCTACTGGTACAGCTCTCAAACGATGCTCATGATGAATTTCTATAAAGTTTTAATAGTTTGTTAATTGGCACTTTTCTATTTGTTTGCTTTCAAAATGTTTATTTATTTAAGGCAGCGTGAAGGCTTAGTGGGACGAAGTGCAACATTTGCCCGCAACATGATTTATCGCAGGTCTAGATCCGGTTCGCGCGGTTACTACCCACGCCTTGTTTAGCTCTATTATCATGCCAAAATGATCACTGCGCTCAGTGCTATTAAGTTATTCGGTGTCTTTTGTTACAGTTCCGACTTCATACTTTTGTTTTAAACTATGTATAAACTTTAAATCGACATACTTTCGTTTAAGTTAAGTTAATGTACAGAATTGTATTTTATTGATATATAACCTCAAAATATTTGTATCATGCGATATATAAGTAACAAAGGTTTTTCGTTATTAGATATAAAAATTAGTCTTTTCATCGCGGCCTCGCCACTATCAAAGCTATTTTTTAGATTCCCGATATAGTAGCGAGAAAGAATGTTTACCAACTTTTAAGTCCAATTTAGATCTATCAAACAAAAACAGTTTCATGAAAGTTCTTCAGTTGTTTATGCGTGAGCAAACAAACAAAGAGACAAATAGACCAATTCTACAAAAAGGTTTTTTCTATGTTATATTCTATCTAACTTTGTATTCTATCAATTTAATATTACATATAATATGAATGGTACACAAATCATATATGTTGGTCAAGCGCTTCGTTTAGTAACTTTCTTCAAATAAGTAGCTGTGAAATGGTCACTTAATGGAGGAAATTCAGAGATATCCTAACATTTCTATATTGCACATAAAATAGCAGTATCTTTAGGTACTATTATAAAACTAATAGACCTGTGTCTATACATTTTTTTCTGTCTTATTTGTCTGTTTGTTCTAACAGCATGCCAAAATACTGAACCAATTTCATTCTGTTTACGTTTTAGGCCGCTACTATATCAGGAGCCTGAGATATAAACTAAGCACACTTTTTATTAGGCGGAGCCGCGGGCAGAATCTAGTGCAACATAAACTTGTACGTTCGTGAGATAACATAGTTTTGCGCACGCTACGATAGCTTTCAGAAGAATTGTAATGATGTGTTACGTTTTCATCTGTATTTTAGCACTTGACATGCTCAGCTAATTTAAAGAACAAATTATTTGTGAATGTGGAAAAAGAGAACTTTAGTGCGAGCAGGATTCGAACCTGCGTCTCTTCCGATCCGGGGAAGTGCTCTAAGCCACTAAGATATCGCACTGACCAACGGCCATACCCACATATAGTGCGAAAATATGAAATAATATCACGATGGCTCAATTAGAAAAGCATCTGGAAGGAACGTGACTAATATTTTTAATTTCACATTTTTGTATTTGTGTTCTGGTAACATACGTTTGTAATTGGCATTACTTTCAATAATCTTCATACTTCTAATAAGTAAGACAATGTTAATTTGTGAAAATTTTGCTATTCAGCTAATGGATTTTATGACGTCAGAATTCTCAAGTTCTCAGCTAGGAATTCACTTCAAAGTGCTTTGGATGACTATTATTGTTAAAATACTTTCTCAATATGTATAGGAGATAACAATACATAGTATTAGCATGTGTACTCACTTCTGGTAATTAAACTTCATTGAAGAGCTGTGGAGTGTAGATAAACCTACCTTATTTTCGACATCTTCTGGGAGCAGCCATAAAGTTTGGTATGACAATGCATGAAGCCTCATGTGCTTAATCCTCATAGGAAGACTGTTTACTTATTCTGATTCTTATTTAATATAGGTAACATTTTGCTAATTACTAGTTTGTTCCCGCGGCTTCTTCCGCGTAAATATATTGTAAATAAGTCACTCTACCGCACACTAATGATCTCATGCAAAAATATTATCCCACAGCAACTATTTATATTTCTGAGATTTTCCTGGCTCTTTTCCGGATTGAACTATTTGTATGCAAAATTTTATGATGTTCGGTTGAAAGCATAACAAGCGATCAAACCCACTTTCGCATTTATAATATTAATAAGGTTTTAACACAAAGTGCGAATGTGTAAAATCGAAATGGCTAAGCATGTCAAATTCTTAAAAAATATATAAAAATATCAAAATATGTTTTTTTTTTTCGCAAATCGATCAAGCAGATAAATTATTCTGCTCATTCTCTAGATGACAAACGGAAATAACTTTCGGTCCCTTTTATTCTTTGCACTCAATCAAATCGCTAAATAATAGCCCATAAGCCATATATCTGAGTATTATAAAGAGTTGTGTGCGATTTGTAGTTACGTTCAGGGGCTGTACCGGCGAGTCGACGACATGCCGTCACGCCACGCTCTCATCATTTGTGTTTTGTAACAACACTTCTTTTGACACGTTTACGTAAATATTAGCTATTTGACTTATTCAATCCGACTAACATAACGCGAATATGAGGAATTTTTAATTAAAATTCATATTCACAAGTTGTCTTAAATTATATCTGCTATGGTGAAATGTCTTGTTTGAAATTGGAAAAGTGTCATTTTAATTTTGTAATTTAAGATAATATATTATACTATCAATATTAAATAGTGTTAAATCTGTTTAATTAGGGGAGCAGTAGATATCTATACATATGAGTGGATAAAAAGACGTAAGCAGTGACAACAGCCTAGCGGTAAAACCAAGGACTACAAAGACAATGCTATCGAGTTTGATGCCCTGTTATGGCACACACCTCTGATTTTTCGAGACTTTTCGGGAATATGTGTGTATTTATTTACAAATTATCATTGCTCGGTGAAGGAAAACATCGCAACGAAACCTGCATGCCTTTTTTTTTGTTTAGGCGGGAAGAAATATATCTATATAATATATCCATACACCATTCTTCGGGGAAAAAAACACGGTAGGTAGTGTGGGGCCCTCACCCTCTAAATAAACCCGCCGTGTGTCATCTCTCCACCTGTACCTATTGGCATACCACTGGAACTATGGTACATTACTTCAGTGGTCTGCCGGTGGCATACCCTTTCGGGTACGGGAAACCTGCATGCCTGAGAGATTTTCTTGACGGCTTATGAAGTCTACCAACCCGCACTGGACCAACGTGGGAGACCTGAATCTCTCTCAATTTGAGACGAGACCTGTGGCTAATAGTAGGTCCCATTACCAAATGGGTCAAAAACAAAAAACTACTCTACTCTCTATGACTATGATCTCAATTTGTATTGTTAATGCAATCTCATTATTACCTATTTCGAGGAACTACTCGTACTAATTATATTATGCATTGCACATAGTTCATTTTATTAGCTTTTTAATATGTATTATATTAAAAAACTTAACTTCGAATATCTCCGAGGCTAATGAATATAGACTAATGTAAACTGCGTAGTTCCGTTTAACAGTTATCGGTTTTTATTGTAGAGTATTTTGAAATTCACTTTTTATTGTTATCCTTACGAATATTAGTTAATGCGAAAGTGAGTTAGTTTGTTTGCTACGATTTCAAGCCCAACTACTCAACCAATTGTCATAAAGTTTAACATACATATAGCCCAGAACCAAGAAAAGCACATAAGTAACTTGTTAACCTAAACTAACGTTGTTTCGTATGGTGAGTGAGAGCACCATAGTATATTACATATCTTTTCCTCAACATCTTACCTATCCAACAGAGATTGGAGATCACGATGCGCGAGTGATGCCTCTAGTATTGCTAGCGTCAGAAGACTACCGCTTACAATCAGGTGGGGCTGGTGCCATCCACGTAGTTTAAAAAAAAACACTGTGGGATAGCTATATTTCATCCAAACATCCATCAGCCTTTCAACGTCCACTGCTGGACATAGGCCTCCCCAAGAGAACGCCACAACGAGCGGTCCCGTCATGGGGGATAATGCCGTAATCGCCATGCTTGGCAGGTGGGTTGGCGATTGCTGTGGATGTTGTTAATACTCGAGGGAGTGCTGCTGCCCACTCTCCCAGTATTCCCTCAGTCGGTTCTTACGACTCCCGTGGGTGGAGAGGGGTGGGACAACTCTAAAACCGGCCCCATACGGCAAGCCAGCTATGTTTGCATAAAGGTAATTAATGTGTGTGTATAGTGTGAAGTCCACGGGTGAAGTCGCGGCCGAATCTACATAATACGAGTTGATGATTAATCGCTGACATTGTCACTATTTAGTTTCCTTGCTTGTTTGTCATTGTCGTACATTAATCTTAAAAAAGACGTCTTTTTAATAAATTATACAACATGGCTTTACCTAATTAGAAATTAATTAATATCTAAAAACCAAACCACATCAGAATGAAAGTAAAACGTATGTAATACTGGATTCTGCCCGTGACTTTGTTCATCGTGGGCTTCAGAATATAAACATGGCATGGCGTGGCGTGGCTCTATGGCTCTACTAATAATCTGTATATAAAAATTGCTATCGCAAAGGAACTTAAAAAGTAAACTTTAAAAAGTAGATGTCTTTTATTGGGCGTTGGACTATATGGATTGGTCGGTTAAGTAGTCAAGGAGTGAAAGCTTAACGAACAATCAAACGCACTTTCGCATTCATAATATAAGTAAGGATGTCCAGTTTAAACCGTTTTAAGATGCTACGCTGTGCTACGGCGATGTCAATTGATTCTACACAATGTGATACAACAAAATTTTTTATCCCGTTGTTGAGCAGTTTTGGGCCTAATTTGAAGAGTTATCCAAAAACTTCATCATATTATTATGGTCTACTTGCGCTTGGTATATAGATAAATATTGATTTGTCTCGACTACATCAATACCTAAAATCAATTATTTTAATGAATGGCAGTTAAATTTTGACCTGATGCGGGGCTCTCCCTGCAATGGCAAGGGGCCTTATATTTTCTTATCAAACCATATAAAAACTAGCCTTTGCCAAAACAAAAAAGTTAGTTTTTTAGTTATATCTCTCAAGGGTAGTTGAAGTTAGTTTTTTTAGTTGTATCTCCCAAGAAAAAACGTACACCAGTTCTTAAATTTAATCAAGAGCTATCAAACAAATAGATTTTTAATCAAAATCAGTTCAGTAGTTTTTGTGAGATGCGCAAAGAAACAAACAGACAAACATATAATAATCAAAAAAAAAGTTTCAATTTTAAAGACACTTACCTATATAGCCTAATACAGTGTTTTACTTAATTATTATATTTGCCTGCGGCGGAGCTGCGTGCAAATTCTGTTAATAAATAAAAGCAACGTACCTATCTAATTCAAAATAAGTCTATAGATTGAGAACTGCCAATGTTGAAACTGCCGAAGTCACATGCAACTACCAGAAATGCGCATATTCATTCGTAAATTATCACTTGCTGCAAAAAGGAAATGACCTGAGAAACTTAAATTTCTAAATTTTTTTCCTGACCACATTGAGGTTTACCAATGCGGGATGCTGAGGGCTAGCGTTGAGGACTATAACTTAGAATTGTTTAAATCTGTATTGACTACTACATAGACTGAATAATCTTGCATAACGCTTAGTATACGTTCCACTCATAGGCACGAGTGTCCTCTACAATATTGAGGAAAGTTGGTAGAGCAAAAGGAGTACCTATAGGCATTTATTATATTTATATTGCTTCATGAGAAAGAAAATTTGTTTATTAGCCCATTCAATACAAAGGAAAGATTATAATTAGAACATTCATATTCATTTAAGCCAATGGCCATATCGTTGACAGCTCAGCATTGTGCCAGGTACAAGCAGCATAGCAAACCGCCTGACGCGTGACGTTGATATTCTGCTGGAACTACGACGAAAGACGTACAAGAACGGCATTACACAAAAGATACATAAGTGATAATGATACCAGTACTTACTTAGGTAATAAGGAATCTTTAAAATGAATTGTAAGTTCTAGAATATGAAAAGATCATACGCTGTTAATTGCTGTAAAATATCCATTTCAATGTGTACTGATATTTAATCTGTGACAGTAAAAGAAGTCTTTTAAAAATTATGATTTATTATACTATTACGACAATGCAGTAGTCATGGCTGTCACATTTTTAGTATATTTTTGATCGTCTAACAGAAGCGCTATGATGTGATATTTAAGTGGAAGTAAACTTTCTGAAAGTTAAAGAAATATTATTGCTTATTTTGGACTTTGCATCAAAAACTTCCCAGAAATGTAGCATTTCTCTGGCGTGGGATGGACAATTGCTGAATTCGTCTTTCATTCTCGCTTCTGCCTCGTCTAGCAGGCCAGGGTAATTTGTTATACTGGTACCCATAAGTGTCATAGAAAGAAAGAATTGACACATCAACTATACACTGCCGTACCTTTTCATTTTGCCTGGAACTAGAGTATTTTTTTCTTCCAAAGGCACTTAATTTTAGCATGTATTTATGTAATTTAATTTTACTTCATTACTTTAGTTGTTTATTAATTATTTTAGTTTGTTATTTAACGTTTATAACATTGGGAGATAGAGGTGAGACTATAATTATATTTATAAGCTGTTATCATAATATATGAATCAAACGAGTAAATAACGTAACACGAGCCATGTAATTTGTGGTTGTCTGGTGATACACCCACAAATTACACGGCATCTGGGGATGGTCTACAAATAGCTGTAGCTAATCCAGCATTTACATTCTTACCATCTCCAGTGCTCTGAAGCGCTTTCTCGCCACCGACTACTTAGTACGGTTTACGATGGGTATAGTTATTTATAGCAATCATTATAAAGCATGTTGAAAACTAGAAGTGAACCGCGTTCAGGGTTGACTTTTGTTTTTATTAGACAAAAAATTTATTCGTATGATGACAAAATTGCCATAAAACCGGCTCATTTAAATTGCTGGCAGTAAAATTAACTTATGTATCGTTTATGACTCAGCTCGCTTCGCGCCAAAGATTTTCTTAGAATTGTCTACAATGATGCGGATGCATTTTTACTTAATTTGAGGTAAAATCTGGGTTTAGGTGTATTTAAAATTGTGTGATTCAAACCTAAATCGTTAAGATATTTTTAAATATATTTTTAGCATTTGATATGGCTAACATATAAATCAACACAAAGTGTGAAAATGTGAAATCCAAAATAATAGTCACGAGCAGGATTTGAACCTGCATCTCCTGGATACCGTCCTGAATTGGCGAAGCATCCGGACCGAATTTCGATTTCACATTTTCACACTTTGTGTTGACCTAAAAAGTTTCCAAGAAACTTTATTTTAGCTGACAGATTTACCTCAAAGTAAAATCAAGTTTACAAACGCGATAGATTCCGTAATCAATTATTTCATTATTTTCGCATAAATATAAAAAAAAAGTATTTAGATCAAAGTATTTTAAAAAGGCTCTGATTTCTTTGAATCTGATAAATACCACTGCACACTCCTTACACTTTCTAACCGAACAAACAGACTATCCGCCTATAAGTGATCCCAAATACCTTTTCGTGGATCTCTTATCAAACGTGTTGTTTAAACAGCACTTAAGGTAAGGTAACTGATTTTATAATTAATTGCAGCACATTTTAAAACACAAAACATAGCATCACGCCTGTATCCCCGAAGGGGTAGGCAGAAGTGTATTACACACCCACGATTTGCCAGCTATGTTTAAGTCCCACGTAATAGGGGGCGATCATATTGCCGTCTACCGGGCACATTTCCAAACTCTGGGCTGCTACTGAGAATTTTTCTTAGTACGAAAAACATAGTAGGCGAATTGTTGGTGTGTAATACACCTCTGCCTACTTCTTCGGGAAATACATGCGTGATGATATGTTTATGTATGATTTTTTTCTATGAAAATAGTTTTGCTGCAATTCTATTCCCAATTTGCAAATTTTGTCGATAGTTAGCCTTCTTAAATTGTACTGTTGAAATGCTGGGCTGTCTATAAATTAAATTGTAAAATTGAAATAGCTAAAAATATACCAATACGAATAATTATCAGCGTAACTGAAAGAAAAACTATTACAATGAATGTCGTTTCAAATCTCACTTGTTTATATTTAGTTTCCCTATATGTTTACTTATAACTCTTTAAACTACATGTGTTTTCTACACATGAATCTATGCTATTTGTGCAGTATAATATATGTTGTTCTATTAATTTTGGTCAATGATTATAAAAATACCTATTGAGATATTCTTTTTAACTTGAGTATTACTACGAATAGAGCCCTATTACTTTTCACGGTCTGATTCGATGTGATTTAATTGTTATTAAATAAACAAAAAAATACTGAATATTTACGCTCGACGCGACATTAAAACCAGTGCTATACCTTGCATGAGAACTATTTCTATAGACCAATATAGAAGTACTTCTTAAAATTAGCGCTAGATGGCGTATAAGACATGAAACCCACATTAGTACTTTTTAAAATTAGCGCTATCTATGTGATTTATTGAAAACTACTTAGTAAGACCAATACATTATTAGTTACTTATCAAATAATGAATTTTATTGTGAATAATGAAGATTATGAGGCGTGCAGTTTTGGATTTTCCAAAGTATTTTAAACTTGCATCTTCTGGTGAACTGTTTCAGATGATTTGCTAATTTATCCATCACTGCTCGGGGTTTTCCGGGAGGTGCAGGTTCAAAACCTGCTCGTACCTATTATTTTCCATTTCATGTTTTTGTCTTTGTGTTCTGGTAAATGTCCGAGTAAGTCAAGTGCAAAAATATACGTAACAATATATGTCATAAGTTTGAATGCCACAGAAACCCTTCTACTAATGAAATACCTATATACTAAGTCTACCTGTGCGGAATTCCGCAATATATACAAATCCGAATTAAATTTATGAAAACCAATATATCTATCGAAAAACGATGCAAAAGGATCTCTTTTTAGACGATTTTAAATCTCAAGATAAGCGGTACATTAAACCGTGGGTCATGTAATTTGATAAAGGAATAAGGAATATCTCATGGACCGACAGAAAAACAGTCTAGAGAAATAATATATCAGATTCCTAATAACATAAGAAGTCCTATTCAAAGTTGTTAGGCCGTGTGGGGTCGGCATCAAGAATAGCTCCACCCCGTCTCTTCCTATGGGAGTCGTAAAAGCCGACTAAGGGATTACCGGGGGACCAGGTAGCAGCGTTCCCCTGTGTAGTAAAAACATCCACTGCGATCGCCAACCCGCCTGCCAAGCGTGGTGATTATAGCAATACCCCCCCCTAGGGGAGGCCTATGTCCAGCAGTGGAAGATCAAGGGCTGATGGATGGATGGATGGATTCAAAGTTACATTGAAATTATTTTAAAGGCTAGAACACAAAGCGTGAACATGTGAAATAGAATATAATAGCCACGAGCGGGGTTTGACCCCGTGCCTTCTGGTTATCATTCAGATACTCCAAGACACTATGTTTGTTTTATGGAAATTGATGGCCTCTAATTAATGTCACGATAGCTCAGTTCTGTGTTCAGTGTCTGAACAGCATTCAGAAGCCTCCGGTTCAGATCCTGCCAGTGGCTATCATTTTCTATTTCACATTTTAGCACTTTGTGTTCTCGTAAATGGCCATGTCAAGTGGCTAAATTATAAAAAAAATAATAACATATATTTAAAAAAAAGAAATGTTGTCAATTATTAATTTAAAAATCATTCTTAGAAATAAATTAACTATATCAAAAAGAATATTATATTGATTTAAATAAAATATAACATAATAAAAAGATTTAATGAATAATTACAATACCTATGTTATGATGTATCTATTTTAATGCTCAATGCGAATCGCATCTAAAACTTTTATTTAGGGGATAATTTAGGTGGAAATTAAACCAGTATTTAAAATTATGTTTCTAATAATACTTCAATAATTATCACTTTGTTCATTAATAAATCGCTATAATTTTACTCTTATACTACTCTGTCAAGAAAGTACCGGGAAAAGATCAATAATACACAAAATTTTTGTTATGCATCCAAATTTATTTTATCACCTTCAAAGTATGCTCCTTCAGAAACGATAGACTTACGCCAACGAATAATCTAATCATCAAAACATTTTTTAAACGCTGTTTCCGGAATTGTGTTCAGTTCTCGCCGCGAATCTCCTTTATGTCTTCTACCGATTAAAAACGGGTGAAGGTGAAGTGGTAATTTGAGTTTAGGAAAAAAAAAGTCGGCTGGAGCCATATCTGGTGAATATGGTGGTTGCTCGATGGTATTTGTTGAGTGTTTGGACAAAAATTCATTCACAATGATGGCCTTGGGCGAAGGCGCATTATCGAGGTGCAAAATCCAAGAATTTTCTTTCCACAAATCTGGCCTTTTTCGTCGAATTTGCTCTCTTAAACGCCGCATAATGATCTCAAATAATATTTTTTATTTACCGTTTGACCTTCTGGCAAGAATTCCGAGTGCACAACACCGCGATAGTCAAAGAAAACAGTCAACATGACTGACTTTTGATCGACTTTGGTGTGGTTTTTTCGGTTTCGGTTCAGTTGGAAATCGCCACTCCGAAGCTTGTTGACTAGTTTGCATGTCAAACTCGTAAACCCACGTCTCGTCATCAGTAACAATGTGTTTCATGAATGTTGGGTCGGAATTGACTCGTTCTAGCATGTCCTCAGCGACTCTCATGCGATTGAGTTTTTGGAGAAAATTCAGGTCTTTTGGGACTAGCCGAGCGGAAACATGTTTCATACCCAAGTGATTATTTAAACTGGTACGGATCGACTCGTGAGATACAGAAAGTTCGGCGGCTATCTCTCTCAAAGTTGAATAAGGATTTTCAGTCACTATTTCCTTCACTTTTGCAATGTTAACTTCAGTTGCAGACGTTGATGGCCTACCAGAGCGAGACAAATCTTTCATCACATCTCGACTGCTTTTAAACGCTTTGTACCACTCATAAGCACGTGTTTTTGATAAAGTCGATTCACCGTAAGCCGTCTGTAATATTTTCAGTGACTCTGAACACGAAATTCCATTGGCGATGCAAAATTTAAGACAAACTCTTTGTACGATGTTTTTGTCCATTATGAAATTCCCAATACATACTAGATATGATATAACTAAAAACAGTACTGTATTTAATATAAATAACAGATGTAACTCAAACTCCGCGCCAAAATGGATAACAGTTGTGCCAATTTAACAACAACAAAAAAAAAAATTTGAATTGGGAACCATAAACAAATCATCCATTCCCAATACTTTCTTGACTGAATGTAGATATATGTTTTTGCATAATAAGTAATAATTTGTAATACATACACGCGTAAATATATACGACCTTCACATATTTTAAATGATACTAATAAATATTTCCGCTTAAAATCTACAATTGCAAATTACAGTGAAACCTTTGTATAGCTATTTTTTCTAACTGGATCTTAAATGTTTTATTTCTTACGGGAGCTGTTAATGGTAATACAGGAAGTAAGTAAATAGACAGTGCGCTAAGTACAAGTTGCAAACAATCGTGGCTTTCCTAATCGCAACATACATTTATTGTACGCACTTGATTCTTTGAACATTACGTTATACGAGCCTTACGTAGTGAACAAGTTACAAGCTTGATAAATTGTGGTCTTGGCTCCTGTGAACTACATCTTGTCGTCTTCCCAACTTTCATTTATTATAACTCCTGTTGATCTTTAAACAACAAATTATTTGTGATTGTGGAAATAGAGAACTTTACTGCGAGTGGGATGTAAATCTCCTTTTACGCCAACAAGATGAAATTGAATGGTAAATATCCAATCTATGACTAGATTTATTATCTATCAGCATTATGTCGTCCACTGCTAATACTACACATTAGGTCTCCCTATGGGAAGAAGAGAAGAGAGTCACAATGTCTGGT
The DNA here is from genome assembly GCA_948253155.1 of Leucoma salicis. Classification (NCBI taxonomy): domain Eukaryota; kingdom Metazoa; phylum Arthropoda; class Insecta; order Lepidoptera; family Erebidae; genus Leucoma; species Leucoma salicis. Next base: position 16,305,148 of record OX411805.1, read on the forward strand.
CTTGTGTCACCTGCTTCCAACGGCTGCCTCTGACTTTGACAAGCCATGTTCACCCTATTTAAAAATTTAAAAAAATGCTTATGTTGCAATAGCTGCTGCAGCCGTTTTTTCTACCTGGATGACTTATACAATATACGATACGATATTTTTTATTAGGTATACAAGTTATTCAAAAGTTTAGGTATTACACATTTAATATATTCAAACTATTACAACATTTCTTACTCTTTTATACTATGATGTTGGCAAGCAAGCATACGACGCTTCTATCTTATTCACCATACAAAACGCTAGAAGCAGCAACACAACAATAGAAGTATCTACCATTGCTTTATGCAGGTCTTCTGTAAGCGGGTGTTATTTTCCCGGTCAAACGGGCCCATTCGTACTAGAAGAAACAAGTAGTTTGTATGTAATCGTTTAATATGCAAGAAACAACGTGAGACTTAAATCTGATATTAATCTTGCATTTTGCGATCTCTCAGAAAACACATTCAATTACAGATTTAGAAACATTGCAAATACCTTTATGGAATAAGACTAATGATGATTGCTTATTGATGGCAATAGTATTAAATTAAATATTTAATTACAGTCTTCAGTGTCTTGAGACCTAAGATTGCACAAACAGTTAATTTAAAAAAAATAACTAAACTCAGAATACTCTTTAAATCGCAGGTGTAACATCATACTGGTTATATTTGGCGGTAATTAATTAGCCGGTGTTTTGTTCAACTAGAGTTGGCGGTCATCAGCAGGAGGTCGTGCATTGCTCGTGTCTAAAGTACACTTAAATTATCAAGCCAAAAAGAAAAAGTGTACCAATTGAACAGTGTAAGAGCTAGACATAAATCAAATTGAAGATGCCCGATAAAGTGGATAATAATTAGTGGAAGACGTGAAAGCGTTGGGAGAAAAATTCGTGAGAGTTTGCGTTAGTGTGATTGTGCATTTGGCGCGGGACATCCGGTTACAGCTAAAACGCGTTTTACGCTTGAACTTTACCTATAACATTATTCATACAGGGAATTATTACAGATTACATGTGATATTATTATATAATTGTGTATATTGAATTGTTAAATATATATTGAAAGTATCATATTATCTGTCCAATATCTCGCTTGTACGGACCGCTTGCCCCTATAACAAAGATTATGTGAAACCTATATCAATGTCTTCTTGGAAATACTTATTGTTTTATTTTAGAAATTATTATAGCGCACATATTAAATTCACGAGTATTGCAATAAAATTCCATAAATGATGTTGCATGTACCTAATACGTATACAAAATACAGAAGCCGGCTAATGACATAATAAAGTTTACATACCTTATGTAGAGATCATTTAATGGAAAATGTTTATCGATTGAAGAAACTTTTCTAGTTACGTGTAATTTGATTTATGGCATTTGGTGTCGTTAGAGAAGATTATACGAGTATGTACATACTACATAAGCCGTGTGGGGTCGGCTTTAGAATTGTCCCACCCCTCTCCACCCCTAGGAGTCTTAAGAGCGAGTCCAACCCGCCTGCCAAGCATGGCGATTACGGCACTATCCCCCATTCTTGGGGAGGCCTATGTCCAGCAGTGGACGTTAAAAGGCTGATAGATGGATGGATGGATGGTACATACTACATAAACTTGATTAAATAATGTGTAATATATTGAAAAAGGCGAGTAGAAAAGACACTCCCTTTGTTTCTTCAGAATATAATTTGAAGTTGGAAGACCCAAAGGCACAAAAAAGTTTGCCAACACATTTGATCAGCGTAGTTTATAAATTTCTCTCCTAGTAAAGAAGTGTCGTGATAGCTTGTTCGTACAGCGGGATATATATATATATATAATCGTTATATATATATATATATATATATATGCTAAACGATTAATATAAAAAAAAACAGTAAAACTTGATCAAAAATCATTGATTCATCAGTTAATATTCTTAATTTAAAAACATGAATTATTCCTCCTGTGAACAAATTATGATAATGATTACAAGTATAAAAAACGTCGACACGGTTAAGTGTAATAAAATCTGTAAAATGTACTTTATTTCAAGATGTATTATGCCAAAATATCTGTAACGTGTGAATTAAAAGTAGGTAGTCGATTAATTAATGCATTTCCATTTAATATGGATTACGACATTAATACCGACTGATATAATTTATATACCTGTGTTACCTATGCAATGCATTTATTATTAGTTACATAATTACTATATCCAGCGTTAAATTATTACTACCTATGTAAATAAATGGGCGATCACAAATTTAATTAGAATATTAGACACGGAATGCTTTGTAAAGATAATTTTTAAGTGCAAGCAACAAAAACTGAAAAGGTTTACCGCTGTGTTATTTCTTTTATATTAAAAGAATTCCTGTATTTAAAAGAATCACAAGTGCACACCACCTTAACAAAGTTCCCTAACACAAACATCCCTAACCACACACCTTGTAGTTCAGGGCAACAAGCAAGATAGTGTGGAAGCTACACCCACTTAAATAATTAAATAAGTCACCGTGTGCCATCTCTCCATGTGTACTGGCAGACTACATGGATTGTTTGACATGCCCTGAAATACATTTTTGAGTGTTGGCGAAGTCTACTAATTCGAACCGACTGTGGTGGATTACAACCTTAAACTCTGTCTCTCTCTCTCTTTTAGAGGAGGCTAGAGCCGAACAGGGAGACAGTAATGGGTGCAGAAATAAAAATGTAACGACGCTTGAAACAGTTGTAGCGTCATGTACCTAGATATAATGATAATCTATTATATATATTTAATTTATTTAAAATGCTTTGTCGCTGGGCGACCATATCGCCCTGTAATACTGATCATACATTACTAAAATACACAAAACAAAAACAAGAATCACTTTAATCATGCCTTTGCAGGCCTAATTCTACCAACTTATAAAGAACAATGTCTTCATTAGACTCTGGAGAAGATAGTATACTATAGCAAAATCTCGCATCGAAAATTATTTTTTTTGTTAAAGTATTGATGTCTAAATGTCTCGTTCCACGCGCACTCCATCAATATATTATTATGCTGTGCATCTTCTAGCGTACCACAATTATTGCATTTTAGAGAATCAGTTTTTCTCATTTAAAAGCAAACCTATTCGATGGAATGTGACCAGAACGAATCCTGAGAGCTATCACTAGTGCATTGCGTCTAAGTTGGCTATTGCCAAACCAAGGATATTTAAGAATATTTGGCTGGATAGTCTTGTACCAAATGCCTTTTTTTGTGGATCTTTTGTCAAAATATTCATGCCACAATATTCTGCACTGTTCTTTTATATTCCTAGTGTAATCAGAGAATAAGGGCGTGATTGTCAGCGGACTCCATCTGTAATCGCTTCTTTGGCTAATTTATCTACGATCTCGTTCTCTTTCAATTGAATGTTTGAAGGAATCCACTGCAAAAACACTTCCCTATTCTCAGATTGCAAGCGTAAAATTGACTCAAGTATGTTGAAGACAATCGGTGCGCCTCTCGTTGCATGAGAGGTACACCGAGCCAAATGTTGCAGGGAGCTTTTCGAATCTGTAAGGATCACAAACTTACTATGATGAGTGTATGTAAGCCAAAGCCTCTGCTATTGCAATTAATTTGATGTGCATAATTGATATATTAAATCCTAAGCTTTACATAACAATTCTGATTGGGTCCTAAAAGGCGGCCCCACCACTAGAACGCTCTTTAGATCCATCAGTGAAAATCTTAGATTTAGAGAGATTTTATAGAAAATAACAGTCACGAGCAGGATTTGAACCTGCATCTCCTGGATACCGTCCAGATGCTTTGCTAATTCAGCAATCGTGACCCTTGCTCCTGACTGCTAATTTCGATAACACATTCATACTTAACGTCTTTGGGTGACGCCTGCACCATCTGTCGGAAGTATTTTCATACATTATACCGACCAGGTAAACTTAATTTTACAATTAAGATTTTACCTAATAATGACGCAAACCCTATAAATATTTAGATATTTTTATATATATATTTTTAGCATTTGACATGCTTAGCAACATACATTAAACATATTTATTTACAACATTGTTATTTTTGATTTCACATTTTTCACTTTGTGTTTAATGTATGTTGCTAAGCATGTCAAATGCTAAAAATATATATAAAAATATCTAAATATTTATTGTAACTATTTTAGATCAGGCCAAACTATTGAAAATGTAATTACTCTTTCCATACAATACAAGTTTTCAGTGTTGAAAATAAACTCTTTTAACTTTCAATTAAAGCGATGACCCTATTCTCTGTTTTCAATAGCGTTGCTGTTGCTATTATAACGTTAAGCCAGTTAAGCTAGTGAATACTGGAAAATGAAATTTTCTACAGCGAACATAATAAAGGGGCCGCAATTTTGCTTTAGTAATTGAATTGACATTGAATGCTTTTATAATTGCCGATGTTCTAGCTGTACTCACCGCATGAGTTACTACCATGTGAGATGGATGTCTGGCTCGTGAAATACAGTTAGAAATAATTACTATAATTAAACAAACGCATATAAAATCATGAATTGTAGAAATATTTTATCACGTAATGTCAAGTGATAAAAGCTTTGAGTATCGAATTTACAGCTAGATACTACACTAGTTGTAATATCGGTATGCTAATAAATCCATATTGACTGTTTGATATGGATCTTGCCAGCGATTTAGCATAGTGTTAAGATCTAAAATTGCGATTTATTTAATTTCATTTTTAATTAATTGATTCATTACCATGTTGAAATCGAATCTTGATTCCAAACGGAGGTTGTAATAGATTCGTGCGTAAAAATTTTAACATATTGTAAATATATAAATGCCGAGAATAAATCTGCTATACTAGAGTAACTAATTTTAGTTCTTTTCGCAGGATCCTGCTCGTGACTGTTATTTTCGATTTCACATTTTCACACTTTGTGTTAATTTATGGCTAAGCATGTCAAACGCTAAAAATATATATAAAATATCTAAATATTTAGTTCTTTTATAAAATAATTGGTTATTCAAAAGGAATAGTAATGCAATTCTGTATAGTAGGTAATGCAGTTCTTTTTATATTTGTTATACATAAATAGATAACCAAAATAAAAAATATTGAACGAATAATTTAACACAAAATATCGTTAATTTATAAACTTATTGTATGTTAACAAGCATCACTAACATGTCACTTTAACTAATTAACATTGACCTATACTGCACTATGCTGTGAAAAAACAATTTTAATTAAGTACCTACTCGTGTAAGGGCTCCTCTTACGCGTGAAATACACCCACCAAAATGTGAGGTGAATCGGTCTCTGGCTGTCCCGCCAAATTTCTATAAATTTGAATTGCATAGGGTCCCTAGAATCCATTGTTATTACCCGAAACAGCATTAAAAGCCAACCTCTATCAAGATAAGAATATTTGTGTCGTTTTAGTGATTTAGCCGTTGCAGCAGCACCACCAGTATGTCTAGAAAACTGGAAAATGGGACGGTACCACTGTATAAACACAAGTAGCATCTTAGACTAGGGAATATCCCACCTTCCACGGAATAAGTGTGATTTCGTTAGATCTCCTACCATTTTCTCGAACAGCCCATTCGCCCCATCAGACCAGATGGCTCAAAGTCGCGGGAGCATTGCTCTTACTCTTCCAAAACTCTGGTAGATGATGACATGTAGAGTTCTGTACTGTGATAAGCTCCACGGACACCATTCCTGATGCATGACAGTCCGTGGTGGCCTAAGATTTACTTTATTGATACATGCACATCGGTGTACATTATTAGAGAAAATTTACTAAAAATTATATACAAATAAAAGTGTGAGGACTCTTCAATCAAAATATATTTTCTAAAACAGTTACTATAGCTTAATAATATCTTGTCCGTGACTTAAAAATTCTCTTTCAGTAGTACATAATGTTATCTTCGATCAAGCACTCTCACTTCAAATGGAATTCAACATTACAATGTACGTAGATGTTAAACACAGAGCCGATCAGCCGCCTACAGCCACCCGACACCTTTTAAGTTGAGTAGATGGTCGTGATTCGATATAAAAAACACCAATAAGTACAGAATAAAAATACTGGCTGGAGTTAGTCGACGTACCGTTATGGTGATTCGACAGAACTGCGATGAATCATTGCTGATTAACTTCCGACCGTATTATTTGTACTTTAAACAAGCTTCTACTCCTTTAACTGCATGATACTAATGAAATTTGTCGCAGCATTTTAGCACCACCTTATACCTACCTATATTTAATCCCGGTATCTAGAATAGGAAGACTGGAGTTATTTTTTTTATTTCATTATTTTATTTTTTTATTAGTGGCAGACGAACCACGGTCCATCTGATGGTATATGGTAACCGTCGCCCATGAACTTGACTTTACTGAGAGTATTGTCAAGCCGCTGCTCACCAATTCATTTCACAGATATAAAATGAAATATAAACGGCTATCTCCTGCTACAGCCAAAACGCAACGATGTGCTTCATGGCCGGTCACACGGGAGATGGTGGTACCAACCCGCTCGGGCGCGATACCAAGTGATTACTCTCACTTGGTACCCAGCCCTACCACCAGTCATACAATGGATGATAATTGCTTACTTCCCTTAGTCACCTCATACGACACTCGTGGGAAGGTATGGGGTGATGACAATTGTATTCTTAGTCCGTCACCACACGGACTAAGAAACTTTATTATAAAAAATAGCATTGACGTGTGGCTTTGCCGCAGGCATGAGCTAGTTATTAGCTTATATATCAGGTTTGCGATATAATAAAATTTATACCAGTTTTTAAGTCTTATGAACTAATCAAAAAACAAGAAGAAGTTTTATCACATAAAAATTTGGAAAAGAAATTTGGGAAAAGTATGCTCCAAAGTTATTGCGTAATGTGCGAACAAATAAACAGACACACAAAGAACGGTTCTGAAAAATAAGGTGTCTGTTCAGACAAGACGCCTCAATAATCGAATACAACCATCTGGCCGCGACTGCGTCCGCGTGAACGGAGTTCATATAGGTAAATAGGTACATCACTCTATGGCGTCCTAATTATTTCTATTAGTAAGGATGTTCCGATATAGCTCTATTTCAACATAAAAACGGATATACCTACGTTTTATCCCAGTACTATATCAGAAACCTGAGATATAACCTAAAAACTAGCATTTATCACCAGTGGAGCCGGGGGCAAAGGCAAGTATTTTCTAAATTACACATAAATGTCATTTTATGTGCTTTATCAGAGCCCATGACTTTACACAAGCGGCGTTTATTATGTGCGTAATACAATTAGCGCTCTGCTTGCGGTCTCCTGACCTTTTAGCTGCAGTAATTATTATTAGATATTACGGCTGGAGCTAGCCGACGTAACTGTGACAGGTAGTACCTAGCTACCGGTTGATATTATGCAAGTAGTCAGAATCGAAACAATGCTAAATGTGTTATATTTATACGTAGGAATAGGAACGCGCTTCGTGACTAGTTCGATCCTGTTCGCGCGATCGCGGATGTGTCCGCAATGTCATGTTATAAATAACTAAGAATTTATTTATTTGGACAAGTTTTATATGGAATATAATAGGTTAATTGGTGCACTACTTTGTTTGACTAGCACTTCTAGGAATATAAGGAATTGTATAATTTTCTAGAAATTAGGTCTGATATGTAGAGATTTGTCGACGATATTTTCTTTAACACCTTATAATATAAACAAATACATTACCATGGAAGATGATTTGTAGCTAACTCAAAGACTTCATAAAAATGCATATGAAATATTTTTAATGATGTTATTGTTAATTGTTAAAATTGTTAATGAATGTAAAATGGGACTACGGAATAGTTACTTCCCATAATTAGCGATTTGTGAAAGAGCTTAGCTTTCACAAATTGTCAACAGTATTTCAGCATCTTTGTGGCGAGCTTCTATTAACACCATAAGAATTTTCCATTTATCTGTTTTATTAATAATTCCAGCATAGCCAGCGACAACTCTAATTCAACTGATAATATATGATAACCGATTTCATGAATGAAGCTATATCTATAATACTAATAAAAGCAAATTTTACTCTAAATAATATCTATAGTATTTATTTATTGTTCATAAAAGTCTGAAATCCGGAAATTTTGTGAAGTAACATATCAGACTATCAACGTCCCCTGTTGGACGTAGACCTCTCCAAGAGAGTGCCATAACGAGCAGTCATGTGCCGCTTGCATCCCCCGGTTTCCCAGGGCTTCGACCAGATCGCTGATCCACTTGGCGGGAGGCTGTGCTGGTCAAACTTTAGGCCAACTACTAAACCTTTAGGCCAACTGCTAAAATAAATAATTGTAAAAAAAATATGGAATAAGAGTAAAAATGCCGCTAAAATAATATATAAGCTGAAGGCTGTCTGTAGCGACCAATAGACTGCCACGGAGAAGTTTTGAGTTGGATCCTTACGTACCTCCGACATGTTCCAATAAGTGCATTTAAATATGAATTATCGCTTCTTCCGTACCTTAGAAAGCACCATAAGCCTTTGGTCATGTTTATTATGAACATCTGTATCCTGAGAACGGGAGTCTTTATAAACAAATTAATATATGACACATAATACACACAGAGAGTAAAAAGAAAGAAGATTCCTCAAATATTTGTTACATGTGGTAATCGAAGGCTCAACGGCATGGGAGGTCTCTACCTATTAAAATACTACCGCATCAGTGAATTACAAGTAAGCCATGTAAAAAATTTTTCTTAAGGTGGGAAAATGTACCTAACCACACTTCATAATTTGGGGCATTATTTTCCACCTATTTGAAGGACCAGTGGAACATTTGCAAAACTACCCTAAATTATTAACAAAGACTTTTGGTCAGATATTAATATCGCTTACGATGCCACAAAACAAAAAATAAACATGCAGCGTGCATGGTCAGCATTTAAGTTAGGTCAATTTGATTAGCCAATGATAAGAAGCTAATGTATTCCTGCTTAATTAACTATTATAAATTTCTACACATTGTTATTGCTGGTGGCCTTGTTATGCAATATATGCAACATAATATACATATTATCTATTACAATAATAGACAGGCCGTTTCTCTTTTAATTGATATCACTATGAAATGGATTAATGTAAAAACACGAATTTACTGTCAGCTGGCGGCACTTTCAGGTGCCTTAATATAATATTTTATAAAGATACTAATTATTTAAAAGTATGAATCATTTATGAAACAATGCACTCTTTGAACAGTAAATACTAGTGAGCGGTCTCATGCTTCCCCACTTGTGTTTTATAGATAATATCTTCATCGTAAGATAGTGTAATGTGTTAATATTCATTATGTTTAATGTTTCATTAAAAAATCATAGTCATTGTCGTATTATTTCAATAACCCAAGAATTTATATATTATATTTAACACACGAACCAAAGGTTACGCAGCAACGCTGGTAAATATCATAATTACTAAATAAACAAACGTAAATGAAACAACTATGCTAGGCTTTACAATGTTGATCAATGGCAAATATTTGACTAACTACTGTGTTCAAATTTCACAGTGATTTTTGTGTTCTTGCTCTTTATTATCTAGAACTATCTATTCAGTTTAAGAGCTATTAATATTCCCGTTTGTATCCTGTTATTGGGCACATTTTATTACGAATATTAATAGATAATAATTATCTAAAAAATATATTTTGGAGCTAAATCTTTCCACTATCATTTGGCGTAAGAAAATAATGTGTAACAATAAATTTGTAACTATAAATGAACCGACAGCGGATATGTTGTTATTAAATATACTTTATATTCAGTACATTTTATGTTTTCGTAATTCGGCACTTCCTTTAAATAGCATTTCGTAATAGTTTTGTGGCATGTTACAAACATGCTTTGTTAGTTTAAAAATACATAATTGATCCCATCATAAGTAAACATCCAACATCTTCCTCATTAAATGTGATACTAGGGATGATGGTCTGAGATCGAATAATAGAAAAATCTATTTTTTAATCCATAGTGTGCAATAAATCTCTAGCGATATTTCCTGTTCTGATAAAAATGTAACTATGAAAATATTTACGCTTGTGGCGAGTCGCCTTAATGGTGGCAACCTTTAAGGCAACTCATTATCTCTAGTTGTGTAGTAAAAAATATTTCTAGTAAAAATTAGAATTCACAGAGATCATCAATTTTTATTGGATAGGGAATGTTCACGATGATTAATTACAGCATGAAAACGTCACAAACAAACTCACTTTCCCATTTAGAATATTAGTAAGAATTACGATTTAGTGCTGATTTGGTGCTGATTGAGTATTTATCTAATCTTGGCGTTAGAGTGACTGCGATAGCTTACCGATCCAGAGCACTTCCCTGGATTGGATGGGACACAGGTTCGAATTCTGCTCGTAAAGCTCTCTTTTTCCAGTTTCACAAATAATTTTTTCTCTAACGAAAATAATCATTAAGATTAATTCGTCATTATCGTACACGGGTAGAAAGCAAATTGGATACATCAATAAGATAGAGTTATATTTTATGATGTTAAAACAAATTAAGTACATAAAGATATAAATCTCGAAGTGACAAGAACCTTTGCTTAACATTGACATGTGATCGAGAAAGTGACTTGAGATGAATATTTAATTTATTTACAAGTTATTATAGAACTGCGTTTGTTATTTTCAAAAAATCATATTTTTGTAATTAATAAAATATACTAGATAACCCAGTAAAGTTCGTAACACCTATCATTTATTTGACCGGTGATTATCAATGGTAATCAATTAGCATCGTCTAAGATTTTAATTATGATAGGTTATTACATGAAACTTGCTTGTAATGGAATTGAATTAGAAAGAATGACAGCTGTCATCTTGTCGTCTGTTAACCAAATACCTATACAAAGTTAAAAAATATTTAATTTTATATCTTTTCTACTTTTCTGTAGGATTCTCCCTTTTTTTTACTTTTAAAGTACCCCTGTATTAAACCGAACAAAACGAAAATACAATTATTGAAAGTAACACAAACGAGTCTTTTTTCGCGTATAAATTAGGTCAAACTTTAACTACCTTTAGGCCGACGTTTCAACCGCATTGCAGCAGCCCGAGTTGTTGTTGTTATACGCGTAAAAAGGTGTTCATGTTACTTTAAATATGTGTACCTACAATTCGCGAATCTGTAAAAGAAAATACAATTATTCAAATCGATCAAGCCAGTTTGAGTTGTAGCGAGACTAATGAATGGCAATTGATTTTTATATATATATAAATTAACATTATGTACCTACATATATTATAATCCTCACTGAGTGCTTTTAAGATTACTGCTACCAATATTGTACCGATTCTTAATTAACATAAAATGGTTTCATTATATATTTTATTAATCATTATTTACAATAACCGTATAAGCAATAATTATTTAAGGGGATGCATGGATCAAGTGTTTTCTCTGCAACATTGTGGAGAAGCATCTGGCTGTAGGCCAGAGGGTTTTCTGCAGTTTTGTAGATTTGGAGAAAACATTTGACACTGTTGTACGAAAGGAACTTTGGGACATTTTGCCGGAGTATGGTATTAACGGTAGACTACAAGCGGTGCAGTCCAACTACATGGACTGCAGAGCTTGTGTGCGGCTGGATGATGGAATGTCACCCTGGTTTGATATCAATATCGGCGTTAAACAGGGCTGCGTTCTATCAGCCAGACTGTTTATCATATATCTGGATAAATGCCTACAAAGGTTGAGTGAATGTGGGAGTTCAGATGGGCGACTCAGTGGTTAGCTCTCTGCTATATGCAGACGATGCGGTTTTATTAGCGCAGTCCGCGACTGACCTGCAAACCCTTGTCGACGTAATGGCAGAAGATTGTAAGAAAATGTGAATGTGTCTACGTGTGAATGTGAGCAAAATCAAAATAATGGTTTTTGAAAGAGAATAAGCCAGAACAGATGTTAGAGTAGCAATAGGTAATGGTGTGCTAGAACAAGTGGATGAATTTGTTTATCTTGGGCGTGGATTCAGTCGGGATGGAAGGTACACCACTGATGTAGAGAGAAGAGTGAATGCGGGAAATAGAGTGAACGGAGCATTGGGACAACTTCTCGGCAGTCATCACCTCAGCCAGAGGGCACGTGTCGCAATACACAACGCAGTGCTTGTCCCAACGTTATTATATGGAAGCGAGAGTTAGGTATGCAAAAAAGAGCATGAGAGTAAAATCAATGCGGTCGAAATGCGATCTCTGCGGAGAATCTGTAGAGTGAGGCTGACTGACAGCATTCGTAACGACGACGTAAGAGGGCGAGTAGGTATGAAAGAGAGTATTGGTGAAAGGAATGCTCCAATGGTTCGGGCATGTGGAAATAATGCCGGACGAGCGACTGGTTAAGAAGATTTATGCGAAAGTGGAAGGATGTAGGTACAGGGGGAGACCGAGACTCACCTACCTAGACCAAATCGGTCATGTATTGAAGGAAGGTGGAGTCAGGAGTCTCCGAAACCGGCGAGCGTGCATGAAGAGAGTTATGAATGTTAAGGAAGCGAGAGATGTATGCAAGGATAGAGACTCTTGGCACTCTGTTCTCTCTGCCTACCCCGCAAGGGAAATGACGAGATGATAAGTAGTAGTAGTAGTATAAGCTATTACGTATATCGTGATTTGTATATCGTAACATTAATTGGCACATTTAAACTGGACTATATAGATGCTTTCACAGGTTAAATTACGTTTTCTTTTCTGAAACATGTTTTTGAAGTAATTGGGGAAACTCGTCTAAATCTCGGCGCCAATAAAGAAAATCGCACTTAAAAATGACTCGTAATGACCGCACTTGTCAGTCCAGCCAGCCAGCTCCGTGATTGGAATGTAGTGTTGCCCACACAAAGGCGCAATACATTATTGCTATCGATATGCTTTTCTTAATTAAGCTGAAACTCGTTTAAGTTATACACGATTTATATATAAATTGAGTAACGCTATACATTTCGCAGAAAAGCGGAATGTCCTGTGTGCCGGCAAATGCCGGTATAGATAACGTGAATCGTGACGATGATTATAGAGCTGCATTATATCGTGGCTTAATTCACCCTATTCATTTTAATTGTTAACCAATAGGCATTTATAATTGTAGAATAACCTTACGAGGCCTGCATAGTGCCTTATGGCACTAAAGCCTTGACAAATAAAAGATTTAAAAAAAAACTGCGTAATACTTACACAATGGCTCAGCTGTTTGAGTTGAAATAGTCAGAGGAAATAATAAGTAATGTTCTTAAATAAAAAATTTCCCCAGTAACACGTATCCCCACGCTTAGTTTTTTCAATTTGTCTTGTAGTGTATTTTATATATTTATTGATATGTAGTAGTATAAAAGTAAGCACAAAGTAACGCTGTTCGTGGTGCATATGCTGTGGGGTATTGTGGACGGTTTCACTTCGTACCATCTTGTAATCACGCAGAGGCGTTTCGCGCACCTTTTTTGGAGTAACTCGAGCAAATTTCGTTGGAAACATTTATTTTGCGCGCGAGTTGCACTCAAAAATCGGATTTTTATTTTAATGAGCCAGTTTCGCAGCGGCGTCTCACTCGCACTCGCCGTTGCACTGAATAAATAAATGAGTTGCTCTACTTTCTATGAGATCGTTTCTTTGGGCGGTCCGACTCGCCTGTAATGCAGAGCGGCTTTATGCCACGGCGGGTGCTCGCGTCGAGCCGACCACGCTGCCGTCTCGTCCACGGCACGTGTACTTCAATAACATTGTTCTTTTACTCTCTATACTAGGACTATTATGTTTAGGTATACTTTAGTCACGATTTGTACAAGTAGTATCTATTTCTTAGTCAGAAAATATCAGCCCGGCGAACTGTATTATGATTATTGTAGACTTTGAAATCTAGAGCTTACTAAAACTATTGATGTCTGAAAAGCAATCTTCTAGTGAATAGATTTATTTGTTTAAACGCGTGGAAAGGGTTTGCGTTCAAAATCTCGAAATACACAATCTGACCATTCAAAATTGTGTGCATATTGAATTGCTACTTACGGTAACAGAAAATATTGAATGGTATCCGTGTCTTCAAAAGTACGAATAGGCCTTGAGCCCAGTCATGGCATTCAAATCTATGATCCTAGATAGGGCAAGTCATTACAATGCAATAATTTGACATGAGGTAGGTAATTATTTGTCATCTCTTTGGAATAGATCTGATTAACAACACAACACACAACACAACAACAAACATAGCATCACGCCTGTATTCCCCGAAGGGGTAGGCAGAGGTGTGTTAAACACCCACGACTCGCCAGCTATGTTTGAGTCCCACGTAAAAGGGGGCGAGCCTATCGACGTCTACCGGGCACATTTCCAAACTCCGGGCTGCTACTGAGATTTTTTCTTATTAGGAAAAAGCTCAATAGCTTTGCCCGACCCGGGGATCGAACCCGAGACCTCATGATTAGCAGTCGCATACACTACCGCTACACCTCCGAGGCAGTTGGACTATGTATGGACTCGACTATACCGAGAGTATTGTCAAGCCTCTGCTCACCAATTCATTTCATATATATGAAGTGAAATATAAACGGCTATCTCCTGCTACAGCCAAAACGCAACGATGTGCTTCATGGCCGGTGACACGGGAGATGATGGTACCAACCCGGTCGGGCCCGATACCAAGTGAGTACTCCCACTTGGTACCCAGCCCTACCACCAGACATGCAGTGGATGATAATTGCTTACTTCCCTTAGTCGCCTCATACGACACCCGTGGAAACGAATGGGGTGGTGACATTTGTATTCTTAGTCCGTCACCACACGGACAAAATCTGCCAATTCAGGTTAGGCAGTTTTCTGCAGTTTACCCTTATTCATTTAGGAATAATAAGGACGATGATAATGAGTTCATTGAACTGTGATAAATACACCAAACAGTTTTACAGCAGAACTTATTTTAAGCTAGGTAGTACGATTGGCGGTCCTATCGCACAGGGCGTTTTCTCTTTCGGACAACCATCAGATGGAATAATAGTAATAAAAGAGAGGCATTCAAGTTAATAAATAATTTTTGTTAAATGCGCTGGTAGGAAACCTTAATGTTAAATTCTTAGATAATCTTAAGAACCTTAAATATGAGCCATGCAAGAAAAAACGTCCTTTGAGATAAAGAGGAGTAACAGGATTGAATAAAGTACTGTAAAGAAAGAAGAGAATATGGGCATACCGGCGAAAGTAGATGGGCAACCTCTTGAACTTAATACGATAATCAGAAACATGGTCGTAATACAAAAGGTTCTGGAGTCGTTCAAGTTTATTGAGTGGTTCTTCAGATTTCATCTAGTTAGCTGACATCAGCATAATCAAGGATATGAAAGAGAAGTAACTCAGCAAGCGATGTCTCTCAATTAACAATTAAATGCCGCTTTACATGTTTTGTTATTAGGATTTTATTTTGAACTAATTGCGTCTTTCGCTTGCCCTTATCTCATTTATTTGAGATTGGCGTATCATATTTTTTTCTTCCATACTTCTCTATCGGTCGTCTTATCGTCATTCACATCCTTTTTTGCATATCATTGTTCACACAATCCATCCACCTGTTACTTGTTCTACCTTTTCTCTTACAGCCCCTCACGTTCATTTGTTTAACTAACTGTGTGCAATGTTTAATTATATTGAACTACAGGAGTCTTAGCAATAACAATTTAATGCTCAAACGAACTTTATGCGTCACTGCATTTCTTTTCAGTACCTCAACATTATAAGTTTCAGTATATTAAAAATGTAAGTTGACAAATATTGCGTTGCCGTGCCATTTGAACATATGAAATGCCATTTTACATCGTAACGTCATAGTTATGTGCAAACTATAATAGTATTTTGAAGTTCATTGATGAATAAACAAAGCCAACATCTACAAGTCGTTAAAGTGAGAAACAAATTTACGGTTTAATATTCACATATTCATAAAGGCTCGTGGGTGAATGTACAAAGCAATAACGGCTAGATAGTCGGTACTTAGATAAACTCCCTCAAGAAAGTGTCTGTGCCATTGTTGAAACGCTGAATTGAATATTGTGTGGATGAATCATCTTTTCATGACATAACATTTGCGAGACGGTGTCATGCTGAATGTGTTCACACTATCTTATTGAATGTTTAAGATCATCCTACACATCGCCCGAGATCACAGCCATATTTTAAACAATACCCCTTATTAATGATATGTTATAACCTTTATCACCATAACTCATTATAAGAAGCAGAATAATATAGCTTTTACTTCGTATTAAATATAAATGGGAATAACGAAAATTCTGAGTAATTTATTATTATTATTAGTGCACACATAATCTGTTTTTTTCTAAATTTGTGATAAAACTTTTGCCACCGAGACAACAATGGGATTATGATGGACTTGGATATTAATGGCAGGTTTAGTCCATAAAATCACGAACGAGAGATGGCCAGCTCTTTCCCGTCCCGTAGAAGGCGCACTACGTGCCAAAGGACGCCTAACGATCTCCGCCCCCCTATAAGAAAGGTACTGAATCCACATGGAGTATATCAGAAGACCATACCTACAACACAGGGATCAATAATCGCTGGAGCTGAAAGGTCCTAAAGAGGATACTGTGACTCGGGAAACGTAGAGTAAGACGCCCTTTGCATGAATTTATTATAAAATAAAATAAATAATATAAAATAAATATTCAGGGACATTTCACACAACGTCCTCTGGTCCCAAACTAAGCTTAACGCTTGTGCTATCGGCACCAGATTACGGATATAATACATATATTTCTTTTTTTTTCTTGTAAATACATACATATAATATATAGAAGATTCATCACACAAATAATTGTCCTGAGTGGGAATCGAACCCACGATCTCGTGCACGGAAGTCGGTTACACTACCGACTACGCCACGAGGCTCGTCAAAACCTAAAAATGGCGGTATAGTTCGAATACGGTCGACGGAGAGTTAGATATTGCGGCATAAGTTGAGAGAGGCGTAAGTCCAGCAGTTAACTGTGATTGGCTGATTAATTGTAAGTTCAGTATCATTAAATATTATTCCAGAAGGAATTCAACACAAACAGTGCTATAAATAATGATCTATAGCAAAATTGTATTAGGTATACAAATTAAATAATTAGGTTAATTTTCTATCTCAAACGAAAATACCAGCAAAGCTTAATAGGCATCAAAATTACAACTTAGAGGCTAGGAATTCCTCTATTAGCGAAGTTTATACATAGTTTACATAAACGACATTAACTTTACATATTAAGATTATCGTTAGAATACCTATATATTTTTTTAAATACAATATTTACTATATTGTAATTCGCTATATTTTGCAATATTTATGAAATTGATATAATTAAATAAAGAATTTCCTCCCAATAAACAAAACGTCGTAAATAAGCACCTAAAATATGTATTATAGTTAAATATAAGTATTTTACCGGCCATACGTCCTTAAACAAGATCTTATTAGTTGTTCATGTCACGATGGTCAACTGTTCCATGTACGGGACTTGTTGCTTACCGGATGTGGAAAGGACTCGGTCCGTGTTATTAGTGTAATGCACTTGTATGCGTCACTACGCGAAGGACACGCTTTGTCTGGATCAGGTGCTTTCGCAGCAGGTGAGGGGTAAAGCGGTGCGCGGGAAGGGGCAGCGGGCTCGAGGCCGCTTCCTGTCGTAGGACTGGTTCTGCGGTTTGCACCACTTTTGTTGTGCACCAGTTTCAGACTAAACAAACAGCCTTTTAACATTTAATGCACTCGTTTATGCTCACATATTAAGCTTTAAATATATTTAACTACGTAAATGGTACTAAGTAATAATTGCCATTATTGTCAAGATACGTGTATATTACTCACTCATTAATATTTAAATTTAAGCAATACTTAATGTGAATGATAAATATGTGTTGTAACTATATATCTGTCAATAATATTAAATAATAATTGATAACAAAATAAAATGAACCACGTAAGTATGTGACACTATAAAGGATAAATGTATTTAACAATGTCTGTGGCTTTATGAACTTTTCATAAGGGTTTAAGAGATTGTTATCTTTTTGGTTAAATGAGAGCAACGCTGTAAAAACCCACCGTAGTTATGGTCAATAACAATGTAAAGTAGAAAGTTGATGGTGGTAATGCGCTTTGAACTTTATTATAATACAACCAATTTACTCTCAGCCCTGCTGCATATCGATGCTTTAAATTTTTTGCAAACTTTACAAAAGTCCAACTCGTACAAGTTTGCCGCGTTTATAAATGTAGCTTGACTATTTTTTGTTTCAAATTGCTATGGACAAAATAACTCTACGCATTCCATAAGTTTATTTATAGTACTTATAACTTTAAAAACAAAACTAACTTCGTTTTACTTCCGTATAATGTAACAAAATATATTCGCGCTATTTTCCTGTACTATACTGATATTAACAAACGATTTTTTATTACAGATACAAACATTCAGTGACGAAGCAAAAAGGTGAGCTGTGTAACAATCTATATTAATTTTATCATTAGCATTATGCTGTGACATAAAGCAGTGTAGAGTCAGTTAAGTGAGTTAAACCATTGCAGAAAAATAATGTTGAAAGAACACTATGGAGTACATATTTGGTACGCATGGCATATTAAACGAATTGTCTTCCATTATGTTGATAGCAAAAGTTCCAAATTTGGAGGTATAGATATATATTAACAGAGCTGTGACATTGAAATCTAAACAAAATTTAAAACTTATTTAAGCTGTTATTATCATTATTTAAAAATTACGTCTCAATCCTTTGTTATATTGCCTATTCCATTCAATGTCGATTTAAATAGAAATTCAATATTAAAATATGCTTTGCTTATGAAAAAAGAAAACTAATTACTGAACTAAAAATAGATTTGGCTTGAGAGTTAACTACAGTATAATAAATGACGTTAATGTTATACAGTTTTACGACGAAGGTGAAAGTCAATCGCCAGTCATCTCGTCTGTATGCACCTCTGTAGAGGTTGGTGCCCATTGAATCTGCAACGAACAGAATTAATGAATTGAATTGAATGAATGATGGACAATACCTATTTACACTTGTACTCACCTGTAGTGTCAACTTTAATGGTATTGTCACAACAAGTGTTACCCAAAATGATTCACTGTCGCTTCCATTAGAACATATTCCTTTATCTATAGCCGTACAGTGAGACTTTAATGGGAGTATTGAGGCTAATAATCAATAATAAATTTGCAATGATTTTCATTTATCTAAATTAATAATCATATATTAATAATTATTCGTCACTAGAATTAGGTCACCGTGAAAAATTACTAACAATGAGCTCATATGAGGTTTTTAAAATCAAAATTTGTACCCAAGCAAATAGTCTAGTGGACAATAATGCAACTTCTAACCGCGAAGTCCGGGTGCGTATCCGAATCCTGGATCAGGCAAAAAGCTTATTGGGTTTTTCCGTCAGGATTTTCTCAGTAGTATCACAGAGTCCGGTTTGTCTTTTATTACGTGGAATTAAACGTTATATATTTAAGTGTGGCTTGGTTACAACTTTGCTTGTTTCTTCAGGAGTAAATTTATAAGATAGAAAAAAACATGTCTTATAAATGAACTTGATTTTCTTGATATGTTAATAATGGAAATTTAAATCTAGCCAATTTATTTCAAGATGGTTTTACTTGAATGACTCCAGACTGTGTTAATAAGGTTTCGTGGTTTTTATTACAGTATAAAATAAAATTAATTAGGTCGATTTATGATCGCAAATTTCCACATCCCAGTATCTCAAAACCAGTTTATTACATTAATAAAATAAAGTGAAAAGTTCTTTGTGCTTTAGGTACAGTTCTTTTACTGGCATAAAGTTTTATATTTTTTCACTTTGATTGTCACGAATACGACTGCATACGCGTTTTGAGATGACAAAGTCAACATATTGAGCATGATTTGATGTGGTTGCTATTCAGCAAAGGTCAAGGGTAGAAATTGGGACAGTCCGCTACACAGCATAGATTTTAATCAAATAATATTTTGGAAAATTAAATTAAGCTGCAAATGATACTATGAATTTGTTCTCACAATTTAGTAGCCATAATTTTGAACCTTAAATATATGTTTTTATCTCTTTGATTAATCTTAAGTTGCTAGAGGTCCGCTTGGGTTACTATGAACACGTTTTACTTAAACCGGTAAAGTATGTGTGAAACAAATGTCTGGTTATGCCGCTTCCCCCCAGCCTAGGCAGAAAGTGTAAACCTAGGAGGCAGCTGCTTTTTTTACTTCGTGAAAAGTTGAGGATCAAGTGTAGGGAACTAGTCCCCAGGCTACGAAACGACAGTTTAGGACCTACCAGGATAGAAGCTGGGATAATGATGGTATGACTACACAGATGGTAGAATGGTATAGCAACCTCATTAGCCAAGTGTTGTCAGATCGATTTCCACACAAGACGTTTCTTTCATGTCATCCACAAATGGTTGTCTTGAGTCTCTTCTTTGTGTTCGTTTAATTGGATACCTATTTGTAAGTCCCGAGCGATACAAGTTTTATAACTTAGTGGATAATGTTGTCTTTAAAAAAAAGATGACTTTTTTTAATATTTATAAAAAATAATTACATGTTGCCTAGCGGCGTAGTTGGTAGTGTAACCAACTTCCATCCACAAGGTCGTGGGTTCGATTCCCACTCAGGACAAATATTTGTGTGATGAACACAGATTTTTGTACTGCGTCTGGGTGTTTTCTATTTATTATATGTATGTATTTACAAATAACAAAGTAATATATATATTATATCCGTAATCTGGTACCCATAGCACAAGCAGCAAACTAAGCTTGTTTGGGACAAGAGAACCTTGTGTGAAAAATGTCCGTGAATATTTATTTATTATTATTATATGTTAAATATTATAAAAAAAGTAGAACGTATGCATTTTAATATTTTTAAGGATCTAAAACTAATTTATCTTTTATACTTCTACAAAGCTGTAACAGAGCTATGTCTGTACATTTAAATAAAACAAAAAACATAGCATCACGCCTGTATTCCCCGAAGGGGTAGGCACAGGTGTATTACACACCCACGATTCGCACGCTATGTTTTAAGTCTCACGTAATAGGGGGCGAGCCTATTGACGTCTACCGGGCACATTTCCAAACTCCGGGCTGCTACTGAGAATTTTTCTTTTTAGGAAAAAGCTCAATAACATTTCCCGACCTGGTGATCGAACCAGAGACCTCATGATTAGCAGTTGCATACACTACCGCTACACCACCGAGGCAGTTAAAAAATTAAGTAATTAAAAATACTGTATTAGGTTATTTAGGCGTGTCTGAACATAAACAGATTTCTTTTAGAACTTTTATCTGTTTTGTTTGTTCGCACATAACGCATAAACTACTAAACAGATTTTGTTTGATAGCTCTTGATTAAAAACTAGTATACCTACGTTTTATACCAATATTATATCGGGAACCTGATATACAACTTAATTACAAGCTTTTGCCGGAAGCGAAGTCGCGGACAAAGGCACAGAAGGAGCTTAATACCACTGTCTTGGCAGTCTTAACTTTACCACTACGCTATCACTATGCTAATGGTTATATTTTAAGATAATTTGTTTATTTTTTACCATTATACTTAACCTACTATCGTGAAATTTGGCACATGCATCTACTCTTATATAGGCAATTAAAATTCTAATGAACAAGTTGTTCACGTGGGAAAACTTGTTTCTTATACACACGCACACGCGGATACCACCAAAGCCATACCAAAGCTAATTTTAGATATTTTTAAGACTAGATTTATTAAATGTATGTATGTAACATAATTATAATGTTCCATTCGCAACTTGCTTGGTTTTATTAATATAATGTACATAATAGCTTTCGCCACTGTCAGTGTAGTGTTTCAAATTTCGGATCTTATTCTGATATAAATAAGACTTGATTTTGCTAGATATATTTACCACGTAATTTATGTTGATGATGCTTTTTCCCAAAATAGAAACAACATAAAATCTTATTATGTAA
This sequence comes from Leucoma salicis, assembly GCA_948253155.1. Classification (NCBI taxonomy): domain Eukaryota; kingdom Metazoa; phylum Arthropoda; class Insecta; order Lepidoptera; family Erebidae; genus Leucoma; species Leucoma salicis. The sequence goes on from OX411805.1 coordinate 16,327,268, forward strand.
TTATTTTTGTGAGTTCATTAGACATGCATATTTTTTAAATATAGTATTAGACTAATTACGAACACTGCAGGATATTTACTGCGAGTTTATAGAAACATAAATTATCCGACACATATGTACTCTTTAGAAAAATAGCCTTTCGTAGAACACGTTAGTAAATTTTTCTTGTTATGGCGTTTGTTTTCCCCTAATTAAGAAGTGTTAGAAAAATAACTCGTATTAAAAGTCGTATTAGCATCATTAAAATATTAATTTCCCGTAGTAGGATAAGCGAATAGACAGCCAGAGTTTTATGCCCGCAGCAGGTACCTCTAACAAAACGACGCCCACTTTTGTCCATGTGCGTAATATTAATGAAAGGGATAACATCGGCATATATCACACTAGCTGCACCTCAGTGCATTTTTCAGTGCTTTTCATTTTTCTGAACCCCAATTATTTTTCAAATATAAAAGTAGTCTTAGTACTCCTCTTAACATCAGTTATCTGCCATTAAAAGTCGCAAATCAAACAATCAGACACACAGATAGACAGACTGACAAATCTTTAAAACTTGTTATTTTGTTATAGGTAACATATAATTATACTTTCACATGCATTTACTGAAAAGTTGTTATTTAGACATAAACAACAGATTTATATGTTGATTCTTTATTTGTACATAGGTTATTATCATGTTTTGCCTCAAATTTTCATCATTCGACGAAACACGACGGGCCTCGTGGGGTAGTCAGTAGTGTAACCGACTTCCGTGCACGAGATCGTGGGTTCGATTCCCACTCAGGACAATTATTTGTGTGATGAACACAGATATTTGTACTGCGTTTTGGTGTTTTCTATCTATTATATGTATGTATTTACAAAAAATAAGTAATATATGTATTATATTCATAATCTAGTAACCCATAGTATAAGCGTCGAGCTTAGTTTGGGACCAGTGGACGTTGTGTGAAAATGTCCGTGTATATAATAATGTCCGTTTATCCGTGTGGTGATGGACTAAGAATACAAGTGTCACCACCCCATCCTTTCCCGTGGGTGTCATACAAGGCGACTAAGGGAAGTAGGCAATTTTCACCCATTGCATTACTGGTGGTAGAGCTGGACAAGCGAGAGTACTCACTTGCTATCGGGCCCGAACGGTTCGGTAACGCCGTCTCCTGTGTGACCGGTTATGAAGCACGTCAGTGTGCTCTGGCTGTAGCAGAAGATAGCCGTTAATTATTTCATTTTTTTTTCTTCTGAGAAATGAACAGGTGCACAGTGGCTTGAAAATAATTGAGTCTATGGGCGACGGTTACCACTTACCATCAGGTGGGCCGTGGCTCGTCTGCTATCTTTAGCAATAAAAAAAAAATATTTATTCATTTCGGAGAACGGCTGGTATTTGATTGACTAGTAAATTGACCTTAATATTATTGAGATTGAAAAGATTTAGGAAAATGATAGAAAAATTTTAGTAAAACATGTACCTACAAGACATGTATTGCCAATCGACACAAACATCAGAATGGATATAAAACTTTGTACAGGAGTTGGCATGTTGCAATACCAGTTTTTTACGAGCTTGTTTCGCAGAGTTAGGTACTATTTATTATACAAAAAAAAATCTTGTCTGAACGAAACCTATATTAGGCAAGTATTATATTAAAACAACCGTCGAAAATTGTGCTAAGAAATATAACAACAGTTCATTTTCAATTTGCTGTGGAATATTTTCTAACTGCATGCAACAGTCATTAGCATTTGTATTTAATTATGGAAATGATTATTACTTATTTTACATATTATTTAGACAAACAAAATTAAATAAGATTGATGTTAAAATTGTTCCTATTTCGGCTTTTTAATTTAAGTTTGTTATATGTATACACACAAATTTTATCTACTTCAAGTCAATGTTGTTCTACTTTGAATTTATAATTCCATCTCTTTAAATAAATAACTCGAGGCTTAGAAAAAATTACAAAAAATGTAACTTGTTTTTCTATAGCCTTGTTTGTCCCAACATGAATGGGTTAACTCGAGCGAGGAAGTACAACCCTCCTACAGAAAATCAGCGTGTTGTATTTCGTAGGGCGAGAGAGAGCACTGGAAGCCTAAACACGTCCTCGTCATTCATTCTTTTGTACCTCTTTCCCTGTAGTTAATGACGCGCGACTGCTGCCTCTGGTGCTTACCATAAGGTGGTACCGTATGCTTGTTTTCCATGTAAAAAGGAAAATTCTTCCAAAAATAACGCTTAAATGACGTTTATGTCTACTTGTATCATTTATGTTTAAAAAGTTAATTCAATACAAATAATAAAAGAAAAAATCTATTCCATCTATTCCAATACAATTTTCATTGATGATAACTATAATTACTAGTCTATCTATCTTTGATGATGTTAAGGCATCTAGCCAGTAAAGATATGCAAGGGTTTCTTGAATACGTTTAGTATATGTCTTTTGTCTCACTCAACAAGTCAGCAATCTGGGATAGTTCATTTTGGCAAATCCCTTTATTCAATATCAGTTTAATATTTTATTGTTAAAATTATACAGCCAAATTAATTTTACTCGCCTAATCAAATCGTACAATACTCTTGAAACAATTGAACGATACTAATACGTAAATATACGGAGAATATAATCACTGGACTTAAATATAATAATGTTCTTTCCAAGTGAGTGATCGATTCATCGCGCGTTGATGTCTTTTCCATAGCAGCACAGTTTTTAATTGAACTATAAATCGCATTTATCTTTACCACGCATTTATCCTTTGTGTTAACTGACATTTATATTAACAACGTAGCATAAGTACGTGCTATTATGATTCGAGATTATTACTGTAGTACTTACATTTAATGAACTTTTAGACCTATTACATTTTGAGACAAAATTAATTAGGTACTTAAACAGTTACGCGCGTGGAATATGATAAGACAGTTCTCCGTAAACAAAGGGTATTAGTGATTATTTTGAAACCATTTTATTGATTAGTAATTATTTTTAATTGGTTGTTGTAATCAGGGTCACTGTGTGCAGGCAAATAAAACTGTTATTATCTGTGCACTGTAATAATGTTATAGTCGTAAAATCGGTTTGTAAATCGTATTATGAAAATAATTAATAAAATAATTAATAACATATTAATTATTCAGATTGTGTGAACCAACCAACCAATTATTTATTTTCCCATGCACAAAAGTTTATAGTACTATTATTATATTAATTTAAATATATTATTAACAGTTTTAGTACATAATATATATAATAAAGTGATGACTTACGGAACAGAGGCGTGGTCTCTGAATGTTGGCCTTATATCAAGGGTCAAAGTCACTCAGAGTGCCATGAAGTGGGCTATTCTTGGAATCTCTCTACGTGATAAGATCCGTAATACAGAAATCCGTAGGAGAACGGGAGTAACCGACAGACATAGTCTACCAGGTCAGCATGCTGAGTTGGCAATGGACAGGCCACATCGCTCGACGAACCGACAACCGTTGGAGAAGAAAGGATCTCGAGTGGCGACCCGTATTGGACGTCACAGCGTAGGACGGCCTCCCACCAGGTGGATCGATGACCTGGTTAAAGTCACAGGCATTCGTTGGATGCAGGCGGCACAGGACCGTTCGCTATGGCTTTCTCTTAGGGAGGCCTATATCCAGCAGTGACGATGAAAGGCGGATGGATGGATGTATAATAAAGCTAAAAAGTTTGATTATATACACACGCTAATCTCTGCAACTATCATACATTCATATGGTCACGCCTATTTTCCGTCCAGAGACCACTTCTCTTTACTTTGTTGGTTACGAGTACTCTTAACCTGACCTTCATTGAGAACGTCTCCGATTTGGTCAAAATACGTTCGCCTGTAGGTCGACCTTTACCAACTTACCCTTTCACAGTCGCCTAGTGTATAATGATATCTGTTTCGTTAATCTTCTTTCATCCATCCTCTCTAAGTGTTCGACATGAATCACTTAAGATTCCTTTCTCTATTTTTGCCACTACATTTTCTTTCACACTACAGCATTCTCGTATCTCACTATTTCTCACTTTGTCTATCTAATATTATAGAGTATTTTTACTAATATTATAGAGTAGCCTTTGCCCGTGGCTCCACCGCATCCAAAGGCTAGTTTTTATGTTACATATATCTCAGATTTCTGATATAGGTAGTAGTGCCTTAAAATGTATTCCAGTTTTTAAATCTAATTAAGAACTGTCAAATGAAAAGTTTAATTAAATAAGTAGTGTTTAAGTGATAAATGAACCAATAAACATGCATCCATCCATCAGCCTTTTAAAGTCCACTGCTGGACATAGGCCTCCCCAAGAATGGGGGATAGTGCCGTAATTGCCACGCTTGGCAGGCGGGTTGGCGATCGCAGTGGATGTTGGTAAAACTCGAAGGAGTGCTGCTGCCCACTCCCTCAGTATTTCCTCAGTCGGCTCTTACAACTCCCATGGGTGGAGAGGGGTGGGACAATTCTAAAGCCGGCCCCACACGGCCAATAAACAGTGGAAGCTATTCTTCAAAACCTTCAACACAGGCGTAAAGTAGACAGCCTCATAATATTCTATAGGATGCACTTTGAAGAGCGTGCGCAGGAATTATATGATTTAATACCACCAACATCTTTGCACCATCGGACAACCAGACGAACGGTGGCTTCCATGCATATATTGTGGAAATCCCATCATTCCGAACTAAACGAGCCGCGTCATTGTTCACAATACGCACAGAAATGGAATAGAATAAGTTGCCAGCTTCGGTATTCCCTTCCAATTACAATGTGGGTGACTTTAAGGCTAGAGTGAATAGGTTTTTAGCAAGCTAGTGCATCTTATCATGCTTAACTATATTTCCACTTACCACCATTGGGGTATAGTCCAGCGTTCACTTATAACGTGTAAAAAAAATCAGACGAATATTAAAAAAATATATTTTTTGTTCCTATTATATTATTATTTAAATGTCACAGACTTCATAATAAATTTGGCATAGATCGTTAGTGTACCGTAGAGTAACGTAATTATATCCTCGTGGGTGAAGTCACGGGCAGACTATAGTTATTTGTAAATAATCAGATTTTTTTTAAATTAAAAATCAGGCAATACCGCGGGTACAGCTAATATTATATGTTGTGACCTAAATAAACACTCATTCTATGTTAACAAAAAACGTATGAATCATGACGCCAAATGTGTTGATGGAAAAAAGGATTCTAAAAAATCCTCTTAAGATCGGAAACTCCTTCAGAACAATAATAATATATAGTGTCAATGATAAAGTGGAACAAGGAACTCTCGTAGTGGCGGCTGGTACATTGAACCTCCAGGTGTTACTTGTATGTGTGTACGCACACATGCGCACCACTCAGCTTCTTCATGCACAATGTACCACACAACTCGCACACATTGATATAATGTCTATGTGAGTCTAATAAATGTGTGTAAGTCTTTAATCTGATTCACGGAGCAATAGGTACGCAAGACATGATGTTTTAGCAGCTCGCGTTACATGTTTTACTTTTAATTCTAATTACATAAATGTAAGGTACATAATACAATACCACGTGTTTACATGTTAGTATAAATCGAAATTGTTCCACAGAATACAAATTCTCACATGATCCGTGGAGGAATGATTAAGTTGCTACAAATACGTTTGGTTTCTATTCTATTATTTACAAAAGAACATTCTACAAGTTCATGCTTATTCCAATCATGTTGCCTAAATATATATATTTACTTCTGCTGCATAGTCATATTATAAACATGATTTAATACTGTTGTAACACCGTACAAGTAAATTTATAGGAGGGAAGCGTGATATAACTTAGGGCTGTCATTATTTACTGTTATTAATACAACATTTAATTCGTAAGAACAATATAAACCGGCCTAATGTCGCTGTTTAGCTATTTATCTTATATCTGGTTATGACTTCCTTAATTTGTTTTCGTTTACGACTATTCGATAAGCATCATTATTTTATGGTGTGTTATGATGTGATTACGTAATTAAAACTGTTAAAGGAATGACTTTGTTGTGAATTTAATCATGTTTATAAAAAGTGACTAAGAATGTAGTCACGCCATTATATTCCACTAAATTAAAAGATGTGCTCATATATGTGGTTAGAAAACATACAAATAAATGTACTGTAAGATAAAATTGGATTAAATATTCAGTAATATTTCATCAGGCAATATTTTTGTAGAATAATTTTAACAAAGATGGCAACTAATGTCAGGCAATCGGTTATGTAACATTGTTGAAATTTTAATTTCATTTCTCCCTTTCTCATACATGCATATATAGCAGATATTGCTTTTACGATAACAGAATACCCCCCCAAATCCCTTGAATTTTATGTATCCTATGACAAATGAATTCAACCCTTATTTTTGTTAAGGTGGAAAAAATGTACCTAACCGCACATCCCGTCGTTCGGGGCAATGAACAGAGTAGTCTGGGGCCCTCACCCACTAAATAAATCCGCTATATGCCGTCTCCACGGCTGTATTAGCGGACCACTGGAATTGTGTGACATTACTTCAGTGGTTTCAACCCTAGATTATTTAAAATAATTAATGATTCAACAACCTAGTTTGTTTAACAACAAAAATAAACGATTTCGCAGAATCTACAAAACTTTTTAACTCCAAGAACACCAAATTTTCACGGAACGTACTTTAGGGATCACAGATAAAGGATGACTGTTGTACATATCGTATTATTTATATTTGACGGGCTTCGTGGCGTAGTCGGTAGTGTAACCGACTTCCGTGCATGAGGTTGTGGGTTCGATTCCCACTCAGGACAATTATTTGTGTGATGAACACAGTTATTTGTACTGCGTCTGGGTGTTTTCTATCTATTATATGTATGTATTTACAAAAAAAGAAGTAGTATATGTATTATATCCGTAATCTGGTACCCATAGCACAAGCGTTAAGCTTAGTTTGGGACCAGAGGACGTTGTGTGAAAATGTCCGTAAATATTTATTTATTTATTTATATTTATAATATCTCAATTTTACATGCACCTATACTATATATACATATATATTTAACGAGAACATATTTACTACAAAGAAATTCAAAATAAAAAAATAACAAAATAAAATCGAAATAAATACATATTATAGGTTGTCGGTAACGTGCTTGGTCAATGAGGTCGGTATGGAGAAGCGTCACAATCTAAGGCATGCACCGTCATACCGACAAGCATGTTAATATTCAATGCGCTTGTTGTGCGCGGATTGGCCAAAGCTCGTGTTGGAATGATTGCAGCAACGCGCACTGTCGCGTGGTACCGATCAGCGCCCGCGTGATCGTCCTTGCTCGTTGCTCAACAATCGATAAGTGCACCACTATAGCCTCATCGCATTAAAAGCTTATGAGTACAAAAATAAAAACAGTAATAAGAACAAAATGTAATTAAAGACGGTTGTAATTGTTTTAAGTGGTGTTTGGCGCCGAGAGACGCCATAACGTCATTTGGCATGATTGCCAACATTTATTGACGGCTATTTCGACATTTTTAACTAAATACTTATACCTATGTGTATGTGTGTGTTAATCATCATAAAGTCTGCAAATGTACTTATTATTGGTACCTTCAAATAAATTGTTATTATTTTATTAGCTTGTATAAGTTAGTTTATTTATTATGTTATGTTATTGAATTAGAGTGGATGGAGTCTGTAATAACAACTGTAATAAAAATGTCTGTAATAATTACAGACTTTGTTTAAATTTTCTTGACACGTGATATAATGACTTATATATAGATAATTACTCCTTAATTCTTTAACGATGGTCTTCATACAGCGTAATAAAGATAGAAAAATATACTTTGTCGCGATACGTCCTGAAAATTTTATTGTAATAATAATATTCATTAATGATGACGGTACTTTTCAAATATTCATAAATATGACCTAATATTACCCACCACCATCCACACCATCATTTTGCCGTGTGGGGCCGGCTTTAGAATTGTCCCCCGTAAGGGCCGACTGAGGGAATATCGGGGAAGCGGGCAGCAGCACTCGCTCGAGTATTACCAACATCCACTGCGATCGCCAACCCGCCTGCCAAGCGTGTGACATCTGAAAAAAATATGGTAGTCAACTGTTTTTGTTAGCATTTTAAAAAACTTACTGCATTCATGGTCACGGGTCATCAGTGAAGTCACCCGTGAAAATCTAGTAAGGGCGATAGATTCCGTAAAGATAGTTTTATTTCATAATGTGTAACATTCACGTAAATATCAGGAAGTAGTAACAAAAGTAGTGGCGGCTATTCGTACGTATTTTTAAATAGTTATTATATTATAAATACAGAAGAAATCCCAATTCTGAAACAATAAAAAGACAACAATGGCAATAAAAAATATATCTTTTTCAATATCAAAATCCATTATGTTGGTATCCATTGTCGGAATCTCCATTTGTTGTATCTAAAGGTTGTTTTCAATCTAGGTCGTCTGAACTAATTGTGTCGCTGAGTGTACCAAATACATGATACAACGTTGTAACAAAGCTACGTTGCGTAAGCATACAATACAATTTATTGATAAATGTCATTAGTGGCGTGATAAAACGGATCGTAATCTAAACAACAACTAGGACAAGGGTTGCTCTGATCATGTCAGGATTGCTTTTTAATTTTGTTACTATGTAAATTATATTTTTTAAACTTACATTGTGCCTAATTAACACTCTCAGCTACATTAATAGGTACGTATTTTAACTTACGCTTTACTTTTTACCGCAAACAATATCCTTCTGCTCAACTTTTTATTAGACAAACAGGCGTCGTGTAATGAAATCCATACATGAGCACTGTTGTAACTTGTTCTATATAAATTCCGTGTTATTAATTCTTGCAACTTTATATTTGAAGTTATTCATCTAACAAATTCCGTAATATCCGTTAGGACTAATCTAATGCACTCATACATGGATGTAGTGCACACATAGTTACATTACAAACACAGGAGGCACACGTGCGCAGTGGTACTGGCAGCGCGGAACGAGTTCAGACCGACCTGCTGCGCCCGCGCAAGAAAGAACTCAGCCAAGGACGCCGGCGTAACGGTCCGTGTGCGCTCCGCAGCGGGGGCGCGGGGAGGACGTGCTGCCTCTACCCGTGGAAAGGGCGAGTAGAGCAGGAATATCTATATATCTGCCTTCCTTACCCAAAAAACTCTTGGGAAATCGATTGATGGCATTTCGGCATTTCATTTTATGTAGAAACTTTTCATTAAAAAATATGCAAAGAGTTAGAATTAAATTAGGCTTCAACATTACATTAAAAGTTTGATCTCATATGCTTATCAGATCAAAATTTTAGCGAATATTGAGATGTTTTAGATTCATTTGTATTCATATATTACAATAACGTGCTTAGCATCTACTATATTAACGTGGGCTATCACTAAAGGCTGTCTATTACTCTGTGTAAATATACGAAGATCGATCACACATGGTAATTATCAATAAACTCTTGACTTCATTTAACATATAAGATTATGATAGACGTGTCCTAAATTAAGTATATTTCTTAAGAAAATCCAATTTTAAGTTCCTTCGCTCGGCCATCGACCCTAAAACTTTATTTTCTTTCTCGCTCGAACATGTCTACATCGATATTTTCATCTCACAGTCACGAAAACCGCTGTTCTGTCTTTATTTTGTTCCATTACGGCCAAGAACAATGACTATTCGCTGATAGGAGCGCAGTCCTATATCTATTCTTTTCGCGCGCATGCGCTACGGTCGCACAACGAGCGAGACAAATAGCCTTCTGATACTTACAGCTTTCGCTAAATGTTTTGAATTCCTATTGGGCCGCTGAGAACTTAAAGATGGCCACTCGAAGACCGTTTTCTCGTTACGATAACCTAATTTCATTCCATTACGTCGGTAGTCGTTCTGCTTAAATTTCAATACGCCAACTCCATTAAGTTCGAATGTCAGGAGGTAATGCGAGTAAAAAGGCACCGACCTCGCGGGTATATGTTCGCACGCTACGGCGAGGAGTTCCCCGCGCAGCCCGCAGCCCCCGCGACCCGCGTCGTGTCCCGACCGGGTGATTCAACTGTGTTTGTTCGGAAATGTCGAAGGTTTGCCGGACGTCAACATATACGGAACTACCTTCAACCTGAACGCGTTTCCAGGTATTATTTTATTTTTATCTTTCTAGAGCAGTGATAGATTTATGTATATGATAATTATGAATGAATAACTATTATACTAATATAACTATATAACGGACTTCACACGACAATGTACAAATACTCAAAATCCGATTGAAATACCTACTTATTATGTTTACATACACAATTAATGGATCAGTTAGCGCGTATAGATCTTGCCGATTAAAGTAATAATTAAATCTTTTGGTCATTCTTAACAATCTTAAATATAAACACTGCTTATATCTATAATAAAACACATTTTTTTCTATGTTAATTTTAATTTATGTTTCTTCAGTATAAAAGACATCAACGCTACGTGTTTCACGGTTCATTTGATTAAATGCGCTATAAGGAAAAGTACGACCACTTAAAATAGAACAGCCTGATGTATAAAAATATTTTGGGCATTCAAGAAACACTATATATCGCGAATCAGTGATAGTCTAGTGGTAAAACCAAAGACTGCAAAGGCATCGGTATCGAGTTCGATCCCCAGTACAAGGTCACGGCACACAACCCTGACTTTTCTAGAATGTGTGTGTATTTGTTTACAAATTATCACTGCTTGGTGAGGAAAAACATCGCGAGGAGGCCTACATGATTGAGAAATTTTGTCGACGGCTTGTAAATTCTGCTAACCCGCATTGGGAAAGCGTGTGAAAACCCACACGATGCAATCTGGTAGGTTGAAAAAAAAGATATTGTGATAGCTTTTTTATAGAGCCATAACAAGGTCAATACTATATTTTTTAACAAATACAATGTAACGTATTACTATATATGTATATATATATATATTGTTAATAAAACGAAAGCGAACTCTAAAATTTTTTGCTAGAGTCTCCATCAAAGCCTACGTCTCCTTTTGTCATTGACATTTTCCGCATTTATCATGACTACTGGAAATCCTGTTCAAGTTTTTTTTTACTAACGACCAACCAGTTTAACTAGTATTATGCCACGTACAATAGCTGATAACATGGCCACCACGTGCGCGACATACAGACGATGATTTAAATAAATTAAGTTTTCATATTTAAGAAGTAAAAACATTCTACGTGCGAGTTCGTCTGCGTGGACTTTGAAATTATGTCAAATAATATTATTACGTTCCTCTACACAAATTGTCTCTATGCTAAAAGTGCTAGGGTTGCATGTTCCTACCACCGAAGGAATGTAACATAGTTCCTGTGGCCAGCCAATAAAGACGGAAAAAAAGGGTTGCATGTTCCTGTGAGAACAAGAACTATCCAATTTGTTTGGAATAAAAAGTTAAATACCCATTTCCATATACCGTATTATATAGGTATATATTCTAAATTACATAATGAAGGGTTAGATACGTTTATAATATTAAGCATTAAATATTCTCAACTTATGATGGCTAAACTAATATATATCAAATAAACTAATACATAGTATAACAGCCTTCGTCCGCGGCTCCGCCCGCACTTAAAAGCCAGCATATCCCTCTCATCGCATCAAAATCTTCAGTAGTTTTTGCGTGATGCTCAAACAAATAAACAGATAAACAGACAAACAGACAAAAATCTAAAAAAATGTCTTGTGTTTAGGCACGCCTTTATAGCCTAATACAGTATTTTTTTCTCAAATATCTTAAATGTACCGACACAGCTCTATTACAGCTTTATAATATGTAGTTAGGATTAAGCTTCATCAAAATAATGACATAGATACTATAGTTTTGTGAAAGTACTATAAAAAATTTTAAGTACAAGTCACAATTCTTATATACGCGTATTATATAGAAAGAAAGATAGAAAAAAAAACATTTTTTTTTGGCGGAAATAAACAATAGGTAACGTCGTAAAAAACCAAAATGAAAAACAAAATAAAAGCATGATCATGCATGTACATATACTAAAACAACAATAATACTAAAATGCGTATCGCTAAACGGGAATCTAGTTCAGTTTGCCGTCAGACTTTTTTTTCTGTTTTATGTACAACTATAACCTGCTGTATTGTGCGTTTCAATAAACTTTTCTTTCTTTATTTGTCTCTCTCTACTTGCATCTAACGCTGGTTTTCAACTAGACTGTAAGGCTGACGAATACTTAAAAGATAATATCACCACCCCTATTTTTCCTAAGAGCATTAACATTTATAGATAAAAAGCTTAAGAAAAGTATAATGGATTTGTTTCTAGTCCATAATAGTCATCTTCGCAGGGTAGACTTAATTACAGATTAAATTACAATATTTTTTCTCACATTTTGGTCTGTATACTCGTATATATGTAATCGTTAATCTTCCTTGTTTCCTGTATTGTACACTTGGTATATTCATATTTTATTTAATCATTTTTTTGGCCATACAACGCATATCACATGTTGTGTTTTTTATGCTGATAAAACACTACAAAAACAATAAAGCCGCGCAAAATGCAAAATAATGTGCCTATTCTGTATGCCTTGTTGGTCTAAAATTATAATGTATGCAACTTTAAAGGATATGGTCACGAGTACTGTATCTTGCGTCAAACAAAAAGCGTATTCAGGTTTTATGTTTTCAGGTGAATCTTGAAGTTCGCATTATATATTCTCGGACCTAACACAGCACATAAAGTCGTTAGTAATGTGCTTGATCTCATTTCGATCTTATCAGATGGCCGTGCCAGAAGGAATAGAGAGTGCGCTCGTGTCAGTGCATGCGCTTATGCATATTTAATTACCTGTATCCTGCGTAAATACTTATTTCCCTGGCCACCTTGACTAAACTTAAATTTAAATTTCTTGACATATTAACAAGAACTGTCACCTCAACATTTGTGACTCTCTTTTATAATACATGAGTGGCAAACGAGTATACGGCGCACCTGATGGTAAGCAGCTACCGTAGCCTATAGACGCTAATGATACCAGAGGCATCACCTGCGCCTCGCCATGTCCAAGGAAAGGAATAGAAGGTCCACCTCAAGACGAGAAAATAGGAAGGATACTAAGGAGAAGACGGGAAGGACAATAAAGAGAGGATAGGAAGGATAATAGAGAGAGGAAAGAGCTCCGACGCTTTCATTCATCATACGAAGCACTACGGTAGGGGTATCTATCGTCGCCGCGGTTGATGCCTTCTGCGAGGATGTCATCTCGCAGAAGGAAGCGGCGGAGGGGGCCAGGGAGGTAAATCCCATCGTTGACCCGAGCCGACGGTAGTGACTAGGGCGGCGCAGGCAGATGATGCCTCCCTAGTTGAGAGCTGAGTTGTTGGGAGTCCGCGGGTGGGTGAACCGGGCAACCTCCGCCACCCGCAATGCCCCCCGCGAAAGTGCCTATGAAACTTCCCTAATCGAGCTGGCTCATATATTCTGGGACAAATAAGCCTTTGTCACTTAGACAGTTGATTTTATTTTAAATTTACTTACAAAAGGATTCTCAAACGAAATAGAGACTCGCTTTTTTTTTATTACATATGGTGGCAGACGAGCTACGGCCCACCTGATGGTAAATGGTTACCGTCGCTCATGGACTCAACTATATCGAGAGTATTGTCAAGCCGCTGCCCACCAATTCATTTCACAGATATAAAATAAAAGAATAAACGACTGTCTCCTGCTACAACCAAAACACACCGATGTGCTTCCTGGCTTCACAGGAGATGGTTGTACCAAGCCGCACGGGCAAGACAGCGTGCGAGTACTCCCACTTGGTACCCAGCCCTACCACCAGTAATGCAATGGATGATAAATGCTTACTTCCCTTAGTTGCCGCATACGACACCCGTGGGAAAAATGGGATGGTAACACTTGTATCCTTAGTCCGTCACCACAAGGACTTGTATTGAAATATAAAGTAAAATTTTATAGTGATTCTACGTAAAAAGTGCACAGTATAATGTTTTGTTCTCCTTATTTTTACCTTATTGGCAATATGTTGAAAATTTTACGTCTGAAAGTTAGTTAAAAATAGTTACAACATTTTACCCGACACACATTGACAAGCAATTGTAACAGATTTTTTCATTAATACAAAACGAAACAGTTCAGAGTTCCACGTTATCTATTGGCACCCGCCTGTCTATTACCAGATTGAAGTAAAATTAACCGTACACGCGATTTCATTACTATACAGAACACAATATTTATGTTACAAAATAATCATAGTTCTATATAATATACAAATAATAAATATACACAAAAAATTTACTACACAGATGGCGGAGTGGTTTAGAGACCAGGCATATATAGGTTTTCAGTCACGTAAATTCGGTGTTTGATTACAGATACCCGTTACAATGGAAAACGATGTCAATAATATAGCTAAGGAATATCTTTCCGTCCAATATTACGCAGTATCTGAAAACGAAGGTTTACCGATCAGTGTGTGTGATGACATATGGAACAGAGGCGTGGTCTCTGAATGTTGGCCTTATATCAAGACTCAAAGTCGCTCAGCGGGCCATGGAGCGGGCTATGCTTGGTATTTCCCTACGTGATCGAATCCGTAATACGGAGATCTGTAGGAGAACGAGAGTGACCGACATAGCCCGCCGGGTTGCCATGCTGAAGTGGCAATGGGCAGGCTACATCGCCCAATGAACCGACAACCGTGTTGGGGAAGAAAGGTTCTCGAGTGGCGATTACGTATCGGACAGCGCAGCGTAGGACAGCCGCCCTCCACCAGATGGACCGATGATCTGGTCAAAGCCGCGGGGAGTCGTTGGATGCGGTTGGATTACCGACTACGCCATGAACGTAAGCCTACGACTTTGGTAAGCGCTTGCTATCAGGGGCTGTATGTCAATTTGGCACCCACGTAGTATAAAAAAATATAAAAATGTTGAATTCAGTAGCACAAATATTAAATAAGTATGATAATATAATTCCCAAAAACACATTTCAAATTTAAAAGAAACAAGAAATTACAGACAGAGCTTACAAATTGTATTTATTTATCTCAATCCTTAATTAACATAATAATTAAAATAACTACATAGTATATACATATAACTATTAAAAACATAGTTAGGTAGCAGACGAATCACTGAAGGGATGTAATATGGTTCCGGTGGTCCGCCAATAAAGGCGGAGAGACGGTACACGGCGGGTTTCTTTAGTGGGTGAAGGCCCACACTACCCTGTTTATTGCCCCAAACGACAGGGTGTGCGGTTAGGATTATTTTTTCCCGCCTTAAAAAAAAACTGAAGTAATGTCACACAGTTCCAGTGATCCGCCAGTATAGTCGAAAAAACGGCACACAGTGGGTTTATTAAGCCCCACACTATACTGTTCGTTGCCCTGAATGACGGGGTGTGCGGATAGGTACAATATTTTCTGCCTTAACAAAAAAAGAAAGCAGCAAACGAGCTACGGTGAACAACAAACGCGTTAATACGATGCGACGCGACGCGATACGAAAATATCAAATTTCCCAGATGGATGGAAGGGACGCAGGTTCTATTCCCGCTCGCATTAAAGTTCCTTTTTCCTCATTCACAAATAATTTGTACTTTAAATTAGCTGAGCATGTTAAGTGCTAAAATACAGATCAAAATATTGTAAAACTGTTTAAAACGAATCAAGAAACTATAAGTGGCCATAGGTGTTACTATGTACTATATTATTTATATAACATTCAAATTAGTTGTATTAACGTCCTCTACTCACTCGTGTAAGCATACATATCAATATATCACATGAAATTTTATACGAATACATAAAACATAGCATCATGCCTGTATTCTCCGAAGGGGTATGCAGAGGTACATTACACGCCCACTGTTCTTCAGCTATGTTTGAGTCCCACGAAATAGAGAGCGAGCCTATTGCCGTCTACCAGACACAGCAAACAAAAAAACAAAAGCACCAAACTCCGTGCTGCTACTGAGAATTTTTCTTTTTATGAAAAAGTTCCGTATTCACTGCCCGACCCGGAGATCAAACCTCTCGGGTTCTCGCATCGCTCCACTCATACTACCGCTGCACTGCGGAGGCAGTTAAAGGCAGTTAGGCAGTTTTGTACAAATACTTCATAATTATTGCAATCATTTAAAAAATATATTAAATAATATTATATTATTAAATATCAAATTTTCATGGTTACATTGTTTACATTATTAATATATTAGGTACACGGAAGATGAATTGTTAATCGTTGATGTAGTTTTTTAATGTGTCTAAAAATTTTATTTTATTAAAATAGCGTTTATGATTTTTGTTGTGTAATTTTTATAGCAATAACTCCTAACAATAACTCTTAATAGCAATTACCACAGATAATGTAGGTGTACGTTGAACTTTTTAAAATAAAGTGCCATTTTTTAAAATAAAAGCATATGGACGTACGTTCTAGGTACAGCATATATTTTGTATGTTTGCGGTAAAAACATGTTCTAAGTAGGCATTTGTAGTGCCATTACTGAAGTAATGTCACACAAATCCAGTAGTTCGCCAATACAGATGGAGAGACGACACATGGCGAGTTTATTTTATGGCTGAGGACCCAACGCTACGCTGTTCATTGCCCCGAGCAGCAGGGTGTGCGGTTATGTACATTTATTCTCGACTTAACAAAAAGTCATAGCCATTTGCAATGAAAATAATAGAAAAGTGCAGTGTCATCTGTGTTCGGCAACGACGGCATGATATGTCCATCCATCCATCAGCCTTTCGAAGTCCACTGCTGGACATCCCCAAGAGAACGCCACAACATATGTTTCGTTCATATAGGGGAAAGCGCCGTAATCGCCGCGCTTGGCAGGCGGGTTGGAATCGCCGTGGATATTGTTAATACTCGAGGGAGTGCTGCTGCCCAATACGTCGGTATTCCCTCAGTCGGCTCTTACGACTCCCATGGGTGGAGAGAGGTGGGACAATTCTAAAGCCGGCCCCACACGGCAAATATGTGCTACAAGTAAAACTGGTAGGTAAAATTTCAATAGTATTGTAAAGGTTAAAAGACTTTTTAGTATTCAAACTAATGCAATTTCAGAATATCATGGTCATCTAATTATACAAAATTAAAAATTTATTTGAAAAGGTTACATTTTAAGTTTTGTAAAATTAGACTAAAATTTTATTTTATCGTAAACGTATAGCAGATTGAATACTATGCCTAGGACGTTTCTCCTATATAGCGCATAAGCATAAGCGCGCATAAGCGTTTATTTAAAAAATATATCTAACCTTTATTTAAACAAAGTTGCGTAAAAGAAAAAGAGTCTTTCATACTTTGTAAATTGATCGAAATAAAAATTATGTTGATATCTCATTATCATAATAATATTGGTAACTATGAACTAATCATATTTGTATATAGATAGTAAGTATTAATTCCCAGAAGGTTAACTACATTAATTAAACTCCTGTTAATTAAAATTATCTATGATTATACGTAAGCCGGTCCCTTTACGTTTTTTTTTTATCTTAAAAAGTACCTGGATGAGGTACTTTTTACGATAAAACAAAAACACGTTTCTAATTACAGATTTTCCTAATTTATTAGATGCGTATTTAAAAGTAAGTTTTAAGTCTAAAATATGAAAGTCAACATTTCATGTATCTAGGTAATTTTGAGAAATAATTGCGGAATATGACTTGGCTGATAATCATAAAGTTTGTAGTTATAATCAACTGGTTTACTGCTAGTAATAAACGCAAGTCATAAACTCGCTAAATCCCTAAGTTAAATAAATTGCCATAATGCTTAGCAATAGCAACTACACTATTATAATATAAACAAAATTTATATAATCCTTAGTAATATTATAAATGTGAAAGTGAGTTTGTTTGTTACCTTCTCACACCGTAACTACTTAACTAATCATCACAAAATTTGGCATAATTATCTAGTAGTAACTTTTAAAGATTCGCGAATTGTACACATATTTAAAGTAACATAAACAGATACTTTTTCACGTATAAAGTAATTGTCCCGTGACTATGGCTGCTGCACCGCAGTTGAAACGTCGGGCTAAAGATTATGTAGTCCAGAGTACAGTTAAGGTTTCTGTTTATCCCGAAAAAATGGAGGGTTGATGATTATTTATGTGTACAAGTGATTTTTGTACCAGACGCTTCTAGATTAGAGGTTTTTCCAGTTTATATATATATATATATATATATATCCATCCATCAGCCTTTCAACGTCCACTGCTGGACATAGGCCTCCCCAAGAGAACGCCACAACGAGCGGTCCCGTCATGGGGGATAATGCCTTAATCGCCACGCTTGGCAGGCGGGTTGGCGATCGCAGTGGGTATTGTTAATACTCGAGGGAGTGCTGCTGCCCACTCCCCCGGCATTCCTTTAGTCGGCTCTTACGACTCCCGTGGGTAGAGAGGGGTGGGACAATTCTAAAGCCGGCCCCACACTGGCTATATATATACATATTAAGATAATAATGATTGTATAAGTAACTTTTGATTTTAAGTTTATTGGTTCCTGACAGATGATGTAATACAGAGTATTAATTCTACCGCTATAAAGAATTTGTGGTATAACCTAATAACAGTTAAATAATCTGATTTCTTATCAATTATTTTAATTTATAAAAAAGAAATACTAGCAGACCCGGCCACGTGATGCTGTAGCACACTTATAATTATTTTAATTATTGTATTTAAAATACTCAATATTGTTGGAGTAACCGTTTCTCAGGTTGTCTTTCTCTAAAAATAACGATAGTAAAATCATTAAACACAAAGTGAATATAAAAATATCTAGATAATAAAATCGTTAATTTTATAATAAAAAATTAAAATAATCCGTACAAAAACTATTATATCTTTTCATTTGGAAGAAATCACACATTTTGAAAAAAAAACCTGAAAATGTGATAAATAAATCGGAGTTTATCGCGAACAGACACGGTGATACGGAATTTATATATCTCTCTCTTTTCTTATCTTTATATATGGCGATCGTGGGGTAATTGTCTGAGGAAACATAATTTACTCGCCTCTTTCCTTTCCACGGGTTTTAGTCGGCTAAAGAAATAAAACTACACAAGACTATGAAAGAAGAAAACCCCGAAATATCACCTGAAACTGAACAACGTGGCCAGTCTCAAGTAGACTGCCTTCCCTTCTATTGTAGACGTGATCCGTACTGAACAATGCCTAACGAAAAAATGGTAAAGGATTCCTTAAAAGTTAAATACAATGTTAAATTCAACATTATCGTTATATCACAGTTACATTTAAGTATCTACTGGTTTGAGGTTGCCAAGTACTCGTAGTGATGAAAAACATAAATGTTAAGAAACAAAGCGTGCGTGTTTTAAGTCAAATGTATTGTATCGTGTGACTTTAGGCACGATTACGCGTTTGGTATTCATGCGCACATTATAAATTCTTATTTATAACGTGTGAGTAAAAATTTACGTCTCTGTCACATCGCAAAAATATGTACATATAATATTTGACTGCACAGATGCCGAAGTGGTTTAGATACCGGCCTTCTGCCAGAATGTTCAAGGTTCGATTCCCACATAGGACAACTATCTTTGTAAAGTAGATAGATAGAGATAGAGGGGGTTGGTCGTTAAGACAAATGTGATGAGGAAATTCGGTATTTCTAGAAATGGTACGATAGCTCAATGGATTAGAGCACTTCCCCGGAAAGGAAGGGACGCAGGTTCGATTCCCGCTCGTACTAAAATACTCTTTTTCCTTATTCATAAATTATAATTTGTACTTTAAGAGTAGCTGAGCATGTCAAACGCTAAAATATAGATCAAAACTATCTTTGTGTCTATGAAATTGTATGTCTGTAAAGTCTCCTGCCATACAAAGATTAATCCTCAGTGCAGGGTGCTGTCTTTAAAAACAATGTATATGAGTTTAAAATTACGACCGCATGCTACATTTTCAACACATCATGTTTTGTAATTAGGTAATCGAAAATGAAGAAAAATTAACCAAAGATGAAATGAGTCAGTATCAAGTCGGATCCTGGGGGGTAAATAGAGTCATGAACCGTGGGATGGGTATAGGTTCTTTAACATGACTAATATAACTAACTTATCATCACGGCATTTCCCTTGCGGGATAGGCAGACAGAACAGAGTGCCAAGAGGCTCTATTCTTGCATACATCTCTCACTTCCTCAACATTCATAATTCTCTTCATACACGCTCGCCTGTTTCGAAGACTCCTCACTCCACCTTTCTTCAATACATGACCGATTTGGTCTAGGTAGGTGAGTCTCGGTCTCCCCCTGTACCTACATCCTTCCCCTTTCGCATTGTATATCTTCTTAACCAGTCGCTCGTCCGGCATTCTTTCCACATGTCCTCGGAGCATTCCCTTTCGCATCTTTACACCAATCTCATCGGAGCATTCCCTTTCGCATCTTTACACCAATACAGAGAGTATTGATGTAAATTCATACTAAGCCGCTCTCTTACGTCGTCGTTACGAATGCGGTGAGTCAACCTCACTCCGCAGAATAATATACTGTTTTAGGTACTGTGGTACTGTAATCGAATTAGACCCTATTCTACTTAAACCTCACATATGTAACCCGCTATCAGGGGTTATCAGGTACGTCGTTATACATTTAAAAACAGTATTTTATAATTATTGTAATAATTCCATTAATCTTGCTATTCACCGCTTAAGCTATAATCAAAGGTGCGGTGCCAAAGATTTACGACTGCAGATATAGAAAGTTTAGGGTAATTCCATTCCAATATTTTATATGGCGCCACGTGTTTCTTTGTATGTCTATTTTATTTTGAAATTGCATTTTTAATGCTATTCTGAAAGTGTCGTTAAAGGAGTTATTCCAAATAACTGAAATTTAGAAACCCATGCTTATTTTATATAGACCATCATCACATTGTTTTACATACAAATCATTATAATTTTTTTCTGGAGTTTAGAAAGGACATTGACTTTTCATCCCGGAAAAATGAATAGTACTCGTGTCATAGTAGTTTTTACAATTACCTACTGTACCCTAGATTAACGTATATTTATATTTTGAAGTCCACGCTGACAGACTCGCGGGAAAAATCTAGTTGAAAATATTTGAGAAATAATAACTATATTAATATTAGCCTATTTGGATGACTCGGAACCGAAAAGAAAGATAGATGATGCTTATATTGTTTGAAACCTGTTGGTTATATTTAAAAACTTGTATATGTTTTATCTCGCTACTATATCGGGAACCGGAGATATAACCTAAAAAAAACTAGCTATTGCCAGCGGCGGAGACGTGGGTAAAGCTAGCCTTTACCCACGTCATTTTTTATAATAAAATATCTGGTAGTATTTAGATATTTTTATACATATTTTTAGCATTTGACATGCTTAGCTATATACATTAAACACAAAGTGAAAAATGTGAAATCGAAAATAACAGTCACGACCAGGACGATTAGGAACCTATCTGGTAGTATTATAAAAAAAAAACATCTACATACATAGGGTACATTTAATGATACCGTGTATGTACTGTTATGGTCTATATAGCATAATCTATATAGCGCATGTCCTAAAAGCCTAACGGATCCAGTTTCCAGGTTGAGTAGGCCACGTTTTCAATTTCTCGTACCACTCAGGTCGAGGTCAGACGATTAGTTACACGCTTTAGATCACACCGTATCTTCATTGAACTAATTTATTTGGACTCCGCTCTTTAGCAAGCGGCTCATCACGACTTATCAAGTATACATATCAAGTATTTTTTTTGTAATTTGAATATGGTGCCTATAAATAGAAATACCGTAACTTAATTTATCACTTAAAAGATTGATTCATATAAAGTACGTTTATTTTTAGGTGTCTGTTGACCTGCAGGAATGGACTGGATGCGACACGCGCAGAAACGGACTTTATGGCATTTATAGGGACAGGCTAAGTCCGTAAACAATGGAATGTGATCACAATCACAGAAGTATGTTTTCAAAAAGACCAATACCTCTTTTTGGATAAATGTCTTTAGTGAAATTTGGTCCTAACTCCACATTCTCCATGATATTATGATGGTGGTTATAGCAGCTTGGTTCCTCTAGAAAAATATCTAAAAAAACCTTCTGTTCAGTGTCAAAAAGACTCACTTGTTTTTACTTTTGTCCAAATGTATTGTACATTTAAACGTTCATGACGAAATGAGCCCTTTCGAAAAGATACTCCATAAATGATTAACACACATAATAAGGTACATTTTTACAGCGCTAATACTCTACACCACTATCCATAAGTTTTCTCCATATTAAGAGAGATATAGTTTCTCTATGCTTGAGCGTCTCTACCACAATGGCTATCTGAATTGGTATACGGCTTTGTTTTAGGTTTTGCTGCACCTGCACTTGCACAGATACTACATCTGCTCACTCATGTATGAGTAGAACATAACGGAGTGATGACACTATGTATTTTACTCATCACAAGGAAACAAAAATAAAAATCATCTACGTGGAAATTGTTCGAGCTATTGAATTATACGAGTCTATAAAGTGGCTTCAAAATAAGGATTTTATTTTTGCATGGAACAAAACCATTGAAAAATATCAGTCACTAAAAAAAAATTGATACAATAATTTAAATAAGTACTTGTTTCATATTTTTTTATAATACTTTTAACATTATACAGAGGCTTTATTCATTTTATATTTCGTGATGTCAGAAAAAAAATGAAACTGAAGTGAAAGTTTCGTTAAAATTGGTTCAGATGTCTCTTTAATTATCGCTTCCTTCTGACATCTCCCTGGGCGAAGTTTAAAACGTATACAATCTTAATGAGATTGTTTAGATATTTTTATATATATTTTTAGCATTTGACATGCTTAGCACTATACATTAAACACAAAGTGAAAAATGTGAAATCGAAAATAACAGTCAGGAGCAGGATTTGAACCTGCATCTTCTGGATACCGTCCAGATGCTTTACCAATTCAGCCATCCTGACAATTGCTCCTGACTGCTAATTTCGATAACACATCATACTTAACGTCTTTGGGTGACGCCTGCGCCATCTGTCGGACGTATTTTCATACATTATACCGACCAGGTAAACTTAATTTTACAATTAAGATTTTACCTAATAACGACGCAAACCCTTTAAATATTTAGATATTTTTATATATATTTTTAGCATTTGACATGCTTAGCACTATACATTAAACACAAAGTGAAAAATGTGAAATCGAAAATAACAGTCAGGAGCAGGATTTGAACCTGCATCTTCTGGATACCGTCCAGATGCTTTACCAATTCAGCCATCCTGACAATTGCTCCTGACTGCTAATTTCGATAACACATCATACTTAACGTCTTTGGGTGACGCCTGCGCCATCTGTCGGACGTATTTTCATACATTATACCGACCAGGTAAACTTAATTTTACAATTAAGATTTTACCTAATAACGACGCAAACCCTTTAAATATTTAGATATTTTTATATATATTTTTAGCATTTGACATGCTTAGCACTATACATTAAACACAAAGTGAAAAATGTGAAATCGAAAATAACAGTCAGGAGCAGGATTTGAACCTGCATCTTCTGGATACCGTCCAGATGCTTTACCAATTCAGCCATCCTGACAATTTCACATTTTTCGATTTCACATTTTTCACTTTGTGTTTAATTAATGAGATTGTTTAAAAACACTTTTTTCCCTTAACCTTTTTTTTTACTTGATGTAAGTAATAGTATAAAATAATCATGTAGATAGCCTATGAAGTTATTGCATAATATTATTGAATGTTACTTAAAAAGTAATAAGAACTACTAACTTTATTAATGTTAGCCATATTATATTAGGTACCTACACATAATTTTCTGCCTAAATAAATTATACGTTTAAATATATACTAATGTATATAAAGTGTTTACTTGTTTTTACAAGTAAAAACAATGCATCGGTGGTGCAGCGGTAGTGTGTGCGACTGCTGATCATGAAGTCTCAGGTTCCGTTGGGCAGTATTATTGAGCTTTTCTGAAGAAGAAAAATTCTGAGTAGCAGCCTGGAGTTTGGAAATGTGCCCGGTTAGACAGCAATAGGCTCGCCCCCTATTACGCGGGACTTACAAATAGCTGGCGAACCGTGGGTTTGTAATACACCTCTGCCTACCCCTTCGAAGATACAGGCATGCTATTTTTTTATGTTTTTACTAACTATTGATAACTAACTACATGTAAATCGAGAAAGTTTTATATCTTAAAAAAATCACAAAATATTGTTGTAATTCAATTTAATTCAATTCAATTCTTGATTAATGGCGTTGTTAGACTTTGCCAATGTCTCGTGTAAAATACGAATAGACCGTCAAACGAAGGAGATTGTTCGGTAGATAAAGGTAAAAGGGCCGGTGATTATGAATTTAACTACAATATTGTTGTATATGATCGTGATGGTCACTTTTTACATAGACCCTAAACAGCAAAAGTTTATTTACATATATGAGAAGTATATATTCATAAATTCTCTTCTTCTTACACATACACGTTAATAATTGTTTGTCTAATCTACAAATACGTTAATTTACCAAACAAGAAATTCTCAGATATTCACACGAGCAAACTGGAACGCAGTAGGTATTTAAATTGAAATAGAGAGCGTTCATGTTACGGCGTTCAATCTTTGTCATCGTTGTAGCAATTTAACCATAAGTGAAATTGCACCCGCTTACTAACTACTATCGGCTGGTTTAATCGTTTTTTTTTCAAACCAAGTAGTTAAGTTGACTGCACAGATCATAAAGTGGTTTAGGTACCGAGTTCCAATGGCAAATATTGTTTTGGATTTGATTCCACACATGACAATTATTTGTGTAATCCACAAATATTTGTTAAGTTTGGGTGTACTTTGTGTCCTTTAAATTGTAAATTTGTAAAGTTCCGCAGTGATACTAGAATTATTGCTTAATATAGAATATTATCTTAAAAAAAACATGTTGTACTTAATCAAGCAACGTATATTTACGGATTTAAATACACTTAAGTAGTTCCTCAAATAATAATTACATGTTGTTTATCTGAAAACAAATGTTTATGAAAAATTTTACGTAGGTATGATGTTATTTACCACCGAAGGAATGTAACATAGTTCCAGTGGCCCGCCAATAAAGGCGGGGAGACGGCACACGGCGGGTTTCTTTAGTGGGTGCAGGCCCCACACTACCCTGTTCGTTGCCCCGAACGACGGGGTGTGCGGTTAGGAACATTTTTTCCCGCCTTAACAAAAAAAATGTATGATTTTATTTATATATATTTTAGAGATGGGCCGAAATTCGTTTTACATTCGGTTTAACCGAAGTTCGGTGGCTTGAACTGAACTTCAGCATTCGGCCGAAGTTCAGTCTTAAATGCCGAACGTTCGGTTTAATAAAATGGTGAGGTTTCTAATAAAATTAAGAGAAATGAAATCTGTCATAGCTGTAAATTAAGTCACATATACTCTAGAACTCTAGAATAATTTAATCATGGTCAGTTGTAGGTACCTACGTTAAACTATAATTATTATAGATAAATGTATAAATGAATAGTTTTTTCGCAATTCAGGAGTCTATAAATCAATAAACTCAATAATTTGAAATAATGTGTCAGTTTTTTTATTGTTTTACGACGTTGTCTTTCATGAAAAAATACAGAACACGACAAATTACTCCTGAAAAAGCACACACCGAAGTTCGGCCGAACTTCGGCCGTATTTTTTATAATTACCGAATGTTCGGCCAAAGTGAGTATTCGGTTAAAATCATATTCGGCCCATCTCTAATATATTTACTTGTAAAGTTAAAAATATAATAAAAATATGAAGTAAATACATACATATATAACATAGCTACTTTAATGTATGTATAATGATGAAAATATAGACCTCTATATGTATAGCCTTAAACCCATCCATACTTTTATTCTATAAATATGATTGCCGAATAAAGTTCAATGTAAATTAATCAGTTATAACATGGAATAAATGTTATAATAAAAAACAACACAACTACATTTGTATCATGTCAGTGTAATTAAATGATACAAATCTCAAATGCCGATCTATCAATAAGTTATCTTTAAATCGATACCCATTCTCTTCATGGCAATAAACTACAGCATATCAAAGAAGTTAACATACAATTTGGATCTGTATTTCTACATACAATTTACATTTAATGAATTACCTGCTCGTCAGTCTCGTTTAGATAAGTCTGAAAGGTTGAACTGTAACGAGTTATTAATTACAAAGTAAATGTAATATTAATAATATCAATGTTATAAACATAATACAATAGTCATTAGATGATTATAAAGATAAAAATAGCTTTTCTGATTATTTTTCACATGATATATCTTATTCTTTATATTTTGGCCGTGTGGGGCCGGCTTTAGCATTGTCCCACCCATCTCCACCCATGGGAGTCGTAAGAGCCGACTGAGGGAATACCGGGGGAAGTGGGCAGCAGCACTCCCTCGAGTATTAACAACATCTACTGCGATCGCCAACCCGCCTGCCAAGCGTGGCGATTACGGCAGTATACCCCCAATTTGGGGAGGCCTATGTCCAGCAGTGGACGTCGAAAGGCTGATGGATGGATATCTTATTCTTACTTTAATAACATAAAAATCCCCAGATTATACGTTGCAATGCAAATGAAGCATTACCTACTGATATAATTAAACTATAATGAAATCTACAATTTATATAATACCTTGTTGGTCTAGTGGCATTAAATATTTTAACCACATGGTCCCAATTCAAAGAGACCTGGATGAGGAAGTAAAATCTTTGCACTTTCCGTGAAGAAATTTGCAGTAGCCGCATGAAGACCGAAAGTAGGCAGCTGATAGAAGGCAATAAGCTTGCCCCTGCTATGAGTCTTTACATCGCGTTACGTACTTAAAGGCATGAGATCAAAAAAGTATACAGATATTTTTTTGTGGTATTATATTTTAGAAAGCCACCGTAATACATTTAGGGCAACTGGATTTTGCCCCGAAGTCACGTAAATATACCTACCTATCTAGTGAATATATAATAAGCTTAATACCTAGCTTAATAGTCTATTTTAAACGAATAATTTAAATAATTATAAGGATAATAATATGACAGAAACATAAGCATTCGTAGTTCGGTATTTCTTTACGCAATAACACTTGCTATTTTCTGTGCTTCTAAAGGCTGTAGAGTAATATTGATGACCTATAGCCTTCGCGAATAAATACTCAATCAAAAGCAACAAGACCATCCATTAGTACGTTTATATAAACGAAACGAAAATACTTTTCAGTTTTTTATATTGATACCTCGATTATAAATAGAACCAGACTGACAAAAATCATTAATAGTACAGTACATTAATAGTATAGTGTACTCCATAAGAAAAAAAATCGGAATATTTTGGTCATATTAATTGAAAGAAGAAATTTAAAAACTTTTTATTCCGGATTAGGGCATGACTAGTAGTTTTAGCAGAAAACGACGATGATTGTACATGTTTACTAGCATTTCAATATTACCTACTCATGAGTATTGAATAAAGATATGTAATAATATTGTACAGAAGTAATTAAAATTTACAAGGAAATGAGCATTGCGCAAAACCGATTACAAACATTTAAGATTGGTTATCAAGTGTGGTGTATCTAATTTATCTAAAGTGTGCATCATATAGTAAACGAGACAGGATCGGTGTGAAGCGTACGCGCTCAGGTTTCTAGTATCAATCTTGTCGTATAAATAATGCAAGTAAACTTCCCACTTTCGATTGAATTATGTCCTGCACATGCCGTAAACATTACACATTTGTGATTCAAATTTTTGTCCATTGAAGTATTTTATTTATGCATTTGTTTAATATTGTTGGAAGAAGACATTGTATAATTTGGTTTGACTGTTTAATGCGAACGTTGACTTTCGAGATATTCGCTGGTCATGGATTACCGAGATCGGGGGCACAGCTACGCCACTGTCTACGAGTATGTAGATCATTGAAGATGTAGATCACTGTCCTTACGAGATACGTGGGGTAAGATCATTCCCTCAAAACTTCTAGTTCTACTCTCACACAGGACAGCTCTTTGTGTGATTTACTAATGATTGTTCTGTCTGGGCGTACTTTGTGTTGGTCAAATTGTATGTTTGTTAAGCCCCCGCGATACAAGGATTATTCCTTAGTGCAGGGTGTTCTTTTTATATAAAAAAAAAGAAAATTAAAGATATCGGTAAATACGTAAGAATTAGTGATTCATTTATCACTATAATAGTCTAATAAAATATGTTATTTTATCGAACGATGATTTTAATATCTAAACATACCGTTGTGTGTAATATGCAATTAAAAAAGTAAACCTTTAGGTGTTATATTAGAAATATACCTACAAATATACATAAAAGGAACCTATATGTGCAACAAATTCACACATGTATGATGTTTATTAATGTGCTTTTAAATTGCAAAAGATTAAAGTTAGCAAAGCGACTTACCGAAATATGAGTATAATTTATTTTGTGTTATCTACTACTCAGACAGCGTTAGTGAAATTCTTGCATATATTTCTTGAAAGTATCTAAGATATCTCTAAAGTTATGTTGATCTTTTGCGATAAACAAGAATTAGTTTTTTAAGCTATTACTTGTTGCATATATTACTACTGGTTCACTATACTTTAAGTGTACTTACTACGGCGCGCTTTCTATCGACTATGGTGAATTCGCTTACGCCTTCGATAGGTAGGTATAATATTTTTTTATCTAAAGCCGGTCTTATTATAAGGTCCCCAGTAGTGTCCTTAGTTAAGTAGTTGAGGTCAGATAGACAGTCGCTCCGTGTAAACACTGGTGGTTCAGCCAAAGCCGATCAGATTTGAAGACCCTAACAAAAGTTTGGGATAGGCTTAGGGAGATAATGATTAACCCTTTTTTTTAGGCGGGACAAAAAGGTACCTAACTACTATATAAAAATTTCTAAATATTTATATAGAGCTGAGTCATTATTAGGTAAAAATCTTAATTGTAAAATTAAGTTTACCTGGTCGGTATAATGTATGTAAATACTTCCGACACATGGCGCAGGCGTCACCAGGACGTTAAGTATGAATGTATTATCGAAATTAGCAGTCCAGAGCAGTTGTCACGATGGCTGATTTGGCAAAGCATCTGGACGGTATCCAGGGATGCAGGTTCAAGTCCTGCTCGTCACTGTTATTTTCGATTTCACATTTTCCACTTTGTGTTTAAAATATCTGTATTAGGCATAGGCGTGCCTGAACACAAACATTTTTTTAATTTATGTCTGTTTGCGCATCACTTAAAAACTACCGAACGGATTTGGATGCAACTTTTTATTTGATTGCTCTTGATTAGACTTAAATACTGGTATACATTTTATCTCGCTACTATATCGGTAACCTGGGATATAACCTAAAACCTAGCCTTTGGCTGCGGTGGAGCTGCAGGCAAGGTTTAATACTACTATAAATACATATGGTATATAATTTTCATTCCCATAATTCCATTGAGATGGAAGCTTGCACTCTAAAAATTTGAAAGTGTTAAGTACACGAGTAAAAAGAAAAGCTAATGACTTAACTCAAAGTTATTACTTAGACGGCCCAGACTACAGGATCCAGTCTATCTAGTAAATTGTAGTAAAATATTTAACAATTTTAATGGAGTCATGCTCTAGCAAAAGTGAAGGTGCTATAATAAATCTGTGTTGAGTTATAATACCTACTCGTAAATCTAGGTAATATTCGTGTGGTATGACTGTGCAGTGTACTGTTAAATATTTTCGTTTAAAAGCACCAAGTATAAGATTGATACGTATTGATCCATCAAATTAATAAAAGTTCGCCCATGTACCACATTATTACATAAAGATAGAATTTCTACATGAAAATTGCTACTATTGTTTGAAACTTGTACCGTTTTATGATCGTCATGTTTTTAACATATTTTCACTTGAAACTTTCTGTAGTATTATATTGAAACTCAAATTCTGGATTTTGGGGGTATTTTTCAGTGTTTCAGTAATATCATTAAGTTATCTTATGGATTTGGATTTATGCTAACCTAATAATTAAATTATTAAAACGTGACGTGGCTGTTAATGTCCATCCATCCATCCATCAGCCTATCAACATCCACTGCTGGACATAGGCCTCTCCAAGAAATGGGAGATAGTGCCGTAATCGCCACGCTTGGCAGGCGGGTTGGCGATCGCAGTGGGTGTTGTTAATACTCGAGGGAGTACTGCTGCCCACTCTCCCGGTATTCCCTCAGTCGGCTCTTACGACTCCCGTGGGTAGAAAGGGGTGGGACAATTCTGAAGCCGACCTCTCACGGCTAATTAAATATTAACTAGTGTAGCAAAGCAATATTAAATATTAACCAATATATAATTCATTTTCTTTATCTAGATGTAATTTGTTACTAGAGACTAAAAAAATCTATAGTCTTCGTGTTACTTATTTATGAATATTTCCAATAATTACTATGGGTTTTTTTCTAGTGGAAAAAAGAAAATAAAAGAAGTGAAATTGCTAATTTTATTTTTTATTAACCTTTTCTCAGTTCTTTAGTAGACATTCTAGTGGGAAAAGGACTTAATTGTCTTAAATATACGAAATTAACAAAAAATATTCTAATTAAATTCAGATTTGTCTAATTATATTTATGAGCAGTAATTAATTCATTCTCGACCTTTTTATTCATCTTATCACACTGAAACAAAAGCAGAATAATTAAAAAACTATAAAAACTTCATTAACAAGGATAATAACGAACACTTAAACATTGATTTAAATTGTAAAACAGCACGTCACGTTGCGGCGTATCGCACGCTGTTAATTGGCGGACTTGTCGGCTATTTTGCTATTTTTCATCACCGATATACTTAGATGCCCTGAGACCGGCTTAACATTTACTAACCCAATTCTCAAACAACTCTACATATCGTAAATTCTAATAGAATACAATAGTGTAGTCCATAAACGTTGAAACTTGAAGCGTAAATCTCTTAGAACCGATCTATGTTAATCGATAGCACATTAACGACAGTGCGTTCGTAATGGTCAGTCCTGGGACACGGTTGAATCAAGGCTGCATGTGGTGAAAGGATTCGTAGTGAATCTGGACCATCCTAACATCCGCGAAGTGAACCTTAACGTTTTGCAGTGACTTTGACTATTTATGTACTAGATTTCTGTTTACAGCTCAATGACTAGATTCTCCCCGCAAATCTGTCATCGTTGACTTTAGAATATAGACCTTACTCTGCGGCAAACTAATGATCTATATTATGCAAATCCCACAGGCTAGTCTATGATCTTGTCTGGGTTATGGACGTATGTATACTAAATTTCATTGCAATCTATAGTAGTTGTGGCGTGAAAGGGTAGCAACAAACAAACAAAGAAACACACTTTTTTATTTATAATATTAGTAAGAATGTAAAACACATAATATTAGTAGTTCGCGAGTAGCATATTTTTGATAATATGGTCAACTATTTAATGTTGTAAAAGTTTATCTTTATTAAACTTTTACTTAATATTGTCAACAAATTTACAGCTACTTTAATAAAAAGCACTATCGTAATGCGTTTCTATCTAGTATTCAAATTAGTTAATTATTGGCTACGCATTATTCAGCAAGCTTTAGATATCTCAGTTTAGATGTAGTTACTTTAAACTTAAAGTGGTCTTTTCTCATTTAGCAATCTATAAAAAGGATTGTTTTAACCTAAATAACGTTAATAATCCATTAACCTAAATAATATTATTAATTAAAAACACTCATATGATGGAGCGTATACTCGTAGTATCGAAAAATCGAAGTCTAGACGGTGCACTCTGTCCTAAGTCATTCATTTTTTCCCCAAATCCACTGCATTTACATTGAACAATAACTAAATGTCCCCTGTACGATTTTGTGTTGATAGTATTGCCAGCTATCGTGCACGTAAGCATTTGACGATGAAATATATAAAGCCTGTAAATTGTAATTATTTGTGGTTCGCTCCATGTACAACACGAGTCCGTATCGACACTGCCGTGGAATATGCAAATGATGTTAAGCTGCAACATTACGAAACTGCTCCATCAGATAGACGTGATAATACCTATAAATAAGGACAAACTATTAATGGTGAAATAAACTGATGCGAGATCACGATTCGAAAATTATTAACCTGAAGTCATTTCCACTGTGGAAAGTGCTCTAAGATTAGTTTTGTGTGCACATAGCCGTCTGTTATACGCACACACCAACATTAGGTATTTATGAACAGATTTTACAACAACGCTACTTTATTCTTTAATCAAGCCATTGCTTGATAGACCGATGCTTTCCATACAAATGTAATAAATATTATAGTGTTTGTTATTTCATCACGATGTGACTATCTTATTTACATATTTTAATATTTTATAGGTTTAGAAATACTAATAGCTAACTAACTATTCATGCTACGGTGTAACTATAACTTATAATAGATGACATTAATCGATAAAACATTGAAGAAAAATAGGATATCAGAAACATTAACTACTTTAGTTATTAGATTTGATATTGTAATTCAACTACTGTACCAAGTAAAGTACAAACTTTATTGTTATTATCATAGCTATAAACCTTTTTAGAAAACTATATAAATTAATTAATTATGTTAACTAATAAAATCTCGAAAACTTAGATACCAACAACAATATACCTAATAAAATAATCTCAGAAAATTGATCGATTACTCATCTATATTAAATTTAATATCACATATAATTAAAAATCTATACTATTATAAAGCTGTAACAGAGCTGTCTGTATATTTAAGAAAAACATATATCAGGTTATTTAGGCGT
Organism: Leucoma salicis; assembly: GCA_948253155.1. Lineage (NCBI taxonomy): Eukaryota > Metazoa > Arthropoda > Insecta > Lepidoptera > Erebidae > Leucoma > Leucoma salicis. The sequence continues at coordinate 16,360,253 of OX411805.1, forward strand.
CTCTGAATACAATTTTCTTTTTAAATTTTTATCTGTTTGTATATTCGGTGATCATGCAAAACCTACTGAACGAATTTTAATGAAACTTTTTTGTTTGATAGCTCTTGATTAGACTTAAATACTACAATATCAGCTCATAAGTTGACTGCACAGATGGTGGAGTGGTTTAGGTACCGACCGTTGTGGGTTAACACAGGACAACTCTTTGTGTAATCCACAAATGGTTGTTCTGAAACTAAGTGTACTTTGTGTCCATGAAATTGTATGTTTGAAAATTCCCCCGTGATACAAGGATTATTCATTAATGCAGGGTGTTGACTTTTTAAAATATTTGTATTTATTAAATAAGTTACTATATCGTGAACCAGATATATAACCTAAAAACTAGCTTTTGCCTGCGCCGGTGCCATGGGCTAATGCTAGTTTGTTAATATACCAATTTAATAGAAATTATCACTAGATCCTTATAAGATTCAATAGTTATAAAAATATAAGATATATTTATTTATTTATGCTTCAATATCTAAAACATGACTTACATAATTCAAATTAAATAGATTTCACTGCACCTATATTATACATATAGGTACTTACTATGACGTAAAATAAATTACTAATTTTAATTCATAATCATGTAGATAAAAATATTCATATGATTATTATAAATGTAAAGAAGATTATTAGTCACAAAACTGTAATATTCTCATGCTTTGAGTTTGGAATGAGTGATTTAATATATCACTGTTATAATTTATCACTCATTTCAATATTATTGTAATCGATTATATTTGCATACACCTGCTATTAATTAATTAAAAAAAAACTAACTAACTAACTTATCATCAAGCCATTTCCCTTGCAGGGTAGGCAGAGAGAACAGAGTGCCAAGAGGTTCTATTCTTGCATACATCTCTCGCTTCCTCAACATTCATAACTCTCTTCATACACGCTCGCCGGTTTCGGAGACTCCTGACTCCACCTTCCTTCAATACATGACCGATTTGGTCTAGGTAGGTAAGTCTCGGTCTCCCCCTGTACCTACATCCTTCCACTTTCGCATTGTATATCTTCTTAGCCAGTCGCTCGTCCGGCATTCTTTCCACAAATCCGAACCATCGGAGCTTTCCTTTTCGCATCTTTACACCAATACTCTCTTTCATACCTACTCGCTCTCTTACGTCATTGTTACGAATGCGGTCAGTCAGCCTCACTCCACAGATTCTCCGCAGAGATCGCATTTCGACCGCATTGATTTTACTCTCATGCTCCTTTTTACATACCCAACTCTCGTTTCCATATAATAACGTTGGGACAAGCACTGCGTTGTGTATTGCGACACGTGCCTTCTGGCTGAGGTGGTGGCTGCCGAGAAGTTGTCCCAATGCTCCGTTCACTTTAATTAATTAATTTACATTTAAGTTCATTTTTACTGCGATAAAAAATGCTATATAAATTTGTGTAATTCAGCAAATTAAATATGAATAAAACATTGATTAATTCAACAATCTAAATATCAATATTATATTATATCTGTCGGCAAGCGCTCTGATTTAAATATTATCTGGCAGAGACGTGTGCAATTGTAATTATCTCATGAATATACAAATTGTTGAGCTTTTTATAAATATTTTGACATTTATTTTTTTATATAATAAACTAATAAAATAAAATGTTAGTTGTTTTATGCATATAATTTTGAGATAAATATATAAATATTTTGAGGACTCAATCATTCTAGTTTATCATGTAAAGTTTCAAACATTTGATGTGCTATAATAGAATAACCCAGTATGTCAGATGTAGTAGTAATTTAATATTATTTTCTATATAAAATATTGTTAATTCTATGAACCAATTTCATCAAAAAGGTACTAAACCCATTATAAATGATATAATACTTGAAACAAAACGGAATGGTACGTATGCCGCCAGCTCGTCTGGCCAACATACTCGTAGTAATTTCCTTCCCATTGTGCATGTTATTTCTTCTAATAATGTGACATATTATGATTATATATAAATGAGCTACGCGTCTATCCGTATAGTGACAATTCAATAACAGGAAAAATTTAAATATACCTTCATAAAATTATGAAACCTAATTTACAAAGGTGCAAGAAATGTTCAGTGGTGGTTTTTGATAAAACATCGCAGCAAGCCGTGACAAGCCAGACTGTATAATTTAATATTCGTAAAGTTATCCGTCCAAAATAATAATGTATGTTGCTAAGCATGTCAAATGCTAAAAATATATATAAACATATCTAAATATACCTATTATTATTATCAGCTGCTACTTTCATTTTCCAACTTATTGATCGGTGATTCTAAAAGCTTAACGTCATTTTTTGCCTCCGTATTCACATCATAGAAACATGCTAACTACCAATTAGTCAGTATAAATTTCGTAATAAAAACATTGCTAACTGAAGCTTATTGTCTAGCCATCAAGTGTTGACGCTTCAGCATTATCGTATTGTATAGGTATATGTGTCTGGTATTTTTTATTTTGTTTTAAGTGAGTCCAGGAATTTTTATTGAAAATGTAGATAAATTGAATTTATGATTGATTTTATAAAAAACTGCACTTCATTTAATTTTGAATTTCAGTATAGATATTTACAATTTATTTGCCTTAAAAATCTAGAGAGTTCCACACAATTACAATTTGTGACTAGCACAAATATTTGTGCTACTTGACAATCAAATCCACAACATTCCGCTAGAAAACGCTATTCAAACGAGTGCGTTTGAGTAATAAAATAGGTTGAACTACACATATATTTTTATGCGTGTGTAATTTACGTGAACTCTATACTATAACAACATGATATCTTGTGTGTACTACATCATGTCACTCAAAGTATTTCTTAAACCAGATCTTGATATGGGAACACTGAATTCATACCATTAATGTCGACTTAAATACAATGCAGGGCTGTTCAGTCAAAAGGAACCTTAAATTGTACGGAAGTGGTTGAATTTTATTTATTCAAGTATATCGATTTTGTTCTTGATATTGTCTGTTAAGGTACCCCGTAAATAACAGTGATTAAAACACCATAAGAGAGTGAAGGTAAGTTCGCACGAAACCAGATCATACCGGATCCAAATCGGAGGGAGCGTTTTCTGTAACTGGAGCAGGCGGTCGTCTCGAATATCGCCCCTTACGACGATATTAAAATTTTCTTTTGGACGCCGCAATATTGTAGTTTCTCTTTTTTTGGGTGCATTGTTTTGTAGGCCATTGCTTATTTTGAACTAATTTGCAACAGAATAATTTTCATGTTTATTGTGTTTTAATTAAAATAAATGAAAAGAAATGATTTATCAACAGATTTATTATGTTTGCGTATGTTTGTTGTTGACGCAGACGTGTATTTTTGAGAATATGGTTACCTTAATAAGATGCTGTTAAGAAAGACATCGCCTTTTATCGCAATGGTTTGAGTGTAAACCAATCATTGAGAGAAAAAAAACAACTGTTATAAAAATATACTTATCAAATGCATTTTAGTACTTTATAATAAACTAGCTGACTCGGCGAACTTCGTACCGCCATATATTTTTTCATGAATAAATATTGCAATTATAAATAGAGATATAAATTATCCTATCTCTTAAGTTGGAACAAAACACACATTTAAAAAAAAGAAAAATTAAAATCGGTTCAGTCGTTTCGGAGTTCATCCCGGACAAACATCGTGACACTGGAATTATATATAATAGATAGTTTGTAGTTGTTTAAATATTATATATTATGTATGTAGCTATTATCATATTAAAGAGTGGGAATTAATCATCGTTATTATACCTATACTTTATCAACGAACTGGTTTCCTAACTAAAATACGAGAAATATTGATACTGTATAATCTTGATTAATGATGCATGCAATTAATTTGAGCGCAGGACAAAACGGGCATCACTGTATAATTTCGGCTCTTAATAAAGCTAAACTTGACTAACGGGTTGGCTTACTCACTATTGAAAATATACTACCTAATCGATAAATTACAATGCAACACTCTTAGTTGCAATTTGTAATAAGTAGGTACGTATACCTAGGTAGGTATACCTAGTAATGATTTTATGCAGTCAGCACAGAACCGCTCGTTGTGGGCTCTCTTCGTGTCCTAGACAGGTTAGGATTAGACGTCAAAAAGGTACATAGTAAATATCAGGAAAGGACACATGGAAAAATTTACGTTTTTATTTAGATATTACATCTAATAACACAGACAACATAAATAAATCTACATTTTTTGCAACTCATGTTTGGGAGCAGTCATAAAAATATATCAATGCTGTATAAAAAGAAACAATATAATTTACTCATAAATCTACAAAAATGATACAAAAATGTAGTCCATTTATTGACTAACTGAAAAGAAGTTTAAAGGTGGTTTTACTCAATAACATCCAACCAAAGATTGTCTATAGCATACGGAGCACACTCCAAAAAAACTTATCACAACTTATGAAGCTAATTTTGGAGAAGATGAAATTCTCGTGGGACACACATACATGGATTGGAATCAACTTTGGTATACAGATAAATTATATCCTGGATAAACATAAAAAATATATTTAATTACGGGCCTCGTGGCGTTGTCGGCAGTGTAACCGACTTCCGTGCACGAGGTCGTTCATTCGATTCCCACTCAGGATAATTGCTAATCTGGTACCCATAGCACAAGCGTTAAGCTTAGTTTGGGACCAGAGGACGTCGTGTAAAATGTCCATGAATATTTATTTATTTATTAGGTTACGGCATTCGTGACACAGGTTTTATCCTAGTACGAGTGCCAAAGCATTCCTAAGACCTTTGTAAGATCTTTTTGGAAAATTATTGTAACTATGTATTTTTGGAAAAAAAAAATATATTCCCATAAGAAGTTACTGTAGGACACAGGACTTAGTGGGTTTGTATTTTGAAGTCCGCGTAGACGATACCGCGGATAGAAGCTACTTTATATGACAGCAATGAAATAGATGTATGACTTCTAGATTTATCTATTAAGGTATATTATAACACCATGGAATATTGCCAAAAAAAGTCAACTTGAAACTGCACGATATTTGCATGTATCTGATCTATCTGGGGAGTGAGCTCACGCCGCGTGGGAAACTAATATTGCCAATATCCGATTTAAGTACTAACAATATTTTACGTCAGAATTCGACGCAGTCTAGTTGCGCGTAAGCAAGTAATCTCTGCCGTTAATGTCACGACTAGATTGTACAATATTGTGCATCCTTGCGTAGCCATCGTCTTCCAGTTGCGATAAATCAGTATGTAAACCACAACTGGCCTATATTGGCATTTATAACTATTTTAGTTACAACATAGTACTACCACATTTATATATTATGTGTTGAATTAATTATTTCAACTACATTAGAAACAACCTTTGAATAATTAACACTGTTGTAATAAGATTGCTGAAATATTGTGCCAAGAAAACACTCCTGGGTTGAGAGAAAAGCTATAAAGTAGGACACTTTACTGTCTCAATATTGAGCACAGGACTCATCTGAGAGTGAGAGTGATTTGAGTTGTTGTCTCCCACATAGGCCCAGTATTGGTTAACAGACAAACCATTGCGAAAATCAGAGTAAAACTCCATGCTCCAATAGTTTTCTCACGATGAATTATTTTACTAAGCGCCAATAATTTGTGAACAAGTCCTTATTAATATTATAAAAATATTCGCTGCTTTTGCATAGAGATAATTAATGTTCTGTAGAGATGTATTTATATGATTCAGTCCACGCGGATAAAATTGCAGCGAGAATTTAGTATCGAAACAATTTTGAAAAATCTGAGTTGTGTGGTGTGTGAGGTCTTTGACTGGGAATTAAATTCGACGCCACTACATTCACTAGACTACAAATTGTTCAGTTTTTAAAGTATATCAACATTATTTACATATATTGCCAGCTCATAGTGAAATTTTGCTCCAATCCCTACGAAAGTAGGCATGCCCAACAGAGGGTAATATATTATAAAAAATAAAAATGTAACTAATAACAACTGCATTAATCTCTCAAGCTGTAAACACGTTTAGAAGCATTTATTTTAATATAACGTAATTGACCACTTGCCATTCCAATCAGTTAGAAGAGAATATTACAAATAGATAGATACAGCTCAAAAAATTTCGCTTTAGCCTTCGTAATTACTTTATTCCATAACATTAAAATGATGAGCGAGCAAAATTTGCCACGTATAAGAATTCAACGACTGTAACCAATACGCTAAGTATGAAGCAAGTGGTTATCCACCAAAATATCAAAGTTCACGTCAGCCTGTCGTAGGTATGCACGCTATGCAGGCTACTCGTTCTATTTACAGCCTAACTGCTAATTGGTTTCAAAAAGGTTGAACATACCATAAAATAACATGCTTGAATCTGTATATAACAGTTTAATATTCCTTTATGCCTAATTGAAAGACGTGTTAGGGGGACTTCTCAATTAATTAAATTAGATTTTAATCACAGTATAGAAGACAATAGAAATATGTTGTAATGAAAACTGTTACGTACATGCGTTTGAGTATTGTTTGAGTAGTAATATCAAAAATAATAGTTACTAGTGACTGAATGTTGTTACTGATTGAGGCTTGCTGTGGAAATAAATTGTAGTTTACTTGTGAGTTGTGGCTTGCTTTATTATTTACAATATCATTACTCCAAATATTGCTCTTATTTTTTGTGGCTATTGCCAACGACAACATATGTCGTTCTTCTTCTTCTTCTTTCTTATGATTTCGTGTCAAACCATATTAGAATCATGTTCAAAAAATTTTTTTGCTTCAAATTAATCCTCTGTGAAACATCCAATTAGAAGCGCCACATTGTGTTTGAGACGTATCGCGCTCTACATCTTAGTAGGCCGCAGCCCTCGCTCCTCACCAGCCGCACTTTAATTCCACATCTCTGCAACTTCCACGAATTATCAGTTGATCGAAACTTCATCGTTAATTGTCCGTTTACCTTTATTGTAAATACAACACAATTCCGGACATCTGCCGATAGAACAAAAAATAAGTAACCGCATTATAACTGTAATAACGATGCCATTGAATCTGCGTTAATTAAAGATACAGCATTATTATATATTAAATATATTGTAACCAGGTTTTACCCGTACTCTAAGGTATTTTTTTTATGTTCCCTATGTACGACTTAACCAATTTTAATGAAACTTCGTAGGCAGATAAATAAAACACTGGATTAACATACTTATAACAAAAAAAGTCACAGCCTTGTAGGATATCAATTTTGCACACAGTTCCAGTGGTCCGCCAATATAGGCGAAGAGACGGCACACGGCGGGTTTATTTAGAGGGTGAGGGCCCCACACTACTCTGTTCGTTGTCCCGAACGACGGCGTGCGCCGTTAGGTACATTTTTTCCCTCTTTAACACAAAAAAAGGATATTTATTTTGTGCGTAAAAACCTAATGACTAAACGGATTTGAACAAAAATTTTTGTATCGAAATATAGCTTGCATAAACAGACCATTTTTTGATAGATTTTGAAGTCTACCTACGTAGATGAGCTAGCGAGTATTCAATTTGGTGTTTTCTACTAATAAAACGATAAACTTAAATAGCTAATCAAAACAGTTTGTGAATAAACTCTGTGGTATACTTACATTGTCCACTACAATGCATACTAATTATCATATAGTAAAGCTACGCTTTTACTAGCCCTGTCATTTTTAGGTTCAGTAACGCTAATATCTCAATCACTCAATGTGTAGATATTTCTGTTAACGAACAGCTTTGTTAATATTGCAGGTTACAGACATTAACCTCATACTTGAGGTGTAAAGTTTCTCCGAGGATAGGTCTCTTATTAGCGAGATTAATAGGTAATAAAAAGGTTATGTATGATTTATGCACGTGTATGTGTATTTATGTGCTTCGGTGTGTTATGGGTACCAACTATACTCTATGTACTCGTAAATGATTATAGCTACGGAAACCAATCTTAACGTAAATGCGCAGCAACTTGTACGCTAGAATATTAATAATAGCGTACAAGTATTTTTGGTGCCTATCTAAACTTTTGCTCCATGACCGAAAGTAAAAGAAACTGGTGTAAGGTAAAATGGTTTCCGTGTTCATCCAAGATTCTATTTTCATTTTAAGAGGTGTTACTCTAAAAAGAAAACCCCAAAAGTCATTATTGATCCGATTTACAATTTGCGCCCGAGTTCAAGGTCCAAAATCTTATAAAATACAACTAAGCGCATTCGGTGTGAACATTAAACACACTCTCACCATTCTCGTAATGTTAAGACAAGTATAATGGCTTGTTTTCATGCTAAATAATAACAATAATGTTCTCCACACCGATTTCGATCATGGCGTCTAGTGGCGGAGACTAGCCTTACTAACTGCGCAGAGATATTATAGGGCACGAATGTATGCTAAACACAAGTACACACTCGGCCCCCTTACTTTCATAGTCCAATGGACGCCATTCTAAGACGACTAGAGAGAGAGCAGGCGCATGACTAACTGACTGGCTCGAGATTAGAATCCGAAACTTCACTACTCTTAGTTTCTCCTCCATTACCACTAGACTACCAAGTGCTAGCCAAAAAAATAATTAAAGGAATTCATCTGTACATCTATCTGCTCAATAGAATCTACTGACATTAAAGAATCCGTGATTTGTTCAGTTGTTGGTGGGTCGCACTTCAACGAACTGCCACAACGCCTGCCTAGAATATGGTGCAACAGCGCTCGTTAACCCACATGCAGTGGTGCAGGTGGTGTGAACTGCCACTACACATACACACAAATTCATGAGATTCCTATACAATACTGGACAATTAATATACGCATTTACAACAAGTTTATCAACTGTTTCCTGATAGTCTAATTTCCTTATTTCATAGTTATTGGTATTTATAAATGATTGGTTATATAATTAACTTCATTAAATTATTTAAGAGAAGTTAACCACAATCATATACAAAATATAAATTTGGTTTCAAATTTATTAACCTGTGAATCAATTTATCCATAAAAAATATTCCTACAAACGCATATCGACTTCATAAAATATTATTTTAAATGTAAGTTGTTAAAAGCAGCGAACATAATATTTATTATTTCAAAATGTCCTAAACTGAAATAAGAAGGGGACTGATTTTAATTTTAGTCTGCATACGCACCATACCTGCAATGATTCGCATTTCATTGCTGTATTGCGTAAACAATATCCAAGCAATCGCAATAATCGACGTTTATCGGTTAAGTTAATAGCTTACAAAGCTATTACGAGACCCAAATTGTCAGAAAAACCAATGAGATGACCTTAACACAGACAGCTATAATCAAGACCTTTGTTTCAAGCTATACCTCCGTCCATGACAGAATCTTTTACGATGCTTAAACATAAACCTAGCTCAATATATCGTCATATTTTTATGTCCACGATCTATCGTTTACGTCTTAAGAATTATGGCTAATAATTCTATAAGCAATTTAAAGTTAATCTACCTTGTTCAGCAATTGTGAAATAGGGTTTAAGTAATGTCAAAAGCACTATTTTTAACTGCAGTGTTAGTTACGAAAGAATTTTGCATGTTAAGTTAGTGTTTCGTTTAAAATAATGACAGGTTGTATACAATTTAGTGCGGTTTAAAATACTTATGTGAGGCAATGATGTAGAAGTACTGATTGAACTTAGTATTTTATAATCCGCTAGCGAGATCAAATAAATTAATTTGTAATCTTCACTATCTAGAGCGACGTTAAAAGGCTTTTTTAATCAAGATCAATTTAATTTCTGTATGCATTTTCTTAAACCATAGTGTACTCGTATAAACAATTAGTAAATATTTTCTTGGCTTTTCTTCATGACAAAATGATTTGTTATGTTTGATTGAAGTCCCTCAACACCAGCAAGCTAAGAACATCCTGCTTGTAAATAGGAGAGATAGAAAAGAAAGCAATAAAAAGAATAAAATATATACAATAGGAATTAATTAAAAAATATACATTAAATATTCCAAATTACACCTTCACTTTCTAGGTTAATAATTGGTATCGAATTTTAAAATATCTGAATGATCTGTGCTTACCTATACTACTATGTGCCATATTGATCTGTAATAATTTCTGTTTAATATACCGCATTATAATTAAAAAATATGTAGAATATTTCTTTTTTTTTTATTTATTGCATGTGGTAGCAGACGAGTCATGGCCCGTCTGATGGTAAATGGTAACCGTCGTTGATGGACTAACTATATTGAGAATATTGTAAAGCCGCTGCTCACCATTTTATTTCACAGATATGAAATGAAACGGCTATCTCCTGCTATAACCAAAACGCAACAATGTGCTTCATGGCCGGTCACATGGGAGATGGTGGTATCAATCCGCTCGGGCCCGATAGCAAGTGATCACTCCCACGTGGTACCCAGCTCTACCACCAGTAATTCAATGGGATAATTGCATAGTTCCCTTAGTCGCCTCATACGACACCCGTGGGAAAGAATAGGGTGGTGACACTTGTATTCTTAGTCTGTCACCACACGGACGAAAAAATAACACGCAAATATTAATGCCGTAATTGAGAATAGGTAATAAAAGATTAATTGCGAAAGCTTTTACTTCTTACAAATACTATAATTTATATGAAACAACCAAATAATTTTCATTGTAGCTGCTAAGAATTTTTCCCCAAGTCAAAATAATTAAAAGACCAATACTTCCGTACAACATTTCACCACATGTATACTTATCATTAAATCATCCATATTTATATATTTTTTTAACTCTGACCTACTACGTGATTTTGATAACATAATAAGTTGAACTTTACATAATGGGAACACTCTATATACCGCTAGGACAAGTGTGTAAACTATACAGGCCGTATATAATATATCTTCAAATATCAACAAGTTACTATTGTATCAACTGTCAGATGAAATTTAATATCGAGTGTTTCGGTCCCTCGCGCTTGCTCCAATTCATCGTGTCGTTTGACAGACCTTTCTCATTTTACGACATATATGTATATTGAAAAATATCGCAAGGAATTTTTTATTTATATTTAACATTATATATTTTCAGTTTTTAAAAACAACTAATAAGGATATCTAAATTTGTAGATATGATAATGTAGAAAGCATAAATATTAGGCAACTACTAGAATTATGAACCGTGTGATGATTTCGTTTCTGCTTTCGTTTAACAAAATTTAATGTTAAATTTTATGTTTGGGTATTCACTCTTAAATTCGCTTCGCGGAGCTTGGCAAGCCCAGTACGGACGCTACGTGCCGCCTGATAGGCACGACGCGTGACTGGATTGCCCTGATTTCGAACAGGATCTAAAGTGTTCGAGCAAAGTTATTAATTAAGCATTTAAATACAGATTATATTTTTTACTTTTTTATTTAGTTAGATAAATACAACAATGTTTGTCAATGGAATAAATTAATAACTAGTATTTTCTTCTTTCCAGATTGACACCATCTCGGACATCGTATGGAAATAATGGAATATTTCAGCGAGCGCATTTTCTCTATGAAAAGCCTCGCTATCTAAGTTCTCCACTCATTAAGGAATTGGGTTGGGGTGAATGATGGGAAAAAGGAACGTACGGATCAAGTTCACACATTCGATTGGTCCGCCGATTGATTCGAATACGTTAGAAACGTTCGAGTAGCACCCCAGCCCGCACCCTGCACACCTGAACTCTCAGTTACCGACGCTCTAGCAACTAGCCAATAAAGTACAAGTCATATCGGGTTTTGCTTATTTAAATTTAGATTTATTTATATTGTAGTACAAAAAAGAACCGAATGCAAATACGGAAAACTTGATGTAGCAAAACTGACGAGAGAATAAACCGAGCTATCATTCTCGGTTGTAAATGAAACGGTAGTCATGACGGCCACTGCTCCAGAACTGTCAAAATCGGATTTCTTTGATTTTGTCACATCTAATGACGTTACTGATGCTCAGTATAAACAACAGATGCGTTCTGTGAATGTGTTCATGGAATCACCCGACTCCAGATCAAATCCGTTGCTCTCGGAAGAGCCCAAGGAACAGAATAACAACAGCTTACTAAGTGTAGCCGCTACTCAAGTGACCGCCAATAGTAACATGGCCACAGCCACAACGTCTACCACGTTGCAGAGTTTTGACTCTATTTGGAACGTAGATCGAGACCGTGATCGCTTAGATAATGCCATGTTAGAGGATCTCAATAAATTTTACTGGAACCAAGAAAGTGATATAAATGGTTCTCATCCTTGTCCAGATACTGCAATTTCAAATAAACTAATTAACAACACAGATGGACAAATATATACTTTAACAGTTCTAAATCATGATATGAATGAAACCAGTTCAAATCGATATTGGGGTAAAGAGGAAGACGTCTCATTGTCTAGTCCTACCGATATGGAGGCACCTAACCCGTTAGATTTGGAGACTATATTAAATATGAACGGCTTTCCCAATGATTTTAATGAAGATTTACCAAAAGTTACAGGTTTTAATTATGAAGAAGGTGATACAGAAAGCCAGAATCCGGATTTGGTTAGGACTGACTTAAAAGTGGAACCTTTTTCTTATGAAGAAACAGAATTTTCCAGTAATGATAAAAAAGATCAATCACATAGTCCCTCACTTATCACTACACCATCTTTATTAGACAGTCAAGTTGAATTTAACAATAATAATAATGATTGGAAAATTACAAATCAAAATCCTGAATCAAATGAATCTTTACTCCGAAGTGCATTACAAGGGAAAGCTTTTATTAGATATACTACTAAAAATCCAGTTGCAAAAGTAGATGTCAGCAATGATATAAAAAGAGTAATTACTATCAATAATAACAAACCTGATGTACCATCTATGTACCAGGATAATAAAGATACTGATCCTGAATTACTTATGTCAATTGCTCCACAGAATCGTTTGAATATTTCAATACTGTTCGAAGATCCAAACACCACAGTTGTATCGAACGGAGAAAATGCATCGTCAACACAAAGCGTTGATGATATTTTGTTATCAAGACTAGACACTAATTATCCTGAAGATTATGAAAAATTGAAAAGAATAGCTTCAGAACTCGGTGAAACTTTTTGCACTGTAGAACCTATTGATCCAACCCGTAATGTATTTAACATACATCACGTGAACGGAGAACTAGTGACTATGATCCCTGCTGGGGACGTACAATTAAATCCGCACCTACAAATAGTAACAGCATCACCAACCGTTACAAGTACAAAAACTGGAAGTAAAAAATATCCCAAAAGACCATCAAGTAAAAATACACCACCAACATCACAAACACAGTCAGGTACAGCTATTCAAGCGGCCACTTCTACGTCTAATGGTGTTAGGAAAGAGAGATCACTTCACTACTGCTCGATCTGTTCCAAAGGATTTAAGGACAAGTACTCAGTAAATGTGCACGTGAGGACACACACGGGCGAGAAGCCATTTACGTGTTCACTGTGCGGCAAAAGCTTCCGCCAGAAAGCGCACCTCGCTAAACACTACCAGACGCACATCGCACAAAAAACCGCTGCCAATGGCGCGGTCAAGCCCAATAAGCAAAGATAACAGCCTGATTGCATGGTCTGCATTCATTCCGTTCATAGTCAATTAAACTTTATCACAGTAATATGATAACGAATATAATAATTATTTTCTTAAACGATACTTAAAGGCTGAAAATATCACAGTTAGTTGAATTTGGTAAGGTGCTAATAAGTAAATAATTTATAGAGAAATAAGACAGTTCTGCAAGAAATATGTGATCAGCCGTTAATCTTATTTGTTAATTTGTATGTAATTCCGTCCGTTACCGTATACATTTTAACTTTAGCTAAGAACAAATAAATACTTGATTACTTTAAGTATTTTACAATATTATAACTTACATTTGAGTTACAGTCTATATGTATTAGTCATAAATGTTAGTTACGTTAGAAATCATAATTCAATGTCGTAATATGTGATTAGGTATAAGTAGGTAGATATTTCGCTATTTTTTAATATTCCTTGATAATAAGGCAAATTACATTTCGAGTATATATGGTTTCTAAGTCGGATTATTGGTAATACAAGCGTGTTTCAAAGTAACATCAGATAAATAGTGAACAATGATGTGCTGGTGTTACTGGTCGTCTCGACGCCGCAGTAATTTCTCCCGCTGTGCGGCCAACTTAACTTTCTAAAAATAAAAAAAGAGTAAAAGACCAAAAGTATTCGGAACTCAGCATCTTTCACCTCTCATCTATCGCATCTCTACACTGTACGCGCCTCAGAGCTAACATCGATTATTATTTTTTTCTTCTTTTCGATTATAGTCGAACTATTATTTTTAGACAATTCTACTTATTCAATGTTACTTTGTTTTATATCTGACACGATTATGTACACAAAGTGAAATAGCCTGACTATTATAAGTAGGTACTCCTTAGTAATTCGAATGTAATAGGGGACGGGTGGGATCATTATTCGTGTATCCATATCGGACGATGCGACGCAGTGAACGGCTTTTCAATCCCAATATTACATCTTTCGCCTTATACTGGGAGAGGCCTGATTGCCTTCAGATTGCTATAAATTAGAAATACAAGTGGCGATCCAATCGCGGTCTTTAAAATTGTATTCCCTTTCTCATCTAACAAATTGGCCTTTCTTTGTTACGTCGGTGTGTTTATAACACAAGTCCTCGCCCTGTTATTATTTATATATGTCTATGTAATTTTCTAGATATTGTTTACCGTAGAACACCTATATAGGCCAGACATTATTGATGTCCTACCTCTATCAGGTACCTGTTATTAGCCATGAAACGGTAAACTTAAAGATGAAAGTACACGAAAGTATTGTGCATGCTTATATTCCATTTAGTGAAAGTAATTACCTAATATAGACATTATTTTAATCTGTCTATCCACTTATCTGTCTGTACAAATGTGCCTATACAACCTACGTACATAAGTCAACATTCGTGGAATACGGTTGTTATATTTTTGCTTTCATACATTTGATCTAAATTACAACAATAAATTGAGAAGTCTTTTTTGCGTCTGAGTGTAATAATAAGACATCGTAACGAACATACCAAGGCACTTTCATTTGCAATTTGAGTATAGAAGTAAGTTTAAGACTTGTACGACTTTATTAAGGTGTCGAATGTGGAATGCAATAGCAAAATAGACAATTATATTTGTCATCTAATAATTTCAGACTCTGACTAAAATAGCGGCAAGTAGCTAAGATTAACAAAATTTTAATATGACATTTTGTTCTGATTTGCTCAGCTTGATGTTTAATTCACATCAATTTATTATATCACATAAATTTATAATTTATCGCGGAATAATAATAAAACCAGTAATACTACACAACTCAACATTTTAAATAAAATAATTTAATCATTTTACCAAGAAGTATACTATACAATTATAATAAAGAATGTAATTTGTGCAGAAATTTACTACTTACTTTTGGGCAACGTACAGACCTACTACTTAAAAATAACGTGATCAAAATATCGGTATAATATACACGTTAATAGATATTCAGTGCCTGTTACAATAGTTCAATTATATATTGCGATTGAAATTAAACCACCGAAATTAAGGTCAAATTATAATATTTCGGCCTCCGCACGTCAGCTGTTGGTGCCACATACAATGTCATAGCAGCACGACCTAGGCATTTTTTCCATTAAATATACACTGTACTTTATGTCTTATTTAAATTAAAATATCGTACATATTTAATTATTCTTACTCCAACACTGGTTCGTTAATTTTTCATAAACATCTTAAACGGATTTAAATTGATATTACATAATATATTAACGTAAAATGAAAACTCAAAATAATATTTAAATTAGAAAAAGTCAATTTTGTGTCTGGTTCAAGATATAGATAAATTTAGTTGTTTAGATAAATTTAGTCTACTAGATCTAAGACCGTAATATAGTCTACCAGCTTACAAAAGTTTGTATCTACCTACATATACCTACACCAATTTATAATTTAGGTATAACATCGCTTAGTAACAATTTATCCTTAAAATATAAACGAAAGAAAAAGATCTGATTTAATCTTTAATATTTTCGATCTCTGAAACATAATGTGTGGAACATGTCCTTGGTGTCACGATACCGTAAAACAAAAAATGTATAAATCTTACAGCATGAACCTTTTATGCCATGAAAGGTTAATAGATATCTATAATTTATTTGTAACATAAATGTATTATAAGTACAATCTTTTAATACATTCCATCACTACATTATATACATATAATCACATAGTTAATACTAGTGCTACCCAACTGTCTTTGTTTACTCTGATTATTAAGTTGCCGATTAAATAAGCATCTTGCCAATAGAAATACTGATACTAATATTAATCCTGTATTTATTTGGAAATAAACACTGCCTCTTGATGCTGCCTTATAACTGAGATAATCATGTACAAACTGCTATCTAATGGTTCTCAGTAGTAACTTAAAGAATACCTATTATATTGACAATGATACTTTCCTCCTATAAATGCTTCGTAGTTATTATCGATATCAATTATAAGTACCATTTACAAAATAATTGTGTTGATTTATATGTACTTGTATATATGTTACTTCAATATAAGTTGTATCCAGGTATATTTATGTGCTTTAAAATAGTGATTTTATACTGAATATGAAGACTATAGAGTACACAGAGTGTACATATTAAAGTGTATGGGCAACATTAGTTAACGAAGTTAATGAGCAAACTTAAAATCTACAGACTTAAGTTCTCATGTCCAATAGATTTGTGTTATCATTCTGAATGGCATAGAGTAACGTGTACCAACAGGATTTCTGAGCAGTTTGTCTATGAATTTACTCTGTTTAGTTAAAAAAAAGCCAGAGAAAACTCTTAACAATACTCATTATTTTGTAAATATATAATGAATAAATTTTATATAAAAAATATTTTGGAAATAAATTTTATACTCTACTACTTGTATCTCATTAGATGGTATTTGAATTACTAGCGAATTTATAGTTTTAATACGTACCTAAATAAGAAACATTGAGAGATTTACCAGTTTATTATAAGATACTATGGCTACCTTCGTAATTGATGTGAGTGCGTAAGTGGTTGTTAATATATTCGTGTAATATATTAAGTTATGTTAATTTTTAAGTACATTATTTTGAAAAGGTTTATTATTGAAACGGATTATATTGATCGATTTTTATTGCATTTGTTCCTGAGTTGATTATTAGATTTTATGATAATTATATTTCGTTTATAAGTTTTATGTTTAGTAACTGCATGAATAATTTAATTTTAATTGAATCGGAATTGTTATAAGGGAGGCGTGGATGACTATAGGTACATTAGTATATTGATTTTACCTTTCATAAATGCAACTATGTACATACTGGTAATTTATTTGACATTATTTTCACTGAAGCGTGATCATTAACTTTCATTTCATTTGGAATTTTGATGTTTTATTTTTTATATTAATTTGTTCTTCAAATTAGTGTTATTTACTCAAAGTATCTTAATTGACAAATAATTTATAAAAAAAGCTACGGAGAGTTCATCCACATCGCCCTTATGCTAAAGCATCCTGTACAATACTTCATTATTTATTTTTAGAAATGTATTTTAAGAAGGAAAGAGAAAGAAAACATGAGCATAATAATTGTATTTTGATTAACCGGAGCTGTGATTTTTTTTTGCTTATCTGTATATCTATTAGACAGTGTCGGTGCGATGGATTGTACTACAAAATTAACTCCATAGATATTCTCTTCCAGTTTAGGAGTTTATTGTACTTCTGGAGATAAGTGGGGAAACTCATTTTAGTTCAACTACTTATAATAGATACTACTAGCTACTGGTTACATATGCACAACTAAAACTGTAAATGATGTGATACGAATTACAATAGTCGGGATAAGATTAATTATTTTAAACTACTAGTATAATATAATATCATCTTCAGTTTGGATACAAAGGAAGAGAATACTTAAGTTAGTTTTATTAAACCATACACCACACTATACTGATTCAATATCAACGAGGTCTTCCAAAATATACCATGTGCGTTGCTTTTGAGTCGCGTATAAAATTTGTAACGCATACATTTTTGTGCGAGTTTTTGTGTCATGATTATAAATACAATGTATAAAACGCACACTAAAGCGTTACAACATTTTGCATGTCAATTGTATATTTGAATTTGGTTGTACATTTGTTATTAGTCACATACTTACACGTGTTATGTAAATTGATATCAGACTTCCTGGAAGTTAAATGCGAAATCTTGTACAATAACTATTTTAAGCAAAAACAATATTGTTGATCTCAACGATAAGGACTGAGTTATGAATACAGCTACATTTTATTTTACAAGTTACTTGAAATCGATGCCGAATTCTATTTACCATCTCTAAATAAAAACATTAAAGATGCTTTCCCGGTAAAATTAGAAAAAAAATATATTATAACTAGCTGACCCGGCGAACTTCGTACCGCCATATTTTTTTTCGTGAATATTTGTTAATTTATTTATTAAAAAATACGTAATAAAAGCTATCCTATCTTAAGCACGTCAGTACACACATTCAAAAAACTACATTACATCTACTTTAATGATACTTGGTAATATTACTATTGCTCGGCAAATGTCTATGTATTTCTATGTAAAATAAAAACCAGTATGAAACATATAGTTTCTTTAAACAATCTGATTCTTTAATGTTTATAAAATTTTCCCCACGACCTACTTCTTGATCGCTACTTGATTATCTTTTATTATTATAGAAATGTATGTCTCAGCAGACTTTTATGGGATCTATATATTGATGCATTATTATGCAAACTAAAATGATCCTAAAGCACTAGTAAAATAATTTAAATTGAAATCAACCAACACGTTGTCATCTACTTTTAGGCTTAGACCTCGGTTACAGAAACTCGGCGTACCGGAACCGATTGCATCTTATATCATTATATTAGATGTAGTAAAATATATGCATAGAAAATTCGTTTTGACCGTTGTTTCTACATTTTCCATGAAAAAAATACGTCTCACCTAAAGTTTAGGGAGCGTTGTTGAATCTTATTAACAACATAAATATTAACTAACTAGTGCAATACTCAAGTTGACTAGTTAAAACTTACTAAACGTTTATTTGTACAAGTATAAATTACGAATTTAGAAAGCCCTCAACTCATTGACCTCCCTCTGATACTCCATCATCAGACCTTGGTAACCATATATCTATAATGTGATCAATAAGACCATTCCAATGAACTCAAACACAATACTAAACTAACTAATGAAAAAAAGCTCATAGATTTCAGACGACTGACCATTTCTAAATCATAAGTACACTCTCAACCAAGTCACCTTTCAAATATAATAAAATTTAATTTAATTCCGTTCAGGCATTTGGTAGCTATAATGCCACAGACAAGCACATATTTTAACCTCAGAAACGGAGATGTGTTATTATAAGATAAAGTTTAATTATCTTATAATAACACATCTCCGTTTCTGAGGTTAAAAACGGCGCAAAAGCATCGCACCAAGAAGCCTATTAAATCAGTATCACACCATAAGGTACGTGTAATATAATAGATATAGCTACCATAATTTTTTTTACAACATTTACAGTTTTATATTGAATTTCTTATATTTTTACTTTCCTATGATAGTTTGCTAATAAAATGTTTTTTTTATATAATATGATATTTTGTTTATTTTCACTTAATCCCCTGGATAAAAGAACGAGAAAAAGAAATACATTCTGGTGTGCCATTTTTTACGTAAGTATAGTGTACCTATGTACCTTATCGTAAAATTAATGATGAGATGATAAAAACATTATTCTTTCACATGATTTCCTTTCAGAGCTCTACAGTTCCCAATTATTAAAAATTAAAAAAAAACATGACCTGAACCCTTAGATAAATAGGTACTTTATCTAAGCCTGAACCACTCGTTCTGTACAGATCACTCATTCTGTACAGAGAAATCTGTAAATTCAGAACCATTTTGTTGGCAGTTGAGGCTCGTGATGAATCCACTACGACAATAATGCGTGCATCTTTAACATGAAGAAGGAGACCCCTTTTTTTGTTAAGGCGCCAAAAAATGTACCTAACCGCACACCCCGTCGTTCGGGGCTATGGTCAGGGCAGTGTGGGGCCCTCATCCACTAAATAAACCTGTGTGGAATCATTAAGGAAGAAAATACTATATCATAATAATAATAATAATAATATATTTTCTTTATTCAGACTACAAGATCCACAGTGTTAAGCATAAAGACAATAGACATAAAATTAGAAGTATAAATATTAAATATCACAATCCAAAATTCAAAATTAAAATTAAAACAAAATGTAAATTTTCATAAATACATGTTTGTTATAAATCACTTATGTAACTAATATTGTTGATTAGTCAGTACATGAACCATCTGACAATGATTCAAGTACTGACAGTCAAACCTTTGTGAGAACGCTCTCAAAATGGTGCAGGGGCTGGACCGGACCCTGCGCACCAAGGATGCACATCGCTTGCGTAGGGTCGCGTAAAAACAATCGACACCCCACTCCGCGAACATCCCAGATGCGCTACAGCTCCGGGGCAACCCCATTAGCACCCGAAAAGCGTCATTATATTGGACGCGAAGGGCGCTATACTGCTTGCGCGTGTACGAGACCCACAGACCGCTAGTGTAGAAGGACGTACAAAATGCTTTAAAAAGAGTTATTTTGACGTCCCTCGAACATCGCGCAAATCTGCGGGCCAACATATTCGCCCTCACAGACAACGCCCTTCGCTCCCTCTCGATGTCTATATCGTCTTTCAAGTCAGAGGTCACCAGATGCCCTAGATACTTAAACTGATCAACCTCATTAACCAATTTTCCATTAATTTTGATGGTGGGGATGGTATCCGGACACTTACCACCCCTGGCTCGAAAGACCATGTATTCGGATTTACCTGTATTATATACCAAACCATGTGCGCGCGCATATTCCTCACATATCGCCAACAGCCCCCTGAGACCACAGACCGAAGCACTCAGCAGCACCATGTCATCCGCATAGCTGATATTGTTGACGCAGACGCCATCAATATGGCAGCCGACATGGGTGCCACTGAGTTTCTCTATCAAGCCGTTAATATACAAGTTAAAAAGCCTTGGGGATGTCAGCCCCCCCTGTCTCACCCCGCACTCCAACCTGTATGGCTCCGACAACACCCCTGACCATCGAACGACATTGACCTGGTTCACATACCAATACTTAAATATTTGTACCAGTTCTTCAGGCATAGAAATATCATAGAGTTTCTGCCATAAGATGTCATAACAAACCAAGTCAAATGCCCTCGAAAGATCAAGAAACAGCGCATACACAGGAGTGCTTCGATCGGTGTAGTACTTGACAGTTTGCTTCAAACACAAGATAGCTGTGTCAGTTGAAAGACCTGTTTTAAAACCAAATTGGTTGTCATGTATATTTAAATATGTATCAAGCTGAGTGCAAAGCAAACTGTCCAGCACCTTCGCCAATACGGTAGCCAAAGAAATCGGCCTATAGTTATTGTGATCGCTTATGTCACCGGATTTACTCTTAACAATTGGAACCACCACAGTCCTCATCAAATCCGCCGGTAGGTAAGAGTGTCCAATACATATTGTATAGAACATAGCCAGTACTCTATGTAATTGAACGCCCGCATACTTAAGATGTTCAATGCTAAGGCCGTCGTGGCCAGGAGACTTACCTCGCGACATAGATGTTATAACTTTCTTGACATCCTCCGCTTTAAAACTGGTACACATCTCCTGACCACGGGACCCCTCCACATCGAAGGACCTCGATGACCCAAGGGGCGACTCTACGGTAAAATGCTCCCTAAACATGTCAGCAATATGTTTAGAATTACTAGTACCACCAACACTCACAGGCAGTCCTGGTTTACTGTGTAATTTCTTAGTAGATTTCCAAAAACTACGGAAATCGCGCTTACTATGATGCGATGCGAGAATATCCATCTTTATTTGCTCACTATTGTTTACACACCACCTTAAGCGAGACTTAAATATTCTGCGACTGTCACTCATTTCATCCCACGCACGACCCTGCCTTGGCTTTCCACTCTGAACCCACAATTGAAACTTCCATCTGGCCTGCCTGTGAGCTTCGCGCACATGTCTATTCCACCCGACAACTGGCCTTTTCTTTCTTACTTTACTAATATTTAAGTTACTGCTATTAATGGCAGCGCTAGATAAAGCTTCTACAATATCGCGGTACATATTATTTATAATATGCCTGTGATTTTGGTCGGTACAATAACCCTCGCTACAAGATCTTAATTTACAAGGAAAATCTATTTGGCTTAACTTTTCATGACATAATTTATTATAAAGTTCAATTTGAGCAGGGTCTCGCACGCCCCAACTTACCTTACAACTTACATTTGTATTCGTATGTGATATTTTTGGAATAATAACATCTAATTTACACTGTACTATTAAAGGCCAGTGGTCGGACCATACTGGTTTATAATCAATAAACGCGGCTTGTACGGTCAATGAAGCTGACTCGGTAACCACACAATGATCTAACCAGCTTAAGCAACCGTTAATATCACTCATATACGTATAAGAGTTAGAAGATAGTCCAATTTTGTCAATATCCACACACGACCATTGCATATCATTACAAAAGTTAGACAATTCATAATAAAATGGCTCACCAGGGTTAGCGTTAAAATCACCGAGCATGTAAACGCACTCTATATTCTCACTCTCAACCAGGGCGCACAACTCACCAAGACAATCAGTAAATTCCGCAACATTTTTCGCGTTATCGGTAGGCATATACACGCTTATAACTATAAACGACCTTTGCGCGATGTCGACTTTAATAGCACAGATTCGCTTGCTTGTACACCTCATCACTGACACATTTGTAAAGATATTCTTATTCCATAGCAGTGCTACACCTCCATACGGGCGACCGCGTAACATCCCCACCTCGGTATCCACAGCTGAAACACCAAAATAAGCGAAATCGTTGTCAATGCAGCTCAGAAAGTCAATGTCATGCGGCAGCAGCCAGTGCTCCTGCAGCGCGACAATGTGCGAACTACGACACAGCCGCCGTATATCTTCCACAGACCGTTTAACATTCCTACAGTTAAAACTGACGAAATGTAGAGTGCTATAGTTATCCATTGGAATGTTGTTGGGCCGGCACAGTGCCTACACCGTTCGTAGGTCGTCTCTTGAAGTTTATAAATCGTCGAAATATGATACCCTGTGGCCACAGACTATTATCCAAGAACAAAGATAGTTTCTGCTCAGATACATAAAATTTATAGGCATTATGATCTCTCTCATGTCTAAATGTGATTTTCTCCAAAGATATTAATTCTTTTGTTTTCTTAAATATATAGTCTGTTATATCTTTTTCCGTTGTATCTTTATGTATTTTGGTAATAAAAATCGGGATCTTCACGTCGGCGGCTTTAAAATTTCCTTCCATATCTCTAGCAATTCCAGACATACCATGATACCGATATTGAACTTTTCTACGCCTTGACACAATTTGCCAGGCTTCAGTAGGTGCATTAGCACCGGGTGATGACACACCCTCTGTGTTTTGATGCTCGGAGGTGACCGGGATCGGCGCAGTCAATACGCTGCCATTCACTCCCTGCTCGCCACTAGATAACGTAGGCTGTACCACCTCCATGGGAGTCTTAGAAAAACTTGATTGGGTTGCACCTTTCTCGCTATTTTCGTTATGAAGCTCCGACGAAAGTTGATATTGCTCAGCTGATTTACGATGAACTTGTTTATTTTGTTCTACCCGCATGATATTTCTAAATTTGGGTGCATGATAACTGCACACATTATTTCTATCGTTATCGAGTGATGCAATTAACGATGAATCACTCAAATTATGCGATAAACCCATAGGGCCACTGTCATACAACCACGCACCTCTGTTTAAATTTATATTATGTGAATTAGACGGTGGTAGTGAATCATTTTTCATTTGTAAAATTTCGGTTTTGAACACGTTTAACTGCTCTTGGGTCACGTAATTTGATTTGATTACATCTAATTCATACTGCAATTTCAACAAATCCTTCAACAATTTAGTGCAGTCCAAATGGTCGAAAAGAATAGGAGGTAGCTTTTCGAGCTGACGAGCTACGAACACAGGAATCACATCAGGCTCTGTCGACTTAAATAAGTTTATAATATCCGACAGATCTCTTTCCTCCTTCCCTTTATTTTTGCGATTTATTTTGATCTTGCTCGTTGGAATAGAATTGAACAATAGCGATTTCGAGTTTTTAATTTCGTCGCTTGTGAATGACGAGGAACATACTCGCACTAATGTTTCTTCATCTATCACAGAAATTTTATTTTGCACATAGCTTAATAATTCGTCAATAACGATATTACACTGAGAACACTTGATTACGGAGGTCATTTTTGACACACGAAGACGCACTTAAGTATTTACACATCAAAGCGCCCAGCATCGACGGCTGTGCGCGCGAGACAAAATAAAACGCATAATAATACTCATAAACGCGGTGTAAGGGATTCCCAAAATACTAAAAAAAAGTCTCAATCTCTGGGTAACTTTATGGGGAATTACAAAAGCATGCACATCCGTAAAGCAATATACTCGTAGATGAATAAATGGTTTTATATTTTAAGCGGTGGGTGCCTTAATTGGCTACTACATAAAACAAACTATGCTGAGAGCTTCATCACTGAGTTATGTTACTGATCATCTATTAAGGGAAAAGTTAAACGTGCTTTTCCATTAACTGTGAGCCTATCTCTAAATAACATAAAATAAAGTCACTATCCGCGCCTGTCTGTTCTCGGCTTATTTATACAAACCACGAAATTGGATTTTGATACGGTTTTCAACGTCATTTAAATATAATATGCAATACTTACTAAGCTTTTTATAAATACAAAAGTTTAATGCTTTATAATGTAGTCGTGATAAAATAGACTTTCATATTAGGCTGACTAAACTTTCATAAATATATCTAAAGGTGAGTTTGTATATCTTCAATAATCCTAGGAGATTTTCTCAATTACAAAGCTTTCATGGGCGCATCCAATAGTGACAAAATAACAAACAAAAACATAATTGCAGGTCGTTAGTTACTTATAAATAAATTATGTTATTGCAGGCCTGATGCAAGCATTGTTATAAAATTTAAGACGAGTTAACAAAAGGCACATATAAATAGCGAGCAGCGGGCGCAGGGTCTTCTGTAAGCCATTGTTTTCCGCGGTTCCGGCGCACACGTACCGTGCTACAGTCGGTAATTAGCTCTATTGTGAACCGACTGATCCTATCGACGCTACAAATACTTCCGATGGATTTACGTACCTGCTTTTCACTCATTGTTTACTTGTGTACTTTATTAATTGTCTCTCAATATGAATTTACATATACACCAAAGATGTCATTACAAACTCAGAAAAGCAATAAAGAAATTTTAGTACCTATGTTAAGAAATGGGCATATTCGTCTATTATAGAACAATATTGCGCAACTAATCTGTTCTTTATATATATTTTTTTATATTCACATTACATGTGAGAAAGACTGCCTCTTGATTAGATTATAATAGATTTTTCCTAGTCTTTATGACACATTCACAGTGATAATTTATTAAGTTACATCCGTAGAGATTGTTGATTCAGTAAATCATAATTTTACAGTGAGTGACTCAGGACTAGTACTAACTAGTAAATGTATATATATAAAAATATAACGTATTTATACAATACCGACGCAGCCAAGTAAGCTAGTTTTTCGGTTATATCTCAGGTTCCCAATATAGTAGCGGGATATAAAAAGGAGGATAAAAATTCAGTTCTTTAATCTAATCAAGAGCTACCAAATAAAACAGACAAAAATTCTAAAAAAAAATTGTTGTGTGTTTAGACATATAGCCTTATAAAGTTTTTTTTTTTCAAAAATCTTAAATATACAGACCCAGCTCTGTTATAGCTTTAAAATATGATGGATACCTACTTAAAATGTGTCTTGATACCAATATCTTCTGTGCAAAGTGTGGGTTCGATCTCCGCACAAACAATTATTCATTATATATCATACCTGTCAATACCACATTTACGAGTATGCTTAATATCTTCCCCTAAATAATATTTATAGTGTGTTACTGGATATTATCCCTGGATAGTCTGGCTTTACGAATAAAAACAAGGACTTAAACACTGCAATAGTAAAAAGCGATGTTTAAAGGCAGACAACAAGCCTTATACAGTCCACGGAGCAATCTTACGAATTGAAAATAACTAAGTTATGAGCTCAAGAAAGCGGACAGTAAAACGGAAGTAAAGTTGACGACCTTCCTCTGACGTAAACATAACTATCTGTTTACGTACGAGTACGTTCCGACGACTAATAAAACAACATGAACTGTAGCAATACGACTAAATTATATTATACAGAGTGATTTTACTCCTTATTTCCTCATAACAACGTAGTTATAGTACTTAAGAAATTTTCATATATTATGGCACGGATACGTGTGATAAAATAATATTATATGAATATTTTACGAAGCAAACATAATATGCTTGAAAATACAGGCTTGTTAAAAAATGAATGTTTGTGCATAGAAAGAAACTTACAAAATACAACAACAGTAACTGCACAGACACTCCCGTACTGAATGTATGGATTTGACAGGTCAGTTATTAGTCCGCCGGCGGACCACCGAAGGAATGCAACATAGTTCCAGTGGCCTGTCAATAAAGGCGGAGAGACGGCACACGGCGGGTTTCTTTAGTGGGTGAGAGCCCCACACTACCCTGTTTGTTGCCCCGAGCGACAGGGTGTGCGGTTAGGAACATTTTTTCCCGCCTAAACAAAAAAAAAGGTCAGTTATTAGTATGATCAACAAAGAATTGTTCTGAGTCTGGGTGTATTGTGTGTAGGTATTTATAAAGACCCCTGCGATACATGGGTTATTTTTTTTTATTGCTTTTAGTGGCAATCTAGCCACGGCCCATCTGATGGTAAATGATAACCGTCGCTCATGGACTCAACCTCTGGGTATTATTGTCAAGCCGATGCTAACTATTTCATTTCACAAATTTGAAATAAATAATAAATATTCACGGACATTTCACACAACGTCCTCTGGTCCCAAACTATGCTTAACGCTTGTGCTATGGGATACCAGATTACTTATTACGGATATAATACATATACTATTTTTTTTGTAAATACATACATATAATAGATAGAAAACACCCAGACGCAGTATAAATATCCTCCTGAGTGGGAATCGAACCCACAACCTCGTGCACGGAAGTCGGTTGCACTACCGACTACGCCACGAGGTCCGTCAAAATGAAAGAATCTAGGCTATCTCCTGCTACAGGCAAAACGCAACGATGTGCTTCATGGCCGGTCACACGGGAGATGGTGGTACCAACCCGCTCGAGCCCGATACCAAGTGAGTACTCCCACTTGGTACCCAGCCCTAACAACAGTCATGCAATGGATGATAATTGCTTACTTCCCTTAGTCGCCTCATACGACACCCGTGGGAAAGGATGGGGTGGTGACACTTGTATTCTTAGTCCGTCATCACACGGACAAAATTTATTATTGAGAATAGGTATAGAGTATAATGCAGAATATACTATATTTTTTTTTATTGCCAACCGTTTTTTAAGCCGTTAGGTGGGCCGTCGCTCACCTGATGGTAAGTAGTAACCACCGCTCATGGACTTTGGCAACACCAGGGGCACAGCCAAGCCACCGCCTACCGTGAGTAAAGTGCTCTTCTCAAACCTTGTTTAAGGGACAAATCATATCGCTGGGGAAACACAAAAACCAACAAAATAGATACACGAAACTCCTTTTTCTTTTGTTAAGGCGGGAAAAATGTTCCTAATCGCACACCCCGTCGTTTGGGGCAATGAACAGGGTAGTGTGAGGCCTTCAATACTCGAAACTCCTGGGGCTAGGACCGTGAAAATTTACATATGGGTTTCTTTAATACGAGGAAAGGATTTTACAATCAAAAAGCAAATCCTATCAAAATAATCAAAAAGGGTTTTTCTTTTCTACCATCACTGACTTATAGGACATCATTATGATGACCGTGCGGTAGCCGCGTATTGCCCTGACCGCTACGACCCTCTGTGGACGCCACAGAAGGGCCCTATTGCGAGCGGCCAGGGACTCCGCCCACATAGGCTCGCCGTACAGTGCCATCGACCGTACTACCCCTGCGTAGAGTTGTCAAAACGCGAGACTCGGTCCGCCCAAATTCGGCATCAGTCGCCCGAGGGCGGACGCCGTGTCGACGAGCTTTGGCGCAAGTCAAAGTGCCACCGTCCATCCAATACCAGGCCCAGATATTTGATGTGGGCCTGGATCGGAAGTCCCACACCATTGACCGTTATCGAGGCGCTGGCGGGTGGGCCACGTCGGCGCCCATGGAAGAGTAGGGCCTCCGACTTTTCAAGGGCCACCCTAAGCCCCAGTGCCTCGATCCGCCTGACCACCTCCGCGGTACCTGAGGTGGCCAGCGTTGCCGCCTCCTCGAGGGTCCTGCCCCGGGCTGTGATGAGCGTATCATCTGCGTAGCAAATTACGCCCAGCCCGGGGGGGAGCCGGCCACGGAGGACCCAGTCGTAGCCGATATCCTACAGGAGCGGCCCTAGAACCGAACACTGTGGGACGCCGCACGACATAACCCTCCTTACAACGTCCCCTTCCCGGTCCACGAAGAGGACGCTGCGGTCGTCGAGGTAGTCCGCCACCAGCCGTTTTAGATAGAGGGGCACTCCATGGTACCGGAGTGCCTCCTTGATGCAGCCGAATGGCAGACTATTGAAGGCGTTGGCGATGTCGAGCGACACCGCCAACAGCACTTCCCTCGAGGTGACGGCCTCCGCAGCCGCGGCCTCCAAGCGCAGAATGGCGTCGACCGTAGACCGACCCGCCCGAAATCTGAACTGGGCGTCGGACAGCTCGGGGCCGACCTCTCCTAGGTGCCGGACGATGCCGGCAGCTACTACCCGCTCGAGGAGTTTGCCCACCTCGTCCAGCAACACGATGGGCCTGAAGGCCGCGACTGTGTTCGCAGACCGTCCCGGCTTCGGCAGGAGCACGAGCTTCCCCTCCTTCCAGCAGTCAGGAAACCGTCCGGACACCAGGCAAGCGTCGAACAGTCCCCTGAGGTAGGACTCAACGTGGTTGAGGACCAGGGCCAGCACTCGGGCGGGAACCCCGTCCGGCCCGGGGGCGGCGCCTCTCCGCATACGCGCCGCTGCCGCCCCCATTTCCGTCGTCGTCACGGGCGGTACCTCCACGTCGTCGGCCTCCCGGTCGTCATCTGGCGGAGCCATGACTGGGGGCTTGTGCACCCCCCCGTGAAGGGAAAAGTCCCTCGACCACCTCAGAGAGGAAGCCCGGCTGGAAGGTGTCCGTAAAGGTTTGTTAAGCGCCGCGCGGTACGGGCGTCCCCAGGGGTCACGCTCGAGACCCTCCAGCATCTCTTGCCTTGTCGCATCTTTGGCGTGATAGATGGCCAGCTTAAACGCGGCTGTACGCTGCATACAGCCGGCCCTTCCTCATCGCGGATTCGGCGTCGTCGGCTGCGGGTGTAGGACCTCCGGGCACGAATGCAGGCCGCACGGAGGTCCGCCAGCTCCGGGGCCCACCAGTAGACCCCCTTCCGCCGAGGCGGGTGCCTTACGCGGGGTATGACCGCATCGCAGATCTGCGTAAGCATGCCGCGAATGCGGCCAGCCTCGGCGCCCACGTCTTCCGTCAGGGGGGGAGGCAGCCAAGATTTAAAAATGGTCGCCTCCACTAGCAGGTCCCGGTCGAGCCTACCCACTGCCCATCGCGGAAAAGCGGGCGTTCTGTCCGCTGCGTGAACCCTGCTGGCGCCCTGAAGGGTCCGGGAGACCTCTATCTGAATGTATCTGTGGTCAGATAGGGTCTTGACCTCCTCCAGGACTCGCCAGCTCCTTACGCGTGCGGCGACACCGGGGCTAGCGAACGATAGGTAAACTATAGAACCGCACCAGGGCCGCACGCACGGACCCTCGGTTGAGCAACACGAGGTCCGCCGCTTCCGCCCACTCTTGGACCGCCGCACCTCGGGCGTCCATCCTGGGGGACCCCCACGCCGTTGATTTGGCGTTGAAGTACCCCAGCACGAGCACAGGGCTCGGTGCTATACGCCGTATCGAGGTCTCCAGGCTGTGCAGGAAGACCTCGAAAGCCGCCAGACTACGACTAGGGGAGAAGTACACGCCATACAGCGTGACCCCTCCCCATTCAGCAGCCACATATGCCGTGCCCTGGTCTTTGACTGACAAGAGCGGGGAATGCGGCGCCGCCGATCCGACGACCGCCACGGAGCCATCCCCACTGGGCTCCGCCATGGATTGCAGGAAGAGGTCCTGCACCCCGGTGCAACGGCCGAGATTCCCTTGGAGGAGGATAGCGCCGCGATCCATTATTGGACCGCGATATCCTCCTCCATGCGCTGCGGCGGTCCAGCCGCGCCTGATTGGGCAGCCGGGGCCAATTGGCTGCCCACCCCCCTCCTACGTTGCGAAACACACTAGCTTTGCAAAAGTCTAATCGCTCCTACTGTAAAACGATAACAGCTATAAATGTGTTTATCGACAACTAGACGATTTAAAAGTCATCCTGTAGAGAAATGTAAGCACACATAAAAAGAAGACACTTGTAGCATGCTTAATGTAAATAAACTTGTGAATACTGTGAGGTTCTTCAACTTTCTCCGTACGATGGGCCGTCAATCATCATAAATTAGAGCCGATTTTCCAGTTATCACTGATATAATACTGGACATAAGTTTACATCGCCTCATAAGTGAACGTAGGTACCTATAATAAAAATATTCTGTTATTCACACTTACCTTACGATTAACAGAGTTAGCAAATAAGATGGGTACGTACCTAAACTCTCTCGGAATTTTGTGCTTATAATTAACATCAGAGTTGACAAGGCTGTATAGTACCCATCATCACTAAAATTACGTAAAGAGTTGATAGAAAACTTGCTAATGGCAATAGTTGCTAATAAACTAATTAAATAAAATGATTCACGGTTAAATGAAAAAACATCGTAGACCGCAATTACCCACTCTCTATTACTCAATTCATAGATAGCTCGTTAAGCTCAAAAATTCCTAATAACTTTGTATTCCTTTTCCCAGCAAGTTAACCTACTATATCGCGAGTATTTAAATGCTCGCGATATAGTTTTAAAGCGAATTCAATAAGTTTAGAACTTACGTAAAGCTTTATTAGTTCATTTAATCAGTATAACCACTGTAATCGTATCTTACTATCATGGCGGTCCGCGATATTTTTTTTAGAAATGCAATAAATAAAGTACTAGGATTCTAAGAAAAGGAGTCCATTGAAGACTATCTCAATAAACTCATTTTTGTAGAAATCTGGTTCGCTCGTCGATGGCTATCTAGTAAATATTTTAACATTAATAATACAAAACAGTTCAATACTATATTCTGTCTAGTTTTAAAATAACGGGGGTATTCCAACCAATAAGCATTGATTGACATTATATTTTTAATTGCAATGCATAGCAAGGTCAACGTAAAAACATTTATATCAGTGGGCCTAGTCAAGTTGAATTCTATGATCGCTGACGCTATAGAAAACTATTGAAATGTATGGGAATTTGACATCCCTAACGTTAAGCCCCGTAACCTAACGTTAGGGATACAGTTAAAGATATCAAATTCCATACACTTTAATCATTTTCTATAGCGTTAGCAATCATAGACTTTCAACTTGGCTAGGCCCACAGAGGTTTAGCAAATTAAAAATATCAACTACCATTTTAATAGAATTTACTACCTAATATTTTAATGTACAAATTATAATTTATGAATAAGAAAAAAGAGTATTTTAGTACAGGCGGGAATCGAACCTGCGTCCCTTCCTATCCGGCGAAGTGCTCTAATCCACTGAGCTACAGTACTATCTTTTAGGCATACCCAATCTCCTTATCACATTTGTCTTAACGCCCAACGCCCTCTATCGGAACGCATTTACATGCATCCAATATAGTAAGTTTAATTTTGCAATCAAAATTCATACTATTTGGTGGCGTGATTTTTTTTTAACTATATATAATTTGTACTTTAAGAGTAGCTGAGCATGTCAAGTGCTAAAATATAGATCAAAATATTTAATATTTTAATGTTATACTCGTAATACCAAATGCGTGTTGTAGAAAATGTTAGAAATTAAGTGATGGATAGATAATGAAAATCACAGATACTCGTAAAGTGGGCAAAGTAACCAGACTCATAGGCAACGTCACAACAGGAAATCATTCCTACATTATAGGTGAAAACAGAGCTTCTTCATTCTTATTGAGCAAACGAGGATGTTTGTCTCATAAGCATTTGTCTTATAGCTCGCGTATTATTTAATTATATTGTCTTTAATTTCTACAGATTCTGGCAAATTATTTTTAAACAAGGTAGCGTTTTTTTTATAAGACCATTTTAAGGTTGGCATTATTACATTACTATAATGTTGTGGTTTTTACCTATATTTTTATATAAAGGGGTTTCAAGAATCTATGTCTATCTTTCAGAGCCTTCAAGCAGTTCCAAGCAGATGTAAAAAACTATATTTTTAGATACTTATTCCATTTAGGTTAGTGCTGGTTACAAATGGAGGGCAAGTCTTTCTTTTATATAAATCGTCACCAGCCTCTACCCTTTTTTTTTTGTTAAGAAGGGTAAAAATGTACCTAACCGCAAACCCCATCGTTCGGAGCAACGAACAGGATAGTGTGGGGCCATCGCCCACTAAAGAAACCCACCGTGTACCATCTCCTCGGCTACACTGGCAGACCACTGAAACTCGAAGTGGAACCCGTCTCTACCTGTCCTCGCATGAATACTTACCTTTTTAATGAATGCGTGTACTCGTAAATATGCTCTAAGCTAAAAAAGATTTCTTAAATATACGAGGTAGATAGGATGCTGTGTGGTGGAGCTCGTAGGTAGGCATAGAAGTGTTAGAAATAGATAATAGATGTATTAAAAATAAAAATAATATTATCATATACCTACATACTTTTTTTCTACTTTGAACGTGTGTGATTTCAGTAAGAGCTAAATCTTATCATAAAATTGTCGCTATCTACCTTACTGGCAAAGAAGAGTAAATTTATATAGGTAGTTTTAATATAATTTTTCATTCTTGACCATAACAGCACATAGTTATGTAAACAAATTATAAGAATTTCTATGAAAAACACCGTCACTTAACAGCGATAGTCTAATATTTTTTCTGTTAACACCTTCGTATTATAGCAATTTCTATTTTTAACTCTATTGATGCACTTACGCGTCAATCAACATGATCTTGTTAAATAATTTGCAGCCAGTGGCACTAAACATGAAACTATGCTTCAAAGGGCTAACCTTTACACGGCAATTAGAAATCTTCTTAACCGAAACATAAAAAATGTGCTACCAAAATGGACCTTTCATTAAACACACTTTCTACTATAGATCGTACACGGAAGTAACACAGAGCAGATAAGTAGATGTTGTCTGAGATAACATCGTTTCGAAGTGGAGTCTATAACTAAAATAATTTACGTCTTAATAAAGAGTTTGCCGCTATAGAGGACGTACTTTAACTTATAGGTATGTCATTCCAATCGTTGTATAGTTAGAGAGCCCTAATTGCATTATTAACCATGACAAATGTAATGCATGTGATAAGGGCGCAAAGATTTAAAGATTTAGGGTTAATTTAAGGTTACCACCGAAGGAATGTAACATAGTTCCAGTGGCCCGCCAATAAAAGCGGAGAGATGGCACACGGCGGGTTTCTTTAGTGGGTGAAGGCCCCCTGTTCGTTGCCCCGAACGATGGGGTGTGCGTTTAGGAACATTTTTTCCCGCCTTAAAAACAAAAAAAGGGTTACTTCAAGGCAACGTATTATCATCACATTCTTGAATAATCCGTCAACACAGACTAACTTAGCGCATGCGAATTATCGATGTGTAAATAAGATCATTACCATCACGTACAGAGAGCTTGTCGTGCCTAGTCAGAAAATGATCAATGACAACCACATACACCACATACAGAATATCTATTACAAATCTGATTGTCTATATTTTGATACATTTCAAGAACTACTTAATATCAAATCAATTAATAACAAATCCTCCAAGAGATATGAGAGCTTGGGCTCATTTGTTGCCGAGCGTTCTTGAGAATGCCTCGTTTAG
Source organism: Leucoma salicis (assembly GCA_948253155.1). Lineage (NCBI taxonomy): Eukaryota > Metazoa > Arthropoda > Insecta > Lepidoptera > Erebidae > Leucoma > Leucoma salicis. The sequence continues at coordinate 16,394,689 of OX411805.1, forward strand.
AGGTGAAACACGTGTCGAATTTATGTTCGGATTTTTGCGGAATATTGCAATATTGTGGTTCTGAGAGTTCTACCGTATCGCATGGTTGTGTCGCGTTGGTGAGTTTTTTGTCATTATCGTGCATGCTACTTTGCTATTATCACATTCTCCTCTATCTGTGAGAGTGCGGATTGGCAATCTTAGGTTATTCTGTCCAAAGATAACCGGGATTGACAATCCGTGGGTGAGTGGTGGGCTCTCCTCCTAAAATCCATTCTATAATAGTAATAATAAATCTTTAAAACTATGTATTACCTCGGTTTCGTAGTTAATCCACAGACCCATAACATAGGATTTATTCGTAGTTATGTGTATATTTTGACCGTGTGGTGACGGACTAAGAATACAAGTGTCACCACCCCATCCTTCTCCGCGGGTGTCGTACAAGGTCACAAAGGGAAGTAAGCAATTATCACCCATTGCGTTACTGGTGGTAGGGCTGGGTAACAATTGTGAGAGTACTCACTTGCTATCGGGTCGGAGCGGGTCGGTACCACCGTATCCTGTGTGGCCGGCCATGAAGCACGTCAGTGTGTTTTAGCTGTAGCAGAAGATAGCCGCATATTCTTTCAATCTATATCTGAAAAATGAAATGGTGCGCAGCGGCTTGAGAATATTCTAGGTATAGTTGAGTCCACGGTCACCACTTACCATTAGGTGGGCCGTGGCTTGTCTGCCATTATGAGCAATAAAAAAAATACATTTTGGCGAAGTTTAATATGTATTACAGAATAAAAATATAACTATTCTGTTTCATGTAACCATAATTTATGTTATTGATCTATATTTTTTAGCATTCGACATGCTCCGCCACTTTTTAAAATCGCGCCATCAAATAGTATGAATTTTAATTTCAAAACTAAACTTACTATATTGGTTTAATGCATGTAAATGCTTCCGTTAGATGTCGTTGGTCGTAAAGACAAAATGTGATAAGTAGATCGGGATGATCGAAAGATCTGTACTATAGCTCAGTGGTTCAAAGCACCTCCCCGGATTGGAAAAGGCGCGTGTTCGATTCCCGCTAGTACAAAAAATCTCTTTTTCCTTATTCACAAATAATTTGTACTCATAATTTATGTTTCATATTTTTATCTACTTGTCTATACATTATATTAAGTCGCAATTGACGTCTTTCTGCTTGTCCGCGTTATTCTTCTAAATCGCACTACGGAACGGCTTTCGAACGGTTTTCACTGTCGTTTAGATAATTTTCCAATTAAAGTTTATAATAATAAAATGTAGTTTAAAAAAGACGCATAACTATTCAAACTAAAAAGTAGAAAATAATATTGTAATATATAATTATTTAAAAAAAGCATTTACTATATCAATGCACTATTTGTAACATTAGATGTCAAGTACACCACACTTTTTTTACAATAATTAATTATTATTATAATACCTATTATTTTCAACTAGCTATTAAACATATCTTTGAATTTTTGAGATTATAATTTATTTCCTTTTTTTAGTCTCAAAACAGCATTAAAAGTACTTCAATTTAAAAGAAATAAAGCCTAATTAACTGTGAGAATTTTCCTATTAATTCGTGATATTATATTAGGTATATACTACCACCATGCTTTTTTCAAATATACAAATCAACCATTTAGCTGGCTCTCTTGTATCTAACAACAAATATTACTTAGTGCTTTAAGGCTTAATATTTCACAACTTGAAACACCTCAGTAGGTAAATCGGAAATCATATGTAAATACCAATTGTTAATTGCGTTTTAATTCCTGGGTGTCTTTTGGAGGCGGTTTTTTTTTTATTTAAAATATTTTTTTTATAAAATAGGTGCTTAGATTAGAGTAGGCGGTACATGATCGGACCTTCCTTGGGTGCATCTCGTATGAAAAAGCGTCGAGCACAGGAGTCTGAAAATGACAAAGACGAGCGCCTAAGGCGCAGTATAGAAAAGAATAGAGCACAGTGTCTCGGAGAGTCTTCCGAAGACCGTGAAGAAAGGTTTTACATATAATATCGGTACGCCAACTAAACGCTCTGCTCCAATGACACAGAGAGGTTTCGAAGTAAACAAACAAATATATCATCGATGTATACAATTTTTTAGATAATTGTTAATTTTTTTAAAACTGCTCGATCGATTTCGATAAAATTTAAATTGACTACCTCTGAAGTAGAACCTACTAAACAAAAAAATAATCATTGAAATCAATTCCTAATTGGCGGAATAATCGCGTAACAAACATACAGAAAAAAACATACAGTGGAATTCTCTCTGTTGAGGTTCTCACTCCTCGTTTTTGAAGTCGGTTCAGAGACGCCTAAAAAGCTTATATCATTTTTTTTTTCATAAATATCTTAAATTAATATTATCTCTTATTAACATAGCTCTGTTACAGCTTCATAATAATTTAGATAGATCAATGATATTGTATAATATCATTGAGATAGATAGACTAATTTGACATTTATGTTATATATTCTATGCGTTCAACATAACAAGAATTACTAAACCTTTCTCTTAAAATTTTTTAATTTAGCGAAGATAATCTGCGTCTATAAACGATAGACCTAATTTATTCTTCTTGTTCTTAGTGACAATTTATCTGTGACAAAATTTTGCTGTTGATGATATTTCTAAAAATAAGCTTTGTTATTATGATTCCTTAAATTAATATTCTAAGCATGAATGAGACAATGCATATGGGTTTTTTGCGTGTTTTATATCAAGGTAATACTTGGCTGTCTAGACACTGGATATTTATAGATATATTACAAATTTGAAACACTCATTTACAGTTCAACTACTTCTTTTCTCATAATCTATATTATGTACCTTTTTTTGTTAATGCAGGAAAAAATGTGCCTGACGGCACACTCAGTCGTTCGGGACAGCGACAGCGTAGTGTGGGCCCTCACCCACTTAATAAGCCCGCCGTGTGCCGTCTCTCCGCCTGTATTGGCAGACCATTGGAACTATGTGACAATACCTCAGTAGTTCTAATTTATGTACCTAATCTTGCTATAAATATTTTACAAGGAAAAGATCTTTATTTTTCTATTGCGTAAAATATTTATAATTGTAGTATGTGTTAGCTCATACATTAATATAATGACGGTCAGTCTTCAGCTCTGATGAAGTCAGAAATATTCGTTTCCAACCACGCTCGTGTGGATCAAGCTGTATAATCCAGTGTTACTTAACTACTGTTGTTAGTTTTGAAGCATGGTGTTGTTAAGCGACTTAATGACCTTCTAGAATCATATCTTGATACACCTATGCCGATGTTGTGACACCTTTTTCACAAAAATATGGCTCAATCACTTCTATAGCTATACATTCGATAGCTAACACGCCACCAAACCATCATTGAAGTCGGGTAACGCCCACGTTGTACTTACTCTGTTGACTAATTGAGAAGCATTTATAGAGCTTGGAGCATAAACTCGTTCATTCTGTTTGGTAAAATTTTTCTCGATAGTAAATATTTTCTCGTCAGGTTTTTTTTTCTGTGACCTCCCTTTGCGTACCGCTTAAAAAGTTGTTTTAATTTTACTTGATAATCCTGACTGGCGGTCAATGCACAGTCAAAACTACTAACTACAGCTTGGCTTATCCCATCATGAATGGGCTGGCCCAATCGAGGAAGTACTGCCCTCCGCGTAGTATAATAAAACAGCATCACGCCTGTATTCCCCGAAGGGGTAGGCAGAGGTGTATTACACACCCACGACTCGCCAGCTATGTTTAAGTCCCACGTAATAGGGGGCGAGCCTATTGACGTCTACCGGGCATATTTCCAAACTCCGGGCTGCTACTGAGAATTTTATTATAACATTGCCCGACCCGGGGATCGAACCCGAGACCTCATGATTAGCAGTCGCATACACTACCCCTACACCACCGAGGCAGTTAAAAAACTAGCAATATAAACGTCTCTATTAAGGCACACTGTCTAATTTTAAACAGTAAACCTGCTAACTCTTACCAAAACAACACCCACATTCTAGAAATAATAATACTAGCAAACTGGACGCTTAAACAAGATGATTTAAATAATTTGGTTATGATTTTAGCATATATATATATATATAAAAATTAGAATTATATAAATAGAAAAATTAGAAATAAATAGCAAAGTCGAGTTTTCTAGTTCCCAGTCCATTTTGCTTGGCAGAAAAGGTCGGTCTCTGTTGCGACTGTTGTTTGAGTGTTAGCACACATCTTCGAAATTATCAAACAGAATTTAAAGCACGCTACATTTGAAGATGGAATATTAGTGACAAATAAAACAAGGCTCGTTGAAATATCCTCATCAAATTACTTTATTGGATAATATTAACCAAACTTGCATTATTATTAGTCGAAAATACCGCTGTATTATAAAACTACAAAAATACATTAATATATTACAAACTGCAAATTTTTCACTCCTTAAAACAAAAATAAATAAGTAATAACTATTCTCTGGTACCTACATATCAAAATAGGTAGCTATGATCAAAAAAATCGTAAACTGGAGATATAAAAGGCATCGATAAAGTGTATTTACGAAAATCAAAATGACCACTCCATTTCCAATGTCAAAGCTAGTGATGCAAGTGCGCACGTCTTTAACTGTGAGTTTAGCACACTTCGGAATGCTGTAAATAATATTTTAACATATATTACATTCAGCGTTAATTCTTAACCATATCAATCGATGTCATTGACAATTTTTTTAGCAGATATTAATTGCCTCACGACTTTTTGAACAAGATCTAATGACAGAATTAATAAAAAATTACGTAACTTAAATTTACAATTTAAAAAAGTAGAGATCGTGGTAGAATCAAGGACTGCAGACGCAGTTGTATCGAGTTCCGTCCTCATTCCAAGGTCAGACCGCGCCAACCCGCGCTAGGCCAACATGACCTAGAAACTACTACGTAGACAGCAATGGGTTATGAAAAAAAATATCCACATCAAGACGCCAAATGAGGGATATAATTTCAAAATAATAATTTCTGTCATTTTGTTTATAAGTAGTGCACCTCAAGGGCATTTACGAGTAGTTCAGATGTAAATAATGGTATCTGATCCATAGTAAGGTTATCAGTCTTGATAATTCTTTACCACGCGATTTGGAATCGGTCAAGTTATATGATAATGTGTGAGATACTTTATTATAGGATATTATAAGTAACTTTTATCTTCTTTTTTATATGTGACAAAGAATTTGCACTATGGTAATTTAAGTCTCTAATTTACGACTTCAGTGATTATGGTTTTATATTTACTCCCTGAGCTAATATCACATTATGTCCGAAAACAGGATTAAATTGATGAAAAGCAATATTAAGTAACAACATAGGAATCCTAAGGACAATCAAGGAATGTTATTTTAGGATCTAGAATATTATCAAGATAACAAAATTTGAAAAGGCTTATTAGAACCTGAAAATGTAGGATTTTTGTTAAACTCAAAAGGCAAAATGGAACCAGATGACATAGAACAAACCACCTCTTTGCCATCACTATAATAATACAAGTGATATCCGTTCTAAATTGTATTTTTTTCTTTATTCTATAGGTATAGATTCTATACCTATAGAATAAAGAAAAAAAAATTATATACTATAGAAGATCATAAAAAATCCAACCGGAATTCTCAATACGGTATTTATCCGACGATAATGACACTGAGTATTTTTCATGTTTTCTGGAACGTGCGGATGATGGATAGTGTGTCCAAAGAGGCACTTACGGGGGCATTATGATTATGTTGAATTAGACAATGACGATAATATACTTGAATGTGAAAACTCTTTTAACTGATATTATATTGAAAACGGTTTTTCCTTCATTATGTAGTTCGTTTCGCATCACCTATGAAGGTAAAACGGACTAATGTGAGTTATTAGAAATTGTAAATATCTTCATTATATATGATTATATTAAAACCTAATTAATATAATCTAAGACCAGTTTACCTCATAAAAGAAGTACCTACGACACATAATTTAGTCACTAAACATACTTATACAAAATAACTAAATCTAAATCGCTATAAATAATCTACTTCACTATAAACTCCTAAATTAGCAAACACCATACCATATTGTATTAGTATCTAGACAAACAGATCTGATATAACAGCGCAAAACTAACTTAAGTATATCTATTAATATTGAGAGAATTACGTCTTAAACTACATTAACATTGGCTTATTGTTAGTTTACTTCTTGGGGTCTCTATACACCCCCATGAAGAGGATAGAATTTGTCGGACGTTCATAGATGAGGTAAACAAAGGGGAAGTTGGCGATAAAGCGGCTCGGCTCTGCTGGCCGAGATGACCGGAATCCGAAAATTGCTGTTGCAGCTGCAGCCACAGTACCTGTGAACGAGAAATAATGAACATGATATAGGGGATATTATGTATTGACAATGACAATGACTGGGAAAAAAAGTATTGTCGTAATTAAAACAATCAGCTTAAAATCGTCCTAGAAATTTCCACATACATTTTTTTTGGTGACTTACAATTGACGGACGTAAGTTACATCCAACCAGCGCAACCATTTGTCGATCTTATAAAGCGTTGACCTGTGTGGTAATCGAACCCACACACTACAGAACAACACTCGGGCGGGAGGTGGTTATCTAAATCACTACGTCATCTGTGCAGTTAAGTTATGGTCAACTAGTAGCAATATTAACGATATTTCTGGTATATACTATATTATTATTATAGGGACATATTCTAATATTAATTAAATTGCAAATAGAGTACTGATGAAAAAATAAATCTGTCGAGAGTCACTATAGGTACCTGACCTCCTATTTCATTAAATACGTAACAAGTATTTAGTACGAGATGAATTACTTAGATAAAAACCTCATACATATTTAGCAAATCTCGTTCAAACGTAAATGTTATCTTTTCCTCCTTTCAGTGAACAGTGAAAGTCGTGATACTAACGATTGTGATGTGATTCATATATGTATTTCTATTTTGTTATGACCACTCTATACAATGCCCGTAATGACGGCATGATTCAATAAATATTCCGACTGTCTTGATGTTTTCTTTTTTATATTATTTTTCTATTACGTACCATCTTCGTCAATTTGAATCTTGGCTTTGTGGGCGGCATCGTCAAAGAGAATGTCCTGCTGTTCTGTCAATGTGCTGAAGTCAGCTGATGCGTTGAATAGATCACCAACTCCTAATGTTTCCAAAATCTGTAAATGACCAATAAATTACACGTGTTTTGTAAAAAACGTTGTAGTTACGAAATTATAGCAACTTTTCCAATATACATGACCACGCAATAACTAGTTTTCTAGCATTTATTTATAAAGCAGTTTTTAGAAGATATTTATTTGGAGCTCCAATGATATAACTAGCCTTTACACGCGGCTCCGACGCAGCCACAAGCTGATTTTTGCATTATATCCCGTTCCCGATATAGTAACGGGATAAAATGTAATTATTTTAGCCTAATTAAGAGCTATTAAAAAAGTTTTTTTCAAATCCATTAAGTAGTTTTTGGCTGCCAAACAAACAGACGAAAATCTTAAAAAAATATTTTTTTTTTGTTCAGAGACGCCTGAATAGTCTAAATAACATTTGTTGATCGGTTCGCTTCGTTTGATATGGTATTGCTGTAGGTTCTCGCATTCATACAAACAAAAATTCTACATTTCTCAAGAAGTTCAGTTTTTCTTTTTGAATGGTCAAGGCATAGTGCCTCAGCCGGTAGGGAACGAAACTCTTTTCAAAATCATGAATTGGTATTCTGAGTACTACATTTTGGATATTTTCTAATTATACTTAGTAATATTATAAATTAAATGTGAAAGTTTGACATGTTTAGATTTTTGGGTGTTTGGTGAATTTGGTAGGTAGGCAGGTAGTTTGTTAGGTGTAGGTGAGACACACTGGATTAAATTATTGGATATAGGATAATGTTTATCTCAAAATATTAATAGTTAGATTACTATTTTTTGCAAATGATATCTAACCAAAAAGGATTTTTTTACGAAATTTGGTACACCGAAAAATTTATTATAGCCTAGATAAACACAAAATATTGTCTACCCCTATAAGAAATTTCTGGAGGTAATCCTAATGGCTATTGTAGCGTAACGGTGAAGACGTCACGCCAAAATTATTTAGGACCTACCTAAAATTCAAATTTTAATAAATAACACGTTAATTAGGAACAGAAATGTCGTATGCACTAAGTACTAGTAGAGTTATTACTGCCTAGAGATTGAATCACAGCAACACTTGGATACCTCAAGAGACGTTCTTGCACAAAGGTTAACTCCCTTTAGCATTCCGTACATGTACAAAGGTTCACTCCCTTTAGCATTCCGTACATGTACAAAGGTTCACTCCCTTTAGCATTCCGTACAATCCCTTCCGTTCTAGAAGGCCAGACCCGGTCCCAGAACCAGACCTTGAGGTCCAACAGATCACACCTGAAATATCTGAAACGGCCTCCAGTGAAGAATCAAACTTCAAGACAATCTTTAGAAGAGCCTTGATAACTTTTCAAGAAACTTTAAGACAATTCAGAGCTTTGACAGCTATCTCAGTAGGACCACGTCCGAGTCCAGAATCTAGAGTTGTTTACAGGACCATGCCTGAGTCTAGAATGAATAAGAATCTTCTGCTATGTTTACAGGACCATGCCTGAGTCTAGAATGAATCAGAATCGTCTATGTTCCAGTTTATATAGCTTTTTCTTCGAACTTGACTGTTCGAGGATCAAACTTTTAATTTTAAAATAAATGTTTCTTTTATTTGAGGCCTATCATTTGTAATATATTTAGAAAAGAAGGATTTAGGTAATATTAGAAAAGAGGATTTAGTTAATATTGTTACACTATATGGATCAAATTTTGAAGCCCACGCAGACAAAGTCGCGGGTAAAAGCTAGTTTTTATAAATATCTAAAAGGAACTGTCGAATATTTAATTCTTTTGGGACCTCTCTTTGTGAATTTCTTAATCATTTATCGGATTCCAATTTTGGAAGTGCGAAGCTGAGCCGGGTCTGCTAGTTACAAATAAAATCTGAGCATATTAAACTAATTAATTCTCTGGGATATCCTCTTAATTAGTTAAATCTATTTGAGTACCACGAGAGAAAAAAAAGAAAATATTCCACTGGTGACCACATCAGAATTAAAAACTTATGACTTTAACCCATTCTAAATGGTAGAGCCTTGCTTTACCCAGCATAAATGGGCCAGCTCGATCGGGGAAGTACCACCCTCGCACCAAAGATCAGCGTAAAACGATGGTGGATAATATATAATAAATACTGCTACCGTTGCGTTTCGTATGGTAAGTGAGAGCGCTGGAGACCCCAACCTCTTTATTATCCTTCCTATCATCTCTTTAGTATCCATCCTATATATCTACCGCCTATCCCTTTCCTTGGAGATGGCGACACGCGTGTGATGCCTCTGGTGTTCCTAGCGTCTATAGGCTACGGTAGCCGCTTACCATCAGGTATGCTTATTTGCCACCAGAATAGTATAAAAAAAATACTGTATACTTGCAGAACAAGGTCTACCACCATACTAAAAAAAATGCTTTATGATGAAATACAATTAATGTGAGGAAACTTACTTTCTAAACATAATTCTTCGCACTCTCAATATCAAGAGCATAACGAAACATAGACTTTGTTGTTAAAATGAAATAAATAACACATTTTTATCTTACATTTCTCAATGGTAGACTTCTCTCGATGGTGAATTTGGGAATCTCAACGATGACTTCACGACCCATGTAGCCTTCCTCCACGACCGCAGCGAGTCGTTCCGGCGTCAAATTGGCGATTATGTTGGTAACACCTTAACAAAGAGCAGTGTGAGTTCACCGAAGTGGATATTGCCTACCATTAGTGCTACAGCAAGTAAACGGTACAGGTAAAAAGTTTTTTTCACACCTCCCATTGTTACGTACGAGCCACGGACAAGTAAGAGAAAAAAAAACTAAATCCGTTCAGTAGTTTTGACTTGATGTGCGAACAAACAAACATACAAAAACTCTAAAAAAATGTTTTGTATTCAGAGACGCCTAAATATAGGCTATTTAACTGTCCTTTGTTTCTAAAATATCTTATATAATGCGCAGACGCAATTCAGTTACATCAATAAATTTAATTAATTTAAAACTAGAGAGGGACGAGAAGAGAATGATAGAACATAAAACAACGGTAAGTATTAAATTTTTTGTCTAACTGTTTGTTATAGCAGAGACTTTAGATCAGTTTTCATAGGTAGATAGAGCTTGGGATGGCGCAAAATATAGGTTTTATTTAATTTAAAGCGGATCTCGTGAAAATAAGTTATCTTATATCCACGCAGACGGAGTCGCGGGCGTTAGCTAGCGGATAGTAAGATTTAACTCTCACATTATCTAAGATACAATAAAAGGTGGTAACTTTATGTATTTATAATTCAATACACATTATTTATTAAGATGTTATTAGTAATATTATAGATCCATTCGTATTACTGTACTAATATCACCTTGGAAATCGTGCGTTTATTACATACTGGTGTTAAAATAGTATAAATAAAAGTAATAATATCTACAAGTTTTTGTCTTACCTTCCTTCATGGAATATGGTGGAAGCAAGATATACATGCTGATGTCATTGCCCTTGTACGGTAGTTCAAGGATCTGGGCACCAAGTTCGTCGCTTACCACTGCAATCATATATTTTAAGGTAAAACTTATGATTAATCGGCAAATTTTCTGCCCAAATGTTGGCTTGCCTATTATTTGTGGCCTAAGAATTTTTAAATCGATCGATTTTCGATAAAGGCGATAGGGCAGTTAGGGGTGATCTTTTTTCTGATATGGTAATCTTCATAACGCCGTGTGGGGCCGGTTTTAGAATTATCCCACCCCTCTCTACCCACGGGAGTCGTAACAGCCGACTGAGGGAATACCAGGGGAGTGGGCAGCAGCATTCCCTCGAGTATTAACGACATCAACTGCGATCGCCAACCCGCCTGCCAAGCGTGGCGATTACGGCATTATCCCCCATAATGAGCACACAGTTCTCTTGGGGAGGCCTATGTCCAGCAGTGGACGTCGAAGGGCTGATGAATGGAATCTTCATAAAAGTAAGTTCACTGTGTGACTATAACGCGTGGCTGGGTTTACTAGTATATTAAACAGACTTTAATAACGATTATTATGATGAAAATAAACATTTATTAATATTAGATCACATAATAATGGCTGTGAGACTCATTAACCCCCATAGAATGTAATCCTTATAGTCAAAGTGGGTAAATGTAAACAGAGGTAAATGGAAACGCATTCAATTATTTCGTTTTAATTCCTAGAAAAATATGCGACACTGATAATTCAAATTAGCCACCGTAGACTATTAACTGTAGCTGCGTTTCGTTAGACGCATATTTTTCTAGGAATTAAAACGAAATAGTTCCAGTGGCCCGCCAATAAAGGCGGACAGACGGCACACGGCGGGTTTCTTTAGTGGGTGAGGGCCCCACACTACCCTGTTCGTTGACGACGGGGTGTGCGGTTAGGTACATTTTTTCCCGCCTAAACAAAAGAAAAGCAATTAAAACGACGAAATAATTGAATGCGTTTCTATTTACCTCTGTTTACATTTATTTTGTCCGTATGGTGACGGACTAAGAATACAAGTGTCACCACCCCATTCTTTCCCACGGGTGTCGTATGAGGCGACTAATGGAAGTAAGCAATTGTCATCCATTGCATGACTGGTGGTAGGGCTGGTACCGGGTGGGAGTACTCACTTGGTATCGGGCCCGAGCGGGTTGGTACCACGATCTCCCGTGTGACCGGCCATGAAGCACATCGTTGCGTTTTGGCTGTAGCAGGAGATAACCGTTTATATTTCATTTCATATCTGTGAAATGAATTGGTGAGCAGCGGCTTGACAATACTCTCGGTATAGTCGAGTCCATGCGCGACGGTTACCATTTACCATCAGATGGACCGTGGCCCGTCTGCCACTAAATGCACAAAACCCACTTTGACCCTATGTGGGTTAGTTTACTTATTAAATCGTGATCAATAACCAATCAGACCGGATTCACTTTTAGTGTGTCAGTGCAGTTCAGTGAGTCTATGCAAATATCATTTCAGTAAAACAAAACTTACTGTAATGGAAGGTGCCTTTTTGTTTCATAAATGGTACGAGCGTCTGGCGTGTCTCTGATACAAAGAAGGGTTCCTTCTTCGTCCTCTCCTTAGCAAATTTGGACGCCCACACGCCTTTGAAGTAGGCGGCGTTGGCCAGAACCAGCTTAGTCGCCCGTGTAACGCCGTCCTCGGGCAATAAGTCTTTGATGTTATTCTTCGTAACTTGCGCTACCCAGTTGTTGATATAGTCTCGCGATGCTCCAGGATTGTCATGGAAGTCCTGTTAAAAAATAAATTCAACAAATTAATTACATATATTATCAAGGTTATGACATATATTATCGACTGATCGACGCCTCACGTGATCAGAGGGCCGGCCTTTACCTATCACAAAGTGACTACTGGCAATGTGCCAGTAGTCACTGGCAATGTGCCTAGTGTGTCCCACTGACTAGTGATGCGAATAAATTTTATGATGCATAATTTTAACTTTTTTCTTTTCTTTTTTATTTTCTCCTGTTTTATAAACATTATAATAGTATTTAAGAGTGTTATCAAGGTTACCTATATGTCTAACCTATATTATTCCTATAACAGAAAAATGTTTTTGCAACCTATTGATAGTTTTTTTGAGTTCAAGTGTTTGAGTGTTAGCAGGACAAGTGTCAAATCCTAAATGCGGTGTTTTGTTATTAGTTTTTTTAGATATCCACATATAACGTGGCTGGTGCCTTCATAGAGCCTCACACACACCACGTCAACAATAAAAACGGCTTCGTGATATCTGTATTGATTACTTCTACGAGTACTTCGCACTCAAATATATCTCACCGAACTTTTAACACGAACCGGCTAAGACACTATCTAATGAAATGCTGTGCGTAATCTTACCGAATATATATTAACAATATTCCTTACCAATGATTTAAGTTCCTCAGAGAACAGATCTCGGAGGCACTGGCGGACTTGCAGATCATTGTCGACAAACAATTTGTTTGCGTTAGAAAACTCGTAGCTTACGCTATTGTTGTTTGCATTGCGGGTACGCTTGTCCACCTTGTAGGCTGTCATCAAGTTAATCTTGTCCTGTAGTCACAAACGAAAATAATTATGTCTACTTTCATGGTTAATAATAAATACATGTTGTAGACGAATATTAATAACGCGCATATGTATATGGTTTACAAATCCACTGGTACCTGGTGTTAAGTTTTTTATATTTTTTATACGACTTAGGACATAAATTGCTGTGGGAAAATGTAAAACTATGATTACACACACAGAATGAAGAACGGTTCTGCGGTCCTCAACCTAACCACTAATTATTTGTACTGACTGACGATCAACACACAGTCAAAACTACTGTCTAGAAACTTGAAATTAGAAATATAGGGCAATTTTATATCGTAAGCATCTACTAAAATTCTACATTAAGAGAAGGAGTTGGGAGGCGGAAATTTGTATGAAAGTCTTTGCTCTTTGAAGTAAGAAACATGATATTTTTAATTACTGAATAAATAAATAATAGGTAAAGTATAAAACACGTTTTGGTTACACACATCTTACGGGGAGATAATAGGCGGTACCATTGTGATATTCGTATCACGGTTTTTCATTAAACTATTACTAACTTTGCAATTCTATACAATACTCTTTATTGTACACCAAAATAAAAACAGGTAAGCAAATTGGCGTTCTTGTCGCGTCGTCTAAAGAGAGGGAAATAGGAGGAGAAAGTTAGTACTGAAATATGTTAATTTTTAAACATAGGATAAAATTAGAATTGTATTTACTTTTTATCATATTTTTGCGTATAAATCTATTTTATGAATGAAAATATTTTTTTAATTACAGGAAAACATCGCTATTTTTAAGCTGTTAAACATTATTTTCTATTAAAAATATGACTCCACGCGTTTAAAGCTTTCGCAATAGTTAGCTGGTAATAAAAGATAATCAAAATTTGATACTAGCCCAAAACAGCTCGGAATTAATCCAACCGCTATTTTAGGGTTATTAGCATTTTGCAAAATGTTTGCTCACAAATACCTACAGTAGTAGGCCCTTAATACTTTAGCCTGGAATCCGCGACCTCCTCTGCTTCTAAGCGATAGCTTGAAATAAAATTATGCTTAGACTTTTGACACATGGCCTTTTAGCACATGGCGGAGTGGTCTAGATACCGACCTCCCATCGGAGTGTTGTGGGTTCAATTCCCACACGTCTGTGTCCACTCTTTGTGTGATCTACAAATGGTTGTTCTGAGTCTGGGTGTACTTTGTATGCGTGAAATTGTATGTTTGTAATGTCCGCCGCATTACAAGGATTGTTCCTTAGTGCAGTGTGTGTTGCCTATCTAGAAATAACTTACCAAATTATCAGAAATGCGCAGTGATTCCTTCAGTGAAACTTCTGTTTGTCCACCTGCTGAGAAATAAGCCAGCAATAACGATTGATAAACTGAGAACGGTGAAAAGAAGATATTGTCGTCAGGAACGTTTTTGTTTATCGAATCGAATAGGTTCAGGGTGAATTCCAGTTGCCCTCTATAAAGGGAAGTGCGAGCCTCAGGATCTAGCTTCTTAGAAGAGTCATCTTTGTAGAAACACTGGCTGTTCACCAAAGATATCACTAGTAACACCAGTGCAGCTGTTTTCATCATTTTGAATCTGAAACAATCAGGCTGAATCTGAGATTAAACATTCACTAGCTTTCTCAGTTACTCTGGAGTTTTAGAACTAACGATATTTTAACAAAACATTATATGCAATAATGAGACATGTACTGTGGATATATAAATGTTGTAAATTACTGGCCGTGTGGGGCAGGCTTTAGAATTGTCCCACCCCTCTCTACCCACGGGAGTCGTAAGAGCCGACTGAGGGAATACCGGAGGAGTGGGCAGCAGCACTCCCTCAAGTATTAACAACATCCACTGCGATCGCCAACCCGCCTGCCAAGCGTGGCGATTACGGCATTATCCCCCATGACGGAGCCGCTCGTTGTGGCGTTCTCTTGGGGAGGTCTATGTCCAGCAGTGGAAGTTGTAAGGCTGATGGATTGATGGATAGAAATTACACTTTAGATATAATAAAGTTATAGGTAGTACCTGATTGATTTATCTATATATATATGTATATATAAAGCTGTAACAGAGCTGTGTCTGTACATTTAAGATATTTGAGAAAAAATTACTGTACAATATAGGCGTGTCTAAACACAATATATTTCTTTTAGATTTTGGTCTGTTTGTTCGTTCGCACATAACGTAAAAACTACTTAACGGATTTTGATGAAACTTATTTTATTTCATAGCTCTTAATTAGACTTAAAAACTCGTATACATTTTATCCCGCTTCTATATCAGGAACCTGAGATATAACCTAAAAACTAGCTTTTGGCTGCGGTAGAGCCGCGGGCAAAGGCTAGTAATATGTAATAATAATCGACACATTTACCTACGTGCTGTGCTTATTGTCCGAGTAAAATGTAATATTGGGTTTCATTAGTACTTACTAACACGCAATTATAGTTGTATAAAACAACCAGGTACTACCTTTTTTTTTTGTTAAGGCGGGAAAAATTTTCCTAACCGCACACCCCGTCGTTCGGGGCAATGAACAGGGGTAGCGTGGGGCCTGCACCCACTAAAGAAACCCGCCGTGTGCCGTCTCTCCGCCTTCATTGACGGGCCACTGGAACTGTGTTACATTCCTTCGGTGATCCGCCGGCGTCTTACCCTTTTGGGTACCCTCTACTGAGCGATGCATCCACAGAGAAGCGTCGCACCTTCGCGGGAGGCCTTGCGGGTGGCGGACGTTCCCCGGTCCATCAACCCGCAGGCTCAGCTAGGGCGGCATGAGGCGCAAATACCTGCGCCTGCGCGGCCCCGGTCGCTGGCAGCGGTTTGGGTCAGCGGAAGAATCCTCCTCCCTGGCCCTCTCCGCCGCTTCCATCCGCGAGATAACCTCCTCGCAGAAGGCAGCGACCGCGGTCCAATCCCTGTCACTGCCAAGCATTGCTCTGACGACGCTCGGCAGCGAGAGGTCCCGCCCTATTTTCGCGATGAGTTCACGGCGCTGCTCGGCCCAAGCCGGGCACGACCATCGATCCAAAGACTCCAACGCTTCGAAGGCTACCTTGGTGGCCTTCTTAAGGGCCCCGGAGAAGGGGCCCTGAAGGTCCCGCGACCCATCTGCCACCGTAAAAACGATGGCCAGGGCATCGGAGACCTTCTTGGCAATCTGGTCTGCTGACAGATTGTCCTTCTCCAGAGGCTCCTCTTCGAGCCTCGATGTGAGGAAGGTTAGCCGCTCCTCCACCGAGAGCCCTGCTCCCAGACTCTTGATCATTGCCTGGTCCGCCTTGGACAAGGCGCGTGGCATTGTGCGTCTCTTGGCGCCTCGGCTTCTCTTTGCTGGCCTTCCCGGCCTCTCTGGCGGTGGCATCTCAGTGGAGCTGCCCTCCGACTCCGACACATCCCCTTCTAGTGCAATTGAGCGCTTCAGGAGTCGTGGGGGCTGCTCCAACGAGCCAGCCATCCCCGGCTGAGACCCCGATGGGTTCGGGGCGAGCGCGCTTGCGGCCGTTGCACCGCCACCACCGTCGTCCATCTCCATCCCCGGCAGCTGAGCCGTTTCCTGAGGCAGGACTTCCCGCGGGTGTGGGTTTCCTCCCACGGGTTGCCTTCCTCTTCTTAGTCCTCCCAGTCTTCCTCTCCTCTCCTTTCTCTTTGGCGTCAGCTGCTCCCCCCAAATACGTGGAGCTGACAGGGCCGGTATTGCTACTTGGCCCTGTGAGGGATTCTCCGCGGGCGTCGCTCCCGGTACCCTCTAGGGGAATCTTAGTATTTTTACTTTTCGCCATTGTTGGTGCAGTTTTACGTCCTCCGACGTGCCAACCCCCGCGACTGAGCTCCCCTCAGCCATGCATCCCCTGGCCGGGCGGCAGAGCGCGGGATTGGGGTAATTTTTTATAGGGGTTTTCTTCCCCGCGGTCCGAAGACCCCCGGTCCTGTCCATTCAGGATTATTAAAAGTCTCATCTCCGTCTCCCAGGGCCGGGGGGGGGCACTATGGCCCCGCTGGCCCTCCACGGCAGACGTTTGGCCCACTGCAAGCAGTGAGCCCGTCGCCACTCGGGCTAAAAGCCCCGCCTCCGGGGACGGGGGGGCCACTGTGGCCCCGCTGACCCTCCACGACGGACGTACGGCCTATCCACTGTGCCCTCTGCTAATCAGAGGGACACGCGGAGACCCGTCCCCTACCGGGTTTCAGCCGCCGGCACTAAAGTGCCGACGTTGCCCGGGGTGCACCAACGCGGAGGTATCCCGACCCGCACCCCAACCAGGTACTACCTATAATAAAAATAGAACGTAATTATAATTGGGTACGTTCATACGTTGTGGGTATTACCAGAAACTAGTTATTATAAGATTCGTTCTTGTAAAACAATAAGTGTCACACCACCTTAAACAAATAAACCTGCATAACTAAAGCGTGTGAAATCATAATATTGTGAATACAGGTATTTCCATGTTAGCATACATCATTTAAAGCCATCTGATTTGCATTATAACGTGCAACGTAAAATTCTCTTCAGACGAACGAATTTTATATGACCTAGAATATTAATGTTTGGAGCATGAAATCGGATGCTAAATATGTAGGTAAGTATATCATAGTCAATCTAATTTCGGCCCCGATTCGATGTCCCAGAAATACCAACTCCAAGAAAGATATTCATGAACGTTTGTTAGGTATATTAGGTACCTACTTTTCTCTATGACCCACACTTAAAAAATACAGATAACATTTAACTAATAAAGTAACATTATAGATTTGTATAGATTTTTGATTATACGACTAATATGTAGTAAAATTATTTAATTTGAAAAATAATTGTACCTATAAACATATCTTTTCACATTTAAGACTAGTTTTTGACAGATGTGGACAGGCGTAAGTATAAGTTAAAATTATAATTTACCGAATTTTATTAAATTTAGCGACTAATATTTAGTAACAACATGATCATGATAACCGAAGCTATGTTAGACAGTATTTCTCTGTTAATATTTTACCGCACTTTCTCCGCGGGAGAAGGTAAGGCGACCGCGGTCGACCACCCATTATGTAAAATATACTTTAGTATTACTTTAATAGTAATATTATTACACATAAACATTTCGTTGAAAAATGGACCGCATGTTATTGGATGCATTTACTCAGATTTTACTTGTAATACTTCCAAGTAGGTACATAATTTTCCTTCTCTGATAATTTGCTAGGTCATACAACAACTTCTCAAAATCCTAATCCTAATTATTATAAAACTATAACAGAGCTGTGTCTATATTTAAGATATAAGAAAAAAAAGTTACTGTATTAGGCTATATAAGGGTGTTTAAATACAAACATTTTTTTTAGATTTTTAATCTGATTATGTTCGTCTGTTTGTTTGTTCACACATCACAACTACTGAACGGATTTTGATGCAACTTTTTTTATTTGATAGATCTTGATTAGACTTAAAAACTGTTATACATTCTATCCCACTACTATGTCGGAAACCTGGGATATAATCTAAGAACTAGATTTTGACTGCAGGGCTTTGCCCACGGCTCCGATCCAGTCAAATAGCTAGTAAAAAAAAAACATGACAAAGTTTGACAACTGTTCTGTGAAAGCAATCATTAATTATCAAAGGTCAATTCCCTGCTCCTAAGTAATGGGAACATCTTAAATGAGGTCAATATGTTAGACACTCAATTATATCCAATGTGACGGTATATGACTGATCAATGACCTCGCAGGCAACGCATAACCTCGGGTAAGGCCTGTTGAGTAGTTGCCACTACCGTTCCTGATTGCATTTAATACACCAATGGGAAAACCCCGTAGTAAATAACGCTTGTTATAGCTTGACCTCATAAATTGATACGCGCAAATAAGCTCTAATCAAATATCCACATTGTACTTTTATGTACATAGTAATTGGTGCATACATAATCTATTCATATTATGCCGCTACTTGTCCATACATTCAAACACAATAAAATCCGTTCGTGTAAAAAGTTATCTAGACATTTTCGGCACATTTTTATTTACATTTTTTTAATGCCATACGGAGTTCAAAATGACCGAATATTGGTAACATGGTATATGCATGGTAGGTATACGGTTTTTTGTGATAAACATTAACGTCACATCAGTAAAAAAAATTTTAATTATATTTATTCATGTAATGTTTGTAGGACTATAATCGTCGAATTTACGCGGTAACAACAAAAAATAAAATCAATTAAAAATGATATGGTGTTTGTAGGAAGTGCAATTATTATAAAATTTACCAAAGGAACTACTTATGAATACATACTTTATGATTATTATGTTTTATAAAAAAACAGGAGTTTTATAAAAGAACAGGTACCTATGTTACCTGCATTGGATGCTCACCCAATATACTAGATTTCAATATAATACATAGTTATTATATAGGCTTTATAACATTACAGACACATTATTATATAGCTTTAAATATATGTATGTATTCTTTACGGATAATAATTTGTAATAAAGGACATGGCTAAATAGAGTATGGGTGACTGCCCTAGCAATGAATAAACATTGTACCTAGTAATATGGAATGCTGTATTTCGTATGAAAAAGGTTTCAGAAACTTTTCATATCGTTACAATTCTGAAAATAAAACCGTAGAAAGTCCTACGTAATACATATTAGTGATGTAACGAATGTTCGCATTCGCATTCGCATTCGCGAATATTCGCCTGTTTTCAACAATTCGCATTCGCATTCGTATTCGCATGAAAATATGCGAATGTTCTGCGAATATATTTAGTCCATTGAAAAGTAACATTTAGGGTTGCGTTTTTTAGAGTACGCAATTTTATTTTCTTGATGTGTAGGGGGGGTTAGTATAAGCGTAAGTTCAAGTTTGTGGGGTCGCCACCGTTGTCCCCCGGCCGCCATCTTAGAAAAAGGGGAGCAAAGGGTTTTCGCGCTGTATCTCGTAAACTAGCAAACACAGAAAATTCTGTAAAAATATTATTTGTAGCAAATTAAATTGTCTATTTCTTTACACTATTTATCCTAAAATCGAAAATAAAAAGTTATACTTAAACAAAAATAACTGAAAATTTTAAAATTTTTGAACAACTTTTCTTTTGGCTGTTTTAACTTTTTTCCTGGTCATACTATACTATTATAAATACTATACTATTATAAATCTGTAACAGAGCTGTATCTGTAAATTTAAGTTATTTAAGAAAGAAATGACTGTAATAGGCTATTTAGACGTGTCTAAACACAAAACATTTTTTTTAGAATTATTGTCTGTCTGTTTATGTTTGTCTGTTCGCGCATCACACAAAAACTACTGAACGGATTTTGATGCAACTTTTTTATTTGAAAGGCCTTGATTAGACTTAAAAACTGGTATACATTTTATCCCGCTACTATATCGGGAACCTGAGATATAACCGAAAAACTAGAAAATTATTTAAACTAGATTTTTTTAGAATTTATTTAAAAGAACTACTAGATGGATTTTAATGCAACTTTTTTTGTTTTAAAGGCCTTGATTTGACTTAAAAACTGGTAGACAATTTATCCTGCTACTATATCGGGAACCTGAGATATAACCGAGAAAATAGCTTTTGGCTGCGGCGAAGCCGCTGGCAAAGGCTAGTTTTGCGATAAAATCACTTTAGAGCAATCTTATAGAGGGTTTTTCAACGAATTATTTCCACTATAAATTGGTTTAATTTCATTAATTTATCTGGGTTTTACAGCGCTCCGAAGTTGACGAAGTTCTTGAATACTCGTAAAAATATGATAAAAACGAACCATTAGGCTTAGTTTTGTATTAGCTCCACACTCAGGTCACACAAAGACCCTTCAGCCCAGCCTCCTTATCAAGGTGGTCGAGGGCCTATTCCCACGATGAAGGCGGAGCACACGCCTTCGGTCATGGCACCGCCAGGTAGCGACCGGGAGGCTGACCTCAGAGTACCGCCCGTCACCGCGTCGGAAATGGGGGTGGCTGTTTCGCGGTTTCGTTCCAAGAACACCGCCCCTGGATCAGACGGGATAGCCGCCCGGGTGCTGGCCCTGGCTCTAAACCACCTGGAGCCCGCCTCAGGGGACTGTTCGACGCGTGCCTAGCGTCCGGACGGTTCCCTGACTGCTGAAAGGAGGGAAGCCGGGGTGGAATCTGGGTTTGGTCGGGGCGTTCAGGCCCATCTTGCTGCTGAACGAGGCGGGTAAGCTTCTGGAGAGGATCCTCGCTGCCCGTATCGTCCAGCACCTGCGCGACGTCGGACCGGACTTGTCAGACGCCCAGTTCGGTTTCCGAGCTGGGTGTTCGACGGTCGGTGCGATCATGCGCCTGAGGGCCGCGGCCGCGGCGGTTGTCGCTGGCGGTGGAGTACTGTTGGCGGTGTCGCTTGATATCACCAACGCATTCAATAGTCTGCCATTCAGCATCAGGGAGGTGCTCCGGTATCACGGGGTGCCTGCATATCTGAGGCGGCTAGTGGCAGACTATCTTAAGGGCCGCAGCGTTCTCTATGAGAGCCACATAGGAGACGTTGTGAGGAGACCCATGTCGTGCGGTGTCCCACAGGGTTCGGTTCTAGGGCCACTCCTGTGGGACATCGGTTACGACTAGGTGCTACGCTGTCGGCTCCCACCCGGGCTGGCAGTCATCTTCTATGCGGATGACACGTTAGTCGTGGCCCGGGGCCGAAACTTCGAGAAAGCGGCGTTCCTGGCCATCTTAGGGACCTCGGAGATGGTCAGGAGGATCGGGGCGCTGGGGCTTAGGGTGGCCCTGGATAAGTCGGAGGCCCTACTTTTCCATGGGCCCCGACGTCGGCCACCTGCTGGCGCCTCGATCATGGTGGACGGTGTCCAAATTGAGGTGACGGCCCAGATCAAGTATCTGGGCCTGGTGCTGGACGGGCGGTGGCGCTTTCGCGAGCACTTCCGTGAACTGTTCCCGAGGCTTGCACGGCTCCTGCTGAATATAGGCGGACCAAACAATGCGTGCCGACGGCTTTACGCAGGAGTGGTCCGGTCGATGGCGTTGTACACGCACCTGTGTGGGCGGAGAACAACGAATATTTTTGAATGAACTCAATCCGATTAACTTCATTCAATCTACTTGTCAAAGCATTCGCATTCGCGAATGTTGGAGGGAAACATTCGCATCCGCATTCGCGAATGCTTATAAACTAACATTCGTTACATCGCTAATACATATACAACCTTGTAAAAAAAAAAGGATTATTAAAATCCATTGTTTTTGTGTAATGCCCGAACATACAAACAGACATACAATTCTAACAAAAATTGTCATGTGTTCAGAGATGCTTAAATAGCCTTTTTTTATCTTAAATGTATAGACTCTGTTAAAGCTCTATAATAGTATATACCCCTTTATCTGATATTATTTTTGAATGCTGCTTACCTATTTTTTCAAAGCTTTAAAATCATAATAGCTAATTCAATAATAAGGGATGAGATCGGATGATTTGATTTTGTAGAAGAAACTTTTATAATTACATCTATTAGATAATATAATATGCAGCTCCTTGTGTAAGTATTGTGCTCCATTAATAATAATAAGGTAGGCTTAGAAGGTAGTCAAATCTTTAACCAAAAAGGTCAGACCTATCCCTTAATTTTAAAAAAACATGCGGCGCTGTCTTTGAGGACTGCCAATATAAGTGAAAACACAAGTTACAGTAAGTAGTAGTAGTACAATTCACAAGTTACTTAAACTTGTGAATTGTATCGTCGAGCTATTAGATTATTTGGTCATTAACGAAGTGTTAATGACCAAATAATCTTACAAAACAAAAATAATTCAAAAATAATAATCTAATAGCTCGACGATACAATTCTCAAGTTACCTTGGTTACACACAAAGTGAAAAATGTGAAATCGAAAATAACAGTCACGAGCGATTCACTTTTCGATTTCACATTTTTCACTTTGTGTTTAATGTATGTTGCTAAGCATGTCAAATGCTAAAAATATATATAAAAATATCTAAATACCTTGGTTTTCACTTTGGTGATGATGACACCAGTTCTATGATTTTTATTCACCCAAAAAGTGCTCAACGCGCCTAAAGAAGTTTTCACTTCAAAAAAACGTTTCGCCTTAAACTTTCATACATCATTTATAATTAAACTTCAAAATACATTTAAGTTACTATTTTTTATTAATAATACTCCAGTCGAACTTTCGCTAAGATATTTTCTAACAAAATCACCATTCATTATAACGGTTTGTAATAGGGTTTGTAGCCCAGCATTCTGTGTGTTTTTTTATTTATAAGCACAGGAAAAATGTTGACTATAATTGTTTTCTTCTTCGATCAAATACACAGTTTTCGTTTAAAAATAGAAAGATAAGGAATTCTTTAAACAATAGATTGCAACGAAATTGTGAAAATTATGTAGTATCTATTATCTGTCTGGTAATTACCCATTTTCTATATAATAATTAATTTGAAATATCACTAATTTACAAGTAAAAAGGAAGCAACGTTTTAAGTATGTGAAAGTGGCACTTAATATGATATCTTCTTTATGGAAATTCAGAAATGAGTCAGCAATTACGTAAACAAGTATTGTTGTCATTGCTCGAAAGAGCGGCTCATCCGTTTACTTGCTTCGTTTACACAGCACTGACCTTACGGAAAACCCAGTACCTTACCTGATGTTGTCATAATAATATATGTGTCATATGTATTTCCATTTCACTCATCTTATGTGTACTGTAAATTATATGAATTATCATTCAAAGTGACAATCAGGGCCGTTTTTAGCTGTTCTGAATCCTTGGGCAATTTAGGCTACTGGGGCCCTAATTACACAGAACAAATTTATTAAAACTGGTAAAAAGTGAATCAAAATTCTAGATTTAATTAAACGTTATTTTTATTTTTTACAAGTATATACCTACAAAAACTATTATAACTAGCCTTTTCCAGCGGCTCCGCCGTAGCCAAAAGTTAGTTTTTAGGTGAAATCTCAGGTTCCCGATATAGTAGCGAGATAAAATTTAGATTTTAAGTCTACTCAAGAGCTATCAAATAAATATAGTTACATCAAAATCCGTTCAGTAGTTTTTGCATGATGTGCGAACGAACAAATAGACAAACAGATAAACAGACAAAAATCAAAAAATATTTTTTTGTGTTCAGACACGCCTATATAGCCTATACAATCATTTTTTTCTTAAATATCTTAAATGTACAGACACACTCTGTTACAGTTTTATGATAGTTAGGATAGATTAGTATCTTAATCAATAATTACCATTCCATTATTTGCAAAACAGGTCGATATCTATGTATACCTACTGATTCGTATAAAAAAAGCCTCGCCGCCCTCCTCTGGCCGCGAGACCTAGGTATTTGACCAGAATATCCAGGAAAAAATTGGCCTGGTAGCAAGTGGCCATTACAAAATATCATGAACAAATTATTTATGAAAGTGAAAAAAGAAATGTTTATTGCCTCTCTTTTTCCACTTTCACCATTGATATATTAAAAAGATACACTTTTCGTGCCTAATTGTGTATCTTAATCAGGCACGAAAAGTGTCCACTATCAATGAGTGCAGATTACGCTTTCCTGCACTCCTTTCGTTTAGTATTACTTCGACGCGCGAGTAGACGAAGCGTGTCAAAATGTCTGATTGCTCGATGAATAAATGCCGAAATAATGCATTAAAAGTACAAGAAAAGGATGGCGTTTCTTATTTTCGGTAAGTATTAATAGACAGTATTTCTATTTCATACATATTTTGTTTCTTTAGAGTCGCATTTTTTAATTTTCCAATATATTTTGTTTCAAATTATCGACGATGCCTGTATAAACCAGTCAAATAGAGTATGTATTAAAACAAAGGCAGTCTCAAACTATGCTCATACTACAACGCATCGCATAATACGACGTTCTCGGTTCTAAAAACGAATAGAGTCACCGTGTTGAATGTATTTTTTTTATATATATTAAGTAACTAGTTGACATTGTTTTATTTACAAAGTTTTAATATCAATAACATTGTCATTTATATGATGATTTTTATTTTAGTTTTCCTAGGGGACTCGCCCTAGGAAAAAAAATCAGATGATAAAGCTTGCTCTAAATTATTTATAAATATGTATTCTTTTTTTTTTAATTAAACAGCGAGCGAATGCGAAGGGCTCACTAGTATTTTATAAGATGATCATTTAAATTGTTGTATTTATGGCTTTTATGCTTCAATAATGAATGTTGAAATGTTATATTATGTATAAATTATGGTTTCACATACTAATAGATTTAAAAGTTTTTGGTGGTCTATGTTACGCTAGTGAAGATGAATATACTGTATGTAATAAAACCGAGGAGATAATAAGACGAGAACAGCGCATATGTGGTCAAAAAACACAACCAAGGCCTGTTTGTGTTCCTTAGTTTTAAAATGTACATTAAATTCAAATATATTTTCTGGTATTGTTATTCATTCCCTTCAACAACCTGCTCTTTTTAATCATACAATTAGTCTTACAAAAGCTTTTATAGAAAAAATTATAGATGTTAGTTTACATTATATCGCAAAAAAAATCAACAGAAAAGCTGAAATCTAATTCAAAAAGACAACTCTACAATAAGCTTCATTTACTACTGTATATTATTTCTTACTACTGTTATTCATAATACATAAGATCTAGTACTACTAATAATATTAGAATTACTATATTGGGAATAAAAACTATATTGGGAATACTACTTAATATTAGAATTACTATAATGGGAATAAAAACTAAAATTTATATTTACGAGTTTTATTTTATTTATATATAAATAAATATTCTACCTAAAAGCATATTAATACGATCAGATAAAAGTATAAATATGAGTTTGGAACACATTTATAAATTAAACAAATTTAATAAACTATTTTTTTGATAAACTGAATGGGGAGGAAGTGTGAGATGTATGTAAGAATAGAGCCTCTTGGCACTCTGTTTTCTCTGCCTAACCCGCAAGGAAAATGGCGTGATGATACGTTAGTTAGTAATAAACTAAATAAATGTTCATACATGAAAATTATAAAAAAATATACGTCTCCACTCCGTCCTTGTTCCTGCCCGGAAATTTCGGTCGTAAAATTTTATTGCTTTTTGCATAATGCTAAGTGTAACCGACTTCCGTGCATGAGGTCTTGGGTTCGATTTCCACTCAGGACAATTATTTGAGTGATGTACACAAATATATGTACTGCGTCTGGGTGTTTTTTTTGTTTTTGTTTATTTTGTGTTTCCTGGGAATTTTTTGTTTTATTGTATGTATGTATTTACAAAAAAAAAGTAGTATTGTATCCATAATATTACTACGTACTAGACCCATCATAGCACAAGCGTTAAGCTTAGTTTGGGACTAGAGGACGTTGTGTGAAATGTCCGTGAATATTTATTTATTTATTTGCTCACTTGGTTATATTTCGAGATCTGACGCTAGAGAATTCCGGACTACTGAAAGTAGATCACGCTCATTACAATAAATAAGTAAATACACAATGCTTGGGTTTCCCTTTAAATTCAATGCTGCAGCGAAAGTCAGACACGCGTCATCGTCCATACGTCTGTTACACAATGGCCGGTCCGCTAACTGTGTCAATACAACTTACTTTGATAAATACGATGGTGTATCTGAATGAATCTGCTATATCTTCGTTATCATCACATATAACCCGCTTCCCAAAATTAAAACAAGTTAGATTTGAACAAGAGTTTTAGTAGATAATTAAACATTCTGTGTGATCCCATCTTTAGTAACAATTATTATAATGGCAGAGACGTGGTTGGTGGACGTCACATTTCTTTCCAACGGGGCCAAAAAGTGGACAGCGGAAGACGGTTTTATGAAAAATGGCAATCTGTTGCCTCTACCTACCCCTTTGGAAAACAGGCATGAGTTTACGTATGTATGTAATTAAACATTTTTAACTGTTAATGGTGAGAGGCTTACTCGTATGTATTATGTTTCAAATGATATGTCCATCAACTATATCAAGTAGTATATAATAGCTCTTGATTAGACTTTAAAACTGTTATAAGTTTTATTCCGCTACATTATGGGGAACCCAAAATCTAGCTTTTGTTCCAGACTATATTTATGCAATCTTGTGATGATCGGTTCAGCAGGTATAGCGTGAAAGCATAAAAAACAAACAAGCTCTACTATAGAAATTGGGTAACTAATCTGTGTGTTTGCCGTGTGGGGCCAGCTTTAGAATTGTCCCACCCCTCTCCACCCATGGGAGTCGTAAGAGCCGACTGAGGAAATACCGGGGGAGTGGGCAGCAGCACTCCTTCGAGTACTAACAACATCCACTGCGATCGCCAACCCGCCTGCCAAGCGTGGCGATTACGGCACTATCCCCCATTCTTGGGGAGGCCTATGTCCAGTAAAGCCAAACTATAATAAGTAGGTAAGACCAAGGTATTCCCTGATGGAATATTCTTCGATCAGTCCAGATGAAATGGTGAATGCTCCAATTTGTTTAATAATAATATGTACACAGTGTATTGTAGGTATGTGTATACATTAGCTGTCATAACGGTAAAGCGGCCTTCACTGAATTAAAAATCACTCAATTATATAGGTACATGTATACAATAATGTTTAATGCAGTTTAATGTTTGGCACATTGGTGTCAAGACTGCTGTTATGGAAGGAAGTTTCATTCCTAACGGTTTTATTTTTAATTAAAATCCGGCTGCAGAGCCTTCAGCTTGTTGCTGGAAGCATACAACAATTAAGTCCTTTATTCATTTTGACCAATTGAAACTTAAACATTTTTCATTTCAAATAAAATTACCAAGTTTTTGTTTAATTATGTACGATCACCGTCAGTTTTACAATTTTATGAATTATCAAGGTGATTACCTCGCCGTATCAGCGCATTATTGTAACTCTCTATACAATATAAGACTGCAACAGAACCGAGTCTGTAGATTAGATATTTAAAAAAACTGAAAGAGTATGAGTCAAAATCACGTGATGAGGATTCCTTACATGATTATCTAAGTTCCACAAGTGTTTTTTTAAGTCTGACCTAAATTTGTTTGTTTTCCTGTTATTTTAAATATACCATTTACAAAGGCTTTTTATAGATTTTACTGTAATCTACAAGTGAAGAACTACATGCTGTATTTTTTCAAAATTTTAGGCTCAGATGAGCTCTTTCACTTGATATGCCACACGATATAGTTTGCCAAACTTTTTTTTTAGTTTTCTTATCTACTCTCTCAAAGTAGCGCCAATACTTAGAATACTTTACACATCCATGTTTGGGTTACCGATTTACATATGTGTAGCAAATTCCAACTCAATCAGTTCATTAGTTTCGAAGCAAATTGGTCGTAACCGACGGACAGCACAGACCAGGGTTCTATTTTTTTTCCATTTGAGGTACGGAACCCTAAAAAATACTGTATTTCGAAAAACGAATAAACTGATTTCGATGAAACTTTTTGTTGATAACTCTACCACCGCCGCGTGCTTGTATTCGCTGTTACAAATCTAGCTGATAATATGAAATAAATTTGTCCGCCAACCTCTTTGCTTTGCAATAGGATTATATGAATGGTGTTACTTTAGCCTCGGCCTATTATATTTATATTTTTCAGAAGCATTGAGGTCACACTCATACAGTGCGATGTAACGGTTGCATAATTTTCGTTTTGCAAACACACGCTACCCGAATATTAATTACTTTACGGTAACAAGTTAACATATCGGAATTATGGTCACATCACCAGCGTCATACAGATTGAAAAAGTGTGCTGATAAAGGTCTTTTTATACTATGTGGGATGTGGGTGGCAAACATGCATACGGCCCACCTGATAGTAAGCGGTTACCGAAGCTTATAGACTTGACTTATTGGCCGTGTGCGGCCGGTTTTAGAATTGTCCCACCCCTCTCTACCCACGGGAGTCGTAAGAGCCGACTGAGGGAATACCGGGGGAGTGGGCAGCAGCACTCCCTTGAATCTTAACAACATCCACTGCGATCGCCAACCCGCCTGCCAAGCGTGGCGATTGCGGCATTATCCCCCATGACGGGACCGCTCGTTGTGGCGTTCTCTTGGGGAGGCCTATGTCTGACGATGAAAGGCGAATGGATGGATGGTAGCCTATTGACACTAGTACACCACTCGCACATTACCATAACCGAGGAAAGGGAATGGAGGTGAAGAGCAAGAATAATGAAGAGAGAGTGGGGTAGATAGGTACTAACGAGAGGATAGGAAGGATAATAAGTTGGTCGGGCCTCCGGCGCTCTCACTTACCAAACGAAACACAATGCAGGAGAACCTATCGTTGTTTCTCACCGATATTCTGTGATAGGGTAGTACTTCCCCGATCGAGCCGGCCCATTCATGCTGGGATAAGCAGGGCTCTACCACAGTAAACTCTCTATTTCGTTATTCTTATAATCTGACAGGATGAAAATACAACGATACCGCTAAATAGTCAGGCGCATAATCGACATCTTTAAAGACTTAGCCGTATCACTTAGACACCACTGAAGGGATGTAATATGGTTCCGGTGGCCCGCCAATAAAGGCGGAGAGACGGCACACGGCGGGTTTCTTTAGTGGATGAGGGCCCCACACTACCCTGTTCGTTGCCCCGAACGCCGGGGTGTGCGGTTAGGAACATTTTTTCCCGACTTAACAAAAAAAAAGGTGTATCACTTAGACGCCAAGTTTATTGTCTCTGGGCTTTTAATAGCTCAGTCCATGATTCAAATCTAAGTTATTGCACAAACTAAAAATATTATTACCTATAATAACTACAGGCCTTTATTATTTATTTGTTAATCCCGCGGCTTTGTTTGAAAAACTATCCACAGAGCCAGAAAATATTATTATCTTTTTATCGCAACATAGTTTGCTTTACTTCTACAGGTGGCACCTCATATTAGCTTTTCTTAATAAATAGATCATAAAATATATAAATGATGAAATCTGACCACATAAAATCACAATATTTTTGCTTTACAATATACATATTATACCACTCATCATAATAGATACCTCTAAACCAAATCTAATTTATATAGTCCACCGTCGCGTGATCGTTAGTGTTTAAATCTATGTCATTGTGATA
Organism: Leucoma salicis; assembly: GCA_948253155.1. NCBI lineage: Eukaryota > Metazoa > Arthropoda > Insecta > Lepidoptera > Erebidae > Leucoma > Leucoma salicis. Next base: position 16,425,061 of record OX411805.1, read on the forward strand.
GTAACATAAAAGCTTTCTAACCAGGCGTAATTAAAACGAGATGATTATCTCGTGTATTAAAGTAGGTAAGTGCATATATACCTATGTGTTTTGAAACCATTATTTGATACATATGCATAAACAGAAAAGTGCAAAACAAATCAAACACTCTCCTAATAGTTGGCATTAAGATTACAAATCATTGAAATGTGTAGGAAGCTCTAGAAAATGCGGTCATAACAAATAATATTTTTTATTCAATATTCATTCTTGATCCACCTAATTATAAACCAGTTATAAATAATATTCATAACAACGTTCACATAAACGTAGGTTATATTTACTTCATATTTTGTAGGTAGGTACATATTGCTAACATATTAATTATATGTAAGTATATAGTTTTACCCGTGTGTTTTGTGCCGTGTGGGGCCGGCACCAAGAATAGCTCCACCCCGTCTCTTCCTATGGGAGTCGTAAAAGCCTACTAAGGATTACCGCGGGACCGGGCCTCAGCGTTCCCCTGTATACTAAAAACATCCACTGCGATCGGCAACCTGCCTGCCAAGCGTGGCGATTATGGTAAAATCCCCATTTTGGGGAGACCTATGTCCAGCAGTGGATGATGAAAAGCTGATGGATGGATATAGTTTTACACAAACCAAATTAATAAATTCATTAACTTAGCGAACTAAATGAATATACCTAATAATAAACTATAAACAATGACTACACTTATCTATTATGTGTTATCATATTGGGTCTTTATATTTTAAAAGGTAAACAAAACGCTATTTTATCCACTAGGTACTTAACATTGACCTTTGTGCAATGCTAAGTAAATTTGAATACTCATTCGTTTAATCTAAAAAAGTAAAAACGTCATTGATATCTTGATAACCCCATTGAGCTCGTAATAAGGATAACCCCGTGACTATAGACTCCTAGAAGTGATTGTCAAGTATTAGCTATGCGCTTCCCAAAACCACTATAAAATGTTATCACTTAAAACGATCAAGGAAGGAAAAAGGAAAAACATCATTAAGCGACATGACATGTGTCCACGAGTTTGCTCTAGGCCCGCGTATTAAACAATAACTAAAGCAAATCCTGTGCTAGTATAATAAAACCGTTGTTGTTTTTATATTATTAAAAGGCAATTCATCTTTAGAACTCTTGAGAAAGGCTATGGGCTATTTAAAATCGCGCTACGACCCAGAGAGACCAAGCAAAAAGATAACAGTTAGGAAAACAGTCACTATTTTCTTTTGAACGGCAGGGTATTTATTGTTTGGCGTGTAGCTTGATTACTGAAAAAATCGTATTTCTTATGACTCTAGCTTCTACGCTTTGTTCGACATGAGGCTTCTCCAGTTTTAGGAGGACTAATAGCCTTCTATACCACATCACAATCAGGTGAATTTTTGAATTTTTTTTTTGTCTCGCGATGGTGGTTTGCTTAATTTTGCGAAACCCGTGGAATTAGCTGAGATATTAGAGATAATTTTGATGTTACCTTAGTCTATGAATCTAATTAGAATAAGATGAATATTTAGATACACCATAAAGACAATCTGGCGATATGAACATGATGATATAAATGCATGTTTTAATTATAAATTATAACTCTTTAAATTTATCCGATTAAAAATGTATATGTAATTAATTTTATTGTAAGTCTAGATACGTAATTACGATTTGAGTAAAGGTATTGTTATAATTACTAAAGTTTAATACTTTCAGAGTAACTTCAAGATTTAAATTAAATAATAATTAGGTAGGTATTATTAAAAAATTTCGAATATGAGTTGAGATTTGTTACATCCCAATCTCATTAACAAACAGCTACGTGTCTGTAGTATGCAGTACCGCGAATTGAGGGGACATGGATGTTTACTCGTATGTGCACGTCGTTACTATTGTGAAAATTCGTCACATTAAATTAGAAAGCGTGCGTGATATTCTGGTAAACGATGACGGACGGTAACCGGGCTCATACTACAACACAATCTGCTTTCGTTACGCAATATTTTTTTGCAGATCACAAAGTCAAAAACATTGTTAGATTCAAAAAATTCCTCGTATACTCAGACACGGTGGTTTTTGTGACTATCACTAACGCTCACAATAATGAATAAAAAACATTTAACCATATAAAAAATTAAGACTAATCTTACCAAAGAATATCCGTTGATTTGATCAACACGTTTTCAAAAATAATTATTTCTATTAAAACACTTTAATGATCCGATGTATTTTACTATATTAAATTTTATCACGGTACGATTATGTACCATGCAAAGCGTAGCGTTGTATTGTAGCGAGGCTCTGAGACAGACTGAGTGAATGAGAGCCGGTCGCTATCCCCTTTTAAAGTTAATATTGTAAACTGGTATGCACGCATCATTCGATGTCAACGGGAGGTAGCTTAAGTAAAAAGAGAATACTTTTAAGTCGCCCACACAATACACTTTGGATCAAACCGTTCTGAAATGCTATAGATTTTAATCTTTTATAAATTAATCGTTGCGTATAACCGTTAACCGTGTTGGTCACATAACTGTAAAACATTGATTGTAAATAAAGCTGATAATTAATATGATATTGGAAGTGACTACACACATTTGTGGATAGATTCATGCCTGTTTTTAAAGGTGTAGGCAGAAAAAACGGATTGTCATTTGTCATTAAACGGCCTTCTGCCACTTTGATTGGGGGTGAAATCTCACCATTTGGCCGGCTAACAACCATAGTTAAATAAGAAAACAGATCTGAGAGAAACTTTCATCTTCAAAGGAAAACTCGCTACCTAAGATTGACGATTATTTGGAGTAACGTTAGTTTTACAGCTTAGATCTCAATCCCTACATACAGTACACTTGACCGTGGGCATATTGTTTTTTAAACTACTTGTGATGAAGAATACAAGTGTCACCACCCCATTCTTTACCACCGGTATCGACGGCGTGTCGTGAGCGAATCGTAACCACCATGTTCAGTGTGACCGACCGTGAACCGCATCGGTGCATTTTGGCTGCAGCGGGAGATAGTTTCATTTGTTAGTTTCTGATGCGTGAAATTAAAGGATGAGCAGCGGCTTGACAGAGTATTCTTAGTATTGCTGAGCCCATGAGCGGCGGTTACCACTTACTATCAGACAGGTCGTGGTTCGTCTGCCGCCAGAAGCATAAAAAATGCTAGTGACGTAGTAGCCCGTCCTCCCTTCGCGTGGAAGCAAAAACGTGGAAGCAATGAAAATATTTACACAATTTCCGAAAAACTATAAGTCTATTACCGTACATATGTTAAAGTTATAATATAAGGCTAAATCAGTATATTATTATGCTGCAAATTAACATTTACACAACCTCATTAAAAACAAATTTAATTTCTTTGAACACCTATAGTTAAAACAAAAACAAATAAAAAAAATGCTGGATTAGCGATTGGTTAAAGGCCGGTGCTCATTTCACGGCATGGCGCAAGATAGCACGGCAAAGGATTTTTGTAAGAGGAAATGAATTTGAATCTTATTATAGTACTATTAGCACACAAATTTCGCTGATATCGTTACGTCGTTTTTGTCCGTGTGGTGACGGACTAAGAATACAAGTGTCACCACCCCATCCTTTCCCGCGGGTGTCGTACAAGGCGACTAAGGGATGTAGGCAATTATCACCCATTGCATTACTGGTGGTAGGGCTGGATACCAAGCGAGAGTAGGTACTCACTTGCTATCGGGCCTGAACGGGTCGGTACCACCGTCTCCTGTGTCATGAAGCACGTCAGTGTGTTTTGGCTGTAGCAGGAGATAGCCGGTTATTCTTTCATTCATTTCTTATCCCTGAAATGAAATGGTGAGAAGCGGCTTGACAATTCTCTCGGTATAGTTGAGTCCATGGGCGACGGTTACCACTTACCATCAGGTGGGCCGTGGCTCGTCTGCCATTCTTAGCAATAAAAAAAAAGCATACCGAGCATAACGCGGGATGCCGTGGCATGCCTCGGTACGGCACGGTATGCCGATGCCGCGGCATGACGCCTCATATCTTAAATCATTGAACAAGTTGCTAAATTCACCTTTTGTACATCTTTGTCTCGATAGCTTATATACTCAGAATTTTTTCTTTTCATTTCAGCACGTATTCTTTTCTCTTCTTCAGCGAGAACTGATATTATCACAGTAAAAAAAGTCCTCAAAACATTTCATATGTGCTCGTGATAACTCAGTTATAGGTAAAAGAGACCGCACTAGATTATTAATGCCTGCATGTAAGACTTCAATATTTTATAAGAATTGTTATATAATGTGCATAATGAAGAGAGAATTTAAAAAAAACTGGCTAATACAACATAGCTTATAAACAATAAAATAATTTCTTGAGGCAAAGTTTAAAAAAAAACAATTTATTGTGATACTTACTTACATATTATCACGCCATTTGCCTTTCGCGGTAGGCAGAGAGAACAGAGTGCCAAGAGGCTCTATTCTTGCATACATCTCTAGCTTCCTCAACATTCATAACTCTTTTCATACACGCTCGCCGGTTTCGGAGACTCCTGACCTTCCTTCAATACATAACCAATTTGGTCTACGTAGATAAGTCTCGGTCTCCCCCTGTACCTACATCCTTCCACTTTCGCATTGTATATCTTCTTAGCCAGTCGCTCGTCCGGCATTCTTTCCACATGTCCGAACCATCGGAGCATTCCCTTTCGCATCTTTACACCAATACTCTCTTTCATGCCTACTCGCTCTCTTACATCATTGTCGCTCGAACGGTCTTGAAGCATAGACGTGTATATTTTTTTGCTAAAACACCGCGTCCGCTTAAGTATAGGTCTTGTACAGCCAGTATCAAAATAGTTTATCTCAGTAAACATAAACTCCTAGAAAGGACCAGCTAGTGCTGCAACAAACTGAAGATACAACTAAGGAATAAAGGCAAGCTCTTACTATTCTATTTCTATTGTGACTAATTATTCTAATAGTACCCACAGTAAGCGAGTATTATAGTATACGTAAGATAAACAGTCTGGTTGATAGAACGCAGCCCTATTTAACGCCGATATTGACATCAAACCAGGGTGATATTCATCATCCAGCCGCACACAAGCTCTGCAGTCCATGTAGTTGGACTGCACCGCTTGTAGCAGTCTACCGTTAATACCATAGTCCGGCAAAATGTCCCAAAGTTCCTTTCGTACAACACTGTCAAATGCTTTTTCCAAATCCACAAAAGTGCAGAAAACCCTCTGGCCAACAGCTAGATGCTTCTCCACAATGTTTAAACAAGGGCACGATGACTGCGCTTCTCCAGTCCTTGGGAACCATTCCTGAGCTCCAACATAAATTGAGAAGCATCAGAAAGGATTCTCAGACACACGAGCCTCCAAGCTTGATCATCTCAGCAGACACCATATCAATACCCGCTGCCTTACCATATTTCAAACTTCTAATCGCCCATTCAACTTCATCCATACTAATGTCATCAGAGGATGCCGGTACCGAATGCTGATCTGTTAGATCACATGTGACACCAGTATCACCCTGAACATCCGCATACATATCTCCAAAATATTCACTCCATCAGCTTAACACATCTTGTGTTTGCGTAAGAATGTCTCCACCTTTAGACCTTACTTTATTCATTCTGAAAGCTGACCAACCACTCCGAGATTTCTTCACCTCCCTCCAGAAAACTTTGGTGTTGTTCTCGAAATTTTTGGTCAGCCTTTCTTCTGCAATCATATTTGCTCTATCACGCTTCTCTTTCACTAAGGCTTTGGTGTCATTCTTACGTTGCCGGTATATTTCTTTCTTCTGTTCTTTCATACTTGCACTCAGGTTCAAAGAAGATACATAGTCCAGCCACGCTTTCTTCTTTTGGTCTACGGAAGCTGCTACTTCCGCATCCCACCATGCATCACCTTTCACTTTCCTATGCTTCTTTGAGCATCCACATACTTCTTTCGCTGTATCTACCATACTATCTTTCAATACTCTCCAGCATTCTTCTATGTCAGATCCCGGCTGACTTGCCATTGTCAGCCGTTCACGGACACCCTCTGCATACTTTGCTCTTACACTCTCTTCTTGCAACTTTTCAATCTTTATTCTTTCAAGCCCTCCGAAGTGGACACGCTCTCGCCAGTGTCTCCACTTTCTGAACAGACCACTAAATCTCGCAATAACGAGATAGTGGTCCATGTCGACAGTGGGACCCCTGTAGGCTCTTTTATCCAAAATTTTACTTCGGAGGCGCCTGTCTACCAGAATTAAATCTATCATACTTCTCTGTTCATTCATTCTCCATGTATACATATGGATGTCCTTATGTTGAAAAAATGTGTTTGACACAATAAGGTTTCTCTCTATACATAGGTACTTCCGCAATGAGCCTACCTGCATCATTCACTTTCTTATCACCAAATGAACCAAGCACGACCTCGAAGTCTGGACGCTTGGTCCCAACCCATCCATTCAAGTCTCCGCATACAATCACGCGTTCACTAGCTTCTGCCAAATCCAGAACTTCTCTAACGTTATCCCAGAACTTCTCTACATCCGATGCCACCGAAGAGCCTACGGGAGCATAAGCTACGACCATGAAGACCCTGGTGACACCTAGTTTTATTCGGACTCATAGAAGTCGGGGATCGAACATTCCGTAGTCTTTCACACCTGAGGCCAAGCGAGCGGACAGCAACACCCCCACTCCCATGCTGGCCCGATCGCTCTGCGGTACACCAGACCACGACCAGAACATACGTACCTAACCTCACGACATACGACCATAAAATGATCGATTATAAATAGGCAGTTATATTCATTACTAGAACTTGAGTGTCTGTGTGAACATAGTTTTATACCAAACAAAACAATTGATAAATATTTTCCCTGTGCATTTTTCTCATGCGTGTCAGAGAAACGGCAGTAAAAAGAGATCCAATTGATATTGACTACAATACACGTAGGTATAAAAAATACCCAATCATAATTAGATATATAAAATTGTATTGAATCACAGAGGTTACTTACTACTGTTTCAAATATCGAAACAATCTATCATTTGTAACCGTTTTATGATTAACCTAGTCTGATTTAGAGCAACGGTTTCGGTGGTCAATGTCATATCCGCCTCCTTCAGACAATGTGCTCAGATCATACAAAGATATATATACCTATCGTATCATATTTTATATTCTTTCTACATTGACTTTCCTATGGCTAGAAAGTAGGCACTGTATACCTTAGTAACAGTAGGCACTAAAGGAAGACATCCTAAGTAGGTATAGTACAGCTAATAACGTAATAAAATATAGCAATGACAGAAATCCCAACTGGTTATTCCAAATGCTAAAACAGTTAGGTAAATAGACATTTTTCCTATAGATTATCCAATGATAATCTATAGGAAAAGTGATTAAGGCTGTAGACTAGATTTTTTCATGGCGGAAGTAAATTGAAATAAATATTTAAGAGAAAAACCCGACATCTACGAATAATTAATCCAAGCTATTATAGAAAATAAAATAGGTAATCAAGTATTGCCAATCCTTTGTCCTCAAAACAGAAGACAAGAATAATAATATAATAAAACAAGAACATGGGAAATACTATGGTTTGTAGGGTTCAACATCCGATAGATATATTCTATCTATTCTACTAGCCTTTGCCCGCGGCTTCGCCGCAAGCTTTTTATGTTGTATATCAGGTTTCCGACATACTAGCGGGATGAAACCGCTTCCAGTATCTAGAGATATTAAAAAAAAGTTTCATCAAAATCTTTTCAACAGTTATTGCGTGCTATTCAAACAAACAGATAAACAGACAAAAAATTAAAATTAAAAAAAATATGGTTCAGGGATGTCTCTCACATTGCCTAATTCAGTATTTTTTTCTCAAATATCTTCAACAACACCAACTCTGTTACTGCTTTATAATAGTTAGGATAAGTAGAAGAAATGGGTACCTACATGAACATTCTTTAGAGTAGGTATCGATTTGTGTTCATTAGGATTTAAAGATTTTTATTCTTTACTGCACTGGTACCTATTTATATATCATAACCCAAGCAACAAAATTAGATTTCATACTCGTATAACAAGTCAAAGTTTCATCATCGTGAAGTTGCAAAGAAATCTCAAAATTATAAATTAGGTACCTTTAGGTGATAGTAAAACCGCACCTTTTTTATGTTTTTTTTTTTTGTTTAGGCGGGAAAGATGTAACCGCACACCCCGTCGTTCGGGGCAACGAACAGGGCAGTGTGGGGCCCTCACCCACTAAAGAAACCCGCAGTGTGCCATCTCTCCGCCTGTATTGGCGGACCACTGGAACCATGTTACATTACTTCAGTGGTTAGTAAAGCAGTAGCCGTGTGGGACCGGTTTTAGAATTGTCCCACCCCTCTCGGTGGAGTGGTGCACGGGATTCGTAAGAGCCGACTGAGGGAATACCGGGGGGAGTGGGCAGCAGCACTCCCTTGAGTAGGTATTAACAACATCTACTGCAATCGCCAACCTGCCTGCCAAGCGTGGCGATTACAGCACTATATCCCCAATTTGGGGAGGCCTATGTCCAGCAGTGGACGTCGAAAGGCTGATGGATGGATGGATGGATAGTAAAGCAGCACCTAAACTCGATATCCAACTCTCTCGAGCTCTTTATATGGCAATATTGGCAGACATGATATATGAATTGGTAAGAGTATTGATATAATTAGGTATAACATAATATTTGCATTGTCGATTGAACCACATATTTTGGCAAGTAACGCGATTGAGAACTACGCGATGCATGTTTAAGATAATTGATTAAATAAGGTGACATTCGGCGGAAGTCTTTTGTTTCTGAATTGGTCATTTAGGGGGAAACTCACCATTCAACCACAAATTTTTAGTCTCAGCTATTGTAGTCATATACAATAACTATAGATTGGTAGACAGAAGAATTAAACTTCTGAAGGATACAAGGGAAAGCAAAAAGTCACCATTCGGAGCACCGCTTAGCAAAGCAGTATTGAAATCCCTGAAGACGTTTTTGTCCATTTTTTTTTTTTTTTTTTTTTTTTAGGTGGGCAAAAATGTCCTACCGCACACCCCGCTGCCCGGGGAGACAACGGAGTGAATGGGGCTCTCACCCACTAAAAACCCACCGTGCGCCTCCACCCGCCCTTGCTACGGCGGATCACGGGTACCGCGTCAGTTACGACCGCGATCCGCAGGCGGCAGCCCCTACGGGCACCCTCTCTTGAGCGACGCCTCGCGCACTTGGGCGTCGCACCTTCGCGGTAGGCTTCCGCGGACGGCAGGGTACTCCCCGACCCCACCGTCCGCAGCCTCGGCTAGGGCGGCATCAGGCGCAGATAAGCGCGCGCACGCCGCCCCTCGCGCCGGCGGCGAATCGGGTCCGCGAAGGAGGATTCCTCACGGGCCCTCTCCGCCACCTCCTTCCGCGAGATGACAGCCTCGCAGAAGGTGGCGACCGCGGTCCAGGCCCTGTCACTGCCAACCATCGCTCGCGCAACGGCCGGCAGCGACAGGTCCACGCCTATGACTGCAACGAGTTCCCGGCGCTGCACATCCCAGGCCGGGCACGACTCGAGCGTGTGCTGCGCCGAGTCCTCGTCGCAGTCGCAGTGGTGACAGCCTGGGGTCGCCTCCCTCCTTGCTATCGTGTGCAGGTATTTGCCGAAGCAACCATGCCCCGACAAAACCTGCACCAACCGGAAGGTGAGGACCCCGTGCTGCCGCCCTGCTCATTCTTCCAAGATCGGCCGGAGCGCCCCCACGGTCCAGAGACCGGCCCGGGGCGTCTCCAGCCGAGACTTCCACTTTAGGACGGTGGCGCGGCGGGCATCTTCCCGCCACGATGACATTGCGCTCGGCGAGGGGCAGCTGCCCCCCGCCCGCGCCGTCGACGCCCGCCGATAGACGTCGGCGAGTACCTCCGCCTCCACCCACGGGGGGGTTCCGGCCAACGCGCAGGCTGCATCGGTCGAGACCGTGCGGTACCCGCGTATTGCCCTGACCGCTACGACCCTCTGTGGACGCCACAGAAGGGCCCTATTGCGAGCGGCCAGGGACTCCGCCCACACGGGCGCGCCGTACAGCGCCATCGACCGTACTACCCCCGCGTAGAGTCGTCGACACGCAAGACTCGGTCCGCCCAAATTCGGCATAAGTCGCCCGAGGGCGGACGCCGTGTTGACGAGCCTTGGCGCAAGACGGCGGAAGTGCTCGTCAAAGTGCCACCGTCCATCCAATACCAGGCCCAGATATTTGATGTGGGCCTGGATTGGGAAGCCCACACCGTTGACCGTTATCGAGGCGCTGGCGGGCGGGCCCCGTCGGCGCCCATGGAAGAGTAGGGCCTCCGACTTTTCAAGGGCCACCCTAAGCCCCAGCGCCTCGATCCGCCTGACCACCTCCGCGGTACCTGAGGTGACCAGCGTTGCCGCCTCCTCGAGGGTCCTGCCCCGGGCTGTGACGAGCGTATCGTCTGCGTAGCAAATTACGCCCAGCCCGGGGGGGAGCCGGCCACGGAGGACCCAGTCGTAGCAGATGTCCCACAGGAGCGGCCCAAGAACCGAACCGTGCGGGACGCCGCACGACATAGCCCTCCTTACAACGTCCCCTTCCCGGTCCACGAAGAGGACGCTGCGGCCGTCCAGGTAGTCTGCCACCAGCCGCCTTAGGTAGAGGGGCACTCCATGGTACCGGAGTGCCTCCTTGATGCAGCCGAATGGCAGACTATTGAAGGCGTTGGCGACGTCGAGCGACACCGCCAACAGCACTTCCCTCGAGGTGACGGCCTCCGCAGCCGCGGCCTTCAGGCGCAGAATGGCGTCGACCGTAGACCGACCCGCCCGATATCCAAACTGGGCGTCGGACAGGTCGGGGCCAACCGCTCCTAGGTGCCGGACGATGCGGGCAGCGACTACCCGCTCGAGGAGTTTGCCCGCCTCGTCCAGCAACACGATGGGCCTGAAGGCCGAGACCGTATTCGGAGGCCGTCCCGGCTTCGGCGCAGACGTTTTTGTCCAGAGCTAACATATCAGATCAATCATTACTTAATATATAATACCTATTTACAAGTTGTCCGCGGTTTCGTCAGTGCTAGTTTTATTACGTTATTCAATCCCTTATTTTATATTCCCCAATTTTGTAAATGACTCAAACGCATGAATTTAAGATAAATATAAAATAAAATTATGATTTTTAATTCAATATCCCAAATCTGAATGTTCGCGCTGCTTTTTCCGATTGGCTGGTCCTCCCTTTTTTGGGCCTGTCGCCGAGGGTCTACAACCCTCCCGGCCCATGGCCCATACAATGCTTAGCAGGCCTATAAATAATTGCCATACGTAGTATCTCTTAGTAGAAGTACTACGATATGTGCTTAGTAGTCAGTGTATTGCCTACAGCACACGCGGAGCAGTGAGTGGTGGCGGTGCAGGTCCCGGGCGGGTCGTACCTGCATACTAAAATAAACGTTCACAGTGGTAAAATACGGGATGAAATTAAATTTAATTTCATAGGAAAAAGCAAGACATTTCAATGAAAAAGTATTTATAACTGAGAAAATTAGACACACATTGCACGTGCTCTGAATTCAATTCTCGAATTGATTACCACTTAAGATAATAGAGTATAACCAGTTTGTTTGTAAATAAGTTTTTATGGAATTACGTACACAGCGCAGTTTTAAGCTTTTCCAACTGTTATGCACAGTGTAAGTGTATATTATTGAGAATATTTTGTAAATTCATCCGTAAGTGTGTGAAATGGCCGAATTACAACCTTAACCTTATTTGTATTTTTTTTGTTAAGGCGGGAAAAATGTTCCTAACCACACACCCTATCGTTCGGGGCAACGACCTGGGTAGTGTGGGGCCTGCACCCACTAAAGAAACCCAACGTGTGCCGTCTCTCCGCCTTTATTGGCGGGCCACTGGAACTATGTTACATTTCTTCGGTGGTCCGCCGGCGGCAAGTTTTACGGATACCTAGACTTAACCTAGAATCTAATTATTATGATGATGTAAGGGATAAAAACTCGTTTTATAAGCGATCATACTTTACCCTATAGAGTCGTGATAAGTTACTAATAAATTCATAAACATAACGATAAATATTTTTAAATGCTATAGTCTGATGTCATATTTCCAGTCAACTTAACGCCATATGCTGCTTTAGGTCAAGGCAGGCCGGAGATACCTCTCTTCATTGTTTCTTTTCTTGCCCAATCTATTGAATAAACAAACTATAAAACAGCTGAAAAATTAACAGAATAAGTATCTACTGTTGCAACCTAGGTTTTATAAAACAGCGTTGCAAAAATTACCTATTATCTATAAATTCTTTTCAAGATTATCATTAGTTATGAATTTACCTAACATTTCCTACATAATCAATAAGACCTAAGTTTAGATTGGAGGTGAGAATGAAGTCTAACTAAGTGTCAGACTCACTGGAGCGATGTGTAGCATTCTGGGATAAGAGGTGAACACAAGAGTATTCAATTAGATGTAGGTATTTATGAGTTCGAGGAGAGTTACGATTAAGGAGGACAGTATTAAAATGACCCATGATTAAAGTAACCATTCGTCCCTTTTTGAACGGTACCAGCCCTTTTTTTGGTTGCCTGTCCCGTTGTTCCCTAACAAAGCTTCGGGAAGCAAAATAGTCCCGTTTTTAGAAATTTTCGTTAATCTCTACATACATTCAGTCAAAAAAGTATTAGGAATGGATGATTTGTTTGTGGTTCCAAATTCAAATTTTTGTTTCTTTTTTGTTGTTGTTAGATTGGCACAACTGTTATCCATTTTGGCGCGGAGTTTGAGTTGCATCTGTTATAGTTCTATCATATCTAGTGTGTATTACGAATTTCATAATGGACAAAAACATCGAACAAAGAGTTTGTCTTAAATTTTGCATCGCCAATGGAATTTCGTGTTCGGAGTCACTGAAAATGTTACAAAAAGCTTACGGTGAATCGATTTTATCAAAAACACGTGCTTATGAGTGGAACAAAGCGTTTAAAAGCGGTCGATATATGATGGAAGATTTGCCTCGCTCTGGTAGGCCATCAACGTCTGCAACATTGCAAAAGTGAATGAAATAGTGACTGAAAATCCTCATTCAACTTTGAGAGAGATAGCCGCCGAACTTTCTGTGTCTCACGAGTCGATCCGTGCCATTTTAAGTAATCACTTGGGTATGAAACATCTTTCCGCTCGGCTAGTCCCAAAAGACCTGAATTTTCTCGAAAACCTCAATCGCATGAGAGTCGCTGAGGACATACTAGAACGAGTCATTTCCGACCCAACATTCATGAAACGCATTGTTACTGGTGACGAGACGTGGGTTTACGAGCTTGACATGCAAACTAGTCAACAAGCTTCGGAGTGGCGACTTCCAACTGAACTGAAACCAAAAAAACCACGCCAAATTCGATCAGAAGTCAAAGTCATATTGACTGTTTTCTTTGAATATCACGGTATTGTACACTCAGAATTCTTGCCAGAAGGTCAAACGGTAAATAAAGAATATTATTTGAGCGTTATGCGGCGTTTAAAACAGCAAATTCGATGAAAAGGCCTGATTTTTGGAAAGAAAATTCTTGGATTTTGCACTAAGATAATGCGCCTTCACATCATTGTGAATGAATTTTTGTCCAAACACAACAAATACCATCGAGCAACCACCATATTCACCAGATATGACTCCAGCCGATTTCTTTATTTTTCCTAAACTCAAATTACCACTTCGTGGCACCCGTCTTCAATCGGTAGAAGACATAAAGGAGAATTCGCGGTGAGAACTGAACTCAATTCTGGAAACAGCGTTTAAAAAATGTTTTGATGATTGGATTATTCGTTGGCGTACCTAAGTTTATCGTTTCTGAAGGAGCATACTTTGAAGGTGATAAAATAAATTTGGATGAATAACAAAAATTTTGTGTATTATTGATCTTTTCCCGGTACTTTCTTGACAGAGACATCAATTTGCAAAAAATTCTAGATTTGGGGTAATTTAAATGTTTCCACAGAAACTGCCTCTGTGGTACAGCGGTAGTGTGAGCGACTGCTGATCATGACGTCTCAGGTTCGACTCCGGGGTCGGGCAATAATATTGAGCTTTTTCGTACAAAGAAAAATTCTCAGTAGCAGTCTGGAGTAGTAAACATAGCTGGCGAACCATAGGTGTGAAATATACCTCTACTTACTCCTTCGGGGAATACAGGCGTGCTTATGTCTCATTAGGTGGAAGTATTCAAACACTTTCGCACCAACACGCTTGATAATTCAACTTTTCTATTTAAATACTTATTTTATGTCTGCCTGCTACAAATGCTATAGTAGAAAGAATATTTTCTTTAATTAATAAATTGTAGAAAGAAGTCTGAAAAAACCCAGTTACAGATTTCAGTTTTTAAATCGGTTGATAACTAAGGTTAACATAAAAAAACATATCAAGAATTTAATTCATATTTAAGATCTGAGCAGGTACATTCATATCATCATGGGTAACGTGATCATTTATTTATTCGATCAAAACGGGATGCCAAATAATTAACGTTTAGGTATAGCTGCTCCCCAATGAAACAAAAATAGATATTTAATAACTTTACTTAATTAGAAAAAGTCAGTTAACAAATTTGTTTTAATACAGCTGGTGATGATTTTAAAGATTCAAAACCATTTTTAATATCGGTGAGGTAATTGGGGGAGGGGGTACAGTATACTACGCCTAGGACAACATTATCTGATACTATAATCACATAAAAAAACTGACATTAAAAAGGGCCAAGTCTGCAAATTGTTTACTTATTTATTTGGACAACCAGTAATTGTTACATTATTTTAAATCCATCCATCCATCCATCAGCCTTTTAACGTCCACTTGCTGGACATAGGCCTCCCCAAGAATGGGGGATAATGCCGTAATCGCCACGCTTGGCAGGCGGGTTGGCGATCGCAGTGGGTGTTGTTAATACTCGAAGGAGTGCTGCTGCCCACTCCCCCGGTATTCCCTCAGTCGGCTCTTACGACTCCCATGGGTGGAGAGGGGTGGAACAATTCTAAAGCCGGCCCCACACGGCTATTATTTTAAAGCTACAACATAATTATAATACAAAAATATAAACATAAATGCACAACTTTTTAAGGTGTCACCACATGTATCGAAAGCTATATCGTGATAAGGTCTTTAAGGGAAAAAAAGGAAAAATGAAGATAGGTAATAACAACGATTAATTGACACAATATATAATACAATAATAGTTCAATAAGGAAAAAAAGAGAAAAAAGGAATGATTAAGACATAAGTGATAATAATAACAATTAGCTCATCTATTTGTATAACAACATAAGTTACTCTATAAATAGAAAAGGATACCTACTTAGTTCATGTAACGATTTCTAAATAATGCCAACACAACTTTTTTTTAAAGTTGGAATTTTATCGTTAAATACATCAACCTCTCCACAAATAGCATTGTATGCTTGTCAGTTTTTTATGTGATAATAGTATCAGATAATGTTGTCCTAGGTGTAGTATATTGTCCCCCCTCCCCCAATTATCTCACCGATATTGAAAATGGTTTTGAATCTTTAAGGTCTGAGCAGGTACATTCATATCATCATGGGTAATGGTTTTGAATCTTGTTAAATGTTCGGCTATTCATGAGAAAAACTTGGCGAATTTCGTAATTATAAAGGTATAAAAGCGTTTATATAATTATATGCTATAATAACTTCATTAGCTCAAGAAATTAATAGAGTACCTAATAAAAACATTTCTGTCCCTATGGTGATGGAATAAGTGTCACCACCCCATTCTTTCCCACGGGTGTCGTAAGAGGCGACTAAGGAAAGTAAGCATTTATCACCCATTGCATTACTGGAGGGCTAGCTGGGTGTACTTACTTGCTATCGGGCCCGAGCGGGTTGGTACCACCATCTCCTGTGTGAGCGGCCATGAAGCACATCGGTGTGTTTTTTTTTTGTAGCAGGAGATAGCCGTTAATTCTTTCATTTCATATACATTCATTTATTTATTTATACCAAAACTTACAACTATCATTACAGGCAAGGCCTAATTCGACAGTGCAGCATATCTTATACTCTATAACATAAAATATATAAAGTTATTGTTGTGAATTCACTCAGTATACAATAAAATATGTCTATGTCCTCTGATACAAGGTTAAGAGTGCGAAGTGCTCGCGTCAGGGGCGCCTCATTTACCAGATTAGAGCGACCACGAGGTACAGCGAACAGCTGAGGCCGACGTCGCCACCACACATATCTGTCCGGCACACTCAAACTCACTAGCTTTAATATATTGGCGTTATGTATGTTGCCTCTAATTAATTTAAATAAATAAGAGGCAAGTGCGAACTCACGCCTAACTCTCAACTCGTTGTATCAAACCATGCCCAATATAAACAAGGTTGGATACATAAGCGGGTAAAAAGGGTATACTCCATAGACTAAAATATAAAAATCTAACAAATTTGTTTTGTATTCGTTCCAACATAAGACGATATTTAATCTCATGTGGGGCCCAGATGACTGCATTACATTCAATTTGGCTTCTCACCAGTGTTATATAAAGCTATAATCGCCGTAATATTTGTGAAACCACGAACAGTACGTATCATAAACCCTAGTTTTGTAGGCCTTTTTACAGCACTTAACTATATGATCACGAAACGTTAGCCCCGCGTTAAGACTAACTCCTAAGTCTCTGACCTCTGTGACTCTGACCATCGGCATCCCATCAACGTTGTATTTATGTACAATAGGACTACGTGCACGCGAAAAAATGATGGTGACACATTTTTGGACATTGAATTGTAGAAGGTTATCCTTGCTCCAAGTAACTACGCTATCAATGGCCTTCTGAAGTCGTTCACAGTCATCATCACCACTTACTGAACTTAAGATCGTTTGCAAATAATAAACAATTTGCATCTTTAACGACTTCAGGAAAATCATTTATCATGATTATAAATTGCAGAGGTTACTTCCTTGGTTCACACCAAACCACGTAAAGTACGGCTCTGACTTGTGTCCCTCGTACTCTACGTATTGCTGTCTATCTCTCATGTAACTGGTGAAGAAACGAAGTAGAGTCGAAGTAAGCAGCATCGGCTTGTCCCCCGCTGTCCACATATGAAGCAACGGTTTAGCCAGTGCATATCTACAGTCCCGAGAATGTAAGGCGGAATACCGTCCGGTCCCGCGGACCTCTTCGGCTTTAGTTGTTTCAGCGCACTTCTAACCTCTCTCAACTGAAATTCTTGTAGGTGTATCTGCGCCGCTCCATTCTCACCACCTGCCCTTCTATCGCCGCGGCAACACTCAACTCAGCTCGTCTCGTGCTATAAACCGAGTGAAAGTACTGACCAAACTCTTTCACACATTGCTCACTAGACAACACCTCCCCGTTTTTTTAAGATCCTTAGTGGATTTCGACTGCCCCTTTTGGACTTTACATAATTCCAAAATTATTTTGGGTCTTCCTGTAATTGATTTTGAACCCTGTTGTCAACATTTATGTGAGATGAAATGGTGAGCAGCGGCTTGACAATACTCTAGGTATAGTTGAGTCCATGAGCGACGGTTACCGTTTACCATTAGGATGGCCCTGGTTCGACTCCCACCATACGCAATAAAAAATAAAAAACATCTATCACAGATTAAAAGTACCTATAAACTTCAAGCACTTACATGATGAGGACTACAGTTTTATTGGACTTATAAGAAATTTTGAGAAATTTTAAAATGTTTCACGCTCATCTAGACACGCGGCAGCGTGTCAGGCCAAGTTCAAGCTAAAGAATTAGCGAGCAGTATCGTGTGTAATAATTACACGAACCATTTGGAGCCACTTTTGACCTCCTCATAATTCAAAACTATTTCACATAAACATGTCAAATGTAGCTCATAATTATTGAGACTTGCCAGATACATATTTCATCCATCCATCCATCAGCCTTTCAACGTCCACTGCTGGACATAGGCCTCCCCAAGAGAGCGCCATAATGAGCGGTCCCGTGCCGACCACATCCAACGGCTCCCCGCAGCTTTGACCACATATCGTCGGTCCATCTGGTGGGGGGCCGTCCTACGCTGCACCGTCCGATACGTGGTCGCCACTCGACAACCTTTCTGCCCCAACCATTTTTACCCACTTTTAACCACCATTGCCACTTCAGCATGGCAACCCGGCGGTATATATGTTATATATGTCGGTCACTCTCGTTCTCCTACGGATCTCCGTGTTACGGATTCGATCACGTAGGGAAATAACAAGCATAGCCCGCTCCATGGCCCGCTGAGCGACTTGAGCCTTGATACGAGGCCAGCATTCAGAGACCACGTCTCTGTTCCATTCGTAGGCATATTTTTTGGAAAATCCCTGAGATTTGGCCCTTGTTCAATGACAAAGGAGGCGGTCCGCCTTGGGCAGGAATTTTTGGGATGGGTGGCTAAATTTCACAAGTACACTAAAAATATATTGTAAACTAGCCTTTGCCCGCGGCTCCGCCGCAGCCAAAAGCTAGTTTTCGGGTAATATCTCAGGTTTCCGATATAGTAGCGAGATAAAATGTATACCAGTTATTAAGTCTAATCAAGAGCTATCAAAAAAAAAGTTGTAACAAAATCGTTTTTGCGTGATGCGCAAACAGACAAAAAATCTAAAAAATATAGTTTTTATTTAGACACGCCTAATTCAATAATTTTTCCTCAAATATCTTAAATGTACAGACATAGCTCTGTTACAGCTTTATAATAGCATAGATTAGACTAAAACATTAAATAGTTTAATTTTATAGTAAGTAACAATGGGATATAATAATTATATAAAATAGGTAGGTACCTACTTACTTGATTAAATTTCTTATTCGTAATCTTTTTCATTGTCACACGCCCAAGAGAACAGGCATTCTCTCGTTATACTCGGTATACCTATTAAGACCCCGCAGTGTTTCTTGAAACTACCTTTAGCCAGAGCTCTTCGCTCTAATATCCACCCCTAGCAGCTTAAGGCGGCTCCATCTGTTTTGAAAGATCTAATCTTGAACTTGAGACTTGCGGTTCGCACATACATACCTACAATTATATGTGTTTTATCATGTTTCGTATTCGAGCCAAGAACTCGATACGGAATATTGACCTAAGGCGTTGCGCCATCATAATTTATAGTCTAAGCAACTGTACCCTCACTTAATCCTATATTACTTCGAACACACCAAAACGAAGGACGAAAATTGCAGGAGCGTTACGAATGCATTCTACAATAGTTTTAGTTTGACTTCCTCTAATCACCAACTCATTATAAAAATTATATTGCAATCATTTGTCAGACGCAAATCCCCAGAGTGGTCACCCTCAGAGTCCCCACACATCCGGTTTCCACAACAGGTCCTCGCCCTTGTGTACCATATACATACAAATATAATTATTTCTTTTTTACGTATCGAAATCGCAGCGGCATTCAGGTTGAGCATGATTTCTTTATTCGCCTTTTACTCGAAATCACAATAAATAAATGCAAGTTCGTGTGCTCTATTTAGGTACTGACTGAACTTCTCTTCTCATAAAAACTTATACCAATTGGCATGTAGTTACGTGCTTGATAACATGACATATTTTGATCTGTATTTAGCACTTGACATGCTCAGCTACTTTGAAGAACATATTAATTTTTTTTTAAATATAATTATTTGGTAATAAGGATAAAGAGATTTTTTTTGTACTAGCGGGAATCGAACCCGCGCCTTTTCCAATCCGGGGAAGTGCTCTGAACAACTGAGCTATAGTACAGATTTTTCGATCATCCCAACCTACTTATCACATTTTGTCTTTACGACCAACGCCATCTATCGGAAGCATTTACATGCATTAAACCAATATAGTAAGTTTAATTTTGCAATTAAAATTCATCTCTTTTTCCTTATTCACAAATAATTTGTACTTTAAAAAAAAGGGGCGGAGCATGTCAAATGCTAAAAAATATAGATCAAAAACATATTATTTGTGAAAGTGGAAAAAGAGAGTGCTCGCTGTAAAGCTCTATTTTTCCACTTTCACAAATAATGTGTTCTAGGTAGGGTAAATTGTATAATGATTGGCACTCTAAGCATATTTAAGATTGATATATATATATTTTAAATTGATAGATGTTTAAAAAGTCAACATTACATTAATAAAGGGTTCCCTCGACCAACGCCATCTATCGGCAAATATTACATGCAAGACAAATGTGATTAAGAATTTGGGATGATCGAAAGATCAGTAGGATAGCTTGGTGGTTTAGAGCACTTCCCCGGATTGGAAAAGATGCGGGTTCGATTCCCGCTCCTACTAAAAATCTCTTTTTCTTTATTCACAAATAATTTGTACTTTAAAAAGTAGCGGAGCATGTCAATTGCTAAAAAGAAATAGATCTAAAATGCATAAAAATCTGCTAATTAAAACTTAGTTTACCTACTTTGATCGTTCCAATACTACCATGTAATAGTGGGCGAGCCTATTGCCATCTATCGGGCACATCTAAAACTAGCAATAATTAACATTGAATACATTCAAAAACATTGTAATTATATTGTTTTTCTTTAAAGTGATAACTATTGTTGTGACAACATTTAATGTGGAGGGAGGGTAAAGCTGGCTGTTGACGTGGAACTGTCGCCACGCCAATTTATTTAATTAGTTTAAACGCAATCTGTTAACAATAGCAACTGAAATATAATGTCAATTAATAAACCAATAACAGTTTTATTTCGTCTATGGATCACGACATGGCAATTATCAATCATTTTATAAGACTCCAACAATATTTGAAGAAAGAAAGAAAATCGATGTTTACACCCCGTGACGGCTCATTTTTGTCACATTAAAAATACATAACAAGAAAAAACTTGATGAAGAAACCAAAGCCCATACATTTGTGGGCATCCACCTTTAGCATACACAATACATAAGTATTGTGCAAGATGAAGATATATTTATATTACAGGTAGGTGCTTAGCTTATGAGCTAATATAAAATAAATTAACGAATACCAAACGCAATGTTTATTATACCATAAAACATATATATGATACCAAAACTATTGAAATTAAACAGCCAAATTACATTGAAAATCCACCTTTTTACAATTTACTTGTAAGCTCCTACAACTTATGTGATATTATGCTGTAACTTAATCACTATGCAATATTTCCTTTATTCATAGGAATGTCCGCAATTCCTTAAAAAATACTGTATGTTTCTTCAAATACTTTTAAGTAATATGCACTCTGGTAAAATAAAGTAGATTTACTTTGAAAGCTTGCCAACTTCGTACATGTATGCGGCGAACAGTTTAATCTGTAACAAAAAAAAACCTTGTCAATAAGAATATATAATAAACATTATACTATTATTGTCATTTTATACTTCTTCTGTTGTAATTTTCAAGCTACCACTTATTAACAGATATACATAACTTTTTATAAAGAAATAGTTTAGAATAGTTGGAAGAGACATCGTTCATCAAAGCATGCGATGGTTAAAGAACATAAACTTATAATCAATTTTAACACAAACATATTCTTAAACTAGAAGAACGACAAGCTATTTTTATTAATCTGGTACGCCGGGTAGCTGCTGTAAGGAACATATCTAGAATTTTGATGTTGATGCCGAATCCAGTCCAGTACAATAGCTTCAAAACATCTTCCAACCAGTGATAGTCTAGGGGTAAAAACAAGGATTGCAAAGACAGTGGTATCGAGTCGGATCCTCAGCCCAAGGTGTGTGCCGTACGAGGTGTGGTACGGCACACACCTCAGACTTTTCGAAATTTTTCGTAATTATGTGTGTATTGCTTTACAATTTATCACTGGTGAAAGAAAAAATCGCGGGGAATGTCTGAGAGATTATCTCAAAGGCTTGTGAAGTCTGCTAACACGCACTGGGCCTGCGTGGTGGACTGTGGCCTAATCCCTCCTATGAGTTATGCCCAATAATGGGACAGAAAAAGGATTAAAAACAGGACTGTAGCAGCGCTCAAGTTTCGATCGAATCGCAGGCTTTCTCATAGTTCACAAACGCTAAACACAGGACGATTATACTCCTCGGTCTTTAGTATAATCTGGCGCAGCGTATGTATGTGGTCTATGGTATTATATGCCTAGCCCCTATTATACTCACCGAACCTGCGCGCGAGTCGATTTGTAATAACTCTAGAAAACAACTACACATCTATACGTGACTCAAGAGCGCGATGAGGCTATAATGTTCAAGAGTGCTCTGTCAACCTTCCACGCCACGAGGCCCATCAAATTAAAGTAGTCAAATTTAAAAAAAGTATAATTTAACATTTCCTTGACTTACAACATGCACGTGCTGGTTTAGCTAAGTACCTATATGGAAAGGATGCCACTCCAGCCCAGTGTGCCAGACTTCACAAAACCTTGAGAAAATATCTCGAGTATGCGTAAGGGAATTACGAAATTTTTTTTTCACCGAGGAGTAAAGTTGAGAACTAATACTGGCAATTATAAATCGCACACAGTATATCCGTAAAGAATAATAATTAAATTAATTGATGTGTCGTGAATATCCCCGGTACCTGTAACATATTTACACCCAATATTGTCACCCAAAACGTTAAGAATGAATATGTTATCGAAATTTCCAGTCCCGAGCAATTGTCACAATGGCTCAATTGGCAAAGCATTTGGGACGGTATTCCAGGAGATGCAGGCTCAAATCCCGCTCATGACTGTTATTTTCGATTTCACATGCTCACTGTGTTAATTTATATGGCTAAGCATGTCAAATACTAAATAAATATATAAAAATATCAAAATATTTAATCTGTGAATGACTAAAGCCCTGGCAATTTTATTATTAAAATGCGCTATATTACTGCGTGCCGTCAAATAAATATTTACATGTAAGTACTAAAAATAAAATCCGTAATCAATGTCAAGTACACACATATCAAAGTTCACTTAAATGTATCAAGAGTTATTATATTTACTAATATATGACGATATATGTAGTTTAATAGACAAATTAATTTGTTTACTGCCAAATCAAAGCAATATTGATAATTCTATTTACATTATACATTGTAACCTTAAATGTATGTCAAGTTTTACAACATCGATTTATCTCAGTTCAAGCATAATGCTATCAGCTCCTATGCTGCACTATAATCTATGTATATAAATAAAATTATTGAGGTCTTGCCGTTGGTATTGCGCATGACGAGAAAACTTTTGGATAGAATTAGGTTTTCTAAAATTTATTTCTTAGACACGACCTAAAAACATATATTTGGGGAGCCTGATATGTAACCTAAAAACTAGCTTTTGCGGCGGGGCTGCGAGCAAAAGCTGCGCGTTGATAAGTCTATCAGATACTATTTTATATAGGTATAGACAGATAGATGAAGATATTGCAATATTTTATTTAGATAAGGGCCAAGTGTCTGAGAAATAGAACTTAGAAAACTTAATTGAAATCTATACAGTAGTTTTTCCGTGAAGCACGCCTAACGACATACCTCTAACTGGGTTTAGCAGGTATACCGTATACAGCCTACATGTAACCACAGAAGGACCCCGATTTCTTCGCGTAAGAAAAAAAGGGCTTCCAATAGATTAAAAGCGGCCCAGATCACACGCTTTTTATTTATTTATCTATAGAGGCAATTTTGAAGTCAACGTAATCGACATCGCGGGTTTAAGCTAGTTACTAATAAATATACGAACTTCACGATCAATCATTTCTTACGTTTCTTGTTTCAGTTTAGTTTGCCCAAGGAACTTCATAATATTGTCTTATCTTTGCAAATAATTTACCTACATCGGGTGAGTGTGTGAGGCTAAAATCCTTGAACTTTTTTTGTATTTTGCTGTTATTATATCAACTTTATGAACACTAAAAATGTATTAGTATGCAATACTCACGCCCTCGATATAGTTGCGTACGTTAATTTTCTCGTTCTGCGAGTGCGCCATGTCGTCCCCAGCGCCCATCGGCAGTAGCAGCACGTTCCGACCGCTTGCCTCCTGCAGTGTGATCGTCACGGGGATCGAACCACCCTCGCGAGACATATCCGGCTCAGTCTACGAAAATTTAATAAACAAAACCATAGTAATATTAAACATAGTATTTTGTAAAGCACATGGTTTAGAAACGTTTATAAGTTTCACAAATATAAGTTTTGATGCCATAACAATCATAGCGACAGTGGTTTTGACTAGAATAGAGATCGGGTCGCTTTAATGAATAGTGTTAGTAAAATAATACCTGATAGATAAGCCGAGTAGCGCGCGCTGCAGCCTGGTAGTGCGGATGGTCGGGGTTCTCCGTCCACGCACGACCGCTCTGCGCTGTGATGCGCATCTTGTTCGGTGATCCTCTTTCAGCCCACTATACATAAATATAATTATAGGTAGGAATACACTAACAAACAAAATAATCAACCAATCTGATGGATTTACATTGCACCTAGATTTATATTGCAGAAATATCGACTTTACAGCATCTATATTACCTTTATTACGATTTATACGCAATTACTATTACGCATTCAGTACAGCCGGGAGCGCACAATCTCTTCAAGATTTTTCAAACATTTTTAGTTCGGGGATCTAGTATAAAGATTTCATATAGACTTTTAGATTAAAGATATGTTTTATATTCGTTGATTTATTTGTTAAAGTACCGTGGCACATCAGTATACATATAAATAAACTACCTAGTGCGAGCTAAATTATTTCAATATAACGCTAACCTTCTTGTTGATGTAATCAAAGACCAGCTTCTCTACTTCTTCAGGCTCTTGATTTGGCACGATCCTAATTGAGAATTTTCCAATAACCTTCCCAGGAATAACAGTTTTTGCTCCAGGCTGGAAGGCTGCACCTATAATGTACCATCGCTATACTCATGTATCAAAACAAAACGAATTCAAGATTAAATTAGTAGCACTTCTTAAGCTTGTCACATTACGTAGAAACAGATAAATGTATTGAAGAAATTGTGAATGATATACCTTCGATTCCGTGAAGGGAAAGACTGGGGTATCTCCAGCGGTGCATAAGCAATAGTTCTTTGTCACCATTATGAGCTAATTTGGGTGCTTGTATTGATTGCCTGAAACAATATTACTCAGAAATTAAAAACCCCTTTTTTGATAAATTTTTTATTACAAGGGGTCAATAAACCTGTCATCGTAACGTCTGATTGACCGAACGTACATCAAACCTCAATCTAATAGCTACGAATGACTTTTGTTTTTTTTATACTACGTGAGTGGCGAACAAGCGTACGGCCCACCTGATGGTAGGCCGATAGCGTAGCCTATCGATGCTAGCAACACCAGAGACATCACTCACGCGTCTCCATCTCCAAGGAAAGGGATAGGAGGTGGATAATAAGGAGAGGATAATAAGGAGAGAATAGGTAGGATACTAAGGAGAGGATAGGTAGGATACTAAGGAGAGGATAGGTAGGATACTAAGGAGAGGATAGGTAGGATACTAAGGAGAGGATAGGTAGGATACTAAGGAGAGGATAGGTAGGATACTAAGGAGAGGATAGGTAGTATACTAAGGAGAGGATAGGTAGGATACTAAGGAGAGGATAGGTAGGATACTAAGGAGAGGATAGGTAGGATACTAAGGAGAGGATAGGTAGGATACTAAGGAGAGGATAGGTAGGATACTAAGGAGAGGATAGGTAGGATACTAAGGAGAGGATAGGTAGGATACTAAGGAGAGGATAGGTAGGATACTAAGGAGAGGATAGGTAGGATACTAAGGAGAGGATAGGTAGGATACTAAGGAGAGGATAGGTAGGATACTAAGGAGAGGATAGGTAGGATACTAAGGAGAGGATAGGTAGGATACTAAGGAGAGGATAGGGAGAGGGTTTGGGCCGCCGACGGTCTCACTCACCATACGAAACACAACGGTAAGATTAACTACCGTTGTTACATGCTGGTATTTTGTGAGAGGGTGGTACTTCCCCGATCGAGCCGGGCTATTCAGACTGGGATAAGCAAGGCTCTACTACTAAAAAACCTTTAAGAAGTCCGTGCCATTTAAAATTTCAAGAATACAGGGGAAAACGACTTGGAATGTTCCTTATTTCACTACTATTCCAAACACAGTATACAGTACAGTTTGGTATCCACCACCAGACTCTGCATGAATATGGCCTATGCGTATTGGAATACGTCATTAAGTACCTAAACTTCTAGGCTTTTTTTTTTAAAGACAACACCCTTTTTTTTTATTTTTTTTTATTTTAGGTGGGCAAAAATGTCCTACCGAACACCCCGCTGCCCGGGGAGACAACGGGGTAGTGTGGGGCTCTCACCCACTAAAAACCCACCGTGCGCCCTCACCCGCCCTTGCTACGGCGGATCACGGGAACCGCGTCGTTTCTCCGCGATCCGCAAGCGGCAGCCCCTTCGGGCACCCTCTCTTGTGCGACGCCCCGCGCACTTGGGCGTCACACCTTCGCGGTAGGCTTCCGCGGACGGCAGGGTACTCCCCGACCCCACCGTCCGCAGCCTCGGCTAGGGCGGCATCAGGCGCAGGTAAGCGCGCGCACGCCGCCCCGCGCGCCGGCGGCGAATCGGGTCCGCGAAGGAGGATTCCTCCCGGGCCCTCTCCGCCGCCTCCTTCCGCGAGATGACAGCCTCGCAGAAGGCGGCGACCGCGGTCCAGGCCCTGTCACTGCCAACCATCGCTCGCGCAACGGCCGGCAGCGACAGGTCCACGCCTATGACTGCAGCGAGTTCCCGGCGCTGCACATCCCAGGCCGGGCACGACTCGAGCGTGTGCCGCGCCGAGTCCTCGCCGCAGTCGCAGTGGTGACAGCCTGGGGTCGTCTCCCTCCTAGCGATCGTGTGCAGGTATTTGCCGAAGCAACCGTGCCCCGACAAAACCTGCACCAACCGGAAGGTGAGGACCCCGTGCTGCCGCCCTGCCCATTCTTCCAAGATCGGCTGGAGCGCCCCCACGGTCCAGAGACCAGCCCGGGGCGTCTCCAGCCGAGACCTCCACTTTAGGACGGTGGCGCGGCGGGCATCTTCCCGCCACGCAGAAATTGCGCTTGGCGAGGGGCGGCTGCCCCCCGCCCGCGCCGTCGACGCCCGCCGATAAACGTCGGCGAGCACTTCCGCCTCCAGATCCCAAGGGGGGGTTCCGGCCAACGCGCAGGCTGCATCGCACGAGACCGTGCGGTACCCGCGTATTGCCCTGACCGCTACGACCCTCTGTGGACGCCACAGAAGGGCCCTATTGCGAGCGGCCAGGGACTCCGCCCACACGGGCGCGCCGTACAGTGCCATTGACCGTACTACCCCCGCGTAGAGTCGTCGACACGCGAGACTCGGTCCGCCCAAATTCGGCATCAGTCGCCCGAGGGCGGACGCCGTGCCGACGAGCTTTGGCGCAAGACGGCGGAAGTGCTCGTCAAAGTGCCACCGTCCATCCAATACCAGGCCCAGGTACTTGATGTGGGCCTGGATTGGAAAGCCCACACCGTTGACCGTTATCGAGGCGCCGGCGGGTGGGCCGCGTCGGGGCCCATGGAAGAGTAGGGCCTCCGACTTTTCAAGGGCCACCCTAAGCCCCAGCGCCTCGATCCGCCTGACAACCTCCGCGGTTCCTGAGGTGGCCAGCGTTGCCGCCTCCTCGAGGGTCCCGCCCCGGGCTGTGACGAGTGTATCGTCTGCGTAGCAAATTACGCCCAGCCCGGGGGGGAGCCGGCCACGGAGGACCCAGTCGTAGCCGATGTCCCACAGGAGCGGCCCTAGAACCGAACCCTGCGGGACGCCGCACGACATAGCCCTCCTTACAACGTCCCCTTCCCGGTCCACGAAGAGGACGCTGCGGCCGTCGAGGTAGTCCGCCACCAGCCGCCTTAGGTAGAGGGGCACTCCATGGTACCGGAGCGCCTCCTTGATGCAGCCGAATGGCAGACTATTGAAGGCGTTGGCGATGTCGAGCGACACCGCCAACAGCACTTCCCTCGAGGTGACGGCCTCCGCAGCCGCGGCCCTCAAGCGCAGGATGGCGTCGACCGTAGACCGACCTGCCCGAAATCCGAACTGGGCATCGGACAGGTCGGGGCCGACCGCACCTAGGTGCCGGACGATGCGGGCAGCGACAACCCGCTCGAGCAGTTTGCCCGCCTCGTCCAGCAACACGATGGGCCTGAAGGCCGCGACTGTATTCGGAGACCGTCCCGGCTTCGGCAGGAGCACGAGCTTCCCCTCCTTCCAGCAGTCAGGGAACCGTCCGGACACCAGGCAAGCGTCGAACAGTCCCCTGAGGCGGGGCTCTAGGTGGTCGAGGACCAGGGCCAGCACTCGGGCGGGAACCCCGTCCGGCCCGGGGGCGGCGCTTCTCCGCATACGCGCTGTCGCCGCCCCCATTTCCGTCGTCGTCACGGGCGGTACCTCCCCGTCGTCGGCCTCCCGGTCGTCATCTGGCGGAGCCATGACCGGGGGCGTGTGCACCGCCCGTGAAGGGAATAGTCCCTCAACCACCTCAGAGAGGAAGCCCGGCTGGAGGGTCTCCGTAAGGGGGGGGCCCTGGGCGCGGAGCTTGTTGAGCGCCGCACGGTACGGGCGTCCCCAGGGGTCACGCTCGAGACCCTCCAGCATCTCCTGCCTTTTCGCGTCTTTGGCGCGACAGATGGCCAGCTTTAACGCGGCGCGCGCACTGCTGTACGCCGCATACAGCCGGCCCTCCCGCTCTTCGTCGCGGATTCGGCGACGGCGGCTGCGGGTGTAGGACCTCCGGGCACGAATACAGGCCGCACGGAGGTCCGCCAGCTCCGGGGACCACCAGTAGACCCCCTTCCGTCGGGGCGGGCGCCGCACGCGGGGCATGGCCGCATCGCAGATCTGCGTAAGCATGCCGCGAATGCGGCCAGCCTCGGCGCCCACATCTTCCGTCAGGGGGGGAGGCAGCCAAGATTGAAAGATGGCCGCCTCCACCAGCAGCTCCCGGTCGAGCCTACCCACAGCCCAACGCGGAAAAGCGGGAGTTCTGTCCGCCACGTGACCCCTGCTGGCGCCCTGAAGGGTCCGGGAGACCTCTATCTGAATGTATCTGTGGTCAGATAGGGTCTCGACCTCCTCCAGGACTCGCCAGCTCCTTACACGTGCGGCGACACCGGGGCTAGCGAACGAAAGGTCCACTATCGACCCGCCCCCGCGCCGCACGCACGTTAGGGCGGACCCTCGGTTTAGCAACACGAGGTCCGCCGCTTCCGCCCACTCTTGGACCGCCGCACCTCGGGCATCCGTCCTGGGGGACCCCCACGCCGTTGATTTGGCGTTGAAGTCCCCCAGCACGAGCACAGGGCTCGGTGCCATACGCCGTATCGAGGTCTCCAGGCTGTGCAGGAAGACCTCGAAAGCCGCCAGACTACGATTGGGGGAGAAGTACACGCCATACAGCGTGACCCCTCCCCATTCAGCTGCCACATATCCCGTGCCCTTGTCCTTGACTGACAAGGGCGGGGAATGCGGCGCCGCCGACCCGACGACCGCCACGGAGCCATCCCCGCTACCCGCCCAATTGGGGCGATCGGGGACTACGTAGGGCTCCGCGGCTACGGCAACACCGATCGACCGCTCCGCCATGGATTGCAAAAAGAGGTCCTGCGCCCTGGCGGAGCGGCCGAGATTCCCTTGGAGGAGGATAGAGTCGTGCTCCATAAACTAGACCACGATATCCTCCTCCATGCGCTGCGGCGGTCTAGCCGCGCTGGGTTGGGCAGCCGGGGCCGATTGGCTGCCCACCCCCCTCTTAGGGCCTGACTTGGCCGGAGGCCTGCACCCCACCCGCCCCATGCAGTGGTTGGCGGGGCGGTTGCCCGCCGCACATGCGGGGCAGTGTGGGGCGGCAGTACAGGTCGCCGCCTGGTGCCCTGCCTGACCGCAGCGGAAACAGAGCCCGCTGCAGTCAAAGCAGTTGGTGCACAGCGGCCGGGTGTGACCGACCGCCATGCACTTGTAGCACCTGGCAGGCCGGGGCTCCAACGCGGTTACCCGCGCGGCGCTCCAGCCCACCAGAAGTCTACCGGCGGCGACCAAATCTTTGGCCGCCGCGACAGGGCACGATACCCAGACGGCACCCACACCACCTGGACCTGGGCGAATGGTGCCCACCCGGACGGCGCTGCTGGGAGACCCGGTTTTCGAGGCGATTGCCTCCCGGATCTCTTCCGCCGTCACGGAATCGTCCAGCCCGGAAATGCGCAGTTCGGCGCACTTCACGGGTCTGGCGACCCGGACACCACTCTCAGCCGGGAACAGGCCCAGCAGCCTCGCGGCCATCGCGTCGGCCGTCTTGGCGCCCTCTGGCCCCAGGTACTCGAAAATTCGAGCACCTGTCCGGGCTTGGCGGGAGCGAGCGGAGACGTCCCCGAGATCGGAGACGCTTATCTCCCGCCGGGCACGCTTCAAGACGGCGACGGTCAGGCCCTTTTCCTTTCCCTCAGGCAGCACGGTGATCACCACCGCTGCTGCCTTGGGCACCTTTAATTTGCGCGACTTCTTCCGCTTGTTTTGCGGCGCCTTCGGGACCTCCCCCCTCTGAGATACTGGCGCCGCCTCACGCTCCGCGGCAACCCCACGACGTTTAGCCCGGGATCGCCGGGGCTCCACCACCTGCCAGTCCCCGACTGAGGACGTAGCAGCGGCAGGCCCGGGGGCAGAAGCCCGGGGTGTGACCACCGCAGCCCGCGAGGGTGCGGCAGCCTGTCGCGGCACAGAAGCGCGCGGAGGCGCAGCGGCGCCTGTTAAAGGTGGGAACTCCTCTCGGGGCTGACCCCTCGAGGCTTGTCCCGCCTTGCCTTTCTTTCTGTCCCGTTTTTTTTGGGCTGCAGGAGTCGGTGCTCCTGGTGCTGGTGGCTTTGCCGCTGCTGCAGCGAAAGACACATGGCCCCCTTGGCACGGCAGGGCTGTTGGTGCCGAGGCCATTGTGCCGTTCCTCTTGTCTGCCGCTAGCGGTGGCCGCAGTCGTGGCTCCGGTGGCAACCTCGCGGCTAAAGCGTCGAACCGCGGACCAAAGACCGCAGCAACGCGGTCAATGATCACGCGGACCGCCTCGTCCTCTAGCTCCGGTCCGACGCTTGGCTGGGCGGTGGACGGACTCGGGGCAGCCGCGGGGAGCCCAAGCTCAACCCGCAGTCCGGCCTGTCCCTGCTCCAACTCTGCCATCCGTGCCTCGAGGCAGCGGTTAGCTTCGTCGAGGCGCTGATTCTGCGCCTCCAGACGAGCGTTCTGAGCCTCGAGGCGCTTGTTCTGCTCCGCCAAGCGCCGGACCGACAACGAGAGTTCATGTGCAGCGTCTTTGAGGCCGCGCACGAAGTTCCCCTTCAGGTTCCTCGAGCCTGCAGCCACCGTCTCCACTATTGCCACACTGTTGAGGGCCCTTTCCTCGACCTGGGCCGTCCCAATATGGCCCTCATCTGGGAGGCGGAGCTTTTCCGTTAAAAACGCCAGGCGCTCCTCGGCGTTCTGCTCCGCCTCCAGCCTTTTCAGGCTTAGGGTTTCTGCCCTACTGGCAGATGTGGCCCGAGGCGCAGGTGCCACAGGACGGCTCATGCCTCGACCCCTAACGCTATACTGCGCTTTCGGGGGAGGCGTCTCAGTAGGGCAGTCCTCTGATTCGGGCGGCCCACCACCCTGGGGCATGGTGCGCTTCCGCGACGGATGATCAACATCCATCTGCCCCGCACTTACGTCCGCCGCGGCTATTGTGCTGCCCGCCCTTCTGATATTTGCCCTTAGGGCGCAATCACTTTCTTCAGCAGCGGACATCTCGGAAGCCGAATTAGCGGCAGAGCTGTCCGTTGCCGAAGCTCCTCCTTTTCTCTTTCCGCGTCCCTTACGGGACCGAAACTTGCCTTTCGCGTCACGTAAAAACGCTTGTGGCGCGACTGATGTTGATGTGGAGGCCGTGTTTAAAGCCAGACCTCCATCGGCTGAGGCATCGGGTGTAGCACCCGATTCCGTCGAATTAAAATTATTTTTATTAGAACCATTTACCATTTTGTTCCCACGAGTGTGGGAGAAAGGAGGTCCACCCGGGCAGAGCTCCCAGTACCCGGGTAAGCGTACATTTGTAACCCAACACAGGGGGACCGCAGGTACCCTGGCTGGGGGCGCGCTCGAGACTGAACTACCCATCAGCCATGCATCTCCTCGCCGCGCGCCAGAACTTGAGATTCGGGGTAATTTTTTATAGAGGTTGTCTTCCTCGCGGTCCGGGCGATTAAGCCAAGACCCTCGTTCCTGTATGCCCGCGAGACGTAACCACAGACACGCGCTCAGGTTTACGATTTGGGACGGGGGGGGGCGCTGTGGCCCCACTGTCCCCCCTCTCCAGAGCCCGGTGAGCCAGTCTGGCCCCACCGACTCCGACGCCTGGTCTATCCGCCGTGCCCTCTGCTGAGTCAGAGGGACACGCGGAGACCCGTCCTGTCCGGAATTTTAGCCGCCGGCGAATGCCGACGTTGCCCGGGGTGCACCACTAGGAGGTAAACCGGACAAATTAGCACCCCTAAAGACAACACCCTGCTCTAAGGAATAATCCTTGTATCGCGTGGAATTTACAAACATACAATTTCACGGACACAAAGTACATCCAGACCCAGAACAACCACTTGTGGATCACACAAGAGTTGTCCTGCGTGGGAATCGAACCCACAACACTCGGGCGGGAGGCCGGTATCTAAACCACTCCATCATCTGTGCAGTCCATCAGTTATAATCCCTTATGATAATTTGTGAATTTATATGCACTTAATCTTGATGCGAGTGGTTTTAATAAAGAGAGGCTTTGAAATGGCGACTGACGTTGTTAAATGATATTTCAATAAGCTAGATTGTATATCTTAATAAATAAAAATATGTGTACATGTATGTACGTGTGGGGCCGGCTTTTGAATTGGACCACCCCTCTCCACCCATGGGAGTCGTAAGAGCCGACTGAGGGAATAACGGAGAGAGTGGACAGCAGCACTCCTTCGAGTATTAACCACATCCACTGTGATCGCCAACCCGCCTGCCAAGCGTGGCGATTACGCGCTACACCCCCAATTTGGGGAGGCCTATGTCCAGCAGTGGACATAGAAAGGCTGATGGATGGATGGATAGATGGATGCAATATATATATATCCTTATTTAATTGCTTGAAAATTAATAATAAGTACAATACAATAGTTTCATTTATAACATAATCTATTATAATACCTACACATTTTACGTTTTTTTTTTATTGCATGTTGTGGCAGGCGAGCCACGGTCCATCTGATGGTAAATGGTAACCGTCGCCCATGGACTCGACTATACCGAGAGTATTGTCAAGCCGCTACTCACCAATTCATTTCACAGATGAAATGAAATATAAACGGCTATCTCCTGCTACAGCCAAAACGCAACGATGTGCTTCATTGCCGGTCACACGGGAGATGGTGGTACCAACCCGCTCGGGCCGGATACCAAGTGAGTACTGCCACTTGGTACCTAGCCCTACCACCAGTCATGCAATGGATGATAATTGCTTACTTCCCTTAGTCGCCTCATACAACACCCATGGGAAAGACGGGTACACACACTTGTGTTCTTAATCCGTCACCACACGGATACAAAACAACGTCATACAAAGCAATTTGAAATATTTGTGTATTAAATAAATAAACATTCACGGACATTTTCACACAATGTATTAGTTGTATATCTATCACAACGTTAGGTATTAGTATTACAAAACAAAGAACGACAATGGACTATAAAGCGAATGCATAGATGAATCATGTGTAATTTATTTACACATGATTCATCAACATCTGCGAAAACTGTGTATTACCACTTTGATAACACGTAATTTTTAGAAGCAACGCTTTGTTTGTGATAAAATTGTTATTCGTTGGCGTGCCACATTTGAAATATTACGTGCGGTCCTACACATCGAATAACAATAAAACAAACTAGCGACCCACCTCAGCTTCGCATGGGTAGCTAGACTTCTGGTGGATGGTACATAAAAATTACAAATAAACCAAAAAAAAAATTGTTGCTACCAAAATTGATTCAATCACTTCACAGGATCACTCGCTGAGCTAATCTGAAGATTACCTAAAATTCATTAAAATCGGTGTTTTGGACTCCAGGAACAACCACTCATCGATTTTTAAATAGGTATATCGATAAATTGTATATATAAGAATAACATGCAGATTCGATTTATATCCTTTTTAATATTTATTGACATAGGCTACTTTTCATCCCAGAAAAATGAGTAGTTCACATGGGATAACTATTTTTATATAGAGAAAAATCAGAGACTTCTCTCATCTTCATATTGTTAGCGCAATTTTACTTTCTTAGTCCACTCTTACGATGGTTATTAGGCGTTTATTAATATTCCAATAGAAACACGGTTGTTGCACTTCAGTTACTTCAGTTATATATATAATTTTTTGTACTTCAGTACTTCAGCCGGTACGTATTACCATCGTAAATTATTTTTCATTACTCATACTCTGAAAGTAGGAAGTTGCCTGAGAAGCGGGTTGAAAGTAATACTTTTCAGCCCTAGGGAGAATTACTTTCAACTGACAGCTGAGTAATTATAAAAAAAACAGTTCTATTTTCTGTACAGCCTGTCAATTACAGCGCGATGTAAAATTGAAATTACATAAAGTTAAGTATTTATTAAAGAATTTGTTTTTATATGACTTTATTTTAATATAGTTGCAACTATTATCTTTAAAATAAAGAATATTTATATTTTTTCAATGATTAAAATGTAAAATAATGGCTGAATAGCTGACAGGCCACAGAAAAAAACAAAATCGGCGGGAAAACGGCGATTCCAAATAAATTTTTTTAGTCTCCCATTTTTTCTTTAGCTAATTCATGATTTTTATTTTTAGTTTTCTCGTATTCGTAATGATAAGCACAGTGTTTACCTCGGAATAAAGACTTATTTAGTCCCTCGGCCTATTGGAGCCCTCGCTACGCCCAGGCGCCAAACCCCGACTCGGCACTAAATAAGTTGCTTTCATCCCTAGGTTAACAATGTACTATTTCATTACTCATACTCTGAAAGTAGGCCTGAAGTTGCCTGAGGAGCGGGTTGAAAGTAATACTTTTCAGCCCTAGGGAGAATTACTTTCAACTGACAGCTGAGTAATTATAAAAAAAAAACAGTTTTATTTTCTGTACAGCCCGTCAATTACAGCGCGATGTAAAATTGAAATAACATAAAGTTAAGTATTTATTAAAGAATTTGTTTTTTATATGGCTTTATTTTAATATAGTTGCAACTATTATCTTTAAAATAACGAAGATTTATATTTTTTTAATGATTAAAATTAAAAATAATATCTGAATAGCTGACAGGCCACAGAAAAAAAAACAAAATCGGCGGGAAAGCGGCAATTCCTAATTCAATTTTTTAAAGTCTCCCATTTTTTCTATAGCTAATTCATGATTTTTATTTTTAGTTTCCTCGTATTCGTAGTAAAAAGCACAGTGTTTACCTCGGGATAAAGACTTATTAGTGCCGAGACGGGGTTTGGCGCCCGAGCGTAGCGAGGGCTCCAATAGTTCGAGGGTAGTGCTTTCATCCCTAGGGTAACAATGTACTATTACTATGGTATTACAGAAACATGGCTAGGGCACGGGCAGTGAAAACATGAAAAAAAACAATTACATGAATGAAAACAAAACCCATGCGGAATTCCGCAGTGTGATATTTATCGAATCCGATTCAAATAAGAATCGATGCATTCATTAAAAACTTCTTCTTAGATGATTTTAAATCTCAAATTTTTAGAGAAGCTGTACATTTTTAAAAAAACATAGCATCACGCCTGTATTCCCCGAAGGGGTAGGCAGATGTATATTACACACCCACGACTCGGCAGCTATGTTTAAGTCCCACGTAATAGGGGGCGAGCTTATTGACGTCTACCGGGCATATTTCCAAACTCCGGGCTACTGTACATTTTTAGACGACATTTGTAGTATTTTTTGACATTAACCGGCACGATAAGCCTTAAAATGAGGGGTAAATCATGAATTTGATAAAGGGCTAAGGAAAACCTCGCGGACCGACAGAAAAACAGGCTAGATAAATAATGTATATGATAGGATCTTTTATGAATTGGGTCAAAAAATTGCTTGGCCTAATTTAAAACAAGTTAAGCCGGAACGGCGTTGCCTGTAATTCCATAAGCTATTTACCAATCATTTACCTGTAAGCCTCTGTGTCGAAATCTATTGAGGTGTAGAGTTTCTTCTCCACATCAGTCAAGGGGGCGACCGACTTATAAATGTCCGTGATTAAGATCTTGCCGTCCTTGTCTACCAGTTGATTCATCAGATAAATTAAGTCGGACATCGCTGTAATTCACACAATCATTGTCAATTGATGCTCATTTTGGTATTTTGATCGTGTAATCAAAATTCAATAACGTGTATTCACAATTGGAGCACGTATTAAAACGTTCTTTTTTTTGTTAACCATCACACTAGTAAACTTTGGGGGACGCAAATTATAGTAGCATATTTTTTAAAGACGAACTCCCTGCCTTAAGGAATTATCCTTGTACTGCGGGGGACTTTACAAACATACAATTTCGCGAACACAAAGTACACGCAGACTCGCAACAACCATTTGTGGATCACACAAAGTGTTGTCCTGTGTGGGAATCAAACCCACAACAATATGGCGGGAGGCCGATAAAGTATAAAGCTGGACCGGACAAAACCAGTGACTAATTAAAATGATTTAATGTGCCTCAGAAAATAAAATGCTAAAATTAATTATAGTTACTCGTACGTCATTGTTCCGCCTTAATCTTGTGAACAAAACGAGAAAAAAATAGACATAAATTCACGTGGTTTCACAGATTGTCGAATGCTTAATCTTAATGTAAGCATAATTATTATTAATTTGTATTACTATTGGTATCCCTACCTTTTCTTATAGCTTTTTTGTTAAGGCAGGAAAATATGTACCTAACCGCGCACCCCGCCGTTCGAGGCAACGAACAGGGTAGTGTGGGGCCCTCACCTACTAAATAAACCCGGCGTGTGCCGTCTCTCCACCTATATTGGTTGGCATGGTTCCAGTGGCCCACTGGAACCATGTTACATTCCTTCAGTGGACTGGTATTCCTACCTACTAATATGATAAATGTGTGAGTTTGTGTGTTTGTTTGCCGACTACTAAACCAATCATCATGAAATTTAGCATACATATAGTCTAGTGCCCAGAAAAGTACATTGCTTGGTTCCCGTGGGATAGCTATTTTTACATTAAAGGTGATTAATGTGTCGTGTGTACGTCTCTACGTACCTATTTATATTCGAAAGTCTAAGCGGCTTGGAATATCATAGCTAAAGCTATAAATTTTCTGGTTAGCAGTTTACGTGACTCCGTCCGCGTGACTAATAAAACATAGATCACTTTACGATGGATTAATTATCACTATATAAAAATAGATATCCCTCAGGAACTGTTCATTTTTCCGGCATGAAAAATAGCCTATGTTCTTGGCTTGGGATAATTGATTCAGTCGCTATTGACTTTCGCATTTATAATATTAGCAAGGGTAAGGCTTTATATTATTTTTTAATAATATGTCCTGTTTA
Source organism: Leucoma salicis (assembly GCA_948253155.1). Lineage (NCBI taxonomy): Eukaryota > Metazoa > Arthropoda > Insecta > Lepidoptera > Erebidae > Leucoma > Leucoma salicis. Next base: position 16,462,765 of record OX411805.1, read on the forward strand.
CTTTTGCTTTTATCACTGTTTAATAACTCTAACTCAAATGTTGATTATGATAAGGCATGGCAGAATCGAGAATCGATAAGAATAACGCAATTGGTAACAAGGCTTAAATACATTAAGATAAAATAATATTTCATATCAAATGCTATCTTTAAAATAAGTTGTGAAAGGATTAGAATTTTATCTACAAATACCTTTATATTATTTTAAGGACAAGACCACGTAATAATATCCCTAAATGGTTCGCATAAATAATAGTCCTGTGTAAGAATTAAAGTCTAGTTTTTGAAACGAGATGCTCGTTAAATAAACCACTACACCATCTCATCTGCACATAGTATTCTCTTAGGAACGTCGTAATGAGACAAATCTTTTTGCATGGACTGGATTGTTGTCCCCAACTGTATGATGTTACTAACCAAACAGGTGGGGGGGGGGGGTATATTATACATGGTACATTATGCTTAGGTGCATAATGTATACCTATGACCTCTCCTACTATATACTCCTTCCATTCTACGTCCTATCCATTTCCTTGGAATTGGCGACGCGCGAGTCATGCCTATGGTGTTGCTAGCATCTATAGACTGTGGGTACCGCTTACCATCAGAATATAATTAAGATTGTTGCAAATACCTTTTGAAATACCAACATAGAGATATCCAAGTAATATAATCTGCCACAATAAAAAACAAATCCATCCATCCATCCATCAGCCTTTCATCGTCCACTGCCGGACATAGGCCTCTCCAAAATGGGGGGTTTTACCATAATCGCCACACTTGGCAGGCAGGTTGGCGATCGCAGTGGATGCTTTTAGTACACAGGGAAACGCTGCTACCCGGTCACCCAAAACAAATACTAATGAATAATAAATACCTTCATGTACTGTTCCACCGTAGACTCCACTATGTAGATCCATTTTGGCACATTCAATCTCTAAGAAGTAGTAACTGATGCCTCGTAAGCCATACGTAATACAGGGTTTCGATGTACCAAGCCAGTAATTATCCGATATACAAACATAGTCTACAGTGTCAAAGAAACCCTCTGGTTTCAACTTTTTCATGAGTAAGTCATCTAAGCCCTCCGAACCAGATTCTTCCATACATTCGAAAACAAATTTCAAATTAACAGGCAGCTATAAACAATAGGGCATGGTTATATTAAAATACATATTTCAACAAGAGTTCAACATCTCATAAAAAAGGATGAAGGATAAAGAAGTGAGAAGGATGAAGGGTGAAGGAAGGTAGTAGAATGTTAAAGATTGGGTACAAAACAAAAATCATACCTCTTCACCAATACCTTTATAGGCATTGATAGCATGGAGCCAGCCCAGGACAGGTCCTTTGTCATCTGTAGAACCACGGCCATATAATTTATCATTACGCTCTACCAACTCAAATGGATCTGTTTCCCAGCCATCAGACTTCAATGCTGGCTGTACATCCAAGTGACCATATATACAGATTGTGTTCTTTGCAGAATCCTTGAAAGATTGTGAAATATTAGGGCATTAAGTATTATTTATCAGTATATTTTCAGAATTGAGATACAGCCTATGCTGTGTTCCTGGTTCTATAACCAAACATTTTGCTAATACTTAATTGTGGAATAAATTGGAGGAAATATTGTAGTTACAATCATAATTGCAGTGAGAAAAATGGGCCTGAGCAATGCAGTACATTACTGTTAAAGTGGCAAAATCCTTCAGTTTAAATACATGCTGTATCATCATTCATATAAAGCGTTATTGCAATAGCTGGTATATTATTGAAATAATTATTTACTTGAAATATCTGTCAACAAATATCTCTTAACTTTTAACATGTAAAAGCTAACAAGTGAAGCAGCCAAATTAAATTAACATAAATTGAACTCACATTGCCCAAAATTCCCACTAGAACCGGCGGTAATTTCACTTCTTTACCATCAATTGTTTGAAAACCGACATCTCTGAGCTGGGTGCTGGCGCCAACTTCTTTCAACTTGTCCTGCATCCATTCCACCATACGTACACAGTCATTACGGTATTTTACATCGCATGACACCGAAGGGATTGCAACCGCCTCTTTTAAAAGACTCTTGTATGAAGTTACATTCTGGTCAACATACTTAAATATCTGAGGTAAAGTCTTCTCTGTCATTTTAACCTGATTAGCAATTGAACACGTTCGATAGATTTGAAAATTTAAATTAATATTAATCTTGCCTAACAAGAGTGAAGATGTTCTAACTGATGTAGTATCAGTACAAGCGCTAATCGCCTTTCTAATAGACCCATACAAAGTCTTGTGCATCGTTTTCGTTCATATTCATACACGCAATCACGCAACTCAAGCATGAATTGCTTGTGTCAGTGTCAGTCAGTTGTCATTTGTCAAGTAGCCACTGTCAACTGTCATGTCATTTTGACAATTTATTGCGGATGTGATATGATTATCAACAGTGACATTAAATTATGATCTTCTTTTCTACGTCTGCATTTTCGATTTATTCATGATCTTTCACAAAGCCAAAGTTTAAACAAAAAAATATATATTATGAAATATATATGTACATTAGAATAATAGATTTTAGTATGATATGTAGTTAGTTGATGTTGTTTGTTTCAGAGTATTTATCCATCATAGTAATTTGTTAAGTTTGACACATAATCACCGGCCTTTCTCTTATCACCGAACAATCTCCTTCGTTTGACGGTTTATCTCTGCCACGTGACATTGGCAAAGTTGTGGACATATTCCTGCAACAGCCATAAATCAAGAAGAAGTATATATTTATCAATTCATTAAAAATAAAAAAAAATAAAAAATCTGACATTGGCGAAATCATCGGGACCGCCAGAATGAAGAATTGAATTGAATTGTATTGCGGATGTGTTCCGATATACACTGCGACTACTGTAAGGTATGGCAGAATTATCGTCAAAAACACGGCACCGCTTGCCGAAAAGAAACTGTAAGGTGTGACGTCAATTTAGTATACTGTGAAGCAGTTCCTTATAATCGTTCAGTTAGCTATACTGGTTACTATTTATAACGGAACGCAGTCCAGTATACTGATCTGTCATTACTTTCATTTCATACAGTATTGGTTTCACACTGCAATAAACACAATTTCTTTAATTTTTCTGTTTAGGTATCTTTGAATAACAATATCCAATAATAATATTCCATAGCGCAAGTGGATAAATTTCTGGATGCTGTTGATCACGTGATCAAACCACTGAGAACACCTCACAGTAAAAAAAACTAGACGTCGCGGGACGTCTAGCAGATGTGAAAACATCGAAATTATTTTGTAGAAATAGTGACAAGGAGTGCCTTGTCACTATTTCTACAAAATAATTTCGATAATTTCAAGACGAATCAAAAGAGAATAAACTCGACAGGGTTGCGTCGTTTCATTACAAAGTTACTGTGGCCACCTTCCAGCTCCATCGTCAGACTCTGGATACCATCTAGAGTCAAAGTACTCGTCAAGACAAATCATACGAGCCCAAACTCGATGGAGTTATTTCGTTTTATAACAGAGTTCCTATGGCCACCTTCTAGCTCCATCATCAGACCCTGAATACCATCTAAAGAAAAGTACTCGTCAAGAAGAATCAAATGATTCCAAACTCGATGGGGTTGCGTCGTTTCATTACAGAGTTACTGTGGTCACCTTCCAGCTCCATCACCAGACTCTGGTTACCATGTAGACACAAAGTACTCGGCAAGACTAGTCATACGAGCCCAAGCTCGATGGGGTTGCGCCGTTTCATCATAGAGTTCCTATGTCCACCTTCCAGCTCCATAATCAGATCAGCTCCATGTCATCATAATATTCCATTCTCACGCGATATACACATGCGTGTAAGATTTCAGCTCAATCGGAAACCGGGAAGTGTTTCAAATTTAACTTGCAAGATTTGAACGGGACAAGTAAAATAAAAGCGTCGCCACGTTAACAGCCGATTTTACCCTCTGCGCAACATTATGGAAAAACATCTGAGTATATGTCAGAGGGTTTTCTGCAGTTTTGTGGATTTGGAAAAAGCATTTGACACAGTTGTACGAAAGGTGCTTTGGGACATTTTGCTAGAGTATGGTATAAACGGTAGACTGCTGCAAGTGGTGCAGTCCAACTACATGGACTCTAGAGCTTGTGTGCGGCTGTATGATGGAATGTCGTCGTCCTGGTTTAATGACTGTAAATATCGGCGTCAAACAGAACAGATGTCAAAGTATCTGTTGGCAATAGTGTGATAGAACAAGTGGATGAATTTGAATATCTTGGATGTGGATTCATTCGGGATGGAAGGTACACCACTGATACAGAGAGGAGTAAATGCGGAAAATAGAGTGAACAGAGCATTGGGACAACTTCTCGGTAGCCACCACCTCAGCCAGAAGGTACGGGTTGCAATACACAATGCAGTGCTTGTCCCAACATTACTATATGGAAGCGAGAGTTGGGTATACAAAAAGGAGTATGAGAGAAAATGAATGCGGTCGAAATGCGATCTCTGCGAAGAAACTGTGGAGTGAGGCTGAGATGGTTCGGACATGTGGAAAGAATGCTGAACGAGTGACTGGTTAAGAAGATATACAATGCGAAAGTGGAAGGATGTAGGTACAGGGGGAGACCGAGACTCACCTACCTACACCAAATCGGTCATGTATTGAAGGAAGGTGGAGTCAGGAATCGCCGAAACCGACGAACGGGTATGAAGAGAATTATGAATGTTAAGGAAGCGAGAGATGTATGCAAGAATAGAGCCTCTTGGCACTCTGTTCTCTCTGCCTACCCCGCAAGGGAAATGACGTGATGATAAGTAAGTTAAAATAATAAAAAAATTAAAAAGAACAACCATGGTTCAAAAAACATTAGATGCATTGTCTTTATTATAATTATCGAATTATGCTCAAATCGCTTGACGACTATTTACCATGAATTTAATATCCGAAAAAAAGCAAATCGCATTTTATAAATAAATATAATGTTTTGGTTTCCACGTAATAGGGGGCGAGCCTATTGACGTCTACCGGGCACATTTCCAAACTCCAGGCTGCTACTGAGAATTTTCCTTTTTAGCAAAAAGCTCAATAACATTGCCCGACCCGGGGATCGAGTCCGAGGCCTCATGATTAGCAGTCGCATACACTACCGCTACACCACCGAGGCAGTTTATATATGTATAAATATTTTGGGGAGCCCGTTGGTGTAGTTGGTAGTGACCCTGCCTTCGACGTCGGGGGTCGTGTGTTCCATTCTCACCCACGGTCAATGTGACGAACACATAATAATATGTTGGCTGTGTAAGATATTCCCGAGGTGAGTTGACATCAGTTAGGCGGCCGGTCGTAAAAATATAGCCGAATCTTAGGACAACATATGAAATCACGTTTTGCCGACCCCACCTAGCATGGGATAAGGCCAGAAGAAACAACACATACATATTCTACCTACGATACGTTAGGTACGTAGGTAGAATATATATAAACATTTTTTTTATTAATTCTTTGTAGTTCACTTAAAGGATAGGGACCCACAGGAGAAGATTGCTTAGGGCATCAAGTTACCTTAATCCGGCACTGATATATGAAGAGAGTATATATAATGATACATATTAAATTTATTATTATATCGGCAGTAACTCACGTTTAGGATCGATTACGTTGACCCGGGTTTCGAGCATAATAATATCCGATGCTCATCATCGGGACAAGTGCGCAGCAGCGTCTGCGAGCTCGTCGTGCACACCGGGAGCTCTACCGATCACATACTCGTTCTCGTTTGTCTCTCACTATAGATGATACTAGAAGATGTAGTGAGAAAAATAGAGAAAGGAATGCTTATGTAGAGAGGATGGAAGATTAACGAAACAGATATACAAGGCGACTGAGAGTGTGTGGGCAAGTTGGTAGAGGTCGACCTAGCAGAACATATTGACCAGATCGGGGACGTTATTAAGGAAGACCAGGTTAAGAGTACTCGTAGCCAACGAGCATGCATGAAAGCGCTGATGAAAGTATAGATGAAGCGAAAAATTTGTGTCGGGATCGTAAGTGGAGAAAAGTGGTCTCTGCGTACCCCCTTTTTTTTCGTTTAGGCGGGAAAAAAAAGTTCCTAACCGCAACGAACAGGGTAGTGTGGGGCCTGCAGCCACTAAACCCGCCGTGTGCCGTCTCTGCGCCATTATTGGCGGGCCACTGGAACTATGTTACATTCCTTCGGTGGTCCGCCGGCGGCTTACCCTTTCGGGCACCCTCTACTGAGCGACGCATTCGCAGAGGAGCGTCGCACCTTCGTGGGAGGCCTTACGGGTGGCGGACGTTCCCCGGTCCATCCACCCGCAGCCTCAGCTAGGGCGGTATGATGCGCAAGTATCTGCACCTGCGCCGCCCCGGTCGCTGGCGGCGGTTTGGGACAGCGGAAGAATCCTCCTCCTTAGCCCTCTCCGCCGCTTCCTGCCGCGAGATAACCTCCTCGCAGAAAGCAGCGACCGCGGCCCAATTCCTGTCACTGCCAAGCATCGCTCTGATGACGCTCGGCAGCGAGAGGTCCCCCCCTATTTAAGCAACGAGTTCACGGCGCTGCTCGGCCCAAGCCTGGCACGACTCGAGCGTGTGCCACGCCGTGTCCTCGCCACAGCCGCAGTGGTGACAGCCCGGAGTCGCTTCCCTCCTTGCGACTATGTGCAGATATCTGCCGAAGCAACCGTGCCCCGACTGCACCTGCACCAGTCGGCAGGTAAGGACTCCGTGCCGTCGCCCCGCCCACTCCTCGAGCACCGGCTGGAACGCCCCTACGGTCCAAAGACCAGCCCTGGGCGCCTCCAACCGTGCCCTCCATCTGGCCATGGCAGCTCGGCGGGCGTTGCCCTGCCACCTGGCCACCTCCCTGGGTAGAGGGCGTCCGCCCCCCTCCCGCTTTTGCGACGCCCGCCGATACACCTCGGCGAGCACCTCCGCCTCCAAGTCCCATGGAGGGATTCCGGCCAACGCGCAGGCCGCCTCCGTCGACACCGTGCGGTATCCACGTATGACCCTGGACGCGACAACTCTCTGTGGCCTCCACATAAGAGCCCTGTTCAGTGTGTCCAGGGACTCCACCCACACGGGTGCGCCGCACAGCGCCATCGACCGGACCACCCCCGTGTAAAGCCGTCGGCACGCATAGTTGGGCCCGCCCATATTCGGCATGAGCCGTGCAAGGGCGGACGCCGCACCGACTAGCTTCGGGGACAGTTGACGGAAGTGCTCGCGAGAGCGCCACCGCCCGTCAAGCACCAGGGCCAGATACTTAATCTGGGCCTGCACCCCAATTCGGACCCTGTCCACAGTGATCGAGGCGCCAGCAGATGGCCGACGTCGGGGCCCATGGAAAAGCAGGGCCTCAGACTTGTCCAAGGCCACCCTCTCAAGGTCTCTGCGTAACCTTACGGAAAAAAGGTGTGTCATATATAGTTGTGTCGGCATCTATTGGATGCAGACGTGTGTTGATTAATATAATTATATTAATATTATAAAGCGCGGCGTAAGCCGACGCTCGCGATTTTTATCACCATGAGTGAGCAACTTGTGGCAAATGAACTACTGGCGTTCCTGCACCAGAAACTGGACGTGATGGATGAGGTATCCGCCGTCCAAATCTGTGCGACGAATTTCAGTGAAGAAGACATCGCGGCTTCCAAGCTGATGGTGTTCACGTTATTAAACAAACGTGACCAGATGGTATCTCGATGGCGTGATGGAACTAAGAAAAGTCTCCAAGATATAATCACGCTGCTCAAGGAAACCGACCCGGACGACGTGCCCACGTTTGTGGCCAAGGACCTTTCCAAACTTCCACCGGTGGACTTCGACCACGTAGATGTCAATGCTTGCTCAAGGACATTGTGTTTCTGAAGGCAAGCCTTGCCGACGTACATAAAAAGCTGGAGGCATCCCACAACACCGTTGAGTGTTTGCGTCAAGAACTCAAAGAGTTGCGCAACAATGCGACGGTAATTAGATCACCTCGTGCAAGCTATGTAAACACGCGTCGCGGAGCGAGCGTTGATTTGTCACGTGCAAGTCTGGAGTCAGCAGTTTTAACTTCACCGTTGGCGACTGTTGAGTCCGTAGAGTGCATTGCTTGAGCGCCCTCCCCTCTACCCTTTGCCCCTGCCCGCACCGCCGCGCATGTTACACGACCGTCGGAATCGCTGCCTGTAACTGCAGCCAAAGCAAAATCGTTACAACCACGATCAAAACAAGATTTTGCTAGTGTCACTGCGAGCACACTTGCTGCTTAAACTATTAAGCCTACGCCTGCAAAGGTGACGAACTGGGCCAATGATGATGGGTTTGTGACGGTACAAAGGAGGAAACGCCGTAAACGAACTAACAAGAACTGTTGCGGCAATGCACCAGTGGATCCTAGAGTCCCTATACGTGCCGCAAAACCGAACACCCCGGTATACATCTCCCGTCTACATTACACCACCCGGGTGGAGGACATCGTGGAGTACGTGCACCAAAAGTTGGAGTACAAGCCCAGAGTGCAGCTACTGGAGTCGCGCCGAAACGTAAACTTCAAAGCGTTTGTGGTGCGAATACCAACGTTATTTCTGCAGAAAGTCTTGGACGAAAACTTTTGGCCGCAAGACGCGGTGTTCAGGCGCTTTGGAGGACAGATACCACTGGAGTGCATTAGGCATTAGTGCAACGGAAGCACTGTACCTACTAACATAGTTTGTAAGCATTTTATATTACTATCAATTTTTAATATTATGTATGTTAGATTTTAAGGTATGTATTTATTAATGGACCTCTGTTGTCTGAAATAAAGATATTAATAATAAAAAAATATTAATAATATATGCATACGTACTCAGATCAAATAAAAAAGTTAAGATGGAACTGTGCGAACAACGAAGTGAGGCCGGTTTTATAAAGATGTAGTGCGTGGGCCGGTGTTCCAATCATAATTCAAATTACCCCAATATTATTAAAAATAATGTTACTAATTGTTAAATGTTAAAACACGATAGAACAAGTGTTCTATCAGCCATTCGGACGCGAAGTGTATGTAAAAAGTAGTGGCAGTAGTGAAAAGGATATTTTAAAAGGAAGAATAGGAGAAGAATATTTTAAAAATAAAATTACTGAGTATTTAATTTTGTGCATTATTATTTATTTAAAAACCTTTGTGCTGAAATAATTTCTTGTAAGTTTGCCTCTTACTTTCAATCGATTTGGAAATTGTTTCTAACTTAGCAATATGGTGGAACCTAATGCTTAGGTATTTCTCAGTAACGCACCGTATTAAATTAATTTTATGTTCGTGCCCAGCATATTCGTGTTTATCTCTAAATTAATAACAACCTGGTTGTTGCCCTGTTATTTCACACAAATTATGGTATGCTTTGCAAGACAGTCAAGTGCACCGCCCGTTCCCCTGTAATTATATGTATTAATATGCAGAAGTGGTGCAACAACACACACGGATTACACATTTATACCGTTACTTCTCTCTACACGTGTTTTGCCGCTCCACAGGGCATCCTCGGGGCAACTATTACGACAAGCGATTGTATTCCGTGCGATGGACTAAGAATACAAGTGTCACCACCCCATTCTTTCCCACGGGTGTCGTATGAGGCGACTAAGGGAAGTAAGCAATTATCATCCATTGCATGACTGGTGGTAGGGCTGGGTACCAATTGGGAGTAAGTACCCGTAATTGCTATCGGGCCCGCGCGAACGAGTAGGTAAAAAGCACATCAGTGTGTTTTGTTTGTAGCAGAAGATGCCGTTTATTCTTTCATTTCATATCTGTGACATGAAATGGTGAGCAGGGGCTTTGGTGAACAACGAGTCACATTGCCCAAAAAAAGGGTAAGCTATATAACAGTTTATAATGGCAACACTCGTATGTTTCAAGCAATAAACTCCAATTTTATTTTGATTTATTGAAAATATTGGTTTCCAAGTTTACTTAAGTGTGAAATGTGATTCCATCCTGTTTTTTACCTCTTGTAGTTCGGTTTTTACAACCTCTCACAACATAATTCGGCATTTTTACTTTGTAAATTATGATATTTTTGATGATGTTTTAATCAAAGCACCGCGATAGCTTGACTGACAATTCAAGGCGTAGTTTCGTTAATACGTGTGTTCGTGTAATTGTGTATGTACACGGCAAGGCGTAGTTTTAACCGGCCTCACTTCTTTGTTCGCAGAGTTCCATCTTAACTTTTTTATTCGATCTGAGCATACGTATAAGTACGTATGTAACTCCCTGATAATTCTCACTACCTACCTTGTAGCTGTTGGTTTCGGAAGGGGAGACATGTGGTACGGTTGATTGAGAATATCATTGACGTCACTCTGCTTCTGAATTGTCTATGTTATTTGTTGTAAAGACTTCTCTCGAGGCTCTCTCGAGGAGTTCAAGCCACAGAACATTTTTACTCTACGAGGTTCAAGCCCATGTGCTATATATTTTTCACAATGGTGCTTCTCCTGCTGACCACAAGATTTTGATGACAATGTACACACATCAAAAAAAGTTTGAGATCACTTTGAAAATACGAAAAATTTTTGTTGGCAGTAGGTACCTATGGTGAAACTTTTTTTATTTTATCTCTATTATTCTTCATTTAAAAATGTGATATTTGACCAAAAAACAATATCAAAAACCTTAGATTAAATTATTTATCTAGATGGAACCTCGGCGTTGTAAAGGCGTCAAAAAAAATTGGGGTGAACCTTTCCTTCAATGCTATTAGCACAGAACAATTTATACCAAAGGAAGAACGGCAACTCCATACATTAATAGTGGTTTCAAAGTAAGACTTACAGCGCCACTGGTGTGCCGCTGTGACAACTTATAAGTGGCGCGAAAATTTAAATGTGTAGTTAATAATAGTGGCGCGAAAATTCAAATGTATAGTAGTAGTATAGTTTGTACCCAGATAAAACAAATGCTCGTTCCAAAATAGATTACTAATTTATATTATTATGGCAAATGCAATAATAAATAAATTAGTAATCTATTTTGAAGCGAACACGTGTTACATTAGAATTAGGAATAGAATTAAATATAACCAGTTTATTAATATCAAATTTTATTTATGAAGACATAGTTTTAACTACTCGAACCTGTGATAAAAGTAACAAAAATATTGTAGACTATTCATTACCTTTCTGATTGTAATAGTGCTGGTCGGAGGATAAGTAGACATATCTGATAAATGGCGTGATACATTAATAAAATGTTACACAATATAGCAGGAAAATGGAGTACTACAAACAAGTACCACGAATCCACGATAGCTCAGTTGGCAGATCACTCAGCACGGAATATCGATGGTCGGCGTGTCCTTATTGTGGTACTCATTTTTTCTACTATCAATTTAATGCTTATTTTAATACTTAAAAGTAACAAAAATAATGTAGACCATTATTGGTTCATAAAATAAACTAAGGTACATCATAACTATAGGGAGATAGGTTACAAGTTCTACCTATTATCACAAACTGTATGGCTGGATATGGCTACATTGTGTTGCATTTTTTAATTGTTACTCTCAGCTTTAGTAAGACATATGTGAGGATAAGGGTCATTAAAATCACAAACTTTTTTTCACAATGATAAAACAATACGCAACAAAGGCCATTGCTAAACGGCTGCCATAAGCATAAAGAAATTTCTCACTAGCTTGTCAAATTCAAATATTCATCAATTGATTATTACGGTTTTATTATTCTCCTAAAACTTTTATGAACTAATCAAATAATTAAAAGTTGTTTTCGTGTTTTTTGTTTGAGAAGGAGAACAACACAGCGTTCATCCACGAAGATACATACATATTGTCACGCCTTTTTCCTGTAGGGATGGGCAGAGACCACTTCTCTCCACTTGCTACGATCCTGATACACATCTTTCGCTTCATCTACTTTCATGAGTGCTCGTTGGTTACGAGTACTGCTAACTTGGCCTTTCTTAAGAACGTCTCCGATTAGGTCAAAATATGTTCAGCTAGGTTGACCTCTACCAACTTGCCCACTCATAGTCGCCTTGTATATCTGTTTCGTTAATCTTCTTTTATCCATCGTCTCTACGTGTCCATGAAGATGTGAACAATAAACCTTTTAAAAGATACTTGCGTAATCTGAAATCATCCGTATATTTATAATTGTATTGAAATACGTTTATTTGCCGTGTGGAGCCGGCATTAGAATTGTCCCACCCCTCTCCACCCATCGGAGTCGCCAATTTTATTGAAGTGGTATGAAATGAAAGAATTAACGGCTATCTCCTGCTGCAACCAAAACACACCGATGTGCTTCATGGCTTGTCACTGAAATATATAATGGTCAACGTCGTTAAAAACATATTTAAGTCGGTTAAAAATTAAAAAGATAACAGCACAATGCAAAAAATCATGCGTGTTTTAAAATATTAATTTTCTTTTGTAGGTTTGCTTGTACAGCATTTTCCGCAAAAGAACGATTTTTTTACAATATGTATTAATGCATATATGAATTATTGCATTAAATATATTTGTCATATTATCCATTTTGTGATGAGGACATTTTTCGATAAAGTTAAAGTTAATAATTTTTTTGCAACAAATCTTTGATTGCTTTCTTAGTTCGACTTTTGTGTGCATTATTATCCATATAAGCATATACTAAGGTGGCACTTTTTCCTACGCACTTAATTAATTTTATATTTGCTTAGATAAGTATTCTACTGTCATGGTATTCTTTAAAAATCGTAAATAAATGGCATACATTATCTGTTAAGGAGGTTGAGACATGCAGGCATACTTTACAATTTGTGGTGTACATTTGCACAGGTAGAGTGGTGTAACACATATATATGCGTTCAGGTAGAACCTGACCATCAAATGTTACAACAACTGTTTGAGACGGCTTCCATGTTAGTTCACCATCTACTATCTGTTTAATGTTAATTCGTCTTACTTTGAGTATGTTACCACACCCATTAGGAACACTACAGGAGATAGGTCCGTGGGAATACCACGAATAACACCTATCCGAGATATGTTGTATGTAGGAATAAATGCCTTCAAATTGCTTTCGTTTAAGCTTTTGTGTTCTAAAAAAGTATTTGCATCTATATAGCTACTAAAAGACACTGAGATTCTATTTCGCCCTATTCTTTTCAAACTACAATTTACAACATTCTTAATGGAATGTTTATTTAAAAAATTTCCAAACGTAATTGGATGAAATGTGGCGCCGTCATTCGAAAGGTCAGTATTTTTTTGTACATGTATTATGAAAGGTGCTAGGTCTGACTTACTATAGAACGTTCTCGTAACTGGCACTGGCGGTGGTGGTACCTGGGTACCTGCAGCTGGAGTCACTGTGTTATTTAAACAAAGATTTTCATCATTGGCACTAGGAGTCACACGTTTTGGTGCTTTTTCAGAACACTCACAAGGAGGACTAGAGCCAGATGTATTCTTTCTTCGCTTATTACAATGTTTACACATTTTGTGTGAACGGATGCGTTTGTGGCCTTTATCTTTTATTACTGAAGAGTCTGTATCCATACCGGACTCTGGAGTTTATAGTTACATAACTTCCCGCTGGTGGAACTGTGCCACCAGGGTCTGGTGGCTCATTCATGGTAATACAATAAATATAAAAAGACTTACCTAAGAGTTTATATACACTACACTACAAAAACTACTATTGATAAATAATTATATACAAGTATAAAAATACCCCTCTGATCAATGAAATTACAATTATTAACATTAAAACAGAAAAACGCGACCGCCCTTTTCGAAGCTTCCCGCCTTTTTTGGCAATAATTTTAATCAATGACATATATTGTCAGGTCAACATTAAATAATGCAATAAAAAACAAATTGTCTATAAAAAGGTTGATTGCTATAATGAGATTACAATAGTACCCAGCCCCTTTTTTTTTGTTAAGGCGGGAAACATTGTTCCTAACCACACCCCGTCATTCGGGGCGACGAAAAGGGTAGTATGAACCTTCACCCACTAAAGAAACCCGCCGTGTGAAGTCTCTCCGCCTTTATTGGCGGGCCACCGGAACCGTATTACATTCCTCCAGTGCTTGGTACCCAGCCCTACCACCAGCGATGCAATGGGTGATAATTGCTTACTTTCCTTAGTCACCTCGTATGACATCCGTGGAAAATAATGGGGTGGTGACTCTTGCATTCTTAGTCCGACATCACACGGCTCAGATGTGTGGTGACCAAAAAATTATACCTATTAGTGGACACCTGCCCTCTTCTGGGCTTCGGAAGGCACGTTCAGCAGTGGCTCTCAATTGTCAAATAACATCCTGGTAGTCGTTACAGGTGGTCAGTCCTGAATAAAAAATCTGACTCCGGTCGTGTTCTAAGGTCACAAGCTTTCCCTTTAGTTTCCTCTAGGACCCAAGTCGTAGAGGTCAGATAAGCATTCACGATCCGCTAAAACCGAACAAATCGGAAGCCAACCTCAACAAATTGATATGATAAGGCTAGAGAAATTATGAGATAGGTAGGTAATGATGCCACTTAACAAGAAGTCACGTGTCCTAAATGTAAATTTGTTGCTTATTACAGAATCAGCTAGCCCGTTATTCTCTGTCCTAAATCTATGGTCAAAAGCATAGTACCTACTTACTCATATAGCACAAAATAATAAGCAGGTGCTACAGAATTTCCATTGTAGGCACATAAAAAAAAACAATCCCAAGTCAATCAAATTTTAGAGTTCAAAAAGTAAGTAGTTATTTTAAATTTATTTACGCAACAATACTAATGTTGTAATAAATTCGCTAGTGTGACGCCTAGTAAAATTATGAAATTTAAAATGGGTACAAAAATGTGACTAACTAGTGTTATAATAGGTAAACGTACACAAGAAAATCTGGAATATATATTTCAGGTTAAATTCTAACAAAAGCTGAAACAGAACGATTATTTGCGAATGGCGATACCGATGGAGCACGTTTACCTAACTAAAGAGAAATCCACTCCAAATGAAACTCGATATAAAATACTTAAGATAAACTCTAAACTTAACATCCTTCTAGATGAGCGTAGAACTCTAGGATATATTACAAATTTGCATGACCATTTTTCCAAAGAATATTGCAACTTCATACTATTTATTCATGATGGAAATAGTTCCCATCTATCTCGTAGTAGTTTAATAGAAGATTATAAAACAGAAGACCAAACAAAGCAGCAAGAAATGATCAGAGCAAACGGAAATAGACTGATCGTTTCACGTCCGTTTGACCGGTACGAAATAACAAAAAGAGATGTCATTGATTTTTCAGTGATTTGTGCTCAACAAAAAGAGATAAGAGACATCAACACAAAATTTAATATCACAGAAAAACAATGGCCAAATATAGATAGTTATAATTTTTCTGGAGACTTTTGCTATAATGTATCATCCGATCTGGACAGTAATTGCATTCCTTTAAAATTGCTTGATAAAAAGACCACCGCTGACAGTTTCCAAATAAACCGTCTACAGACGAACGGCAGTGAATTAATTGCCACAGGTCCTTGTCCTTGGGAAACTAGAACTGTATCCAAGGATGTTACTTTAAATACAGCAAGCCTATATGCCTACGCTAATGCGAATAGTTTTGTGATTTTAATAAATAATCTCAATATTGAAGATCTTATCAATAATCTAACGCCTAATAAATCAAAAGTAATCGTCTCGTACAAGCAACATAATAATATCGTGGTTTCCGGTGTGTTTTTAATCAATATACAAAAATACAAAGAAAACAGCAGCAATCAAATCGATTTTATGCCTCATGTTAAGCCATTTTACATCGACCCGCGAGTACGCATCCTATCCTCGAAACACAAGCCTTTACTAAGTGGTAAAATTAAAAGAAGTTCTTTTACTATTACAACACCACAAACTTACGGTGTAAAAATACCCACATTAGAGTATTCTGTTCATAATGTATGGGTAGCACTGTGTAAAATATTATGTGAAGCATGTATAAAGAATATACCAGTGGCACCGGCGTCCAAATTATGTATTACTTCACATTATGCTGGAATCTGGTATTTTCAGAACTGGACTCAATGTTATTTATTGAGTATGCTACTACGAACTTTACATAAAGTCAGCCACCTTTACGTTCAAAGAAAGTCGTACATTGTTCTAATCACACTGTGTAATTTTAAACAAATACAAATTAAGTTAAGTTTAAAATATAAATTAGTAACGGTCCTAGAAAAAGTCACTCCTATTACTTTTGCATCTAAAATTATTGTATGGAATGAAGACCACAGAAGCATTTTAAAAGAGAATATTTTCACTGCTATTTTTATTTCTCATACATGCAAAGAACGCGCTAAACATGAAGCACTACCAAGAATTACGTATGTGAAGCATTCACCCAGTGAATCATTGGCTAAAATTCTATTACAGGAGGATAAACAAAAGGGCAATATTTTGCCGCCGACTTTAGCATCCACGAACACAAAACCTGTAAAAATAGCGAGTAACCCAGAACACGACAAGAATGTTTTTTATGTTAAAGCTTCGTCTACTGACACGATAGACGTCCAGCCTAAAGTATCAGAATCTGTAACAGTCACTGACAAAATATTAACGGCCACTTCAATGAGCGATGATTCCATAATATTTCTCAATGCAACAAACACATGGTTAGCTGAATTTTGTCAAAAGTCCCAAGCAACTTTCAATAATATGTTGGAAGGCGGTCAAATAAATGAAGCAATATTTGATGCTACATCTTTAGATGTTTGTGAGAAGTATTGCAAGTCGTTCTTCTCTAATGTATTTAAATGGGATTTTCTTGAAAACGTGGGAAAATCCTTTGCGAGAGCGTTCTTTAGTTTATATTGAGTAAATTAAAAAGCAAATAGTTTTAGAGGTTTTATTAACGAAAATTGATATTTTTTAAGTTTAAATAAATACTACTTTTACACATCTTTCGCATTTTAATTTTCTAAGGAACTATGATTATATATCCAGCCGGATCAGCATAATATAATACTACTAACGACCCACTCTTCCTTTCCATGAAAGCTATTGTATGATACACACAAACATTTGATAAAATGCCTAAACAGTGAAAATTATTTCAAATTCCGGTACATGGTTTAGAAGCAAATGGAGAGACTGACTAATAATAGTACATTGTTACCCTAGGGATGAAAGCAACTTATTTAGTCCCGAGACGGGGTTTGGCGCCCGAGCGCAGCGAGGGCTTCAATAGTTTGAGGGACTAAATAAGTCTTTATCCCGAGGTAAACACTTGCTTTTCATTACGAATACGAGGAAACTAAAAATAAAAATCATGAATTAGCTAAAGAAAAAATGGCTTGAATTTAAAAAATTTAATTTGGCATCGCCGTTTTCCCGCCGATTTTGTTTTTTTTTATGTGTTCATTTTAATCCTTGGAAAATATATAAATCTTCGTTATTTTAAAGATCTTATCGACTTTATTAAAATAGTTATATAAAAAACAAATTCATTAATAAATAGGTACTTAACTTTATGTTATTTAAATTTTACATCGCGCTGTAATTGACTGGCTGTACAGAAAATAGAACTGTTTTTTTTTTATAATTACTCAGCTGTCAGTTGAAAGTAATTCTCCCTAGGGCTGGAAAGCATTACTTTCAACCCGCTCCTCAGGCAACTTCAGGCCTTGAAAGTAGTAGGGTATGAATAATGAAAATACTATTTTTATGTTATGCTGATCTGCTTTGCCGTTGAGTATCCGGGTCGTTAATACAGAAATGCTAATTTTAAGATTTTATACAAAAGTTATTTGATTGATGTTGGACTCGAAATTACTGTTGTCCGTGTGATACCGGACTAAGAATGCAAGTGCCACAACCCCATTCTTGGGGGCGACCAAAGAAAGTAAGCAATTATCATTCAGTACAGTACTGGTAGAGTTGGGTCGTGTGCACAATAAGCAATAAAAAAATCATCATGCTTCTAAGATCTTTGTAACTAGCTGAAGATCGCAAACAGAGGCGCTTGTTAAAAAAACTAAATATGAGTAATTATTAATGTAAGTAGTTCTTATATGCGCTCTAGAATAAAATAACCTTTTTATTGTAAAAAAAAAAAAAACAATACTGCGGGCTCAAAAGTAGTGAGCTCGATATTAATAGCAACTTAAACTTAACCATAGTCCAATTATTTGTAATAGAAATGTTATAAACACATACAATGAATTGCAAAAAGAATTTCTGTTTGTTACCAATCTGATAACATTTAATACTTACATTCTCTTAAAGAAGAAACAGTGACGTCTTTTGCGTTGACTTGACATAAATAAATAAAGGATATAAAAAAAATCAAGGACTGCCGACAGAAGTGAAAATTTAAAACTATAAACAAATTGTTTTTATTTTTGGATATCAATAACAGATAAAAAAATATATAACAGATAAAAAAATATATAACAGATATAGTGTTATCGCACGTCACGTAATCATGTCGATGACGACTTACATGAATTTACTCCCTATCCAAAACCTGCCTATAGAAGTTTTCACTTCAAAAAACAATCTTGTTCGAAGAAAGAAGTATAAAGATAGGTAAACACGGCTGAAACTTTCATCGACGGTGGGTTTCGCTAACAAGCCATGTATGCTGTGTATGCACGTAAATCGCTGCTAATATTCACGTCCACACACCAACTTCAGAGCGTTGTCGTCAATCAAAGTCGCTGCAGTGTGTACCTAGCTTTAGTAGCAATTCATAATTTAGTTTATAATACCAATAATCGAATGCCCCCTTTCACTTAGGTTTTAATCTAGATTAGTCTATAGTTACGATTATTGTAATCACAAGTATTCAAAGCAGTTTATACAAAACAGTCTTTGCTTATTGTTCTATTTTTATTAACAGTTGACGGTCCTCAGTATCCTGAAACAAACATTAATATTAAGATAAAATTAATGTAAGTATCTTCCGAGAAGTGATGCATACACTCAAAGGAGTACTTTAATAAAAGGTCAGTAGAGAAAGGCATCTGGTATAAAACCCTGCAATGTGAGCCTCCACGCGTACCCTGGGGCGTAGAATGTAACTCACTAAATCGTATCGACATCGCATCGTGACAATTGTCATTGGTTGAGAGATCACTGGGATTGGGTGAGCGATTATTGTGACATCACGCGTCTCTACCAATCACAAATAAGACGATACGATGTCGATACGATTTTGTAAATTATGTGAAAAAAAAGTGATGTGTGAATCATTATCATAACAATCATCACTTGTTGTGTCAAATTTCAATGAAATTTTTGAAGTACTCCTATAACTGACTGGTGTTCAGCATCTCTCTCTTTAGTCACCTACAAATATTTAATGATAACTACTCTCCACGACTCGTCGACGTTCATGTGGAACTTGGTTTATTTTTCTTACTGTAAACCCTAATTATTTTTCCAATATAAAAGATTCCCTATAACATCAGCTACTCGTATTTGCGAGTAAATATCTCGTCCAAATCGGTCCCCCCGTTTCGGAGATTATTCGGAACAAAAGACAGACAGAAAGACATTTTTTTTTATTTCTATTGACGTCTACCGGGCACATTTCCAAACTCCGGGCTGCTACTGAGAATTTTTCTTTTTAGGAAAAAGCTCAATAAATCATAATATATAATAGTTGTGTGTGCATTTACTAAAATGCTGTTATTTATACATTAAAATAAACATTTGAAATGTATTTATTTATATAGAATAAACTAAAATTAATGTATTATGTAACGATTCAATAAAATACTGTGTTAATTGTAATTGGTTTCAAAAAGGAGGAGATTTTACATTTATGGAATACCTTCTTTTTATAATTTCAAAAGGGCTTATTTCTTCAAGACTCTTTTGATAAATTTAACAGTCAAAATGAATAAAAATTAAGTCCCTTTGACGCTGAATAGATTGCTTTTCTATAGATAATTTTCTAGATTAAATAAGCTAACATGATATTATTAAAAATCATTGAGAATGTGGAGTTCCGGACCGGATTGCACTAAACAAAAAAAGTGTTTTTTTCTAAAATGAGATACTATAACAAAGAAAAAACATTTTTTTAACAATGTCTACTGGAAGCACTGCGTCCACCCCAAACAAATTATGATTAAGACAACATAATAACATTAGAATATTTGATCTATATTTTTCAGCATTTAACATGCTCAGCTACTTTTAAAGCACAAATTATTTGTGAATGAGGAAATAAAGAACTTTAGTGCCGCTGTAAAGACAAATGGGATGAGGAGATTGGGATAGCCGAAAGGTCGGTGCGGTAGCTCAGTGACTTAGTGCACTTCCCCGGATTGGAAGGGACGCGAGTTCGATTCCCCCTCGCACTAAAGTTCTCTTTTTCCTCATTCACAAATAATTTGTACTTTAACATTTGCATAATCTGTGTGTCCAGCCATGTTCCCTATGTGTATCTAACAAAAAGTATTTACCCTGAGGCCGCGTCGTCCGTGACAATGGAATGTGCGGGCGCGCTTGCAAACACGATGTGGGAGCGCTTCTTCAGCCAGTACGTGAGTACCGCCGCCAACACCGTGGCCGCTGCCCCGGCTCCACACGCTGTACGTGACCCCCCGCCCCCCGCGGTCACAAACACACGCGCCCACATCGCCTGCCACACAGACTCCGTCCATGTCGAATATTCGTTAGAAGATAGGTCATAATCTGAAATTCAAAGCTGATTATTAAATCTTTATCGCTTATTGTATATGTTGTAAATATATGAAAACTGCTATTTTATGATGATGAATAAAGTATATTACGTATATCTGTAGACACTTTTGGCAATAGATGACAAAATTGATATAATATGAGAAGTTCTTTCAATGTTGAATCGACTTGAAAAGTCCTGTTAATATCTACACCTACACTGACCTGGAATAATAAATGCAGGACTGACTGCAGCACTGATGTTCATTGTCGTCTGGATACACACTCCACTGTGATTCCATCCTCTCAGCCAGTAATAGACAAAGCCCTAAACATACAAAACTCCTTTATTTTTCATTTGATAGTAATCGAGTTAAATTCGTAAATCCCTCTTCAAAAAGGGATTTACGAATTTAACCCCGCACGAGATCTCTCTCTGGCCGTGTGGGCCCGGCTTTAGAATTGTCCCACCCCTCTTCACCCAGACTGAGGGAATAGCACGGGGGAGTGGGCAGCAGCACTCCCTCGAGTATTAACAACATCCACTGCGATCGCCAACCAAGCCAAGCGTGGCGATTACGGCACTATCCCCCCATATGAGCGCACAGGACCGCTCATTGTGGTGTTCTCTTGGGGAGGCTTATGTCCAGCAGTGGACGTCGAAAGGCTGATGGATGAATGGATGAGTTCTGTCTCATAAGAGAAGTCGTGTTGGGTAAGAGTTCCGTGGGCTAATAATGTTCTAGAGAAAAAAGGTCATAGTTTGCCACGTAAATTATGGTAATACTTAGTTATTCTATTCATCTGGGATCTCCAGGAGATGCAGGTTCAAGCAGCGTGATTGTTATTTTCGACTTCAGATTTTCACATTTTGTATTATTTTATATGTCAAATAATATTAAGAATTAATGTTATCGCAGTCCCTAGCAATTGTCACGATTGCTGAATTGGCAAAGCATCTCAGGGCGGTATTCTAGGAGATGGTGCAAATCCTGCTCGTGACTGTTATGTTCAATTTCACATTTTCACAATTTGTGTTAATTTATTTACGTATCATTAACCAACTTTAAGAGAAAGTCATGCCTTAATCAACTGTTTCACTACTTGGGTTATTTCTTGGAGTTAAGCGATAAAAAAGGCTTGGGCAGGCGTACATCACTCGCTCAACGTCCCGAGTTAAATGCTTTTATTTTTTTTTATATTATTTTTTTTGTTAAGGCGGGAAAAAATTTTCCTAACCGCACACCCCGTCATTTGGGGCAACGAACAAGGTAGTGTGGGGCCTTCACCCACTAAAGAAACCCGCCGTGTGCCGTCTCTCCGCCTACATTGGCGGGCCACTGGAACTATGTTACATTCCTTCGGTGGTGCCCGAGTTAAATGCCTACCGCTTCGCGTATCGCCCACGATGCAACCGACAGAAGGCTGTCGCTTCCCGACCTCAAATGGCCCGTAAATTATTTTTCTTTTTATTTTTGTTATATTTTCTTACTTTTCTAATGGGTTTCATCCTGTTCTAAATGTTTTTGGTTTCGAAAATTATCGACACTGGCCTATTAATCAACTTACCGGTTCCGCAAGTGCGTCACAGCTGGTTCGATTCACAGTAAGGTGAGTGCCAGTGAGCAACGCCAAAAGATGTCCCGCAAATATCGGCGCAGTACCAGCCCAAGCTGTTACTCCGACGTACAAAGGTGCGGGTTTCTCTGGTGGCTTCTCCTCGTGACCGCTACTCGACGCATAATCTGCTGCCATTATCAGACGACACGCCTGACTGCTCAAGAAGCAGTACAGCATTTCATCTACCTATGAAAAGATGATTAAAATTACAGGTCATGTATCCGTTAGTGATTTCAAGATAACAGCTTTTATCTTTATACATATGAATGTCTGAAATTTATACGACAAATCCAATTTTAAAATTTTTGCCATACTGTCTTTTTGATCCTGCTAATCTTCGAAACGTATGGACCGATTTTGATAGGGCTTTCAATGGCAGATAGCTATGTTATAAGGAGTAACTAATGCTACTTAAATTTTAGAAATAAATATAGTTTAAGGTAAAAAAGTAACTAAAGTAGAAAATGTGTTGCGCTTAGCAGCTAGTACTTACTAAATGAGCTGACGCGGAAATACTGCCGGTGTATGCCTTTCCCACAACTTTTTGGTACAATGTCCGCGCTAAAGCGGTTGCGAGTCGCGATATTTTCACTTGCGTGTCAGATTCTTTCATCGTTCCATTAGCCAGTAGATCTTCAGTAGATATAACTGTGTGATAGAAACAAAAAATGGGAAAATAATCATATTTGTGTTCATGTTGTATAATTTTTTAATGAGTCAATGGATATCCATTAACTCAATAAACAATATATGTATTAAATCTATTCGACAAAAATATTATGGAATTATTATTACGCCAAGGAAACTTAATCAAACACACAATAAAATGTCAGTACCTAGTAGTTAACCTTCCACAAATATTATTAAGAATCCAGAACAAGTAATAATATACATATATTATAATAAAATCCAGATAAAATATAGATACGGATCTCACACTTATTTGTCCTGTGAGGGTTTCGAATCGACCACAATTGGCATTAAAGTTCGTTACATAATTATTCGCCGCTTAATAGTCAAATACCACACCACTAGGCAGAATAATTATTTGATTGAAGAGTTATACTTGAGTGACGGCGAAGGTGCTCCATGTGCGGAAACGTCGCTCAGTAGAGGGTACCCGAAAGGGTAAGCCGCCGGTCTGTCAGTACAGGCGGAGAAACGGCACACGGCGGATTTATTTAGTGGGTAAGGGGCCCACAGTACCCTGTTCGTTGTAGTACATGCGGTTAGGCACATTTTATCCCGCCTTTACAAAAAGAAGGTCTATTTGAGTGATGGATATGATAGTTTCCGTATTTAAACGTCATTCACACAGACAATTATTCGGTGAATAAATCCAAACTATTTTGTGGAAACGCACGATTCATTAAACATTTATAACTGCATTATTAAGTCATAAATGCACATTTTATAACCTGAAAAATAATATGAGATATACTCACATGTACCATTACTGTCTACAGTAATGTTGCGATAGTTGAAATTAATTTTATCATATTCGTCTAGAGCAGACTGGTAGAACATATTCGTGAATGTTTCCTTGTAGTCTGTCAGCAATATCTCGAGCAATTCACCACTCCTTGTGACATTTGCAAGTATACGTCGGAACGAATGTAAAGATGAAGGCGGTATATTGGTCGTGAACTGTGGTTCTACAGGCATATTATTGCGTAACATTTCGTTCAAAAATTCCGATACCTGAAATGAGTTTTTCAATAAGTAATATTTAATACACGAGGACAAGCAACCCGAACATTGCATTAATATTTTCTCAGTAAGCCCATGACACATATGTAGGCAGAGATAAGCCCACTGGGCACTCTGGACAAAAGTGCCCTGTCATGCATTGATATATAAAAAAAGAGAAGAACCGCTGCCGCCGCTAACCGCTAAGATCATGGATGACAATGAGTTACAATATATTTACCACCAAACAAGCGTTCCGTCGCAATTTGCAGTAAAGAGCTCTTTTGCACGCCTCATAAGCGAAGCGTTGAGGTAGGTACTACTCTCGTTTCACGAAGAACAACTGATTTTTCAAACTTAAAATCTATTTATCATATATTGCACTTGTAAAATAATATATACACACACAAATCAAGAAAAAGCACTATTTTTAACACTCATGATATTTTTGATGCTATATTTGTTATTTAAACTAGTTAAAAAACTGTTTAAAAAAGTTCTGTATTGGACGTCCGTGTGTTGTAGGTAATGTATGTTAACACGATAACGACCCAAATACTTTACTAATCGAGTCTTCTTTTTCTTTTACGGTTCAGTATAAGTAGAGCCCTATCACTTTTCACGGTCTGATTCAATGTGGTTTAATTGTTATTAAATAAACAAAAAGATAGTGAATATTTACGCTCGACTCGACACCAAAACCACCGCTATACCTTATTTCGTGAGAACTACTTCTATAGACCAATATAGAAGTACTTCTTATAATTAGCGCTAGATGGCGTATAAGACATGAGAACCACATCAGTACTTTTTGAAATTAGCGCTATCTATGATTTATTGAAAACTACTTAGTAAGACCAATACATAATTAGTTACTAATCAAATAATAAATTTTATTGTAAAAAATGAAGATTATGAGGCGTGCACTTTTGGATTTTCTAAAGTATTTTCAAATATTTTAACATGATTATAATATTAGAGATTGTGTGTTAATAAAAGGGTAATAATTACCTCGGGTAAACCATCATTGTTGGGAACGAATGCATAGAGAGGCCAAGTGCTATTATCACTGTTAGCTACCGAACCTCCTATCTGTCCCAATTCCAAGTGTAAGCTAATGTTCCCTGGTGTCAGGGGTGCAGATGCCGGCCAAGCGCCCCTGCTGATATCATACGCGACTCTTTGAGAACCAATATAGTCAAAAGATTCTCCATTGAATAATGTCCATAGTATATTTTGATCTGGAAAAATATTTGAGTTTTAATTATAAAACTATCTACATGCCATGATACATCTACATTATAAGATTATTATTAACATGGTTTTAGGCCTGGGCGCTCAGTAAATTCAAAATTGTTAGGACTAGTGGAGTACATATCCAGTGCCTTCGATCGTGGATCACAAGTGGATGTTATTTACTTTGATTTTCTTAAAGCTTTCGACAAAATTGATAATGACATACTCTTGCACAAATTATCCCAAATCGGTTTTGCATCAAGCCTGTTAACTTTCATCGCTGACTATATGAGAGATCGTCGTCAGTATGTTAGGTATGGAACACATGTTTCCAAACCTTACCACACCAGATCCGGTGTGAGTCAAGGTTCAGTCCTCGGTCCTCTCCTATTTCAAATCATGACTAAGGAACTGCCTAATGTAACTTCTGTCGCTAAATGTTTATTGTACGCTGACGATCTTAAGCTTTTTCTTGAAATTAATTCTTATTCGGATTGTCTTTGCTTACAAAATGACATAAACAAAATAAATGAATGGAGTATTAGTAATAAAATGATTTTCAATATTAGTAAATGTAATGTTATGACATTCAATCGTAGAAGTAATCCTATATATTTTAATTATAACTTACATAATATATTAATTAATAGGGTGTGTGTGTTCAGGGATTTGGGTGTGGTATTCGATCGCACTCTGACCTTTCACGACCATATATCAGATCTCGCCAAAGAAACTTATCGTCGTCTTGGCTTTGTGTTAAGAAATATAAAACATTTTAAAGACCCACTAGTAGCACGGACTCTCTATAACACGCTTATTAGAAGCAAACTCGAGGCTAGTGCATGTGTTTGGTACCCACATCAGGTTACGTACACAAGATTATTAGAAAAGGTCCAAAAGGCTTTCTTAAGGGCACTTTACAAAAAAGTATTTTCTTATTATCCCTTCATGTACCCTACCAAATTCTTACTTGGCATGCTGGGTTATAATCAAAGAGTAAATAAAGTAATACTATAATTCACTCGAAGTGAGAAGAATGTATGACCAGCTCGTTACCTGCTGCAAAGTGCTCAGGATCAGTAGACTCAATACACCTACATAATTCATTGTGCACTTTGTCTGTTCCTAATGAGCCCGGTGTGAACAGACGGGGTCGATTTCCCGATTTGTTTTACATGGAACGCAGCCGTACTGTAGCACGTTCTATATCACCGCTAGTACGCGCTCGCCGCCGACGCGCGTTAATATTGGCATATTGTGAGAATTTAACTGACCAATGGGACCGTGGTAAAACTGACAACTCGAAAGTCGCATACTTGAACTTTATTGAATATTTTTTTATATATATTTTGACATATTATTATCTTAATGTGTATCATAATTATTGACATTTTTGATTAATTATTTTATATTGTGTGATTGTGAGATGAATGTAAATGGCGAATACATCGTTTTTAATCTCAATAAATAAATAAATTATTTTTAATGGTTGTGAAATTATTTCAGGATATTTTTGAGTGAAATTTTGAGATATTAAAAGTCTGCGAAAGCCTACATCTATAGAGTTATTGTCTTTAAAAAAAACTACCTACGTGAAATGCTTCGCACGGTTACGATTTATTAATGAAAATCTTAAAAATTTTTGAACAAGTAAACAATCAAGCAAATTAATTATTTCGTAAAAATATTGATTTTTAATATACATAAAAACCTTCCTTGAAAAAGTCACTAAACACGGTGATCATAGATAATATATATAACTTACTATATAACTGTGCATCTTTAACAGGTATTAATTGGGAGAGTGTCGTGGCGGCGGTCAATAGGGTCACCATGCCCACCACAGAAGACGCTGCGCCGGGTGAGACACCTGTAAAAATCACAATCAATAAATATATATTTCATTTAATATTAATCATGTTTTTAAACATCACCATCTCTTTTAATCGCAAATACTTGATCGTCCAAGGATCCTATACCTACGTGTGATTAGTGGACTAACTGCCTCTGTGGTGCAGCGGTAGTGTAAGCGACTGCTGATCATGAGGTCTCGGTTTCGATCCCCTGTTCGGGCAGTGTTATTAAGCTTTTTCGTAAAAAGAAAAATTCTCAGTAGCAGTCCGGAGTTTGGAAATGTGCCCGGTAGACGGCAATAAGCTCGCCCCCTATTAAGTGGGACTTAAACATAGCTGGTGAACCGTGGGTGTGTAATACCTCTGCCTACCCCTTCAAGGAATACAGGCGTGATGCTATGTTATGTTTATGATTAAGAGACATTCGCTAAGCACCAGGTACTATGAAAATCATAAGACGTAACACTCACGTTTCGGGATTGATTTCTTAAGTAATATAGCGCAGCTCTATTTACTGTCTACCAGGCAGTCTTTATCTCTGTACTGCCACTAAAAATCCCTGACAGAATAACCCCAAACCACTGCAATCTATTATTAAATAATACGAGGTGTATTATTAGAAGTTACTTTAGCAACCGTAACACCAATAACGTTATTAATGTTATAATGCATTAACGTACTTACCATCAAATAAAGACGCAGAATCAATTCTAGCAGTCACCAGAATCACTTTCTTCGTAGGGTTATCGTCCTGTTATAAAATATTATATTACAATTACAAAATGCAAATTGATTAAAGTAGTTTATTTATCAGAAACAAATTATTGTCTCACTGTTAAATAAAGGGGGGTTAGAATGTATCTTACTCAACGGTATCGACTTGGTATCGTGCCATTGTGAATAGTTGGGATATCACCATGATTGGACGAGGAATTATTGCGACATCACGCGTCAGTTTTTCTACCAATCACAAGTGAGACGATACAATGTCGACACAATTTAGTGAGTTACAATCTATGGGCCCAGTACACTCTCAGAATAACAAGGATTCAGTCCATCCACCACACTGGCAATCTTCATCCAGAACTTACAAGTCAATGTCAGTCTTCACGATTTCTTCCTTTCGCAAAACTAAACTTTTATGATTATTAAGCAAATAACAAACCTGTGTCCTTGGGAATAGAGAATAGTATATATTGTGATTGCCTAAAGGATCACATACTTTGGTAGGAGTTAATAGCGCTGATGAGGCAGATCTGTAATAAAATTATAACAAAATCATGTCATTCAGAATGTATTTTTCAATGTTAATTGGCCTATCATACCACGATTTTGGGATAAAGGAAATAGTCTAACATAATCAAATTCTCAAACGGTCCAGTACTTTCCTATATTGAGTGGGTTCACCGATTGCATTACAGGTGAAGTCACAGGGATCCGTTGAATACTGGGTGGAACAGGGGTATTATGGCATATGGATCCACCAATGACTACAGATACATATACAATGAAACAGAGTGACCGATACAATAAAAAAGCCATGTAAGAGTTACCCTTGATCAAAGGTCAATACTCAATGACCTGGATTGTGTATGAACGTGTAAAGGGATATTAACATATCAATACTTATTGTCATATATGCTAAGTGAGGGTAAATCAAAAAACGCCAGTCTAGATGGTGATCTGAACTTCCGTACAGTGAGCTACATATTTTTACGTAAAATTGTGAGTATATAACAGTGGCGACGAGATAAAAAACTTATTAAGTAGTGAAATAAAGTGAATAAAGTGTTATTAAAATAATAAAATCAGTATGGGTATAAAATTTAATGAGTTTGATATAGTCAATGGATGTTGGCAAAATTACATAGAACGGTTTTGCTTTTGCCTTCAAGCAAATGAAATTGAAGAAGATTGCAAGAAAAAAGCGAATTTATTTGCGGTTTGTGGTCCCGATTTGTACGATTTGATAATTTCTTTAATTTCACCAAAAAACGTAAGTGAGGTTAGTTTCACATTGTTAGTTGAAAAATTAAACAGCCATTTCCATCCAAAACCTAATGAAATTATAGAATCTTATAAGTTTCACACTAGAAATGAAATAGATAAAAAAATAAGAAATTACATAGCGCATTAAAAACCGTACATTAAGAGATAGGTTGGTATGTGGTATATTAGATAAGGAGATACAAAAAAAATTACTACAGCAGAATAAATTAACGTTCGAACAGGCATGTGAGATTGCATTATCATATGAAATTGCAAATATTGATGCTAATGTCATTATTCAACCATCTCCGAGCATAAATAACTCTCCATTTGACTCAGTAGAACCGATGGAAATTAACAAGGTAATTAATTATAGAGATGAGAATAAACACAATTGTACTCGTAACAAGTTTCATAAAGGGGAATGCAGATTCCGATGGAGTAAATGCCACCATTGCGGAAAAACCGGTCATATTGAAGCAGCTTGTTTGAGTAAGACTAGATCAATGAAGAAGAAGGACTCAAGTTGTAATGGGTTGTATGAAATAGGAATTAATAGCGTAAGACAAGATAAAATTGGTCCTTTCATTATAAAAGTAATTTTGAATAGTAAAGAAGTATTGATGGAAGTGGATTCAGGTTTGCCCATACACAATAATTAATGAAGACATGGCCAGACTCATATGGAAAGGAAAATTACTTAAATTAAAAGAAACGCAAATAGGGTTAAGATCTTATACAGAGGGTAGATTAGTATTGCTAGGAGAGACAACCATAAAAGTTGAATATAGAGATATAAAAAAGGTTTTGAAAATACTAGTAGCTAAAGGAAATGGATCAAGTTTAATTGGGAGAAATTGGTTTCATGATTTGGGCATTATTATTCAAGGAATAAATAATATACAAATAAGTACTAATGATAAAAGAAAGAAAGAAAGAAAGAAAAACGTTTATTACGACAAAACAGCACAGAAAAAAAGAAACAAAATAAGGTTTTTATAAACTAAATAAATTATAAAATAGTTTCGTCACAAAACGCCACCAACTCAGCATGATGCAGATTAAATAAACCTGCGCTGATCTTCCGCTGGTGCGTAGGTTTACGATGGCGTCACAGATGACAATAATTAACAATTATATGGTAAATACACAATAACAATAATTACAACTAAACTAAAATGCAGACGGTTAATGGATAAATATAAACAAGTGTTTGAACCTGGATTAGGTAGATATACAGGCCCAATAGTAAGTATAGTACCAAAAGAAGGCTCAGTACCAAAATTTATAAAAAGTAGATCCATACCATTTGCCATAAGAGACAGAGTATTTAAAGAAATTGATAGGCTAGTGAGAGAAGATGTGCTTGAAGCAATAGCACATTCTGAATGGGCTACTCCGGTAGTCCCAATACTGAAACCAAATGGCAGGGTAAGATTATGTGGAGATTATCGTTCAACAGTGAATGCAGCAACAGATACATATCCACTGTCAACCCTGAATGAAGCTTTTAGTGAACTTCAAGGTGGGGTGATATTCTCTAAAATTGATCCAGAACAGGCGTACACACAAGTCTCCGTTGATGATAATACAGCTAGGCTACTTACATTGAACACCCCGAGAGGACTCTATAAAATGAAACGCTTGGCATTTGGGGTTAAAGCTTGTCCAGGAATATTTCAACGACTAATGACTGGGTTGCTCCCTGGAGTAGGTGGAATAGCCATTCTACTCGATGATATTGTTATATGTGGAAAGAACATAATAGCAGGCTAGAAATGGTTTTACAGAGATTAACAGAGGCAGGCCTCAGAGTAAACAAAGATAAGTGTAAATTTGCAGTGCCAAGGGTGACATTCCTAGGATATGTCATAGATGAGTCAGGGTTACATCCTTCTAAAGAGAAAATTAATTGTATTGAAAATACACCAGCACCAAAAAATATAAAAGAGCTACAAGCATTTTTAGGACTCCTCAATTTTTATGACAGGTTTTTACCACACAAGGCAACCATTGCTGAACCCTTATACAGATTATTGGAACAAGATATCAAGTGGAAATGGAACAGAGAACATCAAACAGCATTTAAGACACTGAAATCAATGTTGTCAAGTGAGGATACATTGGTCCATTATGATACAAATAATAAACTAGTAATGTCATGTGATGCATCACAGTTTGGACTTGGAGCTGTACTAGAACATGAAATGGATGATAAAACAGTGAGACCAATCATGTTTGCATCTCGGACGATGAATAGACATGAAAGGAACTACGCCCAGATCGACAAAAAAGCAGCAGCAATAATTTTTGGGCTTAAAAAAGTCCATCAATATATAAGTGGTCGTAAAGTAATCATCAAGACGGACCACAGGCCACTATTAGGCATTTTTGGACCTAATAAACCTATTCCCAACATCATCTCACCAAGAATGCTTAGATGGGCATTATTACTTAATACCTATGATTATGACATTGAATATGTAGAAGGTAAAAAATTAGGCAATGCAGATGCTTTAAGCCGTTGGCCATCGGAAGAAGTAACTACTGAAGAAGAATACTATGGAGTGTTGCTGATAGAAGATACACCACTAGAATTACAATTTACAGCTATAGATGTTAAAAAATTTACAAAAAGAGACAAGGTTCTAAGTAAAATACTATATTGGATAAGAAACGGATGGCCCAAAAAGGTAGAGGAAGTCTATAAGAGATATTGGCAGCGAAGAGAAGAGTTATCAGTGTATGATAGTTGCATTTTGTGGGGTAATAGAGTTGTGGTGCCAAAAAAATTAGACCAGCTAATTGGAAGAGTTACATAGGAACCATGATACTATACCAGTAATCTGCAAGACATTAGCAAGGAGCTACTTCTGGTGGCCTTCTATGGACAATCAAATAGAAAAGATAATAAGAAATTGTAAAACATGTTCTGAAAATAGAAATATGCCAACGTCAGTTACCCATCCATGGTTAAAACCAGAAAAGCCATGGTCACGGTTGCATGTGGATTATGAAGGTCCTTTTCAAGGACAAGCAGAACGGACCGTACAAACCGTGAAAAATAAACTCAAAAAGTTGACTACAGGAATATGGCACACAAGACTGTCAAATTTGTTGTATGGATTACGAACCACAAAATAGCACCAATGAAAAGACCCCTGCAGAGCTTCTAAATGGACGTGGGTTTAGAACGAAATTCGATTACTTAAACCCTCTTGTCTTATAAAACAAGTAAAGAAAATAAGGAATATATAAAAACGCGTACTTTTAGCGTTGGACAAGCAGTATATATTCGAAATTATTGTAAGGGACCTAAATGGTTGCCAGGTGTTGTAGAAAAACGAGTAGGAGTCTCTAGATACTTGGTGCGATGGAATGGGAAATTATTGTTGAAGACCTAGTATTAACTAGAAACAAACTAGAACCAAACGTGTATTATCAATCTCACCACCATCGTCCACATACAAGAAAATACGATCAGAAAGCATAGTCAGCTCTGAACTTAGTATAGAAGATGAGGAGTCTGAAATAGAGAGAGATCAGGAAGAAATATAGCTAGATCTTAATTCCATTGACTCAAATAAACAAAGACTATTAAATGTAGTGTGATATAATATTAACCAAAAGACAATTAGTAAGTGATCATTGATAAGAGAACATTGTGTAAAGTGATGTATAATTGAGTGAATTTAAAGTGTGTGGACATAGCTTAGGGGAAAGGTATGTCATATATGCTAAGTGAGGGTAAATCAAAAAACGCCAGTCTAGATGGTGATCTGAACTTCCATACAGTGAGCTACATATTTTTATGTAAAATTGTGAATATATAACACTTATATAATTTTTTGATTAGTCTCATTTATTCTCTGTAATTTATCTATCTAAATTATAAAATTGTTAATAACTAATTAAACCTAGTTTCTATACATAGTACTTGAAAGTTCGGAAATGTTTGTACACGTCCATACCTTTTCGTATTCACACGAGACAAATTCATGCGAAAATGCGTATAGAGTAAAATCGATCCAAGGTATTGGTGAATAATTACATACTGACCTTCTCATACATACTTCACTGTTGACTGCAGCAAACATAAAAGAATGAAGTTGAAGAGAGCATAACGGTCTATCTTTTTGGTTATTTTTGTCCACATTAAACCTGAAATAAAAATAGGTAGCGTTATTTTGATATATTTTTAAAAAGCATGCACAAATAGTAAATATAGTATATTGCTAATATTACATACTTTTCATAGCATTGTTCAATCTTGTCAATTTCGCTAAATCTTGACTTGGACAAGTAAAATATTGGAAAAGGAATATCTCGTCGTAATAATCCAGTCCCTTGAATATTCCATACATTATCACCATTTGTTGAGGATGAGCAATTGCTTCCTTCCGATGCAGAATATTCATTGGGGCATTTAGATTCTTGACTAAAAGATGTTGCACTAAAAAAAGACATTTCTTTAAAAATTATAGCAATTTTATTTATCTTATGGCAATTAAAAATACCTTAAAAAAGACTTCTAAGTCATTAAAATTGTTCTAACATAGGTACATGTCACAATGCTATGTTAGTTTTCTTTACCGTAATAGGCTTATTAAAAACACTTAAAATTGTTCAAGTTTAATAAAAACTAACACAAGCGCTTGAGGCAAGTGCAATCGCCAATCAATTGGCAACCTCAACAGATGAGTTCTGTGTCTGCCTAAATTTAACTCTTCAGTCGACTGTTATAACACCAGGTGATTAGTTTATCTTGGTAGGTCACCACCATATACTATATATTATATTGCGTATAAGTAAAAACTACCCTATGCTTGTAATATGGATAAAATGTACAATAGATATGGGCTTTATAGTAATAATAGATAAGGTTTGTAACAAAAAATAATATAGATATTTACCTGCTTGTTGCATTATCATATAGCACTACACCAGCAATGTGAATAGGCTCATTCATAAATAATTCAATAACATCATGAAATATAGTAATGCTTACAACAGCCATGTATGGCCCAGCTGTTGAATTTTGAACTAACCATAGAGCATCAGAAACATCTCTAACCATTTGAACTATACCAATGGCTCCATTATTTGCAGCTGTTGGAATAAAGAAATAGGTTTAAGGTCACAAAAATAGAAATAAAAGACAGATTATCCATGTAGTGATAGACAAAGAATACAAATGTCACCATCCCAATCTTCCCATGGCTGTTGAACAACTAAGGAAAATGAGCAATTATCACCCATTGCATGACTGGCAGTAGGGCTGGGTACCAACTTGCTATCAGATCCAGAGCGGGTTGTTACACTGGTGGTAGGGTTTGTTACAGAATGAAAACTCTCATTTGTTGCAAGACCGGAATGGGTAGGTTTGGGCTATACCCCTGGTATTGCTCACCACTTACCATCATCATATTACCATATCATAAAGAAAAATACATTGATTATCAGCCGTGTGGGGCCAGCTTTAGAATTGTCCAACCCCTCTCGCCTCCCATTCTTATTTATGAACAAAATAATTCATTATAATTAAAAAAACTGAAGTAACCTTCAAACATCATGACATGTCTCCTAACCATATACATAGTACTGGCTTATGGCTGGTTCCATCCATCCGCCTTTTAAAAAGTCCACTGCTGGACATAGACCTCCCCAAGAATGGGAGATAGTGCCGTAATCGCCACGCTTGGCAGGCGGGTTGGCTATCGCAGTGGATGTGTTGTTAATACTAGAAGGAGTGCTGCTGCCCACTCACCCGGTAGCTTTTACGACTCCCATAGGAAGAGACGGGGTGGAGCTATTCTTGGTGCCGTCCCCACACAGCTGTGGTATATTATACATACCTGAATATTATAAATATGGCACTTACATGAACATCCCATTTGATGAGTCCCATTAAGACGTCTGAAGCATGCAGCACCTCCTTCAATGGATGAATATATTTGTTCATGTAACCTCTCTGAGCTTACACCTAAAACATTAAGTGTAGAAGATAAACTAGAAACCCAACCAACTCACACACAGCCCAAGTAGACTAACAATTCTAAAAGCTAATAAGTAGGTAATAAAATTTGCAACATTTGGTACATCAATCAACACCAGAAAGAATATTTACTTGTATATAATCTCCAAAACAAAAACAAATTATTTGTGGGCTAAAAAATATGTAGGCAAATATTCAATTCTACGAAGGCAACATGGATTTAAAATTATAAGTTGTCAGTCTCATGTAAATAGTAATATTTTAGAAATGAGAGAGCATAAATACTTACGATTATTGAATAAACTTAAACTCAGCAGCAAGATCTGACACTTATAAGATGCCATTATTTTCTCATGACTAAAAGACGAATTAAGAGTAATAAAAAATAATTTTAAAGCCGACTGATGTTACCGATGTTACCTATATGATTATTGTTGTCACAGACTAGTAGTCTGTCTGTAGTCTGAGCTCTTGAGCTGACTCTTGAGTAATATTGTTCTGTGAGTCTGAGATTACTATTTTTTACTTATTATTGTCCTTGTTGTTAATCATATAGGTACACAGAATAGTTAGAGATACTACGTACGTGTACAGGTTATAGGTAACGTCCTCAGACTAACAACTACTAGACGGAGCCACGGCGTGGCCGCACTTGAAACAGCAATATTTTTTTTAAATGTTGCCAGGTTGACAAATATTTAACCATATTTGGGCAAATTAAACGATAGTTAGAATGAGGTCTGTAACTAGGTCGTAAATAAGAAACTCTTCGTAACAAATATTTTATTGAAAATCGCAACGTTTATCAAAATGATTATTTAAAAGTAAATCGGCCACCCCTTCTACTCATCCAACCATCAGTCTTTAAACGTCCACTGTTGGACATTGGCCTCCCCAATGAGAATACCAGAACTAGCGGGCTTGTGCTGACTGCATCCAACGGCTCCCTGCCGCTTTGACCATATATTTGGTTCATCTGGTGGGATGTTACGCTGCGCTGTCCGATATGTGGTCACCACTCTAGAACCTTTTTCCCCAATGGTTGTCAGTTCGTCGAGCGATATGGCCTGCCCATTGCCACTTCAGCATGCAAACTTGGCGGGCTATGTCGGATATTCACGTTCTACCTCCGTATCCGTAATAAGAATTCGATCACGTAGAGAAACACCAAGACTTTGAGCCTTGATGAAAGATAAGTATTGCTTCTCCATATATTGCCGTTCTGTTCGATATCTCATCTGGTAAATAATAATAAGTTATATTTAATAAAATAACAGTACACAAGAATACAATTAAATTATCTTTTCTTTATTTTCTAGGTCAAATAAGTAAAGAATTATCATCCATCCAGCGCTGATTTAATTAACTGAATAAGAACTTTTTTTTATTGCATTTAGTGGCAGACGAGCCACGGGCCATCTGATGGTAAATGTCAACCGTCGCTCATGCACTCAACTATACTGAGAGTATTGTCAAGCCGCTGCTCACTATTTCATTTCACCGATATATAATGAAAGAATAAACGGCTATCTCCTGCTACGACCAAAACACAACGATGTGCTTCATGGCCGGTCCCACCCACGGGAGAGAGAGTACTATAAGTGGTGAAGTTAGCTATAGGACGAATACCACGACCTTATAAATTTGTGTTGCCGCCTAACATTTGGGGTGTGAATATATCTTATTTAATTATGTATCACGCCTGGGTTTTATTTTGAAACCCTTAAATCCCAGACAGGTGTCACAAGAGAGAGAAAATTAGTTTCTCTGAATTCTAGATTATGACTACAGCGGTAATCATAATCTAGAATTGAGATTTACTTACAAAGTTGAAGTACAAAGACTTTAAAAGCTATACTTACATGAACATATTCACTGGCAATGATTTTGCTCCCAACGTTACTATTTTCTTATTATGTATAATGAAACATCAACAAAATATCATGAAGCATATTTTGGGTATTTCGTGGGTTGCCTCGTTTTCCCGTAGCATAGACCCATTTCGATCTCGCATCTGGAATAGAGGAAAACCTAAAATGGTAATTTTTAATCATCATCTCATAAATTACATATAAATTTATTAGTAAAGTGAAAACTGGGCAAATTAAATTCGCAATAAGGCAACACCGAAACAATTCAAAGTAATAGAAATTTAGCTAGAAAACGTGTTTTGCGAGTGTATCTTAGTAGCAATTATTAATTTCGAGTATAAAAAGTCCATTTTATATCACTTTATAGCATTCAATCATTAAATTATTTCATTTTCGACTACATATGAATGAAATGTTATACCTGTATTTTTTCGCTCGCTGTAGCTTTCGTAGCATAGTACACTATTTTACAAGCACTATTATCACGTAGTCTCTTCCTCAAAACACTCATTAACACAAATTAACATTAAATTTTAATTAAAACCCGAATTGTTATACAAAATGTTCGATTATGTCAGTTGGATCGTGACAGACAAAGCATTTTGACATCGTGGCAATACAGTAAAATCCGTACAAAATCTGTACGTGCTATAAATCTAAAACTGCATACGAAATAAAACAATTATTCTTTAAAACGTTGCATTCTACGGTCTTTCTTTGTATATCCACTCATGATTACATAAATAAAGTGGTTTCTCAACACAAATAATCCACAAAAACACTTAACGTCACAACTTCAAAATGGAAACCAAAGAAAAATGCGTCTAACCAGAAACATGGAAACAATCAATGCGTATTGCGCACAAAGTAAACTTATAGTTTCATACTATAAGTTTACTTGTGTGCTCAGACAAAAAATAATATAGACTCGCTACTATTTTGACACTAAGGATCAAGAAAAGGATGCACATATAAGTTTTAGCAAGAGTGAGAGAGACACTTTTATAAGTATCTTTTCCTTTTCGCGTATGCGTTATTTGTATTTGGACCCAATCAACTGGGTCCCAATAATAAAGTGGCCAACCGTCCCCATCATCG
Source organism: Leucoma salicis (assembly GCA_948253155.1). Classification (NCBI taxonomy): domain Eukaryota; kingdom Metazoa; phylum Arthropoda; class Insecta; order Lepidoptera; family Erebidae; genus Leucoma; species Leucoma salicis. The sequence continues at coordinate 16,500,818 of OX411805.1, forward strand.
GTATGTAAGCTTGTTTTTGTATTGACGTAAAAAAAACCTTCATTAATCACGTTACATACGCTAATGTTACATGTTCTAATACATTTTAAGCAAAATATAAGCATAACTGCAATTTCGTTTGTACTGTCGTTCTTGTATCTGGCTAAAACAGGCAGTACATTTTTATTAAACAAAGTTATAATCATAGTTATCTTTTAAAATTATTCCGGTTATCATGTGTCAAACTATTGCTATCTCGACACTGCATACGCTGATAGCTTATCTATAATATTCTGTCTAAGGTATCAAGGAAACAAATACTTACTATGAGCTATTGCGCAATTGAGCAAAGAATTAAATGAATTAAATTGGTCACTATCATTCATCCATTATTACAAACACAATAAGCGTAATATATTTACAATTAAATTCAATTCTTCTTTGTGGCGGTCCCGTTGATTTCGCCCGTAATATAGTTATCTCTTTCATTTATTACTGTCACTGTCGTAATTAACGTCAATCATGATGTAATATGCCATCGTTGTCAGTCGGTCATAGAAGAAAGATCATACGGTAATTCCTCGTCATAGACAATCACGTACGATCTTTATTTTTTTAACAAAATTCTTTATAGGGATGTCAAGAGCGAAAAAAATATCGATGAATTGGTTTTGGGCTATATATATATCTGTGGTTTTAGGGAGTTTTGGGTGTTGTATTTGAAATCGTGTACGTTTTATGTATTATTGGAAATCCGTACATTTATCCGTACGCAATTTTTGTTCGTACGTTTAACTCCAAATTCCTTACCTGTACGGACAAATCCGTACATATGGCAACAGTGCAGTGACTAAAATTAGAGTGTCCGTATGAATGAGTAGGGACTAGGGATGTAAAATAATAATTGTTATGAAAAAAATCAGTAAACATTGAATTTTTTACAGCTAAATCGATTTTATTAAGCAATTTAATTATTGCAAATAATCGATTTTATCAAGCGATTTCTTTATTACGAAAAATCGATTTATTGTCAATTATATTTTTGCATTTGATTTTTAATCCGCAACTGCCCCGACGTTAGTCCAGAGACCGCAGCGCGAATAACTATTGGGCCCATCAATATAACATTTTAACGCCATCTGTGCGTATACGGTATCAACCATTCTGTGCTTCGTGCAATAAGTGAATAATTTTGTTGAAAAACACAATACATGTCCCTATAGTTATTCAATTTTGCAGATTATAGTAACAGCTACAAACAACATTATTTCTTTTTCAAATTATGTAAGCGGCATAGTATTGTCCATCAATCCATCCATCCATCCTTTCAACAGCATTTCAACATCCACTACTGGACATAAGCCTCCCCAAGAGAACGCCACAACATGTGTTTCGCTCATATGGGGGATAGTACCATAATTGCCACGCTTGGCAGGCGGGTTGGCGATCGCAGTGGATGTTGTTAATACTCGAAGGAGTGCTGCTGCCCACTCCCCCGGTATTCCCTCAGTCGGCTCTTACGACTCCCATGGGTGGAGAGGGGTGGGACAATTCTAAAGCCGGCCCCACATGGCATAGTATTGTAGTGCTAGCTCATTCATAAGTAATTTTTCGAGTCGATGAGGAATGACTCCTTGTTATAATTATAGTAACTATTGCACAGCGTGCTATGCAATGGGCTATGCTTGTAATCTGTTTACGAGGCATTCGTATTAAGTAGATCCGTAGAAACGCGAATGATTAGCAAACTAAAGCGGCTACTAGTTGGATAGATGGACTGACGTGACGAACTAGTGCCACTCAATCTAACGCTCGAAAATCATCATCTCGTAAATTACATGTGCATAGTTTAGTAAAGTGATAACTGGGCAATAAGGCAACACCGAAACAATTCTCAGTAATAGAAATTTTGCTAGAAAACGTGTTTTGCGAGGGTATCTTAGTAGCAGTTTTTTCTTCAAATCTTCCTTTTTTTTTACCAATCGGCCCAAATGCCGTATCAAGGCAATTGCCATGCCAAAGGCAACGCTGCTATTAAGTAAGGTGGAGGATGTTCAATCTTCGAACATATTATTTGGTAATAATGACCCTGCTAATATACAAAACTTAAACATACTATCGATGTATAAATAGTACATAGAAGCATATTAAGTACGAGAAAATTAAAATTGATCAAATTACAGTTTACAAAATATGTATAATGAGAGTTTTCAATGGCCATCTCGAATCGAATTTTTCCTGCCTTAACAAAAAAAGGCCCATCATCCTCATGTCATGCCTCTGTGCTAAACCATGGATAAGTAAAAATAAATGCTAGATAATCATTATGGGTACTTACCTAAAATTCCTAATAAGTAAATATTTGCAGAGTAATTATAAAGAGATTGATATTTTGATATTTTTATATATTTTATGAAGCATTTGATATGCTTAGCCCATTGATCTATAAATTAAGGATACACAATTATGTTTACAAATCGTGGCAAATAATAATTTATACATTAATGGCTTAGCCATATAAATTAACGAGATGAGAAGTCTGAGAAGCATAGCCGGAGTGATTCTGATAGATAGACAAAGTGAGAAATAATATAATACGAGAATGTTGTGGTGTGAAAGAAGATGTAGGTAGTGACAAATATAGAGAAAAGAATTCTTAAGTGATTAGGCGAACGTATTTTGACCAGATCTGAGACGTTCTTAAGGAAGGCCAGGTTAAGGGTAGGTACACGTAACCAACGAGCATGCATGAAAGCGCCGATGAAAGTAGATGACGTGAAAGATGTGTGTCAGGATCGTAGCAAGTGGAGAGAAGTAGTCTCTGCCTATCCCTACGGGAAAAAGACGTGACAATATGTATGTATGTATATATGAATTAACACAAAGTGTTAAAATGTGAAATCGAAAATAACAGTCACGAGCAGGGGTACTCCAGGAGATGCAGGATCAAATCCTGCTCGTGTTAGTTATTTTTTCACACTTTGTATTAATATGAGATTGATAGGTCCCATTTCAAGCATATTAACCTACATGAGCCATGAAGACGGTGCTACCAATATAAGAAATAATACTAATCTACCTACACTCAATACTTTATTTCTTGTTAAAATATATTATAGTTAAGTTGAATCTTACTAACTTGGTACTATAATATTACTATATCTAGACACATGGTAGCGTCTCAAACCAAGTTCAAGCTAAAGAATTGGCAAGCAGTACCGTGTGTAATATTACACGAACCATTTGGAGCCACTTTTGACTCTCTCATTTTGGGTATTGTAATCTTTGTCTCACTTAACTCTTTTTTTAGATTATATTCTACTCTTTGCTCTTAACTCAAAAGCAAAGAGTAGAATAATCTAAAAAGAGAAAAAAAGACTCAATAGCTATTTGACATAAACATCAAAGAGTATGTAATACCTACGAAACATGTCAAACTTTACTTGCGAGATCTCAGACTAAATACGTCCTAGACAGAGCGAAGAAAATTCTTTGACATGTATGAGCGAGAACGTAAGATAAAATTTACTGGTGCAAAACACAGACAAAGTCATAGATTTATGTCTTTGTCAGCGTGGCCAGTTATTGGTATAAGTTACGGTGTCAAAATGCTTTGTCTGTCATGATTCAACTGACATAATAGAAAATTTGTATAAAAATTCGTGTTTTACATATTATTCAGTGTCATTACGGGTTATTCAGTGTATTGAGACAAAGACTACGTGATAATAATGCTTGTAAAATAGTGTACTAGGCTACAAAAGTTACAATGAGCGAAAAAATACCGGTATATCATTTCATTCGTAAGTAGTCGAAATAGAAATAATTTAATGATTGAATGCTATAAAGTGATATAAAATGGGCTTTTTTACTCGAAATTAATAATTTCTACTAAGATACACTCGCAAAACACGTTTTCTAGCTAAATTTCTCTTACTGAGAATTGTTTCGGCGTTGCCTTATCTCAATAGCACTGCCTGACCCGGGGATCGAACCCGAGACCTCATGATCAGCAGACGCTTACACTCCACTGCACCACAGAGGCAGTTGTAACTTCGTCTTTGTAAGTAAATCTCAATTCTAGATTATGAATACCGCTGTAGTCATAATCTATAATTCAGAGAAACTGATTTGCTCTAAGTTCTTATTCAATTAGTTAAATCAGCGCTGGAAGGAAGATAATTCTTTTCTTATTTGACCCAGAAAATAAAGAAAAGATAATTTAATTATATTCTTGTGTACTATTATTTTATTAAATATAACTTATTATTATTTACCAGATGAGATATCGAACAGAACGGCAATCTATGGAGCAGCAATACTTACCTTGCATCAAGGCTCATAGTCTTGGTATTTCCCTACGTGATCAAATTCTTATTACGGAGATCCGTAGAACTTGAATATCCGACAGCCTTCTGGGTTTGCATGCTGAAGTGGCAATGGGTAGGCCATATCGCTCGACGAACTGACAACCGCTGGGCAAAAAGGTTTTCTAGTTGCGACCATGTATCGGACAGTGCAGCGTAATATGGCCTCCCACCAGATGGACCAAATATATGGCCAAAGCTGCAGGGAGCCGTTGGATGCAGTCAGCACAAGCCCGCTAGTTCTGGTGCTCTCTTGGGGGGGCCAATGTCCAGCAGTGGACGTTTAAAGACTGATGGATGGATGGATGGATACTTCCAATGTGACTTCCAACAAGGTTGCGTTAAACGTTGGATGGAGGGGGTATGATAAAACACCTAAACTCTTAACACTTAGATAAAGGATAGTAATAGATATGACATGCTAATGACAATACAAGGAATGAACGAGATACACAATACAAAGTTTCTCTAAGTGCGGTAGAGATAGGTATAATGCCTTCTGTCCTTGTCATCGTTTATGCTCTTTGTTTGTCTAACACTTGTCATAAGTTCCAAGTAGTGAGAAAAGCGAATTTTGTGTTAATGCTGAAAATTGTGCTATTGATTCAAATTTTGAGCTAACTTAAATATTTTGTGTAATACACTTAATTTTAGTGGAAAAACTTCATAAACAATGGTATCGTGTTGTGTTTTCGGCTGTGAAAGCCGCAGCGAACTAAAATATGAAAACATAACCTTTCACACGTAAGTACAATAAAATATTGTTTTATCGAAATAATAAAGTAATACAATATTAAAAACAGTTAACTATATTAAATGGTGTGCAAAATTCACGCTAAATATTGATGAAATCATATATTTGAATGCAAAATTTTAATAGTATTAACTCACTAATGAAGTTTGTAGTCAAAGTCAAGATGACGGCTATTTCTTACGTAAATTTAATTTAGCCCGGTTATCTAGTATTTAAGGGATACCGGTTAAGATGAATTATATTACCCATCTATGTGGGGAAAATAATTAAATTCTAAATACAAAAATATACGAAATGGTGTCTTAAATTCCTTGCAAAGTAGTTATAATACATTGAATAAATCATATATGTAATTGATTGCTAAATTTTTACAGTATTAACTGACTAATGAAGTTGGCCGTCTAAAGTCAAGGTAAGCGGCTTCTCCAATTTAGGCAAGTTATCCAGGATTTTATGCATAGCGCTTAAGTATAAATTAGATTAACCATTTTTTTTATTACATTTAGTGGCAGACGTGCCAAGGCCCATCTGAAGGTAAATGGTAACCGTTGCTCATGGACTCAACTATACCGAGAGTATTATCAAGCCGCTGCTCACCATTTTATTTCACAAATATGAAATGAAAGCATAAACGGCTACAGCCAAAACGCAACGATGTGCTTCATGGCCGGTCACACGGAAGATAGTGGTACTAACCCACTAGGTACCCAGCCCTACCAGCAGTGTGAAGACTTAGTTTTGTATTGTACCAAACGACTAAGTGAAGTAAGCAGTTGTCACCCATTGCATTAATGGTGGTAGTGCTGGGTAAGAAGTGGGAGTGCTTGCTACAGCGCCCGAGAGGGTTTGTACCACTATCTCACGTGTCGACCATGTAGCACATGGGTGTGTTTTGGTCGTAGCAGGAGATAACCGTTCATTTTTCATTTCATATCTGAAATGAAATGGTGAGCAGCGGCATGCCATTACTCCCGGTATAGGTAGTGGAGTGACTATTTGTGAGCCTGTAAACCTAAGAGACTTTCTTGATGGCTCGTGAAGCCTTCCAGCCAGCACTAGGCAAGTTTTTAACAAACAAATAAGTAAACTCACTTTCGCATTTATAATATTAGTAATGATCAACTATATCATAAAATTATGTTTTTAATTCAATTATGTTATATGTATTTTAGAACTACATTGAAGAAGATATTGATGGCCAGCACGTAGAAGATGATGGGCAACCTGTGGCCAGAGAAGTTTTACTATCATGCTCACTTGTTTAAACAGTACCTGGAAATTTCCTGAGGGGTCAAACAAACACTATCCCTAGCAAAGATGTAAATAAATATGGTCAGGGAATAAGGACTTGAAGTTTTGAAACACCTCAGTAAATTGTGCTATGGCAAAATTATTAGAATCAAAAATAGACGGATAATAAAGGATAATAGATTCTGGATTGTATTTTTATTAGAATAATAAATATAATTAAAAAATATCAAGTTAAAGATTCTTTATTGGCCATGTATTTTGATGCATGGTTTGCACTCTTCCGTGAAGCACCTTGTGATAGACGACATTTTTCGTTTTATTATCAGGCGCAAGAAAAAATAACGCAGGTGGTCTTCCGACCACAAATTTTCAAGGATTGGCCTTGTGATTTGTTAATGGTCATGGCAAATGCAAGACGGATCGGAAATTGAAGTCGTTTAAACTCAAATGGCATAACGGTTGGGATCATCGGGATCCTCGGAATGCGAACTTCCTCACCTTCGAATTTTCTTTTGAGTATCGTGGCGTAAATCACACTGTTCATAAATTTACTTACCACCAAAGAAGCATGATAGATATCACGACGGACGGAGCCAACCTTTAGTCGTAAATTGTGCAGTGGTAAGCCAGGCCATTCAAGGAGTTTAATTCAATTGGATAGTTGGTGGCTTCATCTTTATTTGTTACACAGTCAATAGATTTGAATGAATGCAGTGTACCAATGATTTTATTCTAAATGATGTAGTTTAAGTCATCTACATCTTTATATTTAGCCACCAAAATTGCTCGCTCACTCAACCATTCATTATTTTTGTGGTTAGTAATGATGTTTGGGAATACTTTGTTGATGAGTTCGTCTTTCGATGAGACAAAGTTAAAGAAATTCTGAGGAAATAATATCAATCGGCTCGACGCGTCGACAGTTACTCGACCATTACCGATAGTCAGCTATTGCTCAGAGAAATCTTTAGCAGATGTATCGTTCAGCAATGCAACTCTCATATTTGTTGTCAGCTGAGCTGTCTTTTCACATAGTGCCATAGATTCGATGATTTAAAGCAAGCGTTTATTTCGTCGGCAGCAGTTGATCTTGGAATTACTGCCAGTGTTTGACGAAAATCGCCAGACAGTTAATGCATTGCGCCTCCAAAACATCTTGAGTCATTACGTAGATCTTTCAATGTTCGATTAAGTGCTTCCAATGCACGTTTATGCGCCATTGTGCATTCCTCCCAGATGATGATTTTTAATGCTGATAAAACTTTGCCCATTGCGGAGTGTTTTGCAATATTATATGTTGGTTCTTCAATAGTTTGAAGATTTAACGGTAATTTTAATGCTGAATGAGCCGTACGGCATCCTTCTAACAATGTGGCTGCTATTCCAGAAGAAACAACTGCAACCGCAATGTTGGATCTCGCACGAACAGTGGCTAAAACTACTGACATGAGAGATGTCTTACCCGTTCCACCAGGGGCATCCAGAAAATATAAACCACCAATTCCATCATCAATTTCCTTCATTAATGTATCTTAAACTTCCTTTTGTTGGGGATTCAACAGGAGTACATTCGTTTGAATTACTAAATCTAATTCCTGATGATCATATTCACGTGCCCGTTCCAATTCTCGATTAAATGCGTCATTAATTTCACTATATGGCGCTGGCATTCCTAACCTGACTAATAAACTACCTCACATGAGGTAACACATGTCTTCGATCAAGAGCAAAGCCTGATTATATATTTCCTCATTCATCTCAAGATCGGGATTTCTTGAACTGACACGAATTTTAATGTGTCTTCTGAAATATTATCCTTGTATTTATGCCACAGGTTAGGTGGGTTTGATGGAAAGCATGTCGAAATGATGATAAAAAATAATGTGCGTATCTGGCTTGGCGATGCAGAGATAATTGCTTCAACGATTGTCATATCCCAGTGGGTATCGTTTTCTAGTAAATTGAGTTTTTCACATGCAGCACGATATGTTGGGAATATTGTACCATTAACAGTCCGTAGTGACTCAAATGACGTTGGCCCACGCACATGTTAGTTGCGTTTTGCTATACCATGTTTTATGTCACGTTAGATGGGAACGGGATAAAAAAGAAAAAAGTATCGTATGTCCTTCTCCTGGTTCTAAGCTACCTCCGTACCAATTTTTAGCCAAATCGATTCAGCCGTTCTTGAGTTATAAATAGTGTAACTAACACGATCTTCTTTAATATATATAGAAGTACTAATTTAAGGTTTGTTATCAATCTTATCCTTCAAGATAATTGTACTTTTATGTCACATTAATTAATTGTATAAAGTATTAAATTATGAAGTGTTATGCTCTAAGTTAGTACCGGTCCTCAAAGCCATCCAGAGGCTATTCAATTCCGTTGTTCTCAGGAGCGACGTTCCAGAGTCGTGGACCAGGAGCGTGGTGGTGCTTTTCTTCAAGAAAGGTGACAGAACCCTCTTGAAGAATTATAGACCCATCTCGCTCTTGAGCCACGTCTATAAGTTGTACTCGAGGGTCATTACAAATCGACTCACGCGCAGGCTTGATGACTTCCAGCCTCCCGAACAAGCCAGTTTCCGTAAAGGCTATAGTACCATAGACTATATCCACACGCCACGCCAGATTATACAGAAAACCGAGGAATACAACCCAGTTAGGTAGGCACAACTTCGCGAAAGAAGTCAATCGACGAATCCAACTCGGCTGGGCAGCGTTCGGGAAGGTAATGAAGATCTTCTCGTCCAATATTCCGCAGTGTCTGAAAACGAAGGTCTACGACCAGTGTGTGTTACCAGTGATGACATATGGAACAGAGACGTGGTCTCTGAATGTTGGCCTCGTATCAAGGCTCAAAGTCGCTCAGCGGGCCATGGAACAGGCTATGCTTGCTATTTAACTACGTGATCGTATCCGTAATACGGAGATCCGTAGGAGAACGAGAGTGACTGAAATAGCCCGCCGGGTTGCCATGCTGAAGGGGCAATGGGCAAGCCACATCGCTCGACGAACCGACAACCATTGGGGAAGAAAGGTTCTCGAGTGGCGACCACGTGTTGGACGCCGCAGCGTAGGACGGCCCCCCATCAGATGGACCGACGATCTGGTCAACGCTGCAGGAAGCCGTTGTTCTCTTGGGGAGGCCTATGTCCAGCAGTTGACGTTGAAAGGCTGATGGATGATGGATGATGATGATGATGCTCTAAGTTTTATAGACAGTCATAGACATTTCTAACACTGTAGATTAACACATCATTATTATCTTTGTTTTCCACAAAACCTTTTAACTTACAATACTTTAACTTTAGTTCCAGATATTTTTTTTTACATAATTCATCAGACTTATCACCATCTATATGAAAAGTTTATCCATGTTCTAAATAATATAAAAATAAATAGTGTACTGCTACTTAAGCGTTCTAAATTTAACATTTTTATTATTATGCAGATGAGATCGATTTGTGCATATTTTCACAAGCCCCAATATGCATGCATAATTTTATGCATTGGGTCATTTTTTTGAGGGTCATTTTGATTGATTTTCTCTCTCGTAAAAAACTGGCAATAATGTTTTATGTAAAACCTAAAACTTTCTGGTCACAGAACATTTTTACTCTATTCTGGTTACACGTATATACTCTCAGACTAAATACGTCCTAGACAGAGTGAAGAAAATTCTTTGACAGGTATGAGCGAGAACGTAAGATAAAATTTACTGGTGCAAAAAACAGACAAAGTCATAGATTTTTGTCTTTGTTGCCGTGGCCAGTTTTTGGTATTGTCACGATGTCAAAATACTTTGTCTGTCACGATTCAACTGACATAATACAACATTTGTATAAAAATTCGTGTTTTACATATTATTCAGTGGCATTACGTGTTATTCAGTGTTGGGAGACAAAGACTACGTGATAATAGTGCTTGTAAAATAGTGTACTAGGCTACAAAAGCTACAGCGAGCGAAAAAATACCGGTATAACATTTCATTCGTAAGTAGTCGAAAATGAAATAATTTAATGATTGAATGCTATAAAGTGATATAAAATGGGCGTTTTTACTCGAAATTCATAATTGTTACTAAGATACACTCGCAAAAAAACGTTTTCTAGCAAAATTTCTATTACTGAGAATTATTTCAGTGTTGCCTTATTGCGAATTTAATTTGCCCAGTTTTCACTTTACTAAAATTTATATGCAATTTATGAGATGATGATAAATATTTACTATTTTAGGTTTCCCTCCAATCCAGATGCGAGATCGAAATGGGTGTATGCTACGGGAAAACGAGGCAACCCACGAAATACCCAAAATATGTTCTACGACATTTTGTTGATGTTTCATTATACATTATAAGAAAATAGTAATGTTGGGAGCAAAATCATTGCCAGTGAATATGTTCATGTAAGTATAGCTTTTAAAGTTTTTGTAACTTCAAAAAACATAGATCACGCCTGTATTCCCCGAAGGGGTAGGCAGAGGTGTTACACACCCACGACTCGCCAGCTATGTATAAGTCCCACGTAATAGGGGGTGAGCCTATTGACGTCTACCGGGCACATTTACAAACTCCGGGCTGCTACTGAGAATTTTTAATTTGTTTTGAAAAATCTCAATAACACTGCCTAACCCGGGGATCAAACCCGATACCTAATGATCAGCAGTCGCTTACACTACCACTGTACCACAGAGGCAGTTGTAACTTCATCTTTGTAAGTAAATCTCAATTCTAGATTATGAATACCACTGTAGTCATAATCTAGAATTCACAGAAACTGATTTGCTCTAAGTTCTTATTCAATTAGTTAAATCAGCGCTGGAAGGAAGATAATTATTTTCTTATTTATCCCAGAAAAGAAAGAAAAGATAATTTAATTATATTCTTGTGTACTATTATTTTATTAAATATAACTTATTATCATTTACTAGATGAGATATTGAACAGAACGGCAATTTATGGAGCAGCAATACTTACCTTGCATCAAGGCTCAAAGTCTTGGTATTTCCCTACGTGATCGAATTCTTATTACGGAGATCCTTAGAACTTGAATATCCGACAGCCTGCTGGGTTTGCATGCTGAAGTGGCAATGGGCAGGCCATATCGCTCGACAAACTTACAACCGCTGGGGAAAAAGGTTTTCGAGTTGCAACCACGTATCGGACAACGCAGCGTAATATGGCCTCCCACCAAATGGACCAAATATATGGTCAAAGCTGCAGGGAGCCGTTGGATGCAGTCAGTACAAGCCCGCTAGTTCTGGTGCTCTCTTGGGGAGGCCAATGTCCAGCAGTGGACGTTCAAAGTCTGATGGTTGGATGAATAGAAGGGGTGGCTTTTAAATAATTATTTTGATAAACGTTGTGATTTTCAATTAAATATTTGTTACGAAGAGTTTTTTATTTACGATCAAGTTACAGACCTCATTCTAACTATCGTTTATTTTGCCCAATTATGGTTAAATATTTGTCAACCTGGCAGCATTTAAAAAATAAATTGCTGTTTCAAGTGCGGTCACGCCATGGCTCCGTCTAGTTCTTATTCTTAGTCTGAGTATATACTCATAGACTAAGTATACTACTGTGTCTCAGACTAAATACATCTATTCTGTAGTACTGTGTGTATTATTTGGTCCGTGGTATTTCTCTGCCTAAACACAAAAAATAAAGACACATCAGCTTCAAGTTTTAGACTAGTGACATCTGTTGAGCGGCGCTTGATTTATTCCGAACCATTATTACTACTTTTAACTATGATTATTCATTTCTTTTTAGCTTCATACTAAATATTATTAATTTGTGTTGCTATCTATAATTTAGTTTGTAAGATACCTGCTGTCTCATGTGAATTATTTTATTTTATTAGTTTGTAATTTATTTATTATTATCGCCATCTATCGAGCGATGCTCAAAATAAAAACACGTTGAAATATTTGAAAAACCAATTGTACGAGCTGAAAAGCCCCTGCCTGCTTAAATAAACCTTTGCCACACAAAAAAAAATGAGGACGCCATTTGTGAAACGACAGCTGTGTCCTGTATCGTAGGATAAAAATTTTACAATCGTTGATCGTCGTTCGATTTAGCTGGCCAAGTCTTATTTTCTCCATCGTTGAGAAAATAATTTCGTTATGTCCGAACAAGCAGAGGTAAAGGTATGCATATTCTCGTTATATATCCTTTTACAAATTTCCATTGTTCAACCTTGTCCGTTGGTCGATATTTTTCATTGGGAATTTTGAACGCTTAGCCATCTACAAAAGATTATGCTTTACAGTTAATTTCTAACCTGAGCTAATGAGTAGTTTATTAATAGATTACAAACATCATATGAGATGGATTTAATTTAGACAATTCTAAAGATGACACCACCATTTTAGTTTCGCAATTTTTTTACAAATATGTATTATTTTCCATATTAATTTAACTATGACTATGATTAACTGCATATTTCAAACTTTGTTAGGAACTTATTCATACGCACCTGCAAATATATATGTGAAAATAAACAAAGCACACGTGTAATTTTTTGAAATGCATAGCTTTTTCAAAATCATTTAGCAACCTCTAAGCCAGTAATAACAAGATAGCTGGTTGCTACATTTTATTACGTTTAACAAAATCATAATATGTTAAAGCCGATTTATTTGCGTGGAGGTAGGTAGCTAATTATTCTTGGACTAATATATTGTTTTCTATTTTAAAAAGATACTAATATATGTCACACAAACTGTTTATAAGGCTATCTAATCAAATGTTTTTACAGCCCGATGCATTACCCGATTTAGATGACCTGCTTCAATGCCCTGTTTGTTATGAAATACCTTCTGGACAAATATTTCAATGCAATGAAGGCCACCATGTCTGCGGACGCTGCAAAATGCGTCTTGATGTATGTCCAGTGTGCAGAGCTCTATTTTTTGGAACTCGAAACTATGCTATGGAAGAATTAATTGCAAATGTTAGAAGATTGCGAGCTTTTGTAAGTGTTTTGAACTTATTTGTTGCAGATCAGTGATTTAAAGTTACAAATCTTATTCTGAAATGATAAATGCACAACCAGATTTTTTACATTGAAGATGTGTAATATGAGCAATGTATATAAATTAATGCCATACTAAACTAGCAATACCTCAATAATTATAACACTTATGGACAAAAAATTATTGTATCACTAATAACAAAATTAAATATGACTGTGCTTCCTAATTCCAGAAACTTGGAGGAAAGGTGACTACAGATTCTACTTCAGAAAAGAATAGTTTACCACCAAAAGAGAATAGTACTGTTGTGGTACCTGAACCTGAAAACTCTGAAGATGATGGAAGCGATGGCCAGTCCAGTGTAAGTGTATAATTATTAGGAAATTTAAAAAATGTCAACTATACTCTCATGATTAGCTGGGCATGATTACTGAATTTACTTTATACCTTCATATAATTTTTTTCTCGATGAGTCAAAATTTACAATGCTGCTGGCAATAATCCCATGTCACTGGGGATTTATTACGAACAGACATAGAGTACATGAAGTCTTTGTCCAAGTTCATAATTGATCTGATTACAATGCTTTACATGTACAATTAGTATTACTATACATAGATTTGTCAAGAGGCTTGAAATATTAATGTAAAAATACTTATTTAGTATTGCGCTTGTCATTTCAGCAATCTACAGCAAGGGCCCCTCAAGCTTGCAAAGGCCTGTTTCGTTGTCTGTCTTGCAAAAACGGTAATGGGGTGAGGTTACCTGCAGCTCGTTTGCTCAATCATCTGCGTTATTTTCACTCTCCAGAGCTAATTGAGGTATGTTTTTAATAAATTCCTATGGTACAGAAGATGTTGATATTGATTCTAGGGTATGCACCTCCTGACTTCACCAAAGTAATGTAGAGAAGCATCCAATAAATTTGGAATTTTTCTTCCAATCCTTGAGTATGAAAAAAAACCAAAAAACATACCATCACGCCTGTATTCCCTGAAGGGGTAGGCAGAGGTGTATTACACACCCACGATTCGCCAGCTATGTTTAAGTCCCACGTAATAGGGGGCGAGCCTATTGACGTCTACCGGGCATTTCCAAACTCCGGGCTGTTACTGAGAATTTTTCTTTTTAGTAAAAAGCTTAATAACATTGCCCAACCCGGGGATCGAACCCGAGACCTCATGACCTCCCCTTAGAGTATGCCAAACTGTGAATCCAGTAACCCATAGGGATAGCACTGTTTTATATTACACAAGTAAAAATATTTGATAATACCAATTCCACATATTAATAAGCTATTCTCATGATTGCTACTTAAATTTCTTTCTGAGGTAGGTTTGCTCACAATATTTTCCTACTCCAATAAAAAAGTAATACAAACAAATGTTAAAATCAATTCATATTTTCTCAGGGCAAGTCTGAGAATGGGGAATACATACAAGCCTGGCAGATTTCTACTGCACCTGGGAGACTTGTTACTGCAGTTAGAGTTGCAGATATGGGAATATTTTTTTTAATAATTGAAATAAATAGTAAGTATGCAGTATCACAGTAGTATGCATTATAACCTGAACTCTTACAAGTGGACATCAAATTTATACATATATTTACAGATGATGCTCTATGTGCCTGGTTGTCCATGGCAGCATCACCTTGGGTGGCACATGAGTTTTCTTACACCATAACCATTTCTGGAAATGATCGTGAAGCAATATTTTCTGATTGTGTAAGTAATGTTCTAATATTATTCCATCCATCCATCCATCCATTAGCCTTTAAACAACCACTGCTGGACATAGGCCTTCCCAAGAGAACGCCACAAAGAGCGGTCCTGCCCCGATCGCATCCAATGGCTCTTCTTGGCTTTGCCCAGATCGTTGGTCCACGTGGTGGGGGGCCGTCCTACGCTGTGCCGTCCGATACATGGTCGCCACTCGAGAACCTTTCTTCCCCAACGGTTGTTGGTGCGTCGAGTGATGTGGCCTGCCCATTGCCACTATTGCATGCCAACCCGGCGGGCTATGTCGGTCACTCTCGTTCTCCTACGGATCTCCGTATTACGGATTCGATCACGTAGGGAAATATCAAGCATAGCCTGCTCCATGGCCCGCTGAGTGACTGAGCCTTGATACAAGGCCAACATTGAGACACCATGTTTGTTCCATATGTCATCACTGATAACACACTGGTCGTAGACCTTCGTTTTTAGACACTGCGGAATATTGGACGAGAAGATCTTCCTTAGCTTCCCAAACGCTGCCCAGCCGAGTTGGATTCGTCGATTTACCTCTTTCTCGAAGTTGTGCCTACCTAACAGGACTGTTTGTCCCAGGTAGACATAGTGGTCGACGACTTCGAGAAGCGCACTCCTGACTAGGACCGGTGCATGATGAAATGATGAAATGACATGGACATTAAACATGATTTTTATCTTGTTCATGTTCATTTTGAGACCCACTAGTCTAGAAACCCTGTTGAGATCATTGAGCATGGTGCCAAGGTCACCAGCGATTCTGCCATGACTACAATGTCGTCGGCATATCGAACGTGAGTGATGTATTCGCCATTGCTGTTGATGCCGAATCCGGTCCAGTCCGAGAGCTTGAAGACATCTTCCAATGCAGCGGTGAAGAGTCTGAGACATAACATCTCCCTGTCTAACACCTCTCTGCAGTTGGATCGGTTTCGTACTTCTGTCCTGAACACGGATTGACATGATGGCGTTTCTATACAAGCACTTCAGCACTTCGATGTATCGATAGTCAATTTGGCACCGCTGAAGGGACTGCAGCACCGTCCAAGTTACGATCGAATCGAAGGCTTTCTCATAGTCCACAAACGCCAGACACAGAGGCCGATTATAATCCTCGTTTTTTTTTATTGCATATAGTGGCAGACGAGCCACGGCCCGTCTGATAGTAAATGGTAACCGTCGCTCATGGACTAAACTATACGTAGAGTATTGTCAAGCCGCTGCTCACATTTCATTTCACCGATATGAAATAAAAGAATAAACGGCTATCTCCCGCTATTGCCAAAACGCAACGATATGCTTCATGGCCGGTCACACGGGAGATGGTGGTATCAACCCGCTCGGGCCCGATACCAAGCGAGGTTCCCACTTGGTACCCAGCCATACCACCAGTCATGCAATGAATGATAATTACTTATTTCCCTTAGTCGCCTTATACGAAACCCGTGGGAAAGAATGGGGTGGTGACACTTTTATTCTTAGTCCGACACCGGTTTTCTGTATAATCTGGCATAGCGTATGGATGTGGTCTATGGTACTATAGCCTTTTCGGAAACCGGCTTGAAGTCGTCAAGCCTGTGCCTGAGTCGCTTTGTAATGACCCTCGAAAACAACTTATAGACGTGGCTCAAGAGCGAGATGGGTCTATCAAGAGTGTTCTGTCAACTTTCTTGAAGAACAGCACCACCACGCTTCTAGTCCACGACCCTGGAACGTCGCCCCCGAGAACGACGGAATTGAACAGCCTCTGTCTTCAGACCTTTTAGGACCGGCTTTCCGCCTGCTCTCAGAAGTTCTGTGGTGATTCCGTCGTCTCCCGGTGCCTTTCCGTTCGTTAGTTGTTTGAGAGCCATTCTGATCTCGTACAGGCTGACGTCCGGGATATCTTCGGTAAAGTGCCAAGTTAGCTTGGATCTGGGGTATTGGACCAAGGCAATAGCAGGACCCTGGGATCTGTATAACTGTCCATAGAACTGCTGGACCTCTCTCAAGATCTCATCTCGGGATGAAATGACAGTGCCGTCATTGGTCCTCAGTTTAGTCAACTGGCTTTGGCTGACAGAAAGATGTTTTGGAAACACTTTCGAGCCTTGGTTCCGCTCTTATCGCCTCTTTAATACGAGTAGTATTGAATTGGCGAATATCGTGTCGCACAGACTTGGATATCTGACCTTTCCATGAGTTTGAGAGTATGGTCCGGGAGTTCACGAGTCCTACTGATGCGACGGGCCTTGAAGTAGGTCGACCCAACCGCGTGGACAGTTTGCACGAACCTGCTGTTCATATCGCTCGCTGATTCGCACTCATCTAGACATTGGAAGCGATTTTGTAGTTCGAGCTGAAAGCTCTCGGGGCTCTGGTATTGGGCAGGTGTTGGTCGGAGCGTAGACTTCATCAAGCGCGACCTCTCTACTTTCGTACTAATGTTCAAGATGACCCTGACTAGTCGATGATCACTCCCAGTTTTAATCCTGCTGATCACTGAGACATCATTGAATATGTGTCGTTTGCAAGTTTTTAACAAGGTGAAGTCAATCTCGTTTAACAATTCTAAAGCCGGCCCCACAGAGCACAATAATAATAATAATATATTATTATAAAATAGAAACAAAACATTTAAAGATTCGCGCATTATACACATTTGATTAACGGGATTAACCCAATGGGTCTGTATAATGTTGGTAACTTTATTTACCTTACCAATGTTTCTACTGTGTTGATGCGGCCATGGCCATGAAGCCCTCACGAAAAACGGTGTTTTGTATTAGTTAACAAAAGCTAAAGAATTGGCGAGCAGTACCGTGTGTAAAAGCCAAGGACCTTAGGCTTCAATATATTATCCTATGTTATAAGAAGCAAACTTGGCGCCCATTTAGATCTCACTTCTTTTGTCGTTGAAGTCAACAACCAAGGCATATATCATAATATTGAACTTGGCTTTTCACATTTATGTTTTTGATGGGGTGTTAAATCTAAAACAAAACAAAAACATAGCATCAAGCCTGTATTCCCCGAAGGGGTAGGCAGAGGTGTATTACACACCCACGACTCGCCAGCTATGTTTAAGTCCCACGTAATAGGGGGCGAGCCTATTGATGTCTACCGGGCACATTTCCAAACTCCGGACTGTTACTGAGAATTTTTCTTTTTAGTAAAAAACTCAATAACATTGCCCGACCCGGGGAACGAACCCAAAAATTAAATCTACAAGAACTGTTATAAAACTATAACAACAGTAAAAAATTCTGATTATGGCCAAAAATGACTTCCAACTAGCTTCTTAGGTGCCTCTGAACACAAAATAATTACTGATTTGTATTTTTTTAACACAAAAATATTAACATATTGTGTTTTTTGTTTAACATATTTAGTAATGCAAAAACTGATGAATGGATTTTGATATATTTTTGTAGTTCGATAACATGATTCTTAAAGATTGGTATACTTTTTGTCTTGCTTTTATATCGGAAATCCGCGATACAATCTAAAAACCTTTGGCATGCACCAGCAACATGTAAATTACCACTTAAAAAATTTGGGGAGGCCGCAGGTTGAGTATGGTTGATCTTAACGTTATCCCAGAAATTAGTCACATCAAGATTTTTGCTTTCGCTTTTTCGCTCTTTTCCAAATCAGCTGTATTTGTAATTACAATTTTTTTTGCAGAAAGCACACAACGCTTTAATGCGTTTTGTGCGTTCGACAGATGTTGGCTAGCGCGGTGGCTCTTCGTCGCTATTAGACAGTAGCTTTATATTGAGTTCCTTTCTAGTTTTTATTACGCTTATACGTTTGTCTATGATTCGTTCAGCGTCGTAAGAACGCGAAATGCCATCATGGTATTCTATCACCGATGAACACATATAACTGCAGTTATCTATAGACAAATGCTGAATCGAGCTGAATAGATCATTTACTCGCGAATGTTTTCGACTGTTTGGGACCAGAGGAGTTTCTTTTAGTTTCATCACTCCACAATATATGTGGTAATCATGAACACTGACCTAAAATCAGGCGAAATAGTGATCTGAGCTGAGCACAGCTGATGGATGGCTGTCGAAAAACGCTCTGCGTCGACTAACGTTGCTAGTGATTGGAGTCAGTGGTGGTGTCCCCATTTCTGCGGTCACGATCCCAAGTGGCAATTCTATGGTTGGCTGAGTGGGCATGCAGGTGGTTGTGTTGCGCTTAGTAGTGTTGCACTACTCTACTGGAGCCTTCCATTGGATTAGGATGAGAACTACGCCCATGGCAAGTAGTTCTACGTTAACTACCCAGATCGTTGGCAGACATCGCATGGCTAACTCCGTCGAAGTATTAAATAATTGAATGTAAGACTGGATGGCCATTATCTGGTTTTATAATAATTTTCAGACACTGGATCCCTCTTCTGGTGTTATATAAATAGAAGCAAATAATTACATCGCTCGACGAACCGATAACCGTTGGGGACGAAAGGTTCTCGAGTGGCGACCACGTGTCGGACGGCGCAGCGTAGGACGGCCCCCCACCAGATGGACCGATGATCTGGTCAAAGCTGCGGGGAGTCGTTGGATGCGGTCAGCACAGGACCGCTCGTTGTGGCGTTCTCTTGGGGAGGCCTATGTCCAGCAGTGGACGTTAAAAGGCTGATGGATGGATGGATGGAATACTTGGAACTAATTTTTCACACTGTTTACTGTATTTATTCTATGACTAACAAGAGTTAATTTATGGCGCATACAACGACTATTACGAGTAAAATGGCGGCAGTGCGCTGAGCGCCACGCTTATTTATTGCCGACTAATCATGCTATCCTCTCGCTGGTCTGCTGAAAGAGATTTCTATTAGAAATAAGCAGTACCTTTGTACTATTACTATATTTATCCGTTCTTGTATTGTGGTTAAAATCTCTGTGTACATAAATAAATAAAAAAAGTTTCATCAAAATCCGTTCAGTAGTTTTTGCGTGATGCGCGAACAAACAGACAAAAATTCTAAAAACAATTGTTTTGTGTTTAGACACGCATATATAGCCTATTACAGTATTTTTTTCTCAAATATCTTAAATGTACAGACTCACACTGTACTGTACTGTACTCAGCTCTTTTTATAACATAATATTCTATTTTTTAGGTTTGGTCTGTTAGATCGTGTGAAGGGTCACTGAAGAAACGTGGGCATTGTTTGATTGTGAATGGACTTGATGCAAGAGCACTGATTGCACCAGTATCGATTAGCGGCAAGCTGTCAGTGCGTCGTACGCCACCTGATCAACTTGCACAACAAACACAACCGCGTGCCGTACTGCGAGTCGCCAACCGCGGGAATTACAATGATAATGAACACTCTCACCATGGGGCGCATGACTTAGAACCTTTTCTACAGGACTTACAAAACGATGTAGCTCGGCTGTCACGAGCGTTTGCTACACTTGGACTTGAAGCGGAAACGTTGCGTAACGAAGCTGAAATGCGTGTTAGGATGGAAAATGAGCGTATAGCTTCTGCGGAAGCGGATGTCTCCGTGATAGAGAACCAACAAAACGCCAATGGCAATGCCCCTCTATCCCGGAATGCACGCAGACGCATGCGACAACGTCTGAGGGCTGCGTTAAATGATGCGCAACCTCCACCCGCGCAGATACCGCCCGTACAAGAACCCAGATCTACTAATCCTCCACAAGGGCAGAACACACAAAACGGTTCAACGCCGAACAATGTTAGTAGGGTTGGGTTTATCCAAATCCAGGCAGTAGCCTCTCCGCCCGTTCCTCCACCACCCGTTCCTCCACCCTCTGCAAGTGGACCATCAAATGGATTACCTCAGAATGGTAATGTGCGTGCAAACAAAAAGAAGCGACGTCATCGCCGATAATTAAATTACTTAAGATATGTATTGAGGAATTAGTAAACATAATAATGTTATTATTATTCATGGTTAATGCTAACAACATGACTGCTCTGAGTCTCATTAAGTTACTCCGGGACTATCCTGATTCTTGACTCCATAATGTAGGTGTTTGTCTTTCGACAACCTCAGTTGTTATGAGTGCTGTGATATTATAATGTGTTGCATGTTTTGCAATATAAATGGTTAACTACTTCAAATATTTTCATTAATTAAATGATCCCCATTTTATTGAGTAATTTAAACACTTACATTTGTAGAATATATTGTTAAGTTAATGAAATGCATTTGTGCAGTCTTTTTGACATTGTTTAAGAATATCAATTTCAATGATGTTTAATAATTAATTGACAAAAGTGCTTGTTTTAATCTAGTATGTATGTAATCATGAATTTTGTTGTAGAAATGTATCTACGATTAGAAATAACTGTTAATAACTTGACAGATAGTTAAAAGTTAAATAATTACCGATATTATGTTTTTTTTTTATTTCCTACTATAATATAATGCCTAGTGAAGAGCTATCTTGATGCCTATTTACTATTCTATTCTTGTTTGTTTGCGTTGGTTCAACGATTGGTATAATTTTGACTATAAATTAAAAAGTTATTTAGTTTTATGGTGTCAGCCATGTTATGGCGGATACCTTTATTTATATATATACTGTTACAAAACACCACCCAAAATATCACTACCCACACACCCAGGATATTATTTCTTACCGCGAAGCCGAGAAGTATGTACCCACCTGGTGGTAAGTGGTAACCGCCGCTTATGGACTCGACAATAATATAATTAGTGTCATGCCGCTGCTCACCATTTCATTTCGCTTATGAACGGATGGCGATCTCGTTAAAACCAAAAACACCGATTTGGCTCACGATTTCAAGCCGCTAGGGCCCGATAACAAGTGAGTACCAGTGGCGACCCTAGCGATTTTGTTAGGTGGCGCGAGATCTCAAAATGGCGCCCCTCTAAGGACTAAGGTGTACAAATAAGTTTAGTGAAGCGCTGCTCCGCTAGGTTATGAGTCATTCATTGAAACATACAAAGAGAATATAACCACTACGGAAATGTCTAAAGGAGAAATATCTGGTGGGTATGATTGGGTATCCCATTGAAGCGCCTCCAATGTTTCCAAAACTACTATCTAAAATCGCTATCTTGTCTTTTGAGATATTGGGGCGTTTGGATTGAGCTTGGCTTAGTTTCATAAATTCTTTTAGGTAATGTTCTTCAGTGATGGTTTCGTTATGCTGGAGTTGCTCATACTAGAGCACTGATAGTCGAGACTGCTCGGTTCTTCTATGAAATGATTCAACAGGTTTTGATTTTATGAATTTATTGCGTAAGGAGAACTTGAATCTTCTGATATAGCTGCATTTAAGCTTCATTCAAAGTTTTGTAGTCCCTACATCTGACAATATTAGCTATCCTAGGACGCAAGCCTAATGTGAATGTATGGAGGGCAAGGTCTTCCATAGCCGCTAGCCGGCCGGTAAACTCTCTTTTCTTGGTATTAGAAAGAAACTGTGACCTCGGTAAGGAGTTTTTGTAGACAAGTCTCCAATCTTTAAGGAAAATTCGCTAACTGTTTCTTGGTTTCCTTGCCGACAGTCTTGTAAGACAGTGCAATATTGGTGTCCAAAATAAATAATTCACATCAATTCGATGGCGATATGTTGGACGTAATTTATGGATGGCCCCTAAGGTGTTGCTCGTCATATCTTTGGCAGCTGCATAAATATTCCGGGGCAAGAAAACTAAATCATTTGAGGTATCATTTTCAATGTAATGGGACCCGCATGTTAGCAAATATGCAGGAGTGTACCTACTGTGGGATGGAAAACTGTATTTTAGGCAAGTTTATGTTCCATGCCCTGTAATCATCTTCGACAAAAGTCGATAGTAACTGCCTCTGTGGTGCAGCGGTAGTGTAAGCGACTGCTGATCATGAGGTCTCGGGTTCGATCCCCGGGTCGGCCAGTGTTATACCTCGCCCTCCATACATTCACATTAGGCTTGCATACTAGGATAGCTAATATTGTCAGATGTAGGTGTGACGTCATACGTCGCACCAGCGAAGCCCTCCTGCGCATACACCGCCCGGACCCCTAACCTTACTCCGCGCGGCCATATATATATCGCGGCGTGCCTGCTGCCGCTTTACTACGCATCGGTCACCGACACTGAAGTTGAGTAGCCATTGATCGTTCGGCTACTTCACCTCATCTTGTGCCTAGAACCTACACCTTGAGATTTTAGTGTATATATATATTGTTAATTACTAGTGGTTTCTATAATATACGCTGTTAGTTATATTGTTTTGTTGTAGTTTTCTTCTCAATCTACACCCGTAAAGCGACCGCATGGTCATTACCTAGATGTGTTAGGTTTCTACCACCAGCTAGGTAGGTTAGATGCGACACTGGCGCCCAATAATATAGGCATAGGCACAAGGTCTGGTGAGGTCTAAGCCCATTTAATTGTGTTTTTATGTATTTTCGTCCAAAAGGTACGTACTGTGTTTTTTATTTCTATCACCCGCAAACTATTTGCTTATAGCTTGCTTGTGCAGTGTAAGTGGCATAAAATTAGCTGTTTTTTTTACTCCGCATTCTTGTGTCCATACCGGTACGCGCGCGTGGCAACACGTGTTCGGTCAACCTTCGCTATAATCTAATTACTTTTTAAATACTTTCGACTGCTAAGATTACTTTTTATACATGCCTATAAGCTAATTTATTGCCTTTTGGACGAACCTTTTCATATTTTTTTCTCTCAAGTATGTGTCTTGTTGTCCGCATATTCCTGCACCGCGTAGTCAATGGCGTACCCTATTAAATTTTCACATTTGAACAAGTCTGAATTACTATACGAGCTTAAAATACGAGACTGTGACTCGCCAACTAATACGGTGCAAGAATTACGTGAGCAAATCGCT
The DNA here is from genome assembly GCA_948253155.1 of Leucoma salicis. NCBI lineage: Eukaryota > Metazoa > Arthropoda > Insecta > Lepidoptera > Erebidae > Leucoma > Leucoma salicis. The sequence continues at coordinate 16,524,742 of OX411805.1, forward strand.
AAACTCTCGCTTAATCTGCCCTCGGATGAAATTATTTCTTCATGCCTAGCGCCGTTAGAGGATATTTCCGCGGCTAAAAAAAATCATTGGTTGCCTGTAAAGTCGGTATACGGGCGAAAGTTTTACGTGACAACGACTTTGAGTGGTAAAATAATTTTAATGTGAATATTCATTCGTATAGTAGGAAGAAGGATGAAATAATAGTAACAATTTAAAACATTTATTTATACAAAGAATTATATTTAAAACATTAATTTATACAAAGAATCTCGCACTGAATTTCATATTAACAAAATTTTATTTCTTCGTCTCTCTCGCTCTTAGGCGGGCTAACCATGCCCGAGTGGAAGGGACGCGTGCCTCTCACTCGCTCTCATTGTGAGCGCATAACGTGAGCGGAGCGTAACGCAGTTTCTTGAAGTGTCACCCGGCAAACCAATTTATAAGACGTTGTCACGTCAAAATTCTTTGTTCCGTGCTACTAATAATATTAAAGCATTACAGTCTAACTTTGATAAAAATCTTTTTTCGAGAACCGAATCTATTTTGAATCATGTTTTTCATAGATTATCTCGCATCGACCCCACTACTCTTAGCGACCCTAAAGTACTTAACCTAGTCTGGGACGATTTTCACAATAACTACGGTAATTTAAAATTATTATCTCCGTATAAAACTGCGTTACCGGAACGGGTCGAACCGCAATCCATCACTAGCGATCATTCCTTAGCTGAGTTATGTTACGAGCGTAAGTTGTTTTCGGAACTTAGTAAACTTAAATATAATGGTAAAACTTGTGTGCGCGCCTTCATTCAAAAGGTTAATGAATTTATGTCTTGCAGAGGTATACCTGAGTCTAAGATACTTTCCTTTGCTTTTGAAATATTTTCAGACGATGCTTTGCACTGGTATCGTTCTATCAAAAATAATGTTAATACATGGTTTGATCTTTGTCAATTACTTAAGCGTGATTTTAGTCCTCATAAGTACAAGTTGATGTCGGAAATAAGACTTCGTTCTCAAGGCGAAAAAATGAACATAACCTTATATATATCTAAAATGCAGGGTTTGTTTTCTCGTTTAGATACACCTATCAGCGAGTCTGAAAAACTCGAAATCTTATTAAATAATATTAGGCCTTGTTATACTAATTCGCTTTTAATAACTAATGTTGTGGATATTCCTTCTTTAATTGATGTCTGTAGGAATTTTGAAAAATATAATAGTCGTAATAAGGATTTCTCTGAACCGCCTAAAATTACTTCGGAGACATTGGCTCCTGAGTTTGCTTATAATTATACTAATACTAATATGCTAAACAAATACACTAATAACAGTACTTTCTACAATAATAATAAAAAATTTAATCCTACGTTTAAAAATTATAACACGCAACCATTTTCCGTTAACAATTGCGAAATGGTTCAATCTAATGCGATTGCTAACGTACCTTTCAATTCTAAACAATTCTGCCCGAGGTGTAGAACTGGTTCTCATAGCTTGCATTCTTGTAAACAACAACGTTTTTTAATCTGTTTTAAGTGTGGGCTAAAGGGTTTCAAAGTGAATAATTGTCTACAAAACTTTTAATGAAGCTTAAATGCAGCTATATCAGAAGAGAAGATTCAACAGTTCTCCTTACGCAATAATACCATAAAATCAAAACCAGTTGAGTCCAACTATAATAGATTCCAGCCGAAACCGTCCTTTAATAATAGGTAATAATAACTAGTATAATCATCAACCCGGTACTCCATTAAGAAACCCTCCGTTCTGTAGATACTGCAAGAAACCGGACATACTCTCGAAAATTGCAGGCTTTGCGAATATAACAATAAAAGATTCTCACATGGACCTCAACCTCTTACTACAATACACGTCTAATTTTAAACAACATAATTTCAAGTTTAATCCTCGTGTGAACCTCACCAACAATTGTGAAGACAAGAGCAGACACGAAACTAATAACACTAACGATAATAATGATTTAAATCAGCTGTCCCGTATAGGTATCACACGGGGCAGGTTTCTCCCGCTCAGACGATACCATTTTGCTGTTCACACCAAAATTGGGAAATAAAATCTAATTGTCTTAGGCGCCTAGGTGAGTCTGAGGGTGAGACTTTTTTTGACAAGGTGAAGGTTAATGGTTTGTGATCTGTAAGTACTGTGAGTTGTCTACCTTCTACCATATAGCGAAAATGTTTAGCTAAGCCGCAGGGTAAATAGCTCCACAAAGAAGGCTTCAACTCTATCAAAAGTAGGACCACGCCACATGGTAACCAGCCCCACAAGGAAGGTCTGAACCTTATTAATCGTAGGACCACGTCACAAGGTAACCAGCCTTACAAGGAAGGTCTGAACTTCACTAATCGTAGGACCACGCCACAGGGTAACCAGCCCCACAAGGAAGGTCTGATCCTTAGCAATAGTAGGACCACGCCTGAGGGTAACTAGCCCCATATGGAAGTTCTGAACTTTATGAACTGCAAGACCACCCCGTAGGGTAACCAGGTCATGATCATCAAACTCGCTGTGAACCTGGAACAGAAAATGACATATATAAAATAACTTCAAAAATATACTTACCTTACGTTAAAATACATACCTCTGTGAATCAAGATCCACTTACTTTCCTGATAGACTCCGAAGCGTCGATTTGTGTCCTGAAAAAGAAATGCATAACTAATTCCTCCCTACAGTTAAAAGATAAAATAATTAAAGTTAAAAGGTATAGACGCTAAAAAGGATACTTTAAAGAGCATAGGCTGTCTAGAATTACAATTACAGTTCAATAATCAACTAGAAGTAGGTACCACATACCTTCCATATATTCGATGATATGGAATTACCTTACGATGGTACAGTAAGTAATGACTTGTTTATGTAATACCAGTGTAAAATTAATTATCATTCTGGCCTCCTAGAAATAAATAATCATAATGTTAAACTGTGCTTTGACGAGGCATCATATACTCTTCAACCCCGCGTTGAAACCATAATAGAGTTCTCAGTAAGAAACCCAGAATTAAAAGAGGACTTATTTTAAATCCACACATCTCCAATTCTCTTCTTGTATCAAACTGTCTCGTCAAAGTTAAAGACAACAACAGAATAAACTTAACGATTCTAAACGTATCCGACGACCCAGTTCATTTGAATGCTAATTTAATGCTTACCTTAAGTCGCATTGATGTCACTCAAGAGATCATCATACAACACAATAACTCTTAGGTATAACAGCCCTGAACGGTCTCAGTAATTATCCAACCACCTACGGACATCTCATTTAAATAGCGAAGAATTACAATACCTTAATGAAATTTGTCATCAATATTCCGATATATTCCATTTACCTGGCGATCAATTAACGTGCACAGATGTAAATCAACATGAAAAAAGAACAAACTCTTCTGCCCCATTCAATGTAAAGTCATATCGATTTCCTGAAATACACAAAGAAAAAGTCAGATCACAAATAAATAAAATGTTAGGCCAGAAAACCATCACTCCTTCAAGATCTCCATGGTCATGTCCTATCTGGATAGTACCTAAAAAGGATGTCTCCACTGGTAAGAAGAGGTGGAGAATAGTTATAGATTACAGAAAGTTAAATGATATAACCGTAGGTGAAAATTACCCAATTCCTCAAAATAATGAAATTTTAGATCAGTTAGGCCAAAGTAAATATTTTACAACCCTAGGTTTAGATTCCGGTTTCCACCAGATTCAAATGAAATCAGCAGACGCACCAAAAACAACATTTAGTGTTCCTCAAGGGCATTATCAATTTAATCGCATGCCCTTTGGCTAAAAAATGCACCGGCTACCTTCCAACGAACAATGAATATCGTTTTATCTGGGCTACAGGGCGTACATTGCTTTGTTTACTTGGATGACGTCGTTGTGTACTCCCACGATCTACCATCACACAGGAAAACTCCATCATGTACTTGATACGCTCAGAAAATTCCAACTTAAACTCCAGCCGGACAAATGTGAGTTTTTAAGAAAAGAAGTCACATAGCGAATATACGAAGATTTATTCCTGAGTTCTCTTAATACGCAAAGTCACTTACCGCTCTCCTTAAGAAAGATATTCCCTTTAACTGGACGAACACGCAACAGCTACGTATCACTTGAACAACTAAAAAACAAACTAGTAACTGCACCAGTTCTTGTTTACCCCGACTTCACGAAACCTTTTATTTTAAGGCTATCAGCCATATTATCACAAGATGTTATTGGAAAGGATCAACCAATAGCTTTCGCATCTAGAACCCTTAATAAAGCAGAATGCAACTACAGCGTCACAGAAAAGGAATGCCTGGCTACCGTTTTTGGAACTAAAACATTCCGCCCCTATATTTTCGGCCGTCGATTTATTATTCTTACAGATCATAAACCCCTTAACTGGCTTTTTAATTGTAAAGATCCTGGATCCCGATTAATTCGTTGGCGCCTTAAGCTAGTAGAATATGACTACGAAAAAAGGAAAAACTAATACCAATGCAGATGCCCTTTCGCGGTATCCTGTAAACCCGTTACAGAAAGAACCTGAAAATAACTCAGAAAATACGTTACCTCTAAGTCGTCCTGCAACTGCTCCTGAAAATGCTGCTGTTAATCCTAACGAAATACTTACCGATGAAACGCATCCTCCTCAGCAACACACAGCAATCAAACCCTGAAAATATTGACATACCTCAATTAGAATTATCGGATGATTTGAAACTCCCTGAAGACCTGGACTTAACTGAAGATTTTGATATACCTTCTCCGCCATCTGCGGAACTACCTCTATATACCTACCTCTATTGATCTTGATGAGTCCAACCGTTACATTCCTAAAATAATAGCTAATGTGTCCGATTCCAAAGAATTTCTTGCACAAGAAAGAAGCTTGCATACGTTTCTCACATTTTAAAGAGATAATATTAAGTGCTACTTCTTATTTTTTAAAGTCTACCACTATTATAGAACTACCCAAGAGTCTGAAAACTTAAAGAACTATTTTGCATCAGCACAGATATCAGAGTTTAGTATAACAGATTTTAGCAATCCATTTGATAGTCATGTTTTTATTAAGATTTATAATATAGTAACGTATTTATTTCATAATACTAATATAAGTGTTCATATTTACAAAAATAATATAATGTATTAACACCAAAACCATTCATAACCGTGAGGTATACAACCTCCGAGAATATTCTGACACGGACGTGCATCGAGATGTGGTCAGAGTGGATCAAGGACTTACCCCGCTTGCTTTGGCTAAAGAGAACTGGCACAAACCTATAATACTTAGCATTGAGGACCGTCGGGAGGTATGGAAGAGCAAGGAGCTGCATGGACGTCTATCGTCTTAAGTCCACCCGTGATCATGAATGCTGTAAAGTACCTATTCGAAACGTCGGGGTAGTAGAAAAATCAAGTAAACGTGATAGATTCCGTAAACGTAGTTTTATTTCAAAATTAATAAACTAGCCTTTGCCCGCGGCTTCACCGCAGCCAAAAGCTAGGTTTTAGGCTATATCTCAGGTTCCCGATATAGTAGCGGGATAAAATGTAAAACAACCATTTGTGGATCGCACAATGAGTTGCCCTGTGTGGGAATCGAACCCACAACAGGGCTGGTATCTAAACCACTTCATCATCTCATCATCTGTGCAGTCAAATATGAATCGCAATAAAAACATTTTTGTTTTTTTTTCTATATTAGTCAGGAAATAAGGACAAAGTTTATACGGTATTGCCAGTTATCGGTTAAAAAAAAAATTGTTAGAGACTTAGACAAAGAATGATTAGAGACAATATATTATACAGATATTGTCATGTCATCGTTTGAATAATAGTTGGTGAAAATCGAGTTGTGTGTTATATATACACACAGACTCAAGCCTGTTTACCAGAGGGGTAGACAGAGACAACGGATTGCCCCTTATCTTAAAACGGAGTTCTGCTGCCCACTTTTCGTCCCATGGGAACAGGACCAGGACGTGGTGGGTGCCAAACAGCAGTTGTTGTGTTAGTGAACTGAAATTTTACACGCAGGTGTATATCGCGTGACAATACAATATTATGATGACATGGAGCTGATCTGATGATGGAAATGGAAGGTGGACATAGGAACTCTATAATGAAACGGCGCAACCCCATCGAGCTTGGGCTCGTATGATTTGTCTTGATGAGTACTTTGTTTTTAGATGGTATCCAGGGTCTGATGATGGAGCTGGAAGGTGGCCATGCGAAACTCTGTGATTAAATGGTGCAATTCCATCGAGTTAGGGCTCGTTTGAAATGTCTTGACTAGAACTTCAGTCCTAGATGATATCCAGGGTCTGATGATGGAGCTGGAAGGTGGCCACAGCAACTCTGTAATGAAACGACGCAACCCTATCGAGTTTATACTCGTTTGATTCGTGTTGAGGAGTCAAAGTACTCCTAAGTTATGATCATTTTATTACTACAAAATAATTTTGATGTTTTCACAGTGAGTGTCAGAGCAAAGTGTGTAGAGGGTGTCCGTGAACGGCTGACAATGGCAAATCAGCCGGGATCTGACAGAGAAGAATGCTGAAGAGTATTGAAAGATATTATGGTAGATACAGCGAAAGAAGTATGTGAATGCTCAAAGAACCATAGGAAAGTGAAAGGTGATGTATGGTGGGATACGGAAGTAGAAGCTTCCGTAGACCAAAAGAAGAAAGCGTAGCTGGACTATGTATCTTCTTTGAACCTGAGTGCAAGTATGAAAGAACAGAAGAAAGAAATATACCGCCAACGTAAGAACACCAAACTCTTAGTGAAAGAGAAGCGTGATAGAGCAAATATGATTGCAGAAGAAAGGCTGGCCAAAAACTTCGAGAGCAACACCAAACTTTTCTGGAGGGAGGTGAAGAAACCTCGGAGTGGTTGGTCAGCTTTCAGAATGAATAAAATAAGGTGGAGACATTCTTACGCAATCACAAGATGTGTTAAGCCGATGAAGTGAATATTTTGGAGATATGTATGCGGATGTTCAGGGTGATGCTGGTGTCACATATGGTCTAACAGATCAGCATTCGGTACTGGCATCCTCTGATGACATTAGTATGGATGAAGTTGAATGGGCGATTAGAAGTTTGAAAAATGGTAAGGCAGCGGGTATTGATATGGTGTCTGCTGAGATGATCAAGCTTGAAGGCTCGTGTGTCTGGGAATCCTTTCTGATGCTTCTCAATTTATGTTAGAGCTCAGGAATGGTTTCCAAGGACTGGAGAAGCGCAGTCATCGTGCCTTTGTTTAAAAACAAGGGTTCACGTTATGACTGTGCAAACTACAGAGCCATAAGCTTGACCAGTTTCTGGCAGCCAAAGTGTATGGTAAGATAATTGAAAGGAGAATGAGGATTGTGTCTGATGAATTTTTGTGTGAGGCACAAGGAGGTTTCAGGTGTGGAAGAGGATGCATGGATCAAGTGTTTTCTCTGCGCAACATTGTGGAGAAGCATCTGGCTGTAGGTCAGAGGGTTTTTCTGCAGTTTTGTGGATTTGGAGAAAGCATTTGAAACTGTTGTACGAAAGGAACTTTGGGACATTTTGCCGGAGTATGGTGCTACAAGCGGTGCAGTCCAACTACATGGACTGCAAAACTTATGTGCGGCTGGCTGATGGAATGTCACCCTGGTTTGATGTCAATATCGGCGTTAAACAGGGCTGCGTTCTATCAGCCAGACTGTTTATCATATATCTTGTTCTACAAACGTTGAATGAATTGAATGTGGGAGTTCAGATGGGCGAATCAGTGGTTAACTCTCTGCTATATGCAGACGATGTGGCCCTATTAGCGCAGTCTGCGGCTGACCTGCAAACCCTAGTCAACGTAATGGCAGAAGATTGTTAGAAATGGGGCCTACGTGTGAATGTGAGCAAAACCAAAATAATGGTTTTTGAAAGAGAAGAAGCCCAAACAGATGTTAGAGTAGCAATAGGAAATGGTGTGCTAGAACAAGTGGATGAATTTGTATATCTTGGATGTGGATTCAGTCGGGATGGAATGTACACCACTGATTTAGAGAGAAGAGTGAATGCGGGAAATAGAGTAAACGGAGCATTGGGACAACTTCTCGGCAGCCACCACCTCAGCCAGAAGGCACGTGTCGCAATACACAACGCACTGCTTATCCCAACGTTAAATTTATATGGAAGCGAGAGTTGGGTATGCAAAAAGGAGCATGAGAGTAAAATCAATGCGGTCGAAACCCAATCTCTGCGGAGAGTGGAGTGAGGCTGACTGACTGCATTCGTAATAACGACGTAAGAGAGCGAGTAGGTATGAAAGAGAGTATTGGTGTAAAGATGCGAAAGGGAATGGTCTGATGGTTTGGACATGTGGAAAGAATGCCGGACGAGCGACTGGTTAAGAAGATATACAATGCGAAAGTGGAAGGATGTAGGTACAGGGGGAGACCGAGACTCACCTACCTAGACCAAATCGGTCATGTATTGAAGGAAGGTGGAGTCAGGAGTCTCCGAAACCGGCGAGCGTGCATGAAGAGAGTTATGAATGTTGAGGAAGCGAGAGATGTATGCAAGAATAGAGCCTCTTGGCACTTTGTTGTCTCTGCATACCCTGCAAGGGAAATGGCGTGATGATAAGTAAGTAAGTATCTGCTAGACGTCCCACGACGTCTAGTTTTTTGGGTTATATCTCAGGTTCCTGATATAGTAGCAGGATAAAACGTAGACTAAACACAGCAACACGCTTGTATCCCACGAAGGGATAGGCAGAGGTGTATTACGCACTCACAGTTCGCCAGCTATGTATAAGTGCCACTTAATAGAAGGCGAGCCTATTACCGTCTACCGGGCACATTTCCAAACTCCGTGCTGATGAATTAATTTAACTGAGAATTTTTCTTTTTACGAAAAAGTTCAATAACACCATCCGACCCGGTGATCAAACCCGAAACCTCATGATCAGCAGTCACTTACACTACCGCTGCTGCTGCCACATCAGAAAACGTAGATCAGTTTTTAAGTACCTAAGTAATCAAGAGCCATTAAACAAAGTTCATTAGTTTTTGCGTGATGTGCGAAGAAACAGACAGGAATTCAAAAAATAAAATAGACGTCGCGGGACGTCTTCCAGATATGAAAACATCGAAATTATTTTGTAGAAAATAAATAATGAGTAGAAATAAAATGATCATAACTATCAGCGTGTGTCTGTATAAAATTATGGCATGCATTACACATGCCATAATTTTAACGGAAATGAACATAAATCATCATCATCAGGCCCTGGATACTATCTAAAGACAAAGCACTCGTCAAGACGAATCATAGGAGCCCAAACACGATGGGGTTATGTCATTTTTTAACGGAGTCCTATGGCCAGCGGCGTAACTACAGGGTGGCAGGGCTGGCAAAATGTCACGGGCCCCCGGCCGATGGGGGCCCCCAATCCGAGAGGCAAGCTCAAAATAAATTTTAACACCTAACTCTTCTGGCGGAAGGTGAAAAAATCTTGAGTTGTTGGTCAGCCGTTGGAATTAATAAAATAAGGTCTAAAGGTGACATTCTGGCGCAAACACAAGATGTGTTGAATGAGTGTTTTGGAGATGTATGAGGAAGTCCAGGGTAATATCGGTGTCACATGTGGTATAATAGATCAGCACTCGGTACCGGCATCCTCTGTTGACATCTGTATAGACGAAGTTGAATGGGCGAAAGAAATTTGAAAAATGGTTATCGAGCGGGTATTGATATGATGTCAGCCGAGATGATCAAGCTTGGCGGCTCATGTGTCCGGGAATCTTTCCTGGTGCTTTTCAATTTACGTTCAAGCTCAGTAATGGTTCCATGGGGTCTCCTGTATCCGGAAATCTTTCCTGGTGCTTTTCAATTGATGTTGAAGCTCGGGAATTGTTCCCAAGGACTGGAAAAGCGCAATCATTGTGACGTTGTTTAAAAACAAGGGTTCACGTAGTTACCGTGCCGACTACGGAACCATAAGTTTGACCAGTTTAGTAGCCAAAGTGTATAGTAAGATTATTGAAATGAGAACGATGATGGTGTCTGATGAATTATTGTGTGAAGCACAAGAAGATTACACGTGTGGAAGGGGATACATGGATCAAGTGTTAATGAAACGTATAGATATATAAGTAAACATCCGAATAGATAACATCCTCCTTTTTTTAAAATCAGTTAAAAATTAAATTACAAAGTGACGATTTTTACTGGGAGGGCCCCATCCAATGAATTTGCCACGGGCCTTGGATGGTATAGTTACGCCACTGCCTATGGCCACCTTCCAACTCTATCATCAGACCCTGGATATCATCTAGGACGGGAGTACTAGTCAAGACAATTCAAACGAGCCCTAACTGGATGGTTACAGAGATCTCATGGCCACCTTCCAGCTCCATCATCAGACCATGGATAACATCTAAAGACAAAGTACTCTTCAACACGAATCAAACGAGTCCAAACTTAGTAGGGTTGCGTCGTTTCAGTACCTATACAATAACTGTATAGTATACAGTTATGGTGTCCTTCTTCCAGCTTCATCATCAGACCCTGGATACCATCTAGAGACAAAGTGCTCGTCAAGACGAATCATACGGGCCCAAACTCGGTGGGGTAATGTCATTTTACAACAGGGTTCCTATGGCCACCTTCCAGCTCCATCATCACACCGGGATACCATCTAAAGACAAAGTACTCATCAAGACGAATTAAATTATTCTAAACTCGATAAGGTTGCGCCGTTTCATTATAGAGTTCCTATGTCCACCTTCCACTTCCATCATCATTTTAGCTCCATGTCATCATAATATTGCATTGTCACACGATATACGAGTACATATGCGTGTAAAATTTCAACTCAATCGGAAACCGGAAAGTGTGTCAAATTTAACTTGCAAGATTTGAATGGGACAAGTAAAATAAAAGCGTCGCCACGCTAACAGCCGGTTTTACCCTCCCTCCGCATTAGATGTTTCACATCAAAAACCTGTGTTCAGACACGCCTAAATAGAAGAAATAATACTTGCAATTATTTTTTCAAATATCTTAAATTTACAGTTGGACTGTAATGGGTTGAGAAATAAAATATTATACTTCTTTTTAGAAACTACTTTTTTATTATTTAGGTAGACTTCATAGGTAGGTAATAATTATCGCTACGTTTCGTCGTGCTCGTTTCTGCACTTAGAAACCAAAATTGGACCCGCGATCACCGTGGGCCTCTTTTTTACAGACCTTGACCTTGTTAAAGTATTTAGATTTCGCTGGACGGCCAATTTCCTAGCTTACCTACCTGTATGAGGGAAAGTCAGTTTTATTCTTTGTTAATTTATTTCTGTTATCATTTCAACTCTACTAGCAAAAAGTACCCGTTGTGCAGGTACCCGCATAAGTTTTGTAATTCCCACCACTGACCTCTGTTGGTTATAAATACTGTAAGAAACTTTAGAGCTGACAAAAGCTCACAGAAGTTCAGCTACTCCACGCTAGGTGGCGCATGTTATTTATAGATTTTGTTGAATATTCTAGAATGGTATTGATTCTACTTTTTAATGTTTTGGCGCTAGTGGTTTCCGGTAGAAGATAAAAGTACATATATAGATACCTATATTATGTATCTACTATCTAACTTCTAGCTTCTTTTGTACGCATAGCATAGACAATTTGCTAAAAATTTATGTCTGCTGCCAGTTTTGTCTGTCAGTCACTTTAGATAAGTACTATGGTCTGTACTTTAGATCCTTATTTTTGTCGTTAAAGTACCTAGTTATTCTTAATTACGTGTCAATTAAATAGCTTTGAGTGTCATACGTGTTCATATGTGGTTCATGAATCATGTTCATGAATGTAATGTTAAAGCGAAAATGTTCAACTGTCTAGGTTTGTACTTTGTAATTTGCATTTTAATAAGTAGATACCTGTACTGTCATAGTTTATATAAGTACTATCTACTATAATATAAGAAACATACTTGCATATGCTCAGATTCCAAGAAAAACGCAGGTAGAATGTTTAGGTACGTGAAACAGTGACGTCTCTCAAATGGCTATGTATGCGTTACACACATGACACCATGGTCATTGACCTAATAAAAATGGACGTCGGGTCTAATACAAAATTCACGAAAAAAGTGTGTGTGTGTGTTTTTACTGCCGCAGTTAATTTCGTCCCTAAACCAATGTATCGATGTTTTTAATTTAAATTATTATTATTATTATTCTCTTGCAGCTTTCTTTCTCTTTTGGTTCGGACACTTGAGCGTGGACTATTGTCCACGCTCAAATGTCATTTTGTTGGTAGGTCAAACTATGTTGGTAGGTCATTTTGTTGCTAGTTCAAACTATGTACTATGGATAATTAGTAATAAATATCTATCTAGTTATATGATATTTGTATACATACAAAAATACAAATCTTTCTTCTTTATTATAATAAATATAGTCTATATTAATATAGAGGTTGGTTTCCGGTCGTTGAAGTGTCAACAGCTCTGTGAAGTTCGTCGTCAATAAAACACTTATTAGTTATTACATCAGCAAAACAACATCGGCAGACAGAAAAAATAATCATATTCTCAAGATCCACTCATTAAAAGTGAAGCTCAAATATACATCCACAATAAACTCAGATTAGAATACAACATCGTTTAATTATTTAACATTCAACGTTATGACAGCTTGTAAAATAAATAACCTATAGATGTAGCCATCGCGTGGCCACTCGTGAGACAGCAATATTACACTTCAGTGTGGCTATTACGCTACGGCTACGGCTATTCGCCCTAAATGTGGCAAAAGTTAAATGAAAATCTCAATATAATTTTTACCACTATCTAAATAAATCACTAATTGATTTACACTATTAACATATTAATATCGATCACTTATTATCCTGATTAATATTGTGGATGCAAAATTAGGTGAGAGTTTTGAGATGATGAACTCTCACAAAATTTTAACGGAACTATTTAAAAAAGGTTTTATTTTATATGTTCAACACTAATTTTGCAACATCACGTAGTTATTAGTAAATGTATTGTAGTCATCGGATATTGTGATAAATAAAATGTATATTATTTTTTTCTTTATTTAGTTTCGGGACTTTCGAACATGGATATGCCAGTCTCATTGTACTCTTCTTAACTAATAACAATCTTAACCTGATCTAATCTAAGCAGCAGGGAGGAGCTGCTGAGAAGCAACCACCATCTCATATACCAATCTTGCAGCAACTGAGGCGGGTTCTGTCCTATCAATAAATATTGTGTGCCAACCATTATATTTTTCTTGCAACGTCCGTGTGGTGACGGACTAAGAATACAAGTGTCACCATCCCATCCTTTCCCGCGGGACGAATTTAGTGAAATTCGACGAACAATTACCGGAGGCATATCCTTAGGGACGGTACTGCCGATATCTGCCGTGCCTGCCACCGTCCAGGTGAGTCCCTTAGGCATATTGTCTCGGGTTGTTCTCGTCTCGCTAACGGCGAGTACTTGCACAGACATAACCAAGTGGCCAGGATCGTCTACCAACAACTTGCTCTGAAATACGGGCTTGTGGACGTCGAGGTACCTTACTACAGGTACCTCGACCTGAGCTACAGCTACAGCTACAGCTGAGCCAGTTCTCGAAAACGGTCGTATCACGCTGTACTGGGATCGATCAATCATCACAGACAGGACTGTTGTGGCCAACAAACCTGATATTGTGGTAATTGATCGATCTGAGCGCCGAGCAATGATTGTTGATATCACCATTCCGCATGACGAGAATCTCGTGAAGGCCGAAAAAGATAAACAGATGAAGTATCTGGACTTGGCGCATGAGATTGTTGACGTGTGGAATGTGGATTCGGCTATCATTGTACCGATAGTTGTTACAGTTAACGGACTGATGGCCAAGAGCCTCGATCAACATCTCAAGAGGCTCGCGTTAGGTGGCTGGGTTAAGGGTCTGATACAGAAGGCGGTACTTCTGGACACGGCACGCATCGTGAGGAAATTCCTGTCTCTGGAACCCTAACCACTGGCAGTTTGGTCCTTGTACTCGCTGCCGGTGGGTCTACGCACTTTTTATATTTTTGAATATTATGTTAGTTTTTATAATATATTTATATTTAAAAACGTATTAAGTGTAAAAAGAATTGTAAATAAAGGAACTATAATAATAGCCAAATAATTATAATAATAGCCAGTTCCATAACAAAACTTATAGATTACAATAAAGATACAACAAACATGGAGGTGCAAGAAAAATACAACTGGTTAGAAGGAACAATCAAGTAGCTATTCAACATGGAACTTATAACAAAGACATAATCTAACAAACGGATGACTACCAAAACCACTAGCCTTCTTAATCAAAGAGCTGACCTAATTAATGGAAAAAAATACTAGCGATAATCGGAAGCAAATAGCAAAACTCAGCAAAGAAATAAAATAAAGTATTAGAGAAGATAGAACTCAGAAAAGAATGGAAACAATAGAGAGACACATTTTACAGACAGGAGGAATAAAAAAGGCATATAAGGAATTAATTAACAAAAAGGACTGGATCGTACGGATGAAAGATAATAATAGCTTGAAGGAAAACCGAAGGCAAGGAACATTAGAAATTACTACATCTTACTACAAGAAACTATATGAAAGTACCATAGTGGAAAGAGAAATAGAGTTGTTGGAAATTTTATTCATACCCAGCATCATACAGGAGAAATAGAATTCGCTATAGAAACCCAAAGAGACAATAAAGCTCCAGGACCCGACAAAATAAACAACGAAGTACTAAAACAAGTGAAACAGACAATAACACTTACCCTCAAAGAAATCTTCAATGATATCATTAACACAAATACACAATTCCAGCAATGAACTAAATCCAATATAATCCTTCTGTACAAAAAACCTGTACAAAATATTTGCAAAGATCGTACTCAACTGAATGGAGGGAAAACTTGACGAGCAATAGCCAATAGAACAGGCAGGTTTAGAAGAGACTACTCAGTACTTAATCATATTCATTCTGTTAGGCAAATCACTCATATATTGTATAGTATTTGTCGATTACAGCAAGGCATTCGACTCATTAATACACACAAACATCTGGAAGGCGTTAAGAGAACAAGGGATATAACAAAGATATATAAGATAGTATACAAAAGCAGCTCGACGTGCATTCAGATAGAAAAGAAAGGAGATTCGTTTAAGATACAAAAAGGAGTAAGACAAGGAGATCTGCTCTCTCCAAAACTTTTCTCCGCTGTGTTGGAAGTGATCTTCAGAAGCCTTGAATGGAAAAAATCTGGGTTTAAATATAGACGGCCGCAAAGTAATAAGCTTAAAATTTGCCGATGATATTGTGTTATTCGCAAAAACGCCAGGTGACCTAAGTAGAATGTTAAATGAACTAGCACCAGAGAGTGAAAAAGTAGGGCTAAAATTAAATCCCGAAAAAACAAAAGTAATGACTGACGGAAATAAAGCAGCATAAATGTAGGCGAGTCACAAAATAGCTACGTTGAAGAATATATATACCTTGGATAGCTTATATCACCCAAAGATAAACAAAGAAAGCGAAAGAAGAATAAGCAAACAGTTGCAAGTAATGAAAGATAAAAACCTTCATATAGCAACAAAGAGCAAATTATTCAATGTTTGCATTCTACAAATCTTAATGCATGGAAGCCAAACATGGGCTATAACAAAGAACACAATCAATAGAATTGCTATTTGCCAAGGAGCTATGGAGAGAAGTTGCCGTGTGGGGCCGGCTTTAGAATTGTCCCACCCCTCTCCACTCATGGGAGTCGTAAGAGCCGACTGAGGGAATACCGAGGGAGTGGGCAGCAGCACTCCTTCGAGTATTAACAACATCCACTGCGATCGCCAACCTGCCTACCAAGCGTGGCGATTACGGCACTATTACGGCATTCTCGGGGAGGCCTATGTCCAGCAGTGGACGTTAAAAGGCTGATGGATATGGAGAGAAGCATGATGGGAGTAAATATGGAATAAGGGGATAGAATAAGAAACATCAACATTAGGACAAAGACCAAAATACAGGACGTAGCCCTAAAAATAAAAAGGCTGAAATGGAAGTGGTCGGGGCACATGGTAAAGGATAGATGGATCAAAATAATTACACATTGGTACCCAAGGGGGTGGGTTGTGCCGTGTGGGGGCCGGCTTTACAATTGTCCCACCCCTCTCTACCTACGGGAGTCGTAAGAGCCGACTTAGGGAATACCGGGGACCGGGCTGGGCGTAATTTGCTACGCAGACGATACGCTCGTCACAGCCCGGGGCGGGACCCTCGAGGAGGCGGCAACGCTGGCCACCTCAGGAACCGCGGAGGTGGTCAGGCGGATCGAGGCGCTGGGGCTTAGGGTGGCCCTTGAAAAGTCGGAGGCCCTACTCTTTCATGGCCCGACGTGGCCCACCCGCCGGCGCCTCGATAACGGTCAACGGTGTGGGCTTTCCAATCCAGGCCCACATCAAATACCTGGGCCTGCTATTGGATGGACGGTGGCACTTTGACGAGCACTTCCGCCGTCTTGCGCCAAAGCTCGTCGGCACAGCGTCCGCCCTCGGGCGACTGATGCCGAATTTGGGCGGACCGAGTCTCGCGTGTCGACGACTCTACGCGGGGGTAGTACGGTCAATGGCACTGTACGGCGCGCCCGTGTGGGCGGAGTCCCTGGCCGCTCGCAATAGGGCCCTTCTGTGGCGTCCACAGAGGGTCGTAGCGGTCAGGGCAATACGCGGGTACCGCAAGGTCTCGTGCGATGCAGCCTGCGCGTTGGCCGGAACGCCCCCGTGGGATCTGGAGGCGGAAGTGCTCGCCGACGTTTATCGGCGGGCGTCGTTGGCGCGAGCGGGTGGCAGCCGCCCCTCGCCAAGCGCAATCTCAGCGTGGCGGGAAGATGCCCGCCGCGCCACCGTCCTAAAGTGGAGGTCTCGGCTGGAGACGCCCCGGGCTGGTCTCTGGACCGTGGGGGCGCTCCAGCCGATCTTGGAAGAATGGGCAGGGCGGCAGCACGGGGTCCTCACCTTCCGGTTGGTGCAGGTTTTGTCGGGGCACGGTTGCTTCGGCAAATACCTGCACACGATCGCTAGGAGGGAGACGACCCCAGGCTGTCACCACTGCGACTGCGGCGAGGACTCGGCGCAGCACACGCTCGAGTCCTGCCCGGCCTGGGATGTGCAGCGCCGGGAACTCGCTGCAGTCATAGGCGTGGACCTGTCGCTGCCGGCCGTTGCGCGAGCGATGGTTGGCAGTGACAGGGCCTGGACCGCGGTCCCCGCCTTCTGCGAGGCTGTCATCTCGCGGAAGGAGGTGGCGGAGAGGGCCCGGGAGGAATCCTCCTTCGCGGACCCGATTCGCCGCCGGCGCGCGGGGCGGCGTGCGCGCTCTTACCTGCGCCTGATGCCGCCCTAGCCGAGGCTGCGGACGGTGGGGTCGGGGAGTACCCTGCCGTCCGCGGAAGCCTACCGCGAAGGTGTGACGCCCAAGTGCGCGGGGCGTCGCACAAGAGAGGGTGCCCGAAGGGGCTGCCTCCTGCAGATCGCGGAGAAACGACGCGGTTCCCGTGATCCGCCGTAGCAAGGGCGGGTGAGGGCGCACGGTGGGTTTTTAGTGGGTGAGAGCCCCACACTACCCCGTTGTCTCCCCGGGCAGCGGGATGTGTGGTAGGACATTTTTGCCCACCTAAAATAAAAAGGGAATACCAGGGAAGTGTTACCGGGGCAGCAGCACTAGTTGTTATTACGTTAAACTTTTAAATATGTTTATTATTTAAGTTCGTAATAGCTAACTAAATATCGACTAACGGAAATTGTAATATATTTGTATTATGTCAATACAATATAATATTTCTCCTTGAGGACTGGCAAGCCGCATAGGCAATCTTGATCGAGCGGTGAAGCAACCAGTTTGTCGATAGTAAAGAGATTTAGTGATTAATATAGTGATACGCATCTACAACCAAGTGTGATTATTGTTCTGCGGAGACTCCACAGAGGAGTGAGTCTGACTGACCGCATTCGTAATGACGACGTAAGAAAGCGAGTAGGTATAAAAGAGAAAAAAAAAAGCTATGAAAGAGAGTATTGGTGTAAAAATGCGAAAGGGAATGCTCCGATGGTTCGGACATGTGGAAAGAATGCTGGACGTGCGACTGGTTAAGAAGATATACAATGCAAAAGTGGAAGGATGTTGGTACAGGGGCAGGACCCAGACTTACCTACCTAGACCAAACCGGTCATGTATTGAAGGAAAGTGGAGTGAGGAGTCTCCGAAACCGGTGAGCGTATATGAACAGAATTTTGAATGTTGAGGAAGCGAGCGATGTATGCAAGAATAGAGCCTTTTGGCACTCTGTTCTCTCTGCCTACCCAGCAAGGGAGAGAAGGCGTGATGATAAGTAAGTAAGTAAGTAGGTAAGTGATTATTGTGATCGTATAATAAAACGAATCTTTCAATCCGTAACACCGGTGGATAAAAAGTTAACACAAGTAAGAATATGAGCTAATAATGTGAGGTTGCAGTCCTTTAACTTTAGATAGGGTGTCTTAATATGCATCGCCTATGTTTTCTGGGCGTTTATTACTAATCCTACATCGTGACACCACATCCTAAGACGATCAAAGTCTTCTATTTACAATTTTGATAAATTTTGTTTATATCGTTTCCTGTGTGGTAATTAAGAAACAAGTATCATCTGCAAATTGATAAGTAGGTACCTATGACAATTTTGGAATATTACGTTCATATCATTTACGTATGCTAAAAATGTAACGGATCAGACACTGATCCCTGCGCTGTTCCGTGAGTAATAGGAACAGGGTGACTGAGGCTCCCTGATGTTTGGACACGATACTTTCTATTTTTAGTCTGCACACGAGTCGCACATCAGTCCTCTTATTCCTGAGATTTCTAATTCTGACAGTAGCTTAGTATGATCCAAGGTATCTAATGCACGAGAAAAATCCACAAATACTGACTAACTATGCTCTTCATTATTAAGAGCATTGTTTATAAAGTCAGTAAAATTTGACAAGTAAGGTAGTGCTTTTGTTTGGTTGGAAACCATATTGTGACTTACTAAGTTCCGATGTTTTCACATCTTTCAGATGTCCCGAGACGTCTAATTTGTCATTATTATACAATTCTTCATTTTATTTTATGATGCTGATGTGCTGTTTCATCGTTTACGCTTAGCTGTTCTTCGTATTTCGTCTTTAGACTTAGAGCACAGAATAAATAAGTTAAATAGAAGTTTAGTCATTACCGTAATTTTACATTCATTATCGTGACACCAAAAATGTTGGGGTAAATCACAATAATGAAACAAAGTACCTAATATTTATCAATGTTCTAGAGTGTTCTAATACTAGAAATTTCTGTGTCTGATGGTATATAAAACAAAATTCAGTGACTTTTGTAAGTGTTATCATCGTAACAATCAAGAGATTAATTTTGTGTAATTTTATTACATTAAACACAAAGTGAAAAATGTGAAATCGAAAATAACAGTCAGGAGCAGGATTTGAACCTGCATCTTCTGGATACCGTCCAGATGCTTTACAAATTCAGCCATGCTGACAATTGCTCCTGACTGCTAATTTCGATAACACATCATACTTAACGTCTTTGGGTGACGCCTGCGCCATCTGTCGGACGTATTTTCATACATTATACCGACCAGGTAAACTTAATTTTACAATTAAGATTTTTACCTAATAATGACGCAAACCCTATAAATATTTATATATATTTGTAGCATTTGACATGCTTAGCACTATACATTAAACACAAAGTGAAAAATGTGAAATCGAAAATAACAGTCAGGAGCAGGATTTGAACCTGCATCTTCTGGATACCGTCCAGATGCTTTACAAATTCAGCCATGCTGAAAATACGTCCGACAGATGGCGCAGGCGTCACCCAAAGACGTTAAGTATGATGTGTTATCGAAATTAGCAGTCAGGAGCAATTGTCAGCATGGCTGAATTTGTAAAGCATCTGGACGGTATCCAGAAGATGCAGGTTCAAATCCTGCTCCTGACTGTTATTTTCGATTTCACATTTTTCACTTTGTGTTTAATGTATAGTGCTAAGCATGTCAAATGCTACAAATATATATAAATATAATTTTATTACATTACATAATAATATACGCAATACCAAAGCGTAAAAAAAAAGAGTGTGCGTGTAACCTTTACGCGCGATTGAAGTAAAACTTCTTTGGCGTTGACGAAAAAAAAAAACTGCAATTTAAAATATTTTTTTTAAAACTGTTGAATTTTTATTCACTTTGCTATTCACAATTGATCCGTTTGAAAATTTGGAAATAAATAATCCTAATTGATTATGATATTTGCCAGCTAGCTGGCGTATAAGTCAAGAAGCGTGGAGTATATGACATATAGTTACGACCAATCCAAATTATTATTTTTAAATAGCGGAAACTACACAGACTATAAGTAAGCGTTACTTCCGTCAGAAAAAAAATCTGAGTTACTCCCTAGTCGCGCCTAAAGAAGTTTTACTTCAAAAGTATTTAAAAAATCTAAAGTATATTCAAATAGAAGAAAAGTAACATGTCAAAATGAATCAGAATAACGAAGAGAAAAACGGCTTTCGAATATTCGTAAAGGAGTGAAAAGAATTAGAGGAAATCAAACCGAAGAAGACTGATATGGTCTAGGTAGGTAGTTGAGTCTCGGTTTCCCCCTTTACCTTCATCCATCGACTTTCGCATTGTATTTCTTCTTAAACAGTCGCTCGTCTGGCATTCTTTCCACATGTCCGAACCATCGGAGCATTCCCTTTCGTCTTTAGACCGATACTCTCTTATTCATACTTACTCGCTCTCTTATTCATACTTACTCGCTCTCTTATTCATACTTACTCGCTCTCTTACATAGTCGTTACGCTATTTCTTAAAATTATTCCAATTTGTTAATTAGTTTATTAGATATACTCTATATACACCGCATGTTTAATGGCTGAATAAGTCTCTCAATATCTAAGATAGAAATCTATAATATCTACGTTAAAAATGGATCCTTATATATTTTTAGATGTGAAACATCTAATGCGGGGGAGGGTAAAATCAGCTGTTAGCGTGGCGACGCTTTTATTGTACGTGTCCCGTTCAAATCTTACAAAATAAATTTGACACAGTTCCCGGTTTCCGATTGAGCTGAAATTTTACACGCATATGTATATCGCGTGACAATGCAATATAATGATGACATGGAGCTGATCTGATGATGGATCTGGAAGGTGGACATAGGAACTCTAAAATGAAACGGCACAACCCTATCAAGTTTAGACTCGTTTGATTCGTCTTGACGAGTACTTCTCTTTAGATGGAATCTAGGGTCTGATGATGAAGCTGGAAGGTGGCCACAGTAACTCTATAATAAAATGACGCAACTCCATCGAGTTTGGACTCGATTGATTCGTCTTGATGAGTCCTTTGTCTTTAGATGGTATCAGGGTCTGATGATGGAGCTGGAAGGTCGCCATGAGAATTCTGTAGTTAAATGGCGCAACTCCATCGAGTTAGGGCTCGTTTGAATTGTCTTGACTAGTACTGCAGTCCTAGATGTTATCCAGAGTCTAATGATAGAGCTGGAAGGTGGCCACAGTAACTCTGGAATAAAACGACGCAACCACATCGTTATATTCGTTAGATATGTCTTGACGAGTATTTTGTCTCTATAGTCGGAATTTTAATTCGATTCCAGATATGACAATTTCAGTGTTGCAACGTTATGATATGTACTAAATAGTGACGTTGCGAAATTATTCGATACGGAAATGGAATATTTCCGGATCGGTTCCTCTCGTTTATAGTAGTATATCTAAACAACTACTACTTTAATAGAAACTAAGTATATCAGGAAATTAAATATTTCTGAACGGATAATTTAGTTATGACGATTATTTTATTAAGGATCTGAGAGTTTTCTTTAATAATTGTGTGTGAAATAAATAAAAAAATGTGATCATGAAGGAACATGAGAAATAAAACAAATAGATGTATTATGGTAATATTTTATTTTATAAATCGTCGCCGTCATCGCTATCGCTATCGCTGTCACTTTTTGTAACATTTATTATAGATGTGTCTGTAATATTGTCAATTAACATATCTAGCCTACTCATTTTTTCCTTTTCTTTGACAACATGGGATACGCATTTAGACCATTCGGTAGAGGTAATTTTTTGAATGCCTTCCTCAAATAAATTTCTCACGTCTGTCAATTTGAAGGTTTTATTATTTTGAGCTACATGCCCCTTTACCTGCGCCCATATCAATTCGATAGGGTTCAGCTCGCCATGGTAAGGGGGCAGTCTTAAAACCGTGATCCCATGTTGTGCTGCCATTTCGTCTACAGCGTACTTATTAAAAGACTCGTTATGTGGAATCAGTTCTAAAAGCGTAGCTTTAACCATATCTGGTTCGTAATGAATATTTTTATTTAAAAGCCAGTCTTGAATTGCAGCTTTTTTCCAGCTCATTTTTGGTGCCGTTTCCAATTTTCGGGAGTGGTAAGGTGCATTATCCATCACCACAATTGAGTTTGGTCTTAATTTTGGTAAGACTCCAGCGAACCACTCCTCAAAACAAACTGCATTCATCTCATCATGGTCAAAAAATCATCTTCACAATTTTTCTTTGCTTCAAAAATCATGAGCCCCTCTTCCAGGAAGCCTTCTTCACTACCTATGTGGCTAATTATGAGACGTTGGCCTTTTCCAGATGGTTTTTTTAATCCAGTGGTCAGTCCCTCCAAAAACGCTTGCCGAGATGATGTGACTTTCTTGTCCACCCAAGTTTTTTTTACAGTATGACCTAAAAATAAATATAGTACATGAACATTATTATATATTACCTTTTATTATTTTAGGTGGGCAAAAATATCCTACCGCACACCCCGCTGCCCGGGGAGACAACGGGGTAGTGTGGGGCTCTCACCCACTAAAAACCCACCGTGCGCCCTCACCCGCCCTTGCTACGGCGGATCACGGGTCGTTTCACCGCGATCTGCAGGCGGTAGCCCCTTCGGGCACCCTCTCTTGTGCGACGCCCCGCGCACGTGGGCGTCACACCTTCGCAGTAGGCTTCCGCGGACGGCAGGGTACTCCCCGACCCCACCGTCCGCAGCTTCGGCTAGGGCGGCATCAGGCGCAGGTAAGCGCGCGCACGCCGCCCCGCGCGCCGACCCGCGCGCCGGCGGCGAATCGGGTCCGCGAAGGAGGATTCCTCCCGGGCCCTCTCCGCCGCCTCCTTCCGCGAGATGACAGCCTCGCAGAATTCGGCGACCGCGGTCCAGGCCCTGTCACTGCCAATCATCGCTCGCGCTACGGCCGGCAGCGACAGGTCCACGCCTATGACTGCAGCGAGTTCCCGGCGCTGCACATCCCAGGCCGGGCACGACTCGAGCGTGTGCTGCGCCGAGTCCTCGCCGCAGTCGCAGTGGTGACAGCCTGGGGTCGTCTCCCTCCTAGAGTCTTCCTGCATCAGCCAGAGTCTTAGCTGCAGTGACAGGGCAGCGAATTTTTGCTGCACCTACTCCACGTTGCCCAAATCGGATATCACCCACCCGAACCTCCTCCGGCTTGCAGCCTGTCGCGCGGGTCACAGCAGCGGCCAATTTATCTGTTGTGACCGATTCATCCAACCCCGTCACACGCAGGTCCGCACATTTGACGGGCCGGATAACGG
Source organism: Leucoma salicis (assembly GCA_948253155.1). Lineage (NCBI taxonomy): Eukaryota > Metazoa > Arthropoda > Insecta > Lepidoptera > Erebidae > Leucoma > Leucoma salicis. Next base: position 16,548,501 of record OX411805.1, read on the forward strand.
TCGCCACATCGGTGAGTGCTTCCTTTAGCTTGGTCGCCAGCATATCTGCGACCTCTGCCGAGTGTGATTTCGGCAGCTGGAGCACTCTGGCCCCAGTCACTGCACGTCGCACCCTGAGCCCCTCTTTAATTCCAAGAGACTGGAGATCCACCGCCTTTTCGGCACGCAGCATGGCTTCGGCGTAGGTCACCCCATTTTTCTCAGCCTCAGGCTGTAGAGCGACTACGAGAGCCATAGAGCGAGGAACAGCCAGCGCCGAAGGCTTTTTCTTAGTTTTGGGAACAATACTTGGGGTGTTATTGGGCATCGCGTTGTGTGCAGTAGCAGGGGCAGAAGGTTTCTTTTTCCCCTTCTCTTTGCGCACCACCGTCGACCAGGTCTCCGGGGCGGAGGAAGGAGGGGCAGGGGCAGGGGCAGAGGCAGGTGGTGCACTGGAGGGATCAGCTACAGCATGCTCAGAACCCTGCTCCTTGCGAGCAGTGGAGGAGATTGTGACTGCTCTAGACGCGCCTTTGGTCGCCCGCTTCTTTCTTTCATCTGCAGCAAGTGGTGGACGGATGGTTGGGGTGGGGAGAAGGCGGTCTTCGATTCCCGGAAAGCGGGCCGCCAACATATCCCCAATGGAATTTACAATGGAGGCACGTAGCTCTTCCACTTCACAAGCACCAATTGCAGCCGGCGCAGCAGCTGCAGGGTGTTCCGGCGCAGACACCGCAGGTGGCAAAGCCGCAGCCTTCGCAGAGGCGGCCTTCATCGCCTCGAATTGCTGGCGATGTGCCTTTAGTTCCGCCTTGAGATCCTCGTTTTCCTTTCGGAGAGGCAACATATCCCGGCCCCGACAAAACCTGCACCAACCGGAAGGTGAGGACCCCGTGCTGCCGCCCTGCCCATTCTTCCAAGATCGGCTGGAGCGCCCCCACGGTCCAGAGACCAGCCCGGGGCGTCTCCAGCCGAGACCTCCACTTTAGGACGGTGGCGCGGCGGGCATCTGCCCGCCACGCTGAGATTGCGCTTGGCGAGGGGCGGCTGCCCTCACCCGCGCCTTCGTCGCCCACTGATAAATGTCGGCGAGCACTTCTGCCTCCAGATCCCACGGGGGGGTTCCGGCCAACGCGCAGGCTGCATCGCACGAGACCGTGCGGTACCCGCGTATTGCCCTGACCACTACGACCCTCTGTGGACGCCACAGAAGGGCCCTATTGCGAGCGGCCAGGGACTCCGCCCACACGAGCGCGCCGTACAGTGCCATTGACCGTACTACCCCCGCGTAGAGTCGTCGACACGCGAGACTCGGTCCGCCCAAATTCGGCATCAGTCGCCCGAGGGCGGACGCCGTGCCGACGAGCTTTGGCGCAAGACGGTGGAAGTGCTCGTCAAAGTGCCACCGTCCATCCAATACCAGGTCCAGGTATTTGATGTGGGCCTGGATTGGAAAGCCCACACCGTTGACCGTTACCGAGGCGCCGGCGGGCGGGCCACATCGGGGCCCATGGAAGAGTAGGGCCTCCGACTTTTCAAGGGCCACCCCAAGCCCCAGCGCGACGAGCGTATCGTCTGTGTAGCGAATTACGCCCAGCCCGGGGAGGAGCCGGTCACGGAGGACCCAGTCGTGGCCGATGTCCCACAGGAGCGGCCCTAGAACCGAACCCTGCGGGACGCCGCACGACATAGCCCTCCTTACAACGTCCTCTTCCCGGTCCACGAAGAGGATGCTGCGGCAGTCGAGGTAGTCCGCCACCAGCCGTCTTAGGTAGAGGGGCACTCCATGGTACCAGAGTGCCTCCTTGATGCAGCCGAATGGCAGACTATTGAAGGCGTTGGCGATGTCGAGCGACACCGCCAACAGCACTTCCCTCGAGGTGACGGCCTCCGCAGCCGCGGCCTTCAAGCGCAGGATGGCGTCGACCGTAGACCAACCCGCCCGAAATCCGAACTGGGCATCGGACAGGTCGGGGCCGACCGCACCTAGGTGCCGGACGATGCGGGCAGCGACTACCCGCTCGAGAAGTTTGCCCGCCTCGTCCAGCAACACGATGGGCCTGAAGGCCGCGATTGTATTCGGAGACCGTCCCGGCTTCGGCAGGAGCACGAGTTTCCCCTCCTTCCAGCAGTCAGAGAACCGTCCGGACACCAGGCAAGCGAACAGTCCCCTGAGGCGGGGCTCTAGGTGGTCGGGGACCAGGGCCAGCACTCGGGCGGGAATCCCGTCCGGCCCGGGGGCGGTGCTTCTCCGCATACGCGCTGCCGCCATTTCCGTCGACGTCACGGGCGGTACCTCCCCGTCGTTGGCCTCCCGGTCGTCATCTGGCGGAGACTTGACCGGGGGCGTGTGCACCGCCCGTGAAGGGAATAGTCCCTCAACCACCTCAGAGAGGAAGCCCGGCTGGAGGGTCTCCGCAAGGGGGGAGCCCTGGGCGCGGAGCTTGTTAAGCGCCGCGCGGTACGGGCGTCCCCAGGGGTCACGCTCGAGACCCTCCAGCATCTCCTGCCTTTTTGCGTCTTTGGCGCGACAGATGGCCAGCTTAAACGCGGCGCGCACACTGCTGTACGCCGCATACAGCCGGCCCTCCCGCTCTTCATCGCGGATTCGGTGACGTCGGCTGCGGGTGTAGGACCTCCGGGCACGAATACAGGCCGCACGGAGGTCCGCCAGCTCCGGGGACCACCAGTAAACCCCCTTCCGTCGAGGCGGGCGCCGCACGCGGGGCATGGCCGCATCACAGATCTGCGTAAGCATGCCGCGAATGCGGCCACCCTCGGCGCCCACGTCTTCCGTCAGGGGGGGAGGCAGCCAAGATTGAAAAATGGCCGCCTCCACCAGCAGCTCACGGTCGAGCCTACCCACAGCCCATCGCGTAAAAGCAGGAGTTCTGTCCGCCGCGTGACCCCTGCTGGCGCCCTGAAGGGTCCGGGAGACCTCTATCTGAATGTTTCTGTGGTCAGATAGGGTCTCGACCTCCTCCAGGACTCGCCAGCTCCTTACGCGTGCGGCGACACCGGGGCTAGCGAACGAAAGGTCCACTATCGACCCGCCCCCGCGCCTCACGCACGTTAGGGCGGACCCTCGGTTTAGCAACACGAGGTCCGCCGCTTCCGCCTACTCTTGGACCGCCGCACCTCGGGCGTCCGTCCTGGGGGACGCCCACGCCGTTGATTGAACCCAAGTTTCATCTTGATAATATATATGTCTCCCTTCTCGTCGAAACTGACATATAGATTGCAAGTAACGCTGGCGCCATGTTATTATATCATTTCGATCAATAAGTGTGCTCTTGCGTGACCGTGCAACAAATTTAAAATTAAGTTGCTTCAAAATTTTGCTGAGGGTGTCTTTGGAAACCGTAGGCATTTCTGGATCATTGTTCATCACTTGTAAAATCTAAAATAGTAAATTTTATAATAGTTTGGAATCATTAGTTATATATAAAAGATGTAGGTATAAAATAATACTGTCTGACTGATTGACTAACCTTTGCAATGGTTGGAGGTTATTCCCAATATGTCAGCAACTTTGCTCATACATTCATTTTCTTCCACAACTTCAAAGGCCTCCAATTGCGCAGAAGTTTCATTTTTCACGTACTTGTAGGCGTTGCGGATCATTACTTTTTCAGTAACAGTGAAAGCTTTTCGTGGACGTTTTTTTCTTGGGGACAAGAAAACATCCACGTCTTTTTGTGATGTACTTGGCTGAGGATCCATTTTAATGGAAAACCAAAACAAATAGATTAACTCAAAGTTCACAAAAAACTATAAACGTAACAACAAACACAATGTAACAAAACTTTAACAAAAATCCAACAAAATAACAAAATATCGATTCGTAATGATACAAGATATTCGTGCAGTTAGACTGGGAGCCGAATGAAATAATAAACAAAATGGCGATAGCTGCACGAGCGCGCACGGGTTGCCAATACAGAAAACTTACTAGGCTCTTTTATTATAAGTTTCGTTTTTAATATAAAAAATAAAAATATTAACTTTTTATAAAATAAAGCAGCGGTTACTAATTAATAAATAATTATTATGAATAATTATGTATTTATTTAAATAAAAATCAATAATTTAGTCTTTAATTGGCACACCAATATTATGATTACATAAACATAAATCGCGATTGTTTATAGATTTTTGTGTTCATCACTACACTATTAATATGTGGTATCATTATTTTACAAAATGATAGTAGCTAATGTCAAATGTGGAATCGAATTATAATTCCGACTATAGATAGTATCCAGGATCTGATGATGGAGCTGAAAGGGGATCATGGGTACTAGGTAATAATTAAACGTCGCAACCCATCGATTTAGGGCTAGTTTTAGTTATCTTAAATAGAACAATAGTCCTAGATGATATTAAGGGTCTGATGATGCAGCTGGATGGCCTTGGGCACTATGCTATAAAACGCAATCCCATTAACTTTGGAATCGTCTAATTCGTTTTGAAGTACTTCAGTCCTAGATGACCATATAGATCCAGGGTATGATAATGATGATGATGATGATTTATGTCCATTTCTGTTATTTTACATACGTCATAATTTTATACAAGCATACATTGAAAAAGTTATGATCAATTTATTTCTACAAAATAATTTCGATGTTTTCACATCTGGTAGAGGTCCCACGACGTCTATTTTTTTGTACCATTAAACACGCGATATATTTTAACCCGAGCAACGCATAGAATATATATTTATATTATGTAGAATTGTAGAGTATATATTCTGAAGAGCACGCTAACAATAATAAACCACTAATAATTTGGTTATGACGCTGAGCAAGTGCGGTTTTGTCTCGTATTATGGGACGTACTTTAAATGATTGCCTTTTGTTCTCATATATTTGAGCTTCAAATGTAAGCGTTCGTGTTTTTTAGTGTCGTTTGGTATATGAATTTGTCTATTATTAAAACCGGCATCTCTACATACTCTACATGCTCGTATAACTGTGTAGTAAGACGGAGCGGGTTTCTACACATAACTTTTAAACTGCTTTTGTACGCCTCGCGTTGAGGTGTGTACTATTCTCGTTTCACGCAGAAAAACTGATTTTTCTAACTTAAAATGTCTCTATTTATCATATATTGCACTTGTAATTTATAATATATACACACACATATCAAGAAAAACTCTATTTTTAGCTCTCATGATATTTTTGATGCCATTTTTGTTATTTAAACTAGTTAAAAAACTGATTGAAAAAGTTCTGTCTTGGACGTCCGTTTGTTGTAGGTAATGTATCTTAACACGATAACGACCAAAATACTTTACTAATCGTATCTTTTTTTTTCTTTTACGCATTAGTATGATTACGAATAGAGCCCTATCACTTTTCACGGTCTGATTCGATGTGGTTTAATTGTTATTAAATAAACGAAAAAATAGTGAATATTTACGCTCGACTCGACACTAAAACCAGCGCTACGCTATACCTTATTTCGTGAAAACTACTTGAACTATTTCTATAGACCAATATAGAAGTACGTCTAAAAATTAGCGGTAGATGGCGTATAAGACATAAAAACCTCATTAGTACTTTTTGAAATTAGCGCTATGTGATTTATTGAAAACTATACATTATTAGTTACTTATTAAATAATCAATTTTCTTGTGAAAAATGAAGATTATGAGGCGTGCACTTTTGGATTTTCCAAAGTATTTGTGTACCTACTGTTATAACTGTCACTCCTCCCTGTTTCTCTTAGCTTTCCCTTTTCTACCGCTTTTCTGCCCTGTCAGCTTTTCTAGACCCTTCTCTCCCACACACCTCATACACTCACCAGTCAGTCTTCTTCCAAATCCCAACCGCGCCGGTCGTCTAACGTCTACTATTTTGTAATCAATTATTGTCCTCTAAAAATACGTGAATATAATTCAAAACTATAGTATGATAAAAATAATCATCTTTTGTTTTAAACCGTTTTATTGTATCCCGGATAACATTTGGTAGCAGCGTAAAAGGGATAAGATATCCCTCGGAACGCCTAAAAACCTGTAAAATAAAAGTGAATATTTTATTATTGGTAATTGAAAAATAAAATAAGTGAAATATATACCTACATAAAACTAGCTGACCCAGCAAACGTTGTTTTGCCATATAAATTATTTCTACATCGGCACTGGAAGGGTGAAAATTTAGGGTTGTATGTAATTTTTAATGCCAAATCATAATAAACTAAAAATAAAAACAAAAAAAAAAAATAAAAAAAAATATTTAGGCCTGGGTCACCCTTATCATTTAGGGGTATGAAAAATATATGTTGGCCGATTCTCAGACCTACCCGATATGTACACAAAATTTCATACACATTGTTTCGGAGGAGTTTGGTAACAAACACTGCGACACGAGAATTTTATTAATGCCCGGTTCCTATAATAATAAAACGGATTGTTTTGCTTACAAACGGTAGAATATTCTACCAGGCGTTAGTATATTCTGTTCCTATAAAATACCAGTCGTAAGTGAATTAGCTGACAGTTTGCAACTAACGGATGGAAGGGTTTTCGCTTACGATCTGCAACAATAATCTATGCTAATGAAGATTTATGGTGTTTCTATAAAAAAAAAACAACCGATAGTTATGTTGTCAAATATACAAACCGTAGGTGATGTGTTTACCGGCCGATTTTGGACGGTTTTGAGAAGTCATGTGCTGGTATGTGCTTATTGAGGCTTACAAATGGAAAATATATCGAACTCTGAGATTGAAATGGAGACTGCATTTACTCTCAGATACTAATACCAGAGCGATTTTCATTTTGAAAAAATCAAAATCTTTCATTATGTAGTATTATTACTTCCATGATCTTTATATAAGGGCCATAGATTATAGAAAAGAGAATCCTGTGGCTATGGTTGTTGTCATAATTATGATTGATGTTCAAATTAACAGTAGTATATAGCTTGTTAGTGTTTCGTTTAGATGTAGGAATTAAATAATAATAGCCGTGTGGGGCCGGCTTTAGAATTGTCCCACCCCTCTCCACCCATGGGAGTCGTAAGTGCCGACTGAGGGAATGCCGAGGGAGTGGGCAGCAGCACTCCCTCGAGTATTAATAACACCCACTGCAATCGCCAACCCGCCTGCCAAGCGTGGCGATAACGGCAATATTCCTCAAAAAAAATGAGCATCCAAAAAAAATTAGACATCACGGGATGTCTACCAGATGTGAGATCATCGCAATTATTTTGTAGAAATAATGAGCACCTAGAAATAAAATGACCATAACTTTTTCAATGTGCTTGTATAAAATTATGACATGTGAAAAATAACGGAAATGGACATAAATCATCAAAAGTCCGTGTGGTGACGGACTAAGAATACAAGTGTCACCACCCCATTCTTTCCCGCGGGTGTCGTATGAGGCGACTAAGGGAAGTAAGCAATTATCATCCATTGCATGACTGGTGGTAGGGCTGGGTACCAAGTGTACTCACTTGGTATCGGGCCCGAGCGGGTTGGTACCACCATCTCCCGTGTGACCGGCCATGAAGCACATCGTTGCGTTTTGGCTGTAGCAGGAGATAGCCGTTTATATTTCATTTCATATCTGTGAAATGAATTGGTGAGCAGCGGCTTGACAATACTCTCGGTATAGTCGAGTCCATGGGCGACGGTTACCATTTACCATCAGATGGACCGTGGCTAGTCTGCCACTACACGCAATAAAAAAAAAAAAAAAGTACAAGTAAATCATCAGAAGTATTTGTCAAAACGATTCCAAAGTTAGGATTGCTCCGCGCTCCATTATCAGACCCTGAATATTATCTAAGACTATGGTACTTCAAGCTAACTCAAACTAGCCCTAAATCGATGGGTTGTGACGTTTAATTACCTAGTTCCCATGGCCACCTTCCAGCTGTATCATCAGACCCTGGATACCATCTAAAGACAAAGTACTCGTCAAGACGAATCAAACGATTCCAAACTCGATGGGGTTTCGTCGTTTCATTACAGAGTTACTGGGGTCACCTTCCAGCTCCATCATCAGACCTTGGATACTATCTAGAAAAAAATTACTCGTCAAGATGAACCATACGAGCCCAAACTCGATAGGGTTATGTCTTTTTTAACGGAGACCGATGGGCACCTTCCAGCGCCATCATCAGACACTTATTTTCATTTAGGACTGGAGTACTAGTCAAGACAATTTAAACGAGTCCTAACTCGATGGAGTTGCGCTATTTAGTTAAAGAGTTCCCATGGCCACCTTCCAGCGCAATCATCAGATCCTGAATACCACCTAAACACAAAGTACTCATTTAGACGAATCAAACGAGTCCAATATCGAGGGGGTTGCGTCGTTTCATTATAGAGTTACTATGTCCACCTTTAAGCTCCATCATCAGATCAGCTCCATGTTGTCATAATATTGCATCGTGACGTGATATACATATGCGTGTAAAAATTCAGCTCAATCGGAAACTGGGAAGTGTGTCAAATTTAACCTTCATGATTTGAACGGTACAAGTAAAATAAAAGCGTCGCCACGCTAACAGCTGATTTTACCCTCCCTCCGCATTATATGTTTCACATCAAAAACAGCCTCCAGTCACGGCAGCTCCGCTATTCCGTGACCTACCGGTAAAGGTGGAGCAGGGGGTGCGAAGAATCTCCGGTCGCGCTCCGGTCCGGGAACTTGCTCTTCTACCGGGAGGGTGACCACGAGTCCCAAGGGGGTGTCGGGTTTATCGTTCGCAGGTCTCTCATAGGCAACATGGAGAGGATTGAAAGTGTGTCGGGTAGAGTACCTTATACTCAGAATAACCAAACGGTATTCGTTGAAGGTCATACAGGTTTACGCACTGACCTCGACACACTCCGATGACGAGGTGGAGGCCCTATATGAGGACATCTCTAAGGACATCCACTTGTCTAAAACCTATTTCACGGTGGTTATAGGAGACTAACGCGAAACTGGGCAAAAGGACAGACGATGAGCTGAAGGTGGGGCACTATGGATTTGGGCAGAGGAACCACAGCGGCCAGATGCTGGCTGATTTTCTGGAGAAGGAAGGCCTCTTCATGATGAAGTTCTTCTTCAGGAAGCAGCCCCAGCGAAAATAGACCTGGATTAGCCCTGATGGTTCAGTGAAAAACGAGATTGACTTCATCCTGTCGGACAAACGACACATATTCAATGATGTCTCAGTGATCAGCAGGATTAAAACTGGGAGTGATCACCGACTAGTCAGGGGCATATTGAATATTAGAACAAAAGTCGAGAGGTCGCGCTTGATGAAGTCTACGCTCCGACCAACACCTGCCCAATACCAGAACCCCGAGAGCTTTCAGCTCGAACTAGAAAATCGCTTCCAATGTCTAGATGAGTGTGAATCAGCGAGCGATATGAACAGCAGGTTTGTGCAAACTGTCCACGCGGTCGGGTCGACTTACTTCAACGCCCGTCGCGTCAGTAGGACCCGTAAACTCTCCGACCATACTCTCAAACTCATGGAGAGGAGAAAAGAAATGATAGTCCAGCCCTCAGCCGATTGGTCCTGCCTAAGGCGGTTAAACAGACAGATCTCCAAGGCTGTGTGGCACGATATTCGCCAATTTAATACTACCCGTATTATAGAGGCGATAGAGTGGAACCAAGGCTCGAAAATGTTCGCAAGAGATCTGTCTGTTGGCCAAAGTCAATTGACTAAACTGAGGACCAACAACGGCACTGTCATTTCTTCTCGAGATGAGATCTTGGGACAGGTCCAGCAGTTCTATGGACAGTTGTACAGATCCCAGAGCCCTGCTGTTGGCTTGGTCCAAGACCCCAGATCCAAGCTAACTCGGCACTTTACCGAAGATATCCCGGACGTCAGCCTGTACGAGATCAGAATGGCTCTCAAACAACTAAAGAACGGAAAGGCACCGGGAGACGACGGAATCACCACAGAGCTTCTGAGAGCAGGCGGAAAGCCGGTCTTAAAAGCTCTTCAGAGGCTGTTCAATTCCGCCGTTCTCGGGGGCAACGTTCCAGAGTCGTGGACCAGAAACGTGGTGGTGCTGTTCTTCAAGAAAGGTGACAGAACCCTCTTGAAGAACTATAGACCCATATCGCTCTTGAGCCACGTCTATAAGTTGTTTTCGAGGGTCATTACAAATCGAATCAGGCGCAGGCTTGTCGACTTCTAGCCTCCCGAACAAACCGGTTTCCGAAAAGGCTATAGTACCATAGACCACATCCACACGCTACGCCAGATTATACAGAAAACCGAGGAATACAATCGGCCTCTGTGTCTGGCGTTTGTGGACTATGAGAAAGCCTTCGATTCGATCGAAACTTGGGCGGTGCTGCAGTCCCTTCAGCGGTGCCAAATTGACAATCGGAACATCGAAGTGCTGAAGTGCTTGTATAGAAACGCCACCATGTCAGTCCGTGTTCAGGACAAGAGTATGAAACCGATCCAACTGCAGAGAGGTGTTAGACAGGGAGTCGTTATGTCCCCGAAACTCTTCACCACTGCATTGGAAGATGTCTTCAAGCTCTTGGACTGGACCGGATTCGGCATCAACATCAATGGCGAATACATTACACACCTTCGATATGCCGACGACATCGTAGTCATGGCATAATCGCTGGAGGACCTTGGCACCATGATGTCAGCAGGGTTTCCCGACTAGTGGATCTCAAAATGAACATGGACAAAGAAAGAAAGAAAGAAAGAACAAATTTATTTAGCTTACAAGTATGAGACAAAACAAATGTACAACATATACAATGTAAGTCAAACTAAAACAATGTATGTCTCACGCCCGTGCTAAAAAGGTTTCCAGCTCAGCTTTATGACAGGCTATAGTGCCAGGCGCTGGTTTTCTGCCAGAACCTTACCTTTACACACGGATGCCAAACAAGTCATACATACAATAAAATTAACAACAACAACAATACGAAAGTCATGTCTAATGTCCATGTCGTTTCAGCACCGGTCCTAGTCGGGAGTGCGCTTCTCGAAGTTGTCGACCATTATGTCTACCTGGGACAAACAGTCCAGTTAGGTAGGCACAACTTCGAGAAAGAGGTCAATCGACGAATCCAACTCGGCTGGGCAGCGTTCGGGAAGCTAAGAAAGATCTTCTCGTCCAATATTCCGCAGTGTCTGAAAACGAAGGTCTACGACCAGTGTGTGTTACCAGTGATGACATACGGAACAGAGATGTGGTCTCTGAATGTTGGCCTCATATCAAGGCTCAAAGTCGCTCAGCGGGCCATGGAGCGGGCTATACTTGGTATTTCCCTACGTGATCGAATCCGTAATACGGAGATCCGTAGGAGAACGAGAGTGATCGACATAGCCCGCCGGGTTGCCATGCTGAAGTAGCAATGGGCAGGCCACATCGCTCGACGAACCGATAACCGTTGGGGACGAAAGGTTCTCGAGTGGCGACCACGTATCGGACGGCGCAGCGTAGGATGGCCCCCCACCAGATGGACCGATGATCTGGTCAAAGCTGCGGGGGCCGTTGGATGCGGTTGGCATAGGACCGCTCGTTGTGGTGTTCTCTTGGGGAGGCTTATGTCCAGCAGTGGATGTTAAAAGGCTGATGGATGGATGGATTATGGTTGGATGCGGTCGGCATAGGACCGCTCGTTGTGGCGTTCTCTTGGGGAGGCTTATGTCCAGCAGTGGACGTTGAAAGGCTGATGGATGGATGGATTAAATAATAATAATGTTTAACATAAATTATTAAAGTCTAAATTATGTCTTAACTATTTAATTGTTAATAAACGATAATTTAATTATTTGTAATAAAGTTTTGTTTATAATTAACTACATTTATTTTTAAAACACTCCGTTTTTTCTGAACATCATGTGAAACGATTGATGTAATAATGAAACGCAAAGAGGGTCATCGGTATTCTTCACGGACAGTTGCTCATTACTGCTAGACGTGATATTAATGTTGTGAAACACCTGAGAAGCCTCGGTATCGGTATCTTGAAAACTTCTGGTAGCTGTTATACAATGACGATTCGTTGAATATAGGAACCTGGCATTAGATTACTTACAATCAACCGGGCGGTTTTATACACTGTTTCCACTGCATCTTAAAGAAACCTACATTCACTGAATTCAAGAAGACTATATATTATGCTCTATACCTTAAAGAAGCAGACCACTAAATTTCCTGGCCCTTTTTTTTAAGCGGGGATAAAATGTATCTACCGCACACCCCGATGTCCGGGGAAACAATGAAGTATGGGGCTTTCACCCACTAAAACCCGCCGTGCACCCGTAGTCGGCGGTCCACTGGTACCGCGTATATTCTCTTCAGTGTTCCGCGCCGGGGCTGGCTCTATAGGGCTCCCTCGCTGAGTGACATCCCAGCGCACCTGAAACGCCACATCTTCGCGGGAGGCTCAATGCGGGCGGCAGACAGTCCCCGATCAAATCGCCCGCGGCCTCAGCTAGGGCGGCATTAGGCGCAGATAGTTGCGCCCACGCCGCCCCGCACGCCGTAGGCGGTTCGGGCCAGAGGCGAGATCAGCCTCCCTGGCCCTTTCCGCCGCCTCATCCCGTGAGATGATATCCTCGTAGAAGGTGGCGACCGCGGTTCAGTACCTGTCGCCACCGACCATGGTTCGGACAACAGCCGGTAGCGACAGGTCCTCTCCGATGACTGCAGCGAAGTCCCGGCGCTGCTCAGCCTACGACGGGCAGGACTCGAGCGTGTGCTGCGCCGAGTCCTCGCTGCAGTCCCAGTGGTGACAGCAGGGAGTCTCCTCCCTCCTAGTGACTGTGTACAGGTACTTGCGTAGCAGCTGTGCCCCGACAGCACTTACACCAGTCGGAAGGTGAGGACTTCAAGCTGCCACCCCGCCCATTCCTCTAAAATTGGCTGGAGTGCCCCTACGGTCCGAAGATCAGCCCGAGGCATCTCCAGCCGAATCCTCCAACGGGCGATGATGGCGCGGCGAGCGTCGCTCCGCCATGCCTTAATTTGACTAAGCGGGAGGCGAACGCCTCCCGCACGTGCTACTGACGCCCGCTGGTAAACTTCGGCGAGCACCTCCGCCTCCAGATCCCACGGGGGTTTCCGGCCAATGCGCACGCAGCCTCGCACGACATCGTGCGGTAGCCGCGGACTGCCCTGACCGCCACGACTCTCTGTGGTCTACACAGATGAGCCCTATTGCGGGCGGTCAGAGACTCCGCCCACACGGGTGCGCCGTAAAGCGCCATCGACCGGACCACCCCCGCGTACAGTCATCGGCACGCGATGCTGGGTCCACTCAGGTTCGCCATAAGATGCCCGAGAGCGGACGTCGTGCCGACAAGTCTCGGCGCGAGCTGCCGGAAGTGCTTGTCAAAGTGCCACCACCTGTCGAGGACCAGGCCGAGATATTTAATGTGGGCCTGGATTTCCACCCCTACCCCATTCACCATTATCAAGGCGCCGGCGGATGTACCACGTTGGAGCCCGTGGAAGCGCAGGGCCTCCGACTTGTTGAGGGCCACCCTAAGTCGCAGCGCCTTGATACGTCTGACCACCTCCGCGAGTGCGGAGCTTGTTCAGCACCGCATGGTACGGGCGTCCCCATAGGTCACGATCGAGACCCTCCAGCATTTCCTGCCGCTTTGCCTCTTTGGCGCGACAGATGGCCTGCTTAAACTCAGCGTGCGCGTTTCATACGCCTCGTAAAGCCGGCCCTCCGGCTCTGTGTCGCGGCTAATCCGCCCACTGCGGGTGCAGGACCTCCGGGCACTGATGCAACACGCACGGAGGTCCGCCAGCTCGCGGGACCACCAGCAGACTCCCTTCCGCTGGGGTGGACACCGCACACGAGGCATTGCCGCGTCGCATATTTGCGACACCGCCTCGCGCCCGTGGCTAGCCTCAGCGTCCACATCATCGACCGAGGGGGGTGACAGCAAGTCCCAGTCCAGCCTACCCACAGCCCACCGCGGGAAAGCGGGAGCTCTGTCCGCCGCGTGACCACTACTAGGGCCCCGGAGAGATCGGGAGACCTCTATCCGAATGTAGCGATGGTTGGATAGGGTCCCTCCTCCAGGACACACCAGTACCCGTGCCGCGACGGCGAGGCTAGCGAACGAAAGGTCCACTATCAATCCGCCCCACCGTCGCACGCAAGTGATAGCGGACCCCCTATTCAGCAAACAGAGGTTCGCCGCTGCCGCCCATCCTTGACCGCCGTTCCGCGGGCGTCCATCCGGAGGGACCCCCGCGCCGTGCTTTTGGCGTTAAAGTCCCCCAGCACCAGAACGTGGCTAGGTGAGAGTCGCCCTATCGAGGTCTCTAGGTTGTGAAGACCTCGAAGGCAGCCAGATTTCGATTGGGGGAGAAGTAGACGCCATAGAGCGTGACGCCCCCCCTATCGACCGCCATATATCCCGTGCGTTTGTCCTTGACAGACAAGGGCGGGGAATGAAGCGCCGAAGATCCGACTACCGCCACGGAGTCATCGCAAATGCCCGCCCAATTGGGACGGTCAGGAACGAGGTAAGGCGCCGCGGCTACGGCTACACCAATCGACCACTCCGCCATGGACTGCCGGAAGAGGTCCTGCGCAGCGGCAGAGCGGCCAAGATTCGCCTGGAGGAGACCATAATACCATTATCACAGTCCATGATTAAATCGTGACCATTACTTCCTTCTCCCGCACCGGCGGTCGCGCCGCGCTAGGTGGGGCAGCCTGGGCCGATTGACCGCTCCCACCTTTAGGGCCTCCGGCCGGAGGTCAGCACCCCTCCTGCCCCATGCTATGCTTGGCGAGACGATTTCCCGCCGCACATGCGGTGCAGAAAGGGGGTGCGGTGCGGGTTGCCGCCTGGTGCCCTGCCTGACCGCAGTGGAAACAAAGACCACTGCAGTCAAAGCAGTTGGTGCATGTCGGCTGGGTGTGCCCGACCGCCGCGTTACTTAGCTACTAAGCGGTGTGTCACAGCGTGTCTTCTCGCTTTGTTATCGCGTTGTCGATTAGTGAGGGGTATGGACGACTGGACAAGCGGCAACAATGCGTTTTTTTGTGTGCGTGAAACACATACTGAGTTAAAGTGAATAATCCACTGTACCCTGCAACCCACTGTTACCTCCTCTATGCTAAATCCACCAAATCCACTGTTTTTACAAAACGCACTGTATCTAACAAACTGAAATTTTTAAAATTAACACGTATTGTAAAATTCTACTTTCTGTTGTTCAAATTGTTTCCCCCGTATATCAATCACCACTCACTCTATTAGTTGACTCTGAGGCAACCGTAAGCCTCCTTAAATCAGCATGTTTACAAAATACCCCTAAACTTGTAAACGTACGTACTTTATTAATATGGTAGTAGCGGGTGCCCGGCGCCGCCACAGTCTAAGAAATTTAGCTCACCTGGAAAATCTATTGGGCAGCCTTGCTTCAGACTGTAGGAGATAGTTACCCTATTACACAAATATCCGAAATTTTAGACCAACTCAGACAGAGTAAATATTTCCTTACCTAACCTTCGATCTCGCATCAGGGTTCCATCAGTTCCTCGCGAATGAGCATGATGCACCCAAAACTGACTTCAGGGTACCTCAAGGTCACTATGAATTCACCCGTATGCCATTTGACCTCAAAAATGCACTAGCTACTTTTCAACGGCTTATGAATACAGCACTTGATGGTCTCCAAGATGTTTGGTGCCTACCTGGATGACGTGGTAATTTATTCCCACGACCTTGCCAGCCGTATAGAAAACCTAGAATTGTTGTTCAGACGTCTTAGAGAATTTAACCTCATGCTTCAGCCGGATAAGTGTGAGTTCTTCCGACGTAAAGTAGCCTATCTCGGTCATGTAATTACAGAAGAAGGCGTAAAGGCTAATCCCGTAAAAGTTGTAGCCGTTACCAAATTTCCAATTCCGAAATTTCCTGAGGACATCAAATCTTTCTTAGGTCTCGTTTCTTACTACCGCCGATATCCCTAACTTTTCTAAAATTGCCCAACCCCTAACTCAACTTCTGAATAAAGACATTCCATTTCTCTGGGAAAATCAACAGCAGGTCGCTTACGATGAACTCAAACATAAAGTTACTTCAGCTGCAGTCTTGATATATACAGATTTTTCCAAAACTTTTATCTTGACATTAAACACAAAGTGAAAAATGTGAAGTCGAAAATAACAGTCACGAGCAGGATTTGAACCTGCATCCTGGATACCGTCCAGATGCTTTGCCAATTCAGCCATCATGACAATTGCTCCTGACTGCTAATTTCGATAACACATTCATACTTAACGTCTTTGGGTGACGCCGCGCCATCTGTCGGAAGTATTTTCATACATTATACCGACCAGGTAAACTTAATTTTACAATTAAGATTTTTACCTAATAATGACGCAGACCTTATAATTATTTTTATATTTTTATATATATTTTAGCATGTTTTTTTCACTTTGTGTTTAATGTATAGTGCTAAGCATGTCAAATGCTAAAAATATATATAAAAATATCTAAATACTTTTATCTTGGTTTGGGACGCCTCTAGCTACCCGATAAGTCAAGAGAGACCAATAACTTACGCGTCTCGAACTCTGAATAAAAGCGAGTTCAATTATAACACAACTGAAAAAGAACTTCTTGCTACAATTTTTGGCTGTAAAACCTTCCGTCCTTACCTATATGGGTGCAAGTTTAACATCATCATCGACCATCAACCACTTACCTGGCCCACGAATCATAGAGTAAAATCCGAGTAGTAAACTTCAGAGATGGCGTCTTAAGCTTTCAGAATCACTACATAGTATAAAACAAAGTCGCCTTTTCTGTCCCTATATCCCTATGTGCGCTTAAATCTTTAAAACTACGCAACGGATTTTGATGCGGTTTTTTCCAATAGATAGAGTGATTCAAGAGGAAGGTTTATATGTATAATACATGCATCATATACTAAGGCAACATTGCTAATTTTAGAGGTTTCTAACGTGATGTCGTAAATTAACCTATTTTTTTGGGCTTATTTAGCAATTTAGCAAAAACGCTGCCTAAACCCTACGAGTTAGATCAAATTAATGTACTACAGTATTGTACACCATAAAAAGGTCTACAAAAAAGTCCGCGATGGTATATGTTTATCTTTTAGGGATAACCCACATTAACCATTTTTATTGTTTACTTTTTACGTGAAAAAATGGCTTATTTACGAAGCTATTTTAAGCAATACGGCATTAATCCTTATCGAATTAAGTACCTTAAATACAGTGTGCAATTAATATAGATCAATATGGTTCCTTACAGCATGTAAATTAAACAAATATTTTCGGAGATATTACAAATTTAAAATTTGCGTTTGCGGCGGGCGGTACCGGTCGGACGGGGCAGTGCGGGGAGGCATGCCTATAAATAGCGCGTCGGAGGCCGCGGTTCTCCCTATAGCACTTTGAATTTAGCAGCAATCGGACGCGTTTATTATAGGAGCTCTCTAGCGAGGAAAATAACAGTACTTGATAAAAACGTGCTTTTCAGCGCGACAACGTATCAGTTAATAATTATAAGTTACGATAAATAATAATCAATTAATTTAATAATAAGGAAATTATTTTCAAAAATCTTAAGTAAGTTCAGAAAAAAAACTTAATAGAATATAGCTATCTTTTGTTCTTGATGATTGTAGATTATCTTTTGTTTTTAGTCACACGCATGGCAAATTATTTTTTAGGTGTATTTAATTTAATTGAAATCGTATTTTAAGTTGATTTCATTAAAATCGTAGTTTAAGTTATTTCAGTAAAAAAAAAGAAAAGAATAGAATAAATATCTTTTGTTTTTTATGATTGTTGATTATCATTTGTGTCTAAATGGTAAGTATTTAGATGTTTTTTACTGCGGCACATAGGTACCAATAATATGGCAATTTATTCATAGGTAGGTAATCATACATAAGTCTAGAACTGAGTCAACTTTGTTCAGAAATTATAAAGTCATGTCTGGAAGACGTCGTCGTTCGAACATAGGTCGTAGTTCAGTGAATGCTAGAAGAGTACGTTCACAAAGAGATGAAGAATCGTCAACAGAACGTGAAGCTCGACTCAGTCAGCTTAGGGATAGATATAGAGCTGAGAGAGAGAGAGAATCTTCAATAGAGCGTGAGGTTCGCCGCAGCCGGGATCGAGATAGGCATTCGGTTCAGAGAGATAGAGAATCGTCAGTAGAGCGTGAGGCTCGACTCAGTCAGCTTAGGGATAGATATAGAGCTGATAGAGAGAGAGAATCTTCAGTAGAGCGTGAGGTTCGCCGCAGTCGAGATAGGGATAGACATCGAATACAGAGAGCCAGAGAATCATCAGCACGAGTTACTAATACCACTTCGACCCGATGATCACAAATTTCTGCAAATATATTTTATTGCAGATCCAGACACACAAGCATCTACGCGGTGTTCAAGTGTTGCACAACCAATTGATAGAGATTTAATTAGATCTCTGCAAGATATGTTACATTCTCATAATTACTATATACAGTTTTTCAAAACTGCGATTGAGAGTATTCTAGCAGATACTCCTGACTTTAATGTCGTAATCCATGCAAATAAAGTTCCTATTGGAGAACACAGAGGATGATATAACGCGCCTTCTACGAGTGAGGTAGCAGTGGTGATAGCTGGACAGCAATTTGACAAAAGAGATATTGTATTGCATAGTCGTGATGATAATTTGCAAAAAATTTCAGAGTTACACAGATCTTATGACAGCTTACAATATCCTTTGATGCTATGTCGTGGAGAAAATGGTTACGCCATTAATATTTCTCAAGTTGATCCAATCGGTGGAACACCTCTGCGTAAAACAGTGTCATGTATGAACTACTATTGCTACCGTATAATGACAAGACGTAACAATTTCAACACTTTGCTTAGATATGGAATGTTAACAAACCAATACTTGGTCGATCAATATGCGAAAATTGAATCTGAGAGATTGGCCTACATCCGTAATAATCAAACTAAATTGAGAGCCGAAAATTACGTTCATCTTCAGGATGCGTTACAGGCGAATGAACATGTCAACGGCATTGGTCAGTTAGTTATACTACCTTCATCATTCACAGGTGGACCTCGATATTTACACGAAAAATCGCAAGACGCCATGACTTACGTCAGAAATTACGGCAAACCTGATTTATTTATAACTGCAACATGTAACTCAAATTGGCCGGAAATTAAAGAAAATATTAACACTAATTTAAGTCCACAAGACAGATATGATATAGTTAACAGAGTCTTCCATTTAAAAGTACAGAAACTCCTGCACCTCATTAACAAGTCTCATATATTCGGTCCCCCGCGCTGTCATATGTACACAATAGAATAGCAAAAACGTGGGTTGCCACATGTGCACCTGCTGGTGTGGTTAGTGAACAA
This sequence comes from Leucoma salicis, assembly GCA_948253155.1. Lineage (NCBI taxonomy): Eukaryota > Metazoa > Arthropoda > Insecta > Lepidoptera > Erebidae > Leucoma > Leucoma salicis. The sequence continues at coordinate 16,567,863 of OX411805.1, forward strand.
AATTAGACCAAACCAAATTGACGAGGTCATTTCAGCTGAGTTGCCGGATAAAGATGAAGATCCTATCCTGTACGAAATCGTAAAGAAAAATATGGTACACGGCCCTTGCGGGACTTTAAATCCGAATTCTCCATGTATGCGAGATTCTAAATGCAGCAAAAAATTTCCGAAGTCATTCCAAACTCAAACAATCACTAGCGATGACGGATATCCCAAATATCGTCGACGATCGCCAGAACAAGGCGGGAAAAGTGCTACCGTCCGAAACCGTGATATTGATAACCGATGGATCGTTCCCTATAATCGGCTTCTTTTGAAAATTTTTGATGCCCACATCAACGTAGAGTTGTGCAATTCGATAAAGTCAATCCAATATGTTACTAAGTACATTAATAAAGGTAGTGATCAAGCCACTTTCAGCATACAATCACCAAATGAAGTGGAAAAATATCAGTCTGGACGTTACATCTGCAGCTCTGAAGCTGTATGGAGGATATTATCATTCGAAGTGCACGACCGGGCTCCCACAATTGTCCACCTTGCAGTTCATTTAGAAAATGGACAAAGGGTATATTTCATGGAGAACAATATACAAGAAGTTGTTAATAATCCGCGGGATACAACATTGACAGCATTTTTCAAGTTATGTGCTCAAGATGATTTCGCGAAAACACTGACATATGACAGAGTTCCAAGTTACTATACATGGAACCAGAGTTCTAAAACTTTTCAACGGCGAAAACAAGGTACTGCGGTTGATGGTTTCCCCGGAGTAAAAAAAACGGATGCTCTTGGCAGAGTCTACACGATTCATCCCAACAACAGTGAATGCTTTTATCTGAGAATGTTACTGCATATTGTAAAAGGCCCGACAACCTTTGCACGCCTAAGAACTGTACAAGGCGTTGTTTACAATACTTATCAAGCAGCATGCAAAACTATGAGGCTCTTGGAAGATGATTCTCACTGGGAAAATACATTATCAGAAGCAGCTGTTTGTAGTTCAGCTACATCATTAAGATATTTATTTGCTGTCATAGTAGCATTTTGTCAAGTAACTGATTCTGTTAATCTATGGAATAAATTTCAAGAAAACATGGCCAGTGATATTCTGAATCGACGACGGCGAGAGTTAAACTCAGATGATATACAATATGATCAACACATATTTGACGAAGCATTATTTGAATTGAATAAAGTACTGCAATTACTTTCGGGTAAATCGATCAAGGATTTTGGGCTGCCGATGCCAGCTAATACTACTAACTCAGATTTAACTAACAGTGCCGAATACACAAGAGAAATATCATACGATCAAACAAGACTTTTACAAAATATAGCTCAAGATGAGCCACGATTAAACATCGATCAGAAAAAAGTATTCACTGCATTACTATCAACAATTGATAACAATGAAGGGAAATTGTTTTTCCTTGATGCCCCAGGAGGTACAGGAAAAACATTTTTAATCAATCTGCTTTTAAAAAAAGTGAGATCTACCGGAAAAATTGCGTTAGCTGTTGCGTCATCCGGCATTGCCGCTACGCTTTTAGAAGGAGGTCGAACCGCACACTCTACATTCAAGCTCCCGCTGAAAATCGCCACCGATGACAATATCAGCGTCTGTAGTGTTTCTAAACAGAGCAATACAGGAAAATTGATGCGTGACTGCTCATTAATAGTCTGGGACGAAGCTACCATGTCAAACAAGTCGTCTGTGGAAGCACTGGATAGGACAATGCGCGATTTGCGCAACAAAAATTCACCTATGGGTGGATGTACAATTCTGTTTTCAGGAGATTTTCGACAAATCCTACCAGTTGTGACTCGAGGAACACGTGCTGACGAAATAAATGCTTCCCTAAAAAGATCAAACCTTTGGCCACATGTCAATAAATTAGATCTTAAAACTAATATGAGGGTTTCGTCATCTTCACGTGAGAACAGGCTATTTCCAGAGATGCTGCTAAAATTTGGCAATGGAGAATTAACACAAAGTGAGGGAAGGATTAACCTTGAAAACCTTTGTGTTTTGATAGACAACATCCAAGAGTTAGTCAACAAGTCTATCCTGACATTGATGACATAAGTTACAAGACAATATCTTGGTTTAAAGAAAGAGCGATTCTGTCACCAACTAATGAATAAGTAGATAAGGTAAATAACTTGATTCTTTCAAAGATTGATGCGCCGACGAAAATATACTACTCGGTGGATACTGTTCTCGATTTGGAAGAAGCTTTTCATTTTCCTACAGAGTTTCTAAACTCTTTGAACCCGTCTGGACTCCCTCCTCACAAAATGGTGTTGAAAGTAGGTTGTCCTGTTATTTTATTAAGAAACCTGAATCCACCTAAACTTTGCAATGGCACGCGTTTGCTGATAAAATCACTGAAAACTTTCATAATAGAGTGCACAATACTCACAGGATGTGGTACCGGAGAAGATGTATTGATTCCCCGAATCCCTCTGATACCATTGGATTTACCCTTCCAATTTAAACGTTTACAGTTTCCGGTAAAGACATCTTTTGCAAAGACCATTAATAAATCGCAAGGTCAAACCTTCAACGTTGCAGGCTTAGATTTGAGCGTTGACTGTTTTTCACATGGCCAACTGTATTTCGCTCTTTCAAGAGTAACCTCAAGAGAAAACATGTTTGTATTGTCTAATGACAAGAAAGCTGTGAACGTTGTGTATAAAGACATCCTGTAATATATTAATTGTTGTAAAAATAAAATAAATACTTAGGTAAAAATGTAAAAAGTAAATAAGTAAAAATGTGTAATGTAATAAAAATTGTATGAATTTAGATATTCCAAAGATAGCAGGAAATCTTCATAGTAAGTATAGGGAAAGAGGAATTGTTTTACTCCAAATTTAATGCGTGCAGGCCAAGGGCAGTAATGAATGAATCAAAAATACTGGATCGATTTTAATCATGTTTTCATTGAGTGACATAGGCATATATATTTTATGCCCGTGCAAAGTCGGAGCGGGCCGCTATGTTTTTATATACAACGTTCATAGTTTTTCTGTAGTGTATTTAATTTAGTATCAGCATTGCACCCGTGCGAAGCCGGGGCGGGTCGCTAGTATGAATATAAAATAGGCTACCAGAAGGGTATACTCAATACAGCCGCCGACGCACTCTCTCGATATCCCGTAAATCCCATAGAAAATACTGATTTCATGGATCTAAATATAGACGATAATATCAATCCATTCGACGTTAACCTTAATATTGACTTCAGCCTTTTTGAAGTTATACTTCTTTTGGCGCGTTAGGGATAAATGATGACAGTAAATTTTTACGATGCGCGCACACTCCTTCACGATAAACTGACACCCTGAAGTTAGCTATGGTCAACATTTTAGTTTTTTTGTGATATTTAAATAAACTTTATTTAACTAGATAATGCGTTATAATAAAACTTTCAATGTATTAAATACCTTTTTTCTATTGTTAGTGTCGTTTTTTCTACAAACGTAGAATAAGGTGAAAGATAAAATTTTTGAAAAGATTTTTATCTTGTTACGCCAAAGAAGTATAACTTCTAACGCGTGTACATAAGTACACCCACACTTTTTTTTAACTTACCAGACCACATCCAAGACCCTACACAAGCACTCCCAAATATACCGATTCGTGAAACCGCTGACAATGATACTGACTTACCTGCGACTCCTCGACTCATTCTTGATTCCAACGTCAACCCACCTTTTACATCTCAAATTGTTCCTCGTTTGGCTAACCCACCTTTACAAACCGATGATGATTCCCATCCCATAAATCCGCAAACTCCAGACAGCAGCTCCTCTGACGAATCTGAAAACAGACAAAATATATTAAATAAATAACGATTATTCACAATTCTCACGTTGAATAAATCCTAAATGAATTAGATAAAAACAATGAAATCTTAAACAAAGAGCGAACCCTGTATTCATTTACAAATTTTGTTCATAATGGGCGACATATTTACTTCCTCTTCACCAAGGTAAACCATTTCAATAACGCGAGCTATGAAGGAGTATATACATATTTTCACTTTAAGAAATATCCGCAATCCACTAATCCAACAACCGGCAACACCAATAAGTATAACCGACTTTAAAAACCCTTTTGTAGCTCACTCATACATGAAACTATCCAATATCATTCTTTTTCATAATCCTAGTCTCGATTCACCGCAACGCGATTATATTCCCATCACTGAGCGAAATTAAGAAAATTTTACATGGAAATCATGATATCTCAATTGCAGGCCATCTAGGAAGTGTCAAAATGTTGAAACTACTACAAGAAAGATACCATTGGAAAGGTATGCATAGCGATATTGAAATTTATGTAAAGTCATTCTAACTCTGTCAAGAAAACAAAGCCCTCAGGAGGACACATAGAGCCCCAATGCAAATTACTACCATTTCAACTGCTTCTGTCCAGCGGGTGGCTATGGACGTAGTTGGGCCATTACCAGAAGCAGGCCCAGCCAAACTGAAACATATTCTGACTTTACAAGACGACAAAACTGCCTCGGTGGTGCAGCGGTAGTGTGTGCGACTGCTGATCATGAGGTCTCGGGTTCGATCCCCGGGTCATGCAAAGTTATTGAGCTTTTTCGTAAAAATAAAAATTCTCAGTGGCAGACCGGAGTTTGGAAATGTGCCTGGTAGACGGTAATAGGCTCGCCCCCTATTACGAGGGACTTAAACATAGTGAAAAATTTTTTTTTTTTATATGGCGATTGACTAAATATTCCTTAGCATACCCTACCAGATCCACAATAGCTGAAGAAACCAGCGAATGCCTCCTACACTTAATTTCTCTATTTGGAATACCTAAAATCATTCTAACAGACAAAGGCACTAATTTCACCGCAGAGCTGTTTATAAAAATATGTAAACACCTAAAAATAAAACAATTGTGGTCGAGTCCTTACCACCCACAAACCCAAGGTGCACTTGAATGCAGCCATTCAACTTTGAAAGAGTATCTCAAGTCGTTTGTTAACGAAAATCAGTATACTGCCCTCCCAACTTATAATATTAATATCCATTGCACGACAAATTACACGCCCTACGAACTCATATTTGGTCACAAACCTTTTATCCCTGACTCCATTTATGATTGTTGTTCTAACGCCTCTTATCTATACCTCAAAATACTATGTCACCACCTTAAATTATCCATAGATACAGAGGCGGATCCTGCATTTGTGGGGCCCTGAGCTAATACTACTCAGGGGCCTACAAATTGTTCAACTAATTGCCATTCTGTCAAGAAACGGTAGGATATTAAAGCATCTTATTTATTTAATATGCTCAGGCTACACAAACGGGAGCGGCCGGGAGGCCGACGTTAATGTACTGCCCGTCACCGTGTTGGAAAAGGGGGGTGGCTGTTTCACGGATTTGTTCTAATAACACCGCCCCCGAATCAAACAGGATACCCATACGGGTGCTGACCCTTGCTCTGGACCACCTGGAGCCCCGCTTCAGGGGACTGTTCGACGCGTGTCAAGCGTCCTGGTGACGGTTTCCTTACTCCTGGAAAGGGGGGCGGCTGGTACTTCTGCCGAAGCTGGGACGAGTGCCGGATTCGGTCAGGGCCTTCAGGCCCATCGTGCTGTTGGACTAGGCGGGTAAGCTGCTGGAGAGAATCCTCGCTGCCCGCATCGTCCAGCACCTGAGCGACGTCGGACCTGACTTGTTGGATGCCCAGTTTGGTTTTCGAGCTGGTCTTGCACCGCCTGAGCACCGTGGCTGCGGTGGTTGTGGCCGGGGGTGGAATGCTATTGGCTTGACATCGCCAACGCACTCAATAGTCTGCCATTTAGCTGCATCGGGGAGGCGCTCCGATATCACGCCGCTCAGCCACCTGCTAGCGCCTCAATCACAAACGGGGTGCAAATTGGGGTGCTAAAGATTAAATATCTGGGCTTGGTACTGGACGGGCGGTGGCTTTATGAGGGGATGGTCCAGTCGATAGCGCTGTACGGCGCACCTGTGTAGGTGAAGTCCCTGGACGCCCAGAGCAGAGCACTTTTGTGGAGACCACCGAGAGTCGTCGCGTCCAGGGTCATACTCGGGGACCGAGGTGGCTGGCGCGTTGGCCAAAACCCTGTGGGACTTGGAAGCGGAGGTGCTCGCCGAGGTGTATTGACCCAGGACGCAGCTAGAAGCGCCTCGGGGTGGTCTTTGGGCCGTAGGAGCGCTCCAGCCGGTGCTGGAGGCCTGGGCAGGGCGACGGCATGGAGCCCTCACCTTCCGACTGCTGCAGGTGCTGATATGGTTGCTTTGGCAGATACCTGCACATACCATACCTGCACATAAGATTTTTTGTATAAGGCACTGGCCACTTGTAATTATTTTGAAAAATTTGGTTAAAAGTAAAAATACTATTATTTAGATATTTTTATATACTCTTTTAGTATTTGACATGCTTTAGCCATATAAATAAACACAAAGTGTGAAAATGTGAAATCGAAAATAACAGTCACGAGCAGGATTTGAACCTGCATCTCCTGGATACCGTTCAGATGCTTTGCAAATTCAGCCATCGTGACAATTGCTCCTGACTTCTCACACTTTGTGTTTATTTATATGGCTAAAGCATGTCAACATGTGTGTCACCTTCCTTAAAGTCTGATCTGGCACCTTGTGACTTCTTTTTATTCCCTAAAATAAAAAATCTGCTGAAAAGGATACAGTTTTCATCGCCGGAAGACACGCTAGCAGCGTTCGAGAAGGCCATGGAAAAGGTGTCTGCGGCAGACTGGAAAAAATGTTTCGAAAATTGGTTCAGACGCATGAAACTTTGTATAGAGGCTTAGGAGATTGGTGGAGAGTTCTTTCAAAAGCTTTAATTTAAATATTTTATCCATAGAACTTCTTTCGTTTTTTAGTTTCTCAAAACTTTCTGAGTGTCCCACGTAGTTGCGAGGAGAGAGGTGACGACTTCGGCAAGTTTCATAGTAATGGCGACAGTACCCCGCCTTGAATCCTTTGGCCACTAGTGCTTTCTGTGTTTCGCCTGTTTCGAGCCTAATGACTTTTGCTTAACATGTTCCTTATCCATTGGATCATAACTGCATTAACTCCGTGTCTTATCAGTGCTGCAGTTATGCTGATGAAATTGGTCTTGTCGAAAGCTACCTCAATATCCATGAAGGTGCCTAAGCATATAGACTTGTTTGTAATAGCTTCCTCAATTTTGCAGACTACTGCATCAAGTGCCGATTCTGTAGACTTACCTTGGCTATAGGCATGTTGATATCTATGCAGGGAGTCCGCTAGATCCCCCTCCCTCAGGTCCCTATCACATAACCTCTCCAGTGTTTTCAACAAAAAAGAGGTCAAGCTGATCGGTCTATAAGACTTGGGATCCAAGTAGTCGCTCTTACCTGGTTTTGGTATAAAAATCACCTTCACTGCTCTCCAGCCCTTCGGCACGTACCTGTGAGCCAGGCAGGCGGCCAGAATGGAGGTTAGTTTTCCTGCTCTTCGCCACCCCACTTAAGCAGGGCGGGGAATATCCCATCTAGGCCTGGTGATTTGTATGAGTTAAAGCTGCTTATGACCCACTGAACTTTTTGTGTACTAACTAACCACGTCATATGTCTGGTGCCACTCCTCTTCCGAGAGGGTGGTTTCCGCATCCGTTAAGTTGACTAGCTACGTTATCACGCAGTCAGGAAAATGTGTCTGTACCAGGACACGTTCCACTTCCTCCAGTGAACAGGTAAAGGTATCATCTGGCTTGCGTAGGGTTCCCAGGACGGTTGTGGCCTGATTGGAGAAAATCTTCCTTACCCTATTAGCCTGTGTGCCACTCTCAATATCGGAACAGAATTAACGCCATGAGCACGTTTTTCTCTACCGGAGACGCTTCTTGTACCTTGCCTTAATGGACTTATAATTATCCCAGTCCTGCCCCCTGAGGCAAAATGTCATATTTCACGTGTCGACCGTATCGAGATCACTGTGATTGGTTGAGAAACCGACGCGTGATGTCACAATTATCCGTTGGCCAATCACGGTGATCGTACAAGCGAGACGATACGATCGACATGTGAGATATGAGATTCTGCCTAACCCCCCTGGTCTGTACCTGTGTTCATTGCTTTGTTAAGTTGTCGCCTCATCTTTATCCTGAGTCTGTCCAGCTCAGGTCCCCACCAGTCAGCCTTCTTGCCTCGGCTGGCCGGAGGGGAAGACAAGGGACACGCCTGGTGGTAGCAATCCAATATAGTATGTGTAAGGATGCTTACCTGTTTAGCTATCTCCGCAATTCTTTCGAGTTTTGTGGGAACCTTGTTCCGCGCCATGGTTATGCCCAATTTTTTCGCATATAGTATGCGATCCGTTCTGTGGGGGTTCCTCCTCGGCGTTATTGCGAGTGATTTTACCTCACTGTCAAATCGAATCCATCTATGGTCCGAGCATGATAAATATCTCGATACATGCCGGTTCAATATATGTGTTTTGAAACCTCTTCGGTTGCCATAATCAAGTCAATGATTGTCTTGCTTCGTCTATTTATGAATGTCGATTCTGACCCTATATTAAGTATATTAAGGTTTGTTGTAAAAAGGTACTCAATGAGTTTCTTACCTCTTTCATTGCCTGTCTTCATACCCCAGAGAGGGTGGTGTGCGTTTGAGTCCATGGCCACGATGATATCAAGCCTGGCATCGTCGCAGTAATTGATCAGCCTTATGAGATCGTAAGGTGGCGGGTCGTGCTCCTCCGGCATATATACAGATGTGATCACCACCTCTTGCAGGCTGGAGCTTGGCGCCCCGTGCACTATAATAGTACACAGGTCTCTAGAACAGCTTGTTAAGGGTTGCGCCTATATGTTTCTAGTAACGTATACAATTCGAAACTTTATGCATATACTATAGTCGAAACCAGACATTATTTAAGTCATCACTAATAACTATGTGAAGTCAGAAATTAATTTGCATTATACTTTAATAAGATTTTTGATGTGCTAAGTTTTCGCAAAAATTATGTGTCCCGCAACCCTAATTAGCTGTTTTTCTGAACTTTCTTTGACCTAATAAAGATCAATAAGGTAGATGTGACATAGTATTAGATCATAGTAAAATAACTAACTGATCCCATTTTGCCATGAAGACGAACTTATTTTGTATGTGCATTTTCTTTAGCTGACATTGAAAATCATTCCAAATGTGTATTTACTTTATTTCTTTTATTTTTTTATTTACTTAATTTTACTTTTTTTATTTGTATTTACTTTCCAACGTACCTACAATTATTAACGTTATGTACCTACAATTATTGCGGTTAGTTCGTATTGCCTCAATGGCGTATTGACTAGTGTATGCGACTACTGATCACGAGGTCTCGCGGTTGATCCCGGGCCAGGCTTAAGGTGCTATTTGGGATTTTCGTAAGAAGTTTCTCAGTAGCTACCCCGAGTTTAGAAATGCGCCCGGTAGACGGCAATAGGCTCGCCTCCTATTACGTGAAACTTAAACATAGTTGGCCAACCGTAGGTGAAAAAAAAATACACCTCTGCCTAACCCTTCGGGGATACGGGCATGAAACTGTTATGTTATGCATTTAGGTTAAAAAGATCGGCCTGTCTGCCTAATACTCTGTAGAATCCAACATTTATTAGTTGCGTGATCGGATATTATTTTGACACGCCTATCGGTTTGGCTCCCTAATTGGCTAATCGAGCATCTTTATTAAAAGCCGACAGTGACACCGATTTCTTTTGAAAAAAGCCACGCTTTACCTGAGAACTTAGCAACAGAAAGGGTGATTGATTGGACTGTCGTTACGTTTGAAAATAAGAATTAAATAAATATCTTATATTTTTTCAAGTGGAGGTTGATGGTTGGTGGAGTGAAGGACGCATGTCTTTTGGATTATTGGTGAAATAATTTACATAATTACTGTTGAGTTATCAATATACCGAATATTATTGTTTTGATAGTTTGATATTCCGTAAGTTTTTATTGCGTTTCAACGCAATGGACACTGAACCGCCGGATCCCGGAGGCGGAGTATCGGAGATATATTCCCACGCTAGGTCTCCCCGTGTTATTCCCCATTCGATGTCCGACTCTAGTAGCATGGAATTTGAGGATGCGCTTAGTTCTAGCCTAGCTAGTAGAATATCGACCTGATGATCGAATAAAGACCTGTCAACTTACCCTCCAACTAAAAAAAATATTTCCCATCCATCACAAGCTACTCCATCTATACAAGATACATACTCCGTCCCGGAATATAAGAAAAACAAATTAGTTTATTCGGATTCTGACGAAGCACCCTTTTTAGTACACGTTAGCAGATTCTCAGACGATCCTTCAGCTGGTGTTTCCCTTCATCCCATCAAATTCGGTCATTTTCTATTCCAAAATAATATTAAAAATGTGGTTCGTGGTGGAGTTAAACGCATCGGTAGAAACAGAGTTTCAATTGAGTTTTTAAATTACCTCGATGCCAATGGATTTCTAGCTCACCCTGCTCTTCGTGTTGCAAAATATGAAGCAGTAATCCCATCATATAACGTCACTCGCATGGGTATTGTTAGAGAGGTCCCTGTAGATTGGCTTCTTGAGAAATTTGTATCTTCCATAGAGGTTCCCTCTGGTTTTGGTAGTGTAGTGAGAGCTCGCAGACTTAATAGACGAGTTATGATCGAAGGTATCTCTAACTGGACCCTTACTCAAGCAATAGTGTTAACGTTTCAAGGTCAAAACCTTCCAGCTCATATATACAGTTTTTACACATCTATGCCTGTAGAGACTTACGTACTTCCATCCATCGAGTGTTCTAAATGTTGTCGATTCGGTCATGTTACCACCCAATGTAGATCCAATCCTCGCTGTTTCGTTTGTGCACAGAATCACGAAGGAGCAACATGCTCCAAGAGCTCACCCACTTGCCTCTTTTGTTCTGGTGATCACCAGGCAAAAGACCCTCGCTGCCCCGAACACGCTCGTCAAAAGTCTATTAAGCTTGTAATGTCACAGGAAAACCTCTCTTATTGGGAAGCCCCAGCTAGGTTCCCGCAAGTCAGAAAGACTTTTGCAGATACTACTAGAGCTTCTTTATCACCCTCATCCAATAACCGCCATTACCAAGTATCATCCCAACCTAATACTAGATCATCTACCTACATTACTTGCCTCTCCTACTATGTCTCACAGAAAAACTATTTTAATTCCCCAGCATTCCCCCTCCCCAGCATCAAGCCCAGGTTTTGACAGATCTGCCCATCAGGCGATTGTTAGATCTCCAACTTTCTCGCTCCCTAATGGAAACGCTATTCCAGATACACCTAAAGAAAACTTGTTTGAGCTGCTCTTAGCCACTATAAGAAATATAATTTTAAAATTTAATGACTGAATTACCAACTAGTGCTCGCGAGAAACTTACTCAGCTAAGGTTTATTGTTAATAATGTTCCCAGTAATCCTTCAATGGAATTGCCGGAGCATTCGGAATAAAAAATCAGATCTCATATACATGATAAATAAATATAAACCAGTTATTCATGCCATTCAGGAGACATGGCTTAGACCTGGTTCCCATTTTAGGATCCCGGGTTTCTCATGTTTGCGGGATGACAGGAGTGACGGTCACGCTGGCTCTTCTATTTTTGTATCAAGGTCAATAATATTTTCCCAAATATCCCTTCCTTCCCATTCTGACACTTTTCATATTGTTGCTATTAGAGCCTTCAACATCTCATTCATATCAATATATATTCCTATACCAGATATTCACGTATTAAATAACTTGTTTAGTATAGTTTCTTCTATTCCCCCTCCAATAGTGATCCTGGGAGATTTCAACATACACCACTCATCTTGGGGATCACATTATTGTGATACACTCTCCCATACCTTCCTTAACACTATTGATAGTTTAAATCTTTGTATTTTAAATGATGGATCTCCTACTCGACGAACTTCACCCTCTCAGAATCTCAACAGTGCGGTGGACGTTCCCCTGATATTTCGCCTTCCATATCCTGGGAGATATTAAATAATGCATATGGGAGTGACCACTTCCCCATTTATATTTCGATCATAACATCCCCTGACTCTGTTAATATTGTGACTCCATTTAGCCCTCGGCTAAAATATAGTGTTACCAAGGCTGATTGGTTTCGTTTCGAAGCATTAACAGATGAATACATTGCTCACCTCCCAACGGTTGATCACTGTAACATTCATTATATGTTCATGGAGATGAGAAAAGCCCTCACCTTATCTCAGATAACTCTGTTCCTTTAAAGAGGCCACCTACAAAGAATATACCTTCTCCAGCTTGGTGGGACACAGATTGCTCCTTAGCAGTTAAAAAACGAAAGTCTGCTGAGCAAAATTACTCTATCAATATGTCCATGGAAAACTATCTGAATTACAAGAAAGTCGCTGCAGAAACTGTTAAGTTACTCTCAGATAAGAAGAGATCTGGTTGGCATGCTTTCTGTGAGTCCTAATCTCCTTCCTCACGCCCATCTCTTGTTTGGAGAAATGTAAGAAGATTCCGCTGTGCCCTCCTAAATAATCAAAATATCTCCTCGAATGATAGTTTAGTTTGGATTGAGGAATTTGCTCAAAAATTGGCACCACCAATGGTTCCCTCTAATGAAGAGTTAAGGCTATATTGCAGTAACCATACCCCAATTGAGAGATTTGATGAACCTTTTTGCGAGAACGAATTTAATATGGTCCTTGAAAATTTGAAGGATTCTTCACCTGGGATTGTCGGGATACCATACTCGCTTATACGCAAAAGTGGACCAAAAATGAAAGTTTTAATTCTTCAAATTCTCAACTATAATTTTAATTCTGGTATTGCCCCTGAAGACTGGAAAACATATATTGTTATCCCAATTTTAAAACCAGGCAAACAAAGCTCTGATCCTACAAGTTACCGTCCTATAGCCTTATCTTGCACCCTTGCAAAAATATTATAACATCTTATTAAGAATCGTTTGGAATGGTTCCTAGAAAACAGGAATATACTGCCAAGAAACCAGTTTGGTTTTAGAAGGGGACTAAGTACCATGGATAGTCTAGGCACACTTACTACAGATATCCGTATAGCTTTTTCTAAAAATTAATATTATTTTATCCCTATGAAGATCGTCAATTTTACGAGGAGGGATCAAAAAGTAGTGAGAACGACATACTCCTTGGTAAGAAAAAAAATAAATACTGGCAGGCATAGCTCAGATACATATTTGTAATGTTAATAAAGAAAAAAATCTTCGATTCTCTTTTGTTTTTTTCTGAATGTAGTCTTTTGTTTGCTTCGTGTCGGATCGTGTTCTCGAAAATGGAGAAAAACGAAGTGCGAGCCGTTATTAAATACCTCTGTTTAAAAAAGTTAACGACGCAAGAGATTCATTGCGATTTGGAGACAACATTAGGAGAGTCTGCTCTGCCGTATTCCACTGTAGCAAGGTGGGCTTCTCAATTTCCAGTAGGGAGAATGAGCACGGAAGACGAACATCGTTGCGGCCGTCCATGGACGTCAGTCACCCAAGAAAATGTTGCGAAAGTCGATAAAATTGTATTGAGCGATCGAAGATTTACTATCCGATACTTAATTCAAGAAAGGGCATTTCATATGGAAGTATTCAATCCATATTGAAGCAATCTTTGAATATGAGAAAAGTCTCCGCAAGATGGGTGCCGAGAATGTTAACCGACAGTCAGAAACAAAATCGACTTGACATTTAGAAAATATTGTTGGACAAGTTTTAAGAAGATTCTGAAAACTTTTTGTCTCGTTTCGTAACAATGGACGAAGCATGGGTCCATCATTTTGATCTCGAGACAAAACAGCAATCTTCGCAATGGAAACGCCCATCATCACCGACCCCAAAGAAGTTTCATGCCGTGGCATCAGCTGGCAAGGTTATGGCCTCAATATTTTGGGACTCAGAAGGGATATTGTTGATTAATTACCTGGAGCGTGGAACCACTATTCCAGGCCAATATTATGCCGCTTTAGTTCCCAAGTTGTGGAATGCCATCAAAGAAAAAAGGAGAGGGAATCTTCGAAGGGGCGTGTTGTTTCATCACGACAACGCAGCCGCGCGCAGGTCGACAGTTGCGATGGCTGCCATTCAGCAAGCTGGCTTCGAATTGGTTGACCACCGTTATTCACCGTTATTCACCAGATCAGGCGCCTAGCTATTTTTATCTGTTCCCCTAATTGAAAGAATACTTAAGGGGAAACAGGTACGAAGACGATAACAAGGTGATGGATGCCGTGGAGAGCTTTTTGCAGGACCAAGACAAAACTTTTTTTTTGAAAGGGATTGAAGCCTTGGGAAAGCGCTGGACTCGGTGTGTAGAGAGACTCGGAGACTATGTAGAAAAATAAATTATTAAGTTATCAATAGTCATTATATTCTATCTCATTCTCACTACTTTTTGATCCCTCCTCGTATATCAAATTATTTTTCGGCAAGGTCTGATATAATTAATTTTCAAAATTCATCACTTCCTCCAAGAACAGTTTTTAGAGGTCTACCACAAGGCTCCGTGCTTAGTCCTCTTCTATACAACATATATACTTATGATTTAGAATTATCCGTGAACTGCTTTTGCAATATTCTCCAATATGCCGATGACCTTGCTTTGTATGTTGCATCGGCTGATATAACAGAGGCTTCCTTCCGCCTTAACACTGCTATTTCATATTTACAGGGATGGTTATCTGATCATGGATTATCTATATCTTTCCCCAAAAGTAACATGGTAATAAGGCCGAGTGAAGCTCGGCACAGGTTGGTTCCCAATATCACAATCAAATATGAAAATCAAATTTTTCCAACCAAAAACTGTTACATTTTTAGGCATAATCCTTGATTCTAAATTAACTGGTACTCATCATGTTAACCACATTATTAAGAAATGTGAAAAATATATTCATATCCTTCGCACTTTATCTGGGGCATGGTGGCGTTCGCACCAATACTCCCAGAAACTTTTATATAATGCTCTTGAAATGAATCCGTAGTCACTTGGATTATAGGTCATTCCTCCTGGAGCCATGTAACAAATCTGCTTTGGTCACTTTGGACAAATTGCAATCTAAATGCCTTCGCATCATTATTGGCGCTATGAAGTCTTCACCTATCAATGCCCTACAAGTGGAATGCGTGGATCCTCCACTAAAATTAAGAAGACAGTATCTCTCTGATCGCTTTCTTTTCAAAGTTTTTCAATGCTCTTCCCACCCTCTGATCTCCAAATTACATCTGATTTCAGATTTTATATTATCTAAAGATTATTGGGCTCTCAAAGATCCTCCTTGTTTATACACCAGCCTAATCTCACTTCGCCGTCTTCCCTGTCTTGTCTTCCAATGCAGGCTGAACCCCCTTTTCAACACAGCTTATGAGGCTCTAATCTATAAGCCGAATATTATGCTTGATTTGGGCATCAGCAAAGATACTCCTGGTTCAGATATGCTTTTGAAATCAGCAATTAACAACAAGTGGAAGGACTGGCTTGTTATATACAGTGATGCTTCTAAGTCAATTGGTCAAAGGTATGTTGGTGCTGCAGTTTGGATTCCAAAGTTCAAAATTATCCTCAGCTTCAAGTGCCCTCCTCAATGCTCAGTCTTCACTGGTGAATGCATTGCCATTCTGGAGGCTTTGATATATGTAGAGTCCCATAACCTCAATAAAACAGTCTTATTTACAGATTTTATAAGCTGCCTAATAGCTATTAGAGCTAATGCATTCCAGGCCAAATCCAGAACTCCTACAATCCTGAAAATAAAGGAGATTCTGTATCGCTGAGGCATTCTAATTCACCTCACATGGATATCCGGACACTGTGGTATTGAAGGTAACGAGATGGCAGACCATCTTGCCAAAGAGGCTTGCCACATAGGATGTATGTCGAACAGTCCAGTCTGCTCACAAGACCACCCTTAGCTGGTTTGATGTTACACTCTAGTTGGGATAGATCTTGGAAACAGTCGAGCTTAATAAAAGGCAAACATTAGATGTCAATTCAGGAAGACATTCCATTAAAACCATGGTTTTCTAAATTTCGAAACATAAATAAGAGCTACGTCAGTCATTTGCCGACTTCGTCTCGGTCACTCATGCTCACCTGTCCACTTAGCGAAGATCAGGGTTAGAGATTCCTCGCTGTGCGAATGTGGTTTGGATGAAGGTAGCCTAGAACATATATTTTTTAGCTGCCCCAACACCCCATCTTCCTTATACGATCTGCTACCTCCTTCTTTTCCTCGCCCTTCAGACTTAATATCACTTCTTTCCTGTGTATATATCCCATTTACTTACTTACTTTGTAATTTTATTATAAATAGTAATATTAAACTATGATAATAATAATTACTTATCTAATCAACATATACTTATATGTTTTTTTTTCTTCTTGCTTTAGGTAACTCAACAGATTTCAGACATCTCTAAATTTATTATTTTATTTCCCTTCACAAAGCTTTCCAATCGTTATATTAGAAAATACCTACTGAGTTCTGACCATCACATAAATTTGGCAAAATAATCAAAAGAACATTGTCATTGGCGGAATTATCAGGATCGCCACAAGTCAATATAAGAAGAAGAAGAACACGCTTTACCTAAAACATTGCACAAAGGATGCCGACACCTAAATCATAATGTACACTGCACCATTTTTAATTCAACATCTTTTTGTTATTTTGGAAACGAATTCAGTTCACATTTTTGATTTTCTTTAGTTGAAAATCATTCTAAATTTGTATTTACTTTCGTAAAGTACCTAATTACCCAATAAAGATAATTCTAATAGGCTCCTATTAAGTTACTGTTCTTCACGGATAAATTTAGTCACAAATGGATATCTTTGACCATCCTCGTGTCAGTGATAGCTAGGTCGCTATGCAGCTTTATTTTTACCTGACTTCGCGAAGCAAAAAGGAGGGTTATTGTTCTTTCGAATCTTATTTACCTACAATTATTACGGTTAGTAACCATTGCCTTCGTGGCATATTGGCTAGCGTATGCGACTGTTGATCACGTGGGCTCAGGTTCGATTCCCGGACCGGGCAAAAATAGTTATTGGATTTTTTGGAAATGTTCCCGGCAGACGGCAATAGGCTGGCCCCCTATTACGTGGGACGTAAACATAGTTGGCGAACCGTGTGTGGAAAAAAATACACCTCTGCCTAACCCTTCAGGAATACAGGCGTGAAACTATGTTATGTTATGTAGTTCCTTATTTTGTTTATTTGTCATACTGAAACTCAATAACGAGAAGTGTTATTGTAATTGTATGTGAAATACTTACATAAACACAAGCCACGTGCATGCCTTTCCGTATTATTCGCTCTTGTGTGGTTCGGTCTAGTGTGCATACACCTTAATTATGTCGCAATTTCAAAAGATAAATTACCTACTTTACCAAAATAAATTTAGTAGTCTTCCTGTTGTCGTACTTGTTCGTTGCGTTGGACTATTTTGGATTGCAGTGACTTCGTGTGATAATTATGGCAGATTATGGAAACAATGAATGTTACAGCATAATATTGTGTGTCGGTGCGGTGAGGAATAACAATCTGCTTGCCGTCCGCGAATTGTACCACCATCGGTACCGGAATAGGAGGCTTCCCTCATACTCCTGTTTCCATTGGGAGAATTGCCAGTAAGTTTGTACCGGGACATGGTGCTGCAACAGGACGGCGCGCCGGCGCATTACGCCCATGGTGTCCGAGAATACCTGGATCGCCGATTTACGATGTGAATAGGCCGCAGCGGCACAGTGTCAAGTGTGAAACTGTCCAAGAAACGCGTGATAAAATGATTTCTTGCTTCTAGCACTCTTCTCACAAATGCTCCGGAATGCGACGCGGTCCGTAGCTCGCCGAGCCGAATTATGTATTGAAAGGGAAGGACGGCACATTGAACCCTTCCTTTAGTGGTGTGGTTGCAAAACCTACCTACCTACTTCTATCTGTATCCTGTATCATGTTGTGATGTACCTGTGCTGCTTTGAAAGTACTAGTGATCAAATAATTACATACTTAAGTACCTAACAACTTACTAATTAGCTAAAACAAAACCAACATGTGATGTGGTGTATTCCGTGTATTTAATTTGTGAAATTTCTGAAGTGTAAAGCTGCGCAGATACAAATAAGAAGGATGGTATGTACCTACGCTTTGTTTATGTTTATGGTAGGCCTTATGTCCATACGTAGGTTACTTTACTTTGTTTACAAACAACGGCTCCGCCTAAAAATGGCGGTCTCTTCAAAAGTTAGGGTTGTCTAAGAAAAGAAATTGAAAAATAATATTTTTATTTTGTAGGGAAATTTCTTTTTTTTCATTGACTTATTAAAATTTAAACGTAACAATACTATTGCATATGGCTCACATAACCTAGCATTGAAGGCATATACTACCCTTTATGATTCACGTAGTATAAAAGCTCGGGGGTTATCTGGTCCCGAGTATACGGTCAGCTTACCTCCAATGTTTCGGAGTCCGCAAACAGTGCATTTCCTGACCCATGGCTCCTGGATCAGTACTATGGCCGGGTCGTTATCTTCCAACCATTTCCGGACTTGAGCCGTTGCCATAGTAGAAAGAATGGGAAGAGGGGGGGAAGTAGGTTACCTTCATATAAACGCACCACGCGCAGCTTGTATGTGTACGCCATAGTATCATACGCACACTCTAACAAAATCTCGACCCGTTTCTCAGTACGCCAGTCGGAGCTAACGCCGCACAAGGTTCACGCGTCGCGGCTTTTCGGCACCGCTAAATAAATGAAAAATGTGTGATAATCGCAGGAAAACTTATTGCTGTGTGTTTGGCTGTCTAAATGTCATGTCATGTCGATTTCTCAGTATTGTAGGTATAGTGACTAAGTAATAATCGTAAGTTAAAATAATCTGTGTTGTATCGTCTGGGTTCACAGTTAGTGAGGTCGGTTTTACCTATACGATTACAAGTAAAAAATACAACTTCCCTTAAATTTCTTGGCACTGAATTAAAATTTAGCTAAAAGTGACAACCCTGAGACAGGCAAGTATGGTAGGTAATTATATCGCGGAATGGGCCGGAGATAGCCTACTTCCCCACTCTTTCTATATTTGCCGACACGGCACGCGAGACTAGTGTGACCGGCCTATTGACACCTCAAGCAAAGTTGTTATCTTCGGGGGAGGTATCTTCGTGGAGCTCCTGTCGGACTACGACCTCCGCCGGCCGCGGTGACGGTATTGTGGCAGTCCGACTAGGGCCGCAACTCCCGGCGGCAGACATCTCGACGGCTGAGATGCCAGCTGAGTTACCCGTCGCCAAGCGGTTTCTTAATGACTGGGACCCTTCTGTCGACTTTTTGCCATTGCGAGACTTCCAGCCACTATGCGTTTTGTGCCCGGCTACACTGGTAGGGGCCGTATTTTCGGCTGAAGCGTCAGGTGTCTCACTCAACTCCATCGCTCATATGATTGAGTTTACATTTGTTTTTTTTTTTTAAATAATGATATTTATATACTCCTTAGTCTGCTAAAATAAATAAAAATGTTTTTTATTTTTGTTTTAACTTGTCATAATGTAAGTACGGTTAAAGCTTTTATTTTAATTGTCGTAATTAATCGTCAGTCGTAATTTGTTTGCTTCGTCAAATTTATCCCGTACATAACGGTGGAATAGTATAGGTGATAAAAATTCATACACTTCCATATAACGCCCGGCGGCTTAAACATTCCAATAATAATCTGTCAAATGTAATTTTCTTTGGTCACGAAAAAAGGGTAATAATAATTATTCTTTTCGATAGATGGCATTAAAATTCTGAACTTCTGAACCCAGTACTGCTATTCGCCAATAGAATGCGCAACTATGCAGATTCTATGGTATGGATTCACCAAAATTATTGCATCCGGCTTGGCAATGACAACTCCAACTTCATGTTCCTGATCCTGACAGCAAGTTTGAGTGAGACGAAACGAGTTTGTAAAATATGATAAATTCATCATTTTAACAATCATTGATTTGTGTCTGTGTCTTTAATGATGGCTAAATCAAGTAAAACTGTAGGTTAATTGTATTATTTGTACAGGTATTTCGACCTGTTATTGTATAAACATTTTGGACTTTGCTAACAACTTGGCGCTAGTTTTACGACTTTACGATGTCTATATTTACTATTTAATGGTATACGTTAGTTTTCTTCGTAATATTTTCAAACTACATGTTTATAATAGTGCAGTGGTGGCCGTTAGTGGTAGCAATGGGGCTACTAACCTAATTTAAAATTTCAGAATGGGGTAAGTATATTTTTTATAAAGTACTTACATACTTTCTCTATTTTATTGTTTAACGGCTGGTCAAATGAAATTTAAATCCATACTTTATATTTAATATTATTTTTAGTTTTATGTAATTTGCTTAAAACCAAAGTTGTGTGCGCTTTCTATTTGTAGTCGATTGCTAAGTTCATTTCATAACAATAAGGTTGGTAGGTAGAGGACATATCAGCGGTTGGCGTTGTCAACTCGTCACTTTCTCAGCTTAGCTCGAAAGCTTAAACATGTGGGTTCTAAGGTTTACCAAGGACTACCCAAAACAGTGGCAAATATTAGGTACCTATTTATTAAAAAAAATTTGCAGTGTGCCACCTTGTTTTTAAAATTTTCCATTGCTAATCATAACAAAATTTCAGTGGTTTTAATTCTAATCAGGAATAACAAGACATAAATATGGATAAAGTAGATGAAAAGTTATTTGTTACTTGTCGTTTATGTATAGAAGAAGACGGGCGGTATCCAATTGTACCGACTATACAAGAACAGTTTAAATACTGCTTTAATATAAATGTAAGTATCTAAGGTGTTATTATTTATACTTTAATAATCATCAATAGTAACTTACTCCAAAATCCAGGACTGGATTAATCATTCATCCAATAATTTTAAAAGTTCTTATTAAAAAGTGTACCTGTAGGCAGATTCTAATTTGTAAGGTAATTTAGATCAGTTACAGTTATATTACAGCTATTCTGTCACAGAATAGGTGCATTATATTTTTTTATTGCATATAGTGGCAGTTGAACCACAACCCACCTAATGATAAGTAACCACTGCTTGTGGAGTTAGCAATTCTAAGAATACTGGTAAGCCGTTATGCACATTTTATTTCACATAAATGGGAAACTAATGAATGGATGGCCATCTGCTGCAACTAAAACACACTGAGGTGTTTCACAGAGGATTGGGTAGTCTAATCAGAATAGTATAAACTATTTTTAAGGTTTATTTGCCTGTACATGCTTAGTATAATAGAAGTTAGTCATCATTGTATTCTTTAATCAGGTTTGCAGACAAAGTAACTTATCCCTTTTTAAGTGATCTTGCAATGACGTGTACACAATGTTGTTGAACATTTTACTATCCTATTTGATGCATAATATATGTATAAATAATTACTTGCAGGTGGAACCATTTGATGGGCTGCCCCCATTGATATGTCAGACGTGTAAAGACATTTTAAATGATTTCTATAATAAGAAGAAACTCTATTGTGATAAACAAGATGACTTGATAAACAAGTGTAAGAAAGGCATCTATGTAAGTAATGAAACCAAAGTTTTTAGTATAAATTTTTTTACTTCTTACTTATTTTTAACTATGAGAGTGACAAACGCATTTGAACCACCTGATGGTAAGTGGCTATCATAGCCTATAGTCATAGCATATAGGAGGTGCAATGGAGGGATCATAGAAAGGAAATGTGATGATGCACAGTAAAGATAGACTGGTTAAGAAGATATACAATGCGAAAGTAGAAGGATGTAGGTGCAGGGGGAGACAGAGACTTAACCTACCTAAACCAAATCGATCATATATTGAAGACAGCTGGAGCAGGAGTCTCCGAAACTGGCGACTGTGTATGAAGCCAATTATTAATGTTGAGGAAGTGAGATGTATGCAAGAATAGAGCCTTTTGGCACTATGTTCTCTCTGTTTACCCCGTAAGTAGATTATTATCACTGGACCTCGTATTTTATTCAACGGGTATATCTTGGCATTTTAAGTGCATATTCTGAATTTCTAACTGTTTTAGTGTATATTTTGACTTTGGTAGTGTGCACAGAATCAGATCTCTAGTTATCACCCATTTATTACCAAAGAAACCTAATAAAATGAAGGTTCTATTTTTGTTTTTGATTATTTGCAAAGCCTGCACATAATAACATTTTATTTTGAGAAAATAGCCATTATTTGTAAAAAAAATTGTCTATAAAAGTATTGGTTAGGGAGCTGGGTGCCAAAATTTCTATATGATTTGTTTGTGTGGCAGACATGATTAATATCGATGATTGTACCATAAAAAACATTAAGGACCTCGTTTAAAAAAAAAAAAAATACTGCTAAATCATTTGTTCGTATCTGCCCTCTGGTCTGGAGGACAGAATCATCCTCAAAACGATAAACATCGAAGAGGCAGATGTCCAGACCTCTGATTTTCCAAGGACAGACCATTTTTATACAATTTATTTTCGAAAGTTTGTCTTTCTTACTTTCTTTCTTAGAGAGAAGAGAGTGACAACAATATAATTTCCCAAGTAGTTTTGGTTTACCTATGGGGCATTCCAATGTTAAATCACGCGGTAATTGGCCTGACCCCCTCAGATTTTGATGTCCAGTTAATCGTGGGTTTCGTTTGGCTCCAAATATTATTTCAAATTTTTAGAAATGTTTTATTAATTTTTTATTAGGGGTTGCCCGAGCTAACAAAAAATAAATTGAGGAAAAACATAAAGAGGAGCCTTTTTGAAGTGAAAAGTTCTTTTAGCGCGGTACGCATATTTTTAGATGAGATAAAATATCTGGTCTCGCTACACCGTTATGAGACGCAGTTATAGTGTGTGCATTGGAAATTAAATTTGACACACTTCCCGGTTTCCGATAGAGCTGAAATTTTACACCCATATGTATATCGCGTGGCAATGCAATATTATGATGACATGGAGCTGACCTGATAATGGAGCTGGAAAGTGGACCTAGGAACTCTATAATGAAACGGCGTAACGGACTTATATGATTCGTCTTGACGAGTACTTTATCTCTAGATGGTATCCAGGGTCTGAGGATGAAGCTGGAAGGTGGCCATAGTAACTGTTATAATAAAACTACGCAACCCCATCGAGTTTGGACTCGTTTGATTTATCTTAATGAGTACTTTTGTTTTTTTAATGTCTTTAGATGGTATCCAAGGTATGATGATGGAGCTGGAAGGTGGCCATGCGAAACTGTAATTAAATGGTACAACTCCATCGAGTTAGGGCTCGTTTGAAATGTCTTGACTAGTACTCCAGTCCTAGATGATATCCAGGGTCTGATGATGGAGCAGGAAGGCGGCCACAGTAATTTTGTAATGAAATGACGCAACCCCATCGAGTTTGGAATCGTTTGATTCGTCTTGACGAGTACTTTGTCTCTAGATGGTATCCAGGGTCTGATATAGAGCTGGAAGGAGGCCACAGTAACTATGTAATGAAACGACCCGAACCCATCAAGTTTATATTCGTTTAATTCGTCTTAAGGAGTACTTTGTCGAGTTATGATCATTTTTTTTATGCCTGAATGAATATTTTTTATTTACAAGTTTTAATTTAAGATCGAACAGTTCATTTGGATATCTAAAAATAACTGTTTGTTTATAGTTTTAAGTTTTTACTTCTGTCGGCAGTCCTTTGACTGCTTTGTTTTTTTTAAATTAATGTTTTTTTTTCTCAGAAAGTAGAACCTAAAATATAAATTTCCCCAAGTTTAAATTTTTTATATTTTTTTTAAATTTTATTTAATTTCATAAAAGAGAAAACAACACACTACTACATGAATTGTTAGTAATAACAATACCGCAATACCCGGGAAGGTATCTTCCTCCCTGAAAAAAACTTTAAGGAATCGTACATAAAAAAATCAGCGACCTAGAAGTCTGCCAACTTTTTTTTCCTATTCTGGGAGTCCTAATGAATCGAACAGACGCAACAAGAACGACGTACAAATGATTTAGTATAGCTTGTTTTTGTTACATATTTGCACCTACGTCCCGTGATAAAACAGAGCCCTGCACATCTGCCTCTTCGATGTTTACGAGAGGCAGATACGAACAAATGATTTATCAGACACATTTTTTTTACATTTTTGAAGCACTGTAACTCGAAAACGCAGGGATATACGACCTTCATTTACAGGGCCAAATCGGTTTGTATTGGCATAAACTTTCATCCCTATTAATATGAAAGACGAACAAAATGGCACCCAGCTCCCTAACCATATTAATTTAATATTCCAGACATTAAAAATGGCACAAGATTTTGTAACTTCAACACAGCTTTCCCCTGAAAACTAGAAATCAAGATAAATCAACAACCAAAGTAACTAGAATTATTCACCAGAATCTAATGATTCTGATGGATAATTAGTTAAATATGCTTTTAATAAATTCAACAACTTCATATTCCAGACAAATTGCATGCCACAACATGACATTGTAAGTTCAAGTCAGCGTACAGAAGATTTAGAAAGCAGGAAAAGATCTTCAAGTAAAACAAACAAAACTAATTATTCATCAGAATCAAATGACTCTGGTATTAAATTTAATAGAAAAATTAAAAAAAAGAAAGTCAAGCACCGGGAAAAATGGGATTATGCTGGATTTAAAAAAGAATATATATGTATTGTGTGTGATAGCGAATGGCCAACCAAACAGGCTTGTAGAGGACACCAAGCTTTGCACAGTAGTTTAATAGCAGAACACTTCTCAATATTTAAAAGGAACTGTTCAGTGGTGTTGGAAAGAGTTGATGGCAGGCCAAATATCACTGGTTTAATAAATATTGTGGTTCACAGCAATAATAAAATTATAGAACGTTGTAATTCTTTATGTTACATTAAATATTCTAAAGAATCAAATCAGAGTAATTGTAACAATGAGCTGGAAAAAACAGTAACTGAAAATGAAGTAGGCCCCGTAACATCTGATACGGAAGATGAATTGATTGCCCGACATAAACATACAAAGAGACGACGTTTACTGTCTAGGAGTTCCACTGACACAGTTATTCCTGTAATTAACGGAGATATATCTGATAATGAAAAAGTGTGCAAACCTGTCATGAAAAACATGGTAGATGCCCTGCATCAACAGTTAAATGATGATCAATGCATAAGCATTGATGACTCATCCGACAGTGATTCAGATAGACATCAAATTGAATTAACAAATAAAAAACAACAAGTAGAGGCTAAGCTTGATGATTACAAAACTATACAAAACATAATATCCATGTGTGTAAAAAATTACAACAAGAAAATGGATTCAGTAGATAGGACTGACAAAGGTGTTTACACTGAATCACAACTAAAACCAAAAATACTAAGCATAGGAAGGAAGATAATGAATAAACCAGGTTTAAATTGGAAAGGGTTAATAAAATACATGGAACATAAAAATCTTAGCATTATATGGGCACCAAAAGCTATGTCTAGCAATAATGGTAAAGATTCAAATTACATACGATTTATGACAAAGTTACGTAGTACAGATACATCAAGCGATAACTCAGGATGGACGCCCATAGAGGTACCAGAAGAAGTATTAGCCAGCGATATTAATCTGCCTTTGAACACAAAAGAGGTTACTTCACCAATAATTGATAATGATCAATTTAATTCAGATTCGACAGTATTAGTTATCAACAATGAAACAGAGAATTTAAGAAAACTACTTAATGCTAACCCTGTTGCAAATCCAAAACAATTGCCTAAGAAACTAGGGCAAGGTAATGAACCAAAATTGGTCAAACCACCTGTAGAATTGGTCCCAACATTCCAGAATAATAAAGATGTTAATTTATGCTTGCCTATTATAACATCAACAACATCATTAGCTTTACCCAAATTTAAAGAACAACAACAAAAAGCTAATACTCCCCCAATTACAAATACAACTTCTGGACCAGTTGGTTGGCTTAAAGTAAAACCAGCGTCTGAGTTGATGTCTCAAAAAACATTAAACAGTCTTAGAAATGACCAATCAATGGGTGATCCACCAAGTAATATGCTGCAGAAACATCCTGAGAATGCAAAAAATTTACTGCATAGTCAACCTAGGCAAACAGGTGATCTACTATTAACTCCAATTACAAATAACAGTACTATACCCTGGGGAGATACATCTAACATATATCCCCCTTTAGTACCACTAATACATGTACCAGTAGTTACTCAGCCAATGCAACTAGTGCAATTGCTTCCACAATCAAGTGCCAATTATCAAACCATAGCTGTACCACCCAGTACTACAACACAAAATACAACAAATAAAGAAGAATATCTTATCTTAGATTCTGTTGAACTACCAAATACAAGAACTAATTCACCTTTTCAATATTTGAGTAGTCTACTTTGGATACATGATTTGCATCTATTACTGCAAGCAGATGCCGTTACTAGAGATTTTGTTTGTCTTATAAAATTTAAAGTTAAATTTCAACAAGAACCTATAGATGAGCCTGTTGTTCTATGCTTATCTTTATTTTGTTCTCAGAACAAGTTCTGTATTACAGTAAAAGATAGAAATCAAGTTGTAATTGGTATTAGTAAAATAACTTCTAACTGGCAATGGGAAATAATAAATGTATTCAAAGGTGATCCAGTAGAAAAGATGTTGCAACAAAATGCTCAGAAACATAGCAAAGAAACACATGGCAACACGCAAAAGTTTTTATGTCTTCTTAAGTCAATAACTTCAAAAAAAGAAAATGAAGTAAACATTTAATGTGCTCACTGGAGGCAACTGAATAGGTATGAATTCTCTTAAAAATACTACTGAACATAATTCATCAGTATTGGGAACAAGTAAGCAATATATTCTTTTGTTGCCTGAAGTACTGGTCAGTGAATGTGATTGTGCATTGTGTGCTCATAAAGCTTTAGTGGCAGTCTTTGGAACTGAATAGTAACGCTAATATTTGTTCAGCTGCCCGTGGTAGGAGTCGAAATGAGTTAATAACTCATTTAAATATGTTTAGAAATACTCTTTAAAATATATACAGCTACATTGTATTATTTTGCGAGGCATTAACGCTTTTATATTTTTTTTGTACTATTAATAGTTCTGCCAAATAATTGATAAAATACAGCTCGTTGAATGAGTCTAATTTTAAACTTGCTAACTATACTGAAAATAGACTATCACAGATTTTTATTTTAGGTTGTTAAGTGTATTGCAGTACATGTTATATCTGTCGTAATGATAATATTGTTGCAGAAATAATGCATTACTTGTTCAAGCACCTATAATGTTTGTAAAATTGTGGGAATAACCTGATTTGTGTCTTTATTTGGCAAATATTATAGTGCAAAATTTAATTTTTTTTTTGCATATTCATATTATTATGGGACCAATATTTTTTATTTTCCCAAAATTGAAAAGTTTTCAAACATTTTTACTTTAAAGCTATTTAAAAAGTCGTTCAAATGACGTCACTAGAAATAACAGCATTGTTGCCTTAGCTTTGTTCTATCAAAATAAATGACACTATCAGTTTGACAATTGTTTATTTGTTGTTTGTACTTACGTGATAGAAGTCATTTTTATGGGGGAGTTTTGGCGGGAATATGAACATCATGTCACTGCATTGTTTTCCTAAACTTATGTTATTTCAATTAGAAGTGTGTAAAAGTGGTGGCATTTACTTATTAACTATTTGTGTATGTGCATAAGTGTTGGCAAGTGATGCAATGCGGCATAACTTGTTTTTTCGTGTTGCCTCCAAAACTCGAGTAAGGTCGCCACCGCTTTACTGAGGTGTGACTTTGACTTAACTGAGATTGGTTAAGAAACCGACGCGTGATGTCGCAATAATCCGTTAGATAGATATATATATATATGGTAATAGGCTCGCCCACTATTACATGGTAGTATTCAAACGATCAAAGTAGGTAAATTACTTTTTAATTAGCAGATTTTTATCCGTCAAAATTTTGACTTGATTATAGATATTAAAAAAAATATTTTTGAGACCTGATACAAAACGAAACCATGAAGGGCATCTTCCTTTATCTATCATCAGGGAGTAACGATGTTGTTTTTAAATTTGTGTTGGGCAGATAAGGAAGTGATTTTGACATCTCAGTAGGTACGTACATCATAATGCTATTACTTAGACAAAGAATATTATAGACAAGTTATCAGCGTATGCCTTAGACGAAGAATATTATAGACTCTCTACTATCTTGAGACTAAGGATGAAGAAAAGGATGATGTGCATCCTTTTCCTACCTGTTTTAGCCAGATACAAGAATGACAGGACAAAAGAAATTGCAGTTATGCTTATATTTTGCTTAAAATGTATTAGAACGTGTAACATTCGCCTATATAACGTGATTAATGAAGGTTTTTTTTACGTCAATACAAAAACAAGCTTACATACCGATGATGGAGACGGTTGGCCACCTTATTGTTTGGATCCAGTTGATTGGGTCCAAATACAAATAACGCATACGCGAAAAGGATAAAATACTTATACATGTGTCTCTCTCATTCTTGCTAAAACCTAATATGTGCATCCTTTTCTTAATTCTTAGTGTCAAAATAGTAGAAGTGCTATTATAATATTACAAAGGCATATACAGTCGTGGTCAACTAATTAGGGACATTCAAGATAGTGAAGAACTATAACCGGTTATGTACATATAAATATGAAACCCTATTGATTTCTCAGCACCTATTATTTGCATAATTTGGCCCGATTATTATGCTATAAATGGCTGTAAATAAAAGATTAAATAAATAGATAAAAGTATTTAATATCAAAGGTTAAACATGTTTTAAATTTTAAGGTACAATTCTGTAGCTGGACATTTAATTAAGAACAGTGAAGTATAATGAAAAATAGAGTTAAACAAAACTAATAATCTGCAGTATTATAATATCTTTAACAGCTCTATTTTATTACATGTAAAATCAATACCCAGTAGCAAAACCTTTGTTAGTAATTACCGCTTGACACCGATGTGGCATAGACATTATCAGTTTCTGACATGTTTCGACAGGAATGTTTGCCCATGCCTCACAAAAAGCTTCATTAAGTTCATCTAAAGTTGTAGTACGATAAGTGACAACTTTTTTCTTGATTTCATGCCAAAGGTGCTCAATTGGGTTGAGGTCCGGGCTATTTGCTGGCTAATCTAGCACCGATACTGACTGACTGGTAAGAAGCGACTTGACTGAACGGGCGGTATGTTTCGGGTCGTTATCCTGCTGAAACGTCCTTATAATAGGGAGATGCTCCTCAGCACAGGGAAGCATAGTTTCTTCCAATATTGCCTTGTATTGATGTTGGCCTAAGTTACCCTGAACTTTCCTCACAGGACCCACTCCACGTCCAGAAAATGAACCCCACATTTTAATGTTTCCACCGCCATGTTTCACCTGTTTTTTGTGAATCTTGGATTCATTTCCGCTTAAACAGGACGCCGTACATATTCCCTTCCATCTGAAGAAATCAAATTAACTTTGGTCTCGTCAGAGAATAATACATGTTGCCATTGGGCGTAGGTCCAATGTCCATATTTACGTGCAAACGCCAAACAAGCATTTCTATGTTCTTTCTTCAACAACGGTACTTTGCGAGCCACTCTTCCGAACAACCCTGCTTCTACCAGACGTCGTCGAACGGTCCTCGCTGATACACCGGCTCTTTCGTCTGCCCCAAACACTTCGTGTTTTATTAAAATAGACTCTAGAAACGAATCTTTCTTAGCTAACCTGGTTATCATTCTATCTTCTTGCGGAGTTGTTTTTCTCGATCTTTTTGTTCTGGACACAATGTTATAGCGCCTGAAATGTTGCACTGCATTGCATACCATAGTTTTTGAACAATTTAAATGTTGTGCTATCCTTCGGTATGACCAACCACGCTTGACAAGCTTCATGATAATTTTTCGTAGTGTTGGATCGCAATTTTTATTTTTGCCCATTTTTCTTCAAAATAATTCTCAAAACTTAAAATAAAATATCTGGATTGTCGCCAAAACTACCACAAAACAATAAGAGAAGACCCACAGTAGTGATTAGTTAGTATTTCCGCATAAATTTAATAATCCATAACAAGTTGTTGCCTACTGAGTTTTCTGGCCGGATCTTTCTCAGTCAGGCCGCGTTCCGATCCGGTGGTAGTTTTTTAGTGTTAGCTTCTATTAAAATCAATATATTTAATAATAGAAACTAATAATAATCAATATTGTCTTCTTAATAGTAGTTTTTTGATTACTTAAAAATTTTAATTGGTAGTTTGTGGTAGAATTTTTAAGCACTAAATATAAACAAAAAATTTAAAACTTAAAGGAGTTATACAAATTTTATTACACTAGCTTAAAATCTCATACATTGTAAGCATAAATCTTAGAGTAGATATTTTTAATTGTGTTTCGAAACGAATATTATGTGGGTTGAACCAAATAAACAACATATCAACTTTGGACATCTACCATCTAAGTCCACCCGTGATCATGAATGCTGTAAAGTATTCGAAACGTCGGGATAGCATAACAATCAAGTAAACGCGATAGATTCGGTAAACGTAGTTTTATTTCAAAATAAAAGAAGAAATAAAAAAGTATTAAGATTCAAATTCTGAAATTAGAACGCAATACCTCAGTGTCCCTAATTAAGCATTCTTTGAACAAATAGCACTATGATAATCTATCAGCTATACTGTAAAGAGGTTTAATGTTTAAGAAGTTGTTATTGTTTGTATAATCGGGCACATCAATGACTAATTATACTTACATGTAAAAGATATGGGATATTGTTAAAACTCGTTGGAAAATAAAAAAATAACTCACAATTTGGCTCAACTAGAGATTGTCCCTAATTAGTTGACCACGACTGTATCTCATTCAATCTAATTGTGACGTCATCAGGTATTTTTCGATTTTAATTTTGTTTGCTCGAGAATTATGCGCTTATAGAGGTTAAAAATATGTAGTCGATTCAGAATGAGAAAATAAAGAAACGTATTTTTATTTAGGCGTGTATTTTTTTGTAAATGTTGTTAATTGTGATTATTTATGGTACCTATGATATAAAAAAATTAAAGTAATGTAGGTACTACATTACACATTTCTATTATACTACATATTTTTATTATAATACATTTTAATGTTTCCCTTAGTATTTCGGATCAGAATTGAATGTGGGATGATGTATATATTGTAAACTATTGTAAGTGTGTACGCAATGTCAAATATGTATGTATATATGTGTGTGTCCTAATTTACTTCGGTTTGTTGAGGTACTAAAGAACTAGTAATGACGCTATCAGTGCCATAGTGGTATCCTAAAGACCGGTAAATATAAGCATCAGACGATATATTTTTTGTAAAGTTTGAACAAGATATTTACTATGAACATATAAGAGATTCGAGTTTGCGTCTTTCCCAAGCCGGGGAATGCTTTAGTCCGCTAAGCTATCGTAGAGCGGTAGTAGTAGCGGTCTAAAGCATTTGGGAGCTATTTTAACTTGTGTTCTTCCCAAAGTGGGAAGAACGTAAGTGAAGGAGATAGAACGTAAGTTAAAATCTATAATTATTGTGCGTTTTTGGGTACCCATGGTTTATCACTTGATGTATACCAAGTAGAGACTTAGTACCACTTTCTTGTTATTTGATAACAGTGTAGCTATTTTAATGACATGTTCAGTGTGCTACACCATAGTGTAGAGGATTTAATCTCACAAAGTATTTTGTTTCCTAGTAATTTATAAGAGATGTAAATGCCCACATTGGAAGTAAAATTGTAATATTACAACTTTAGTGCTTCACTGAAGTAATAAAGGAAGAAGCGCGCGACATAAATACTTGCCCAGTAGACGTCAATAGGCTCGCCCCCTATTACGTGGGACTTCTGCCTACCCCTTCGGGGACTACAGGCGTGTGATGCTATGTTTTAAACTTCATAAAATTATTGATTTTTTAATTAAGTTTTTGTTTACTGAATATTATAATATGTTACGATGAGTTAAGACTCTCAGAAGTATTTCGTCGCAAGGACAACTATTACTGATCTGCCATGTTAGGACATATCACATTGTTGAAGTTTACGCGTAATGGACGCGAGATTTTGTTTCATAAAATCTCACTTGCAGAGTGCACTGCGTTGCACACGAGACTTAAGTTTATGTAGATTTAAGGCCATGCATGTGTATGATTTGTTAAACTAAGTAAAAACGTTTAAAATAACCAACGAATTTATTAATTTTTTAATGCTAACTTACCTACTTACATATTATACATGATCGAATATAATATTATAATACGTAATTTGTCAAAGTGAAGCTTTTATTACACGGCATTACCTTAACATTACCAAGAAAAATGTCACCTCTGGTTACTTGTACTTTTAAGTATTCTATCCAAGGGTCCATATGGAGTCCACATCCAATAAAACTTCTTCTGGGGCTGAATGTTTGTGAAACATAAAATAGCCTTGTATTTGAGCTGGACTAACAACCTTTTTCTTTTCGAGTACCCTTGCAAAAATAAAAATATAGGTTTATTTACTGGTAATATCTTTACTATGATATTATAAATACGAATATGCGTTTGTTTGTTTTAACTACTTATCCCATCATGAAATTTAGCATACTATATATAGATCAGAATCGAGAAAAGGACATAGGCTTTTGATCCCGGAATAACGGGTAGTTCTGGTGGGATATCAATTTTTGCATAGAAGCCATTAGTGTACCGTATAGTAAAAGACATAATTATATTGTGAAGTCCAACGCGGACGGAGTCACGGGCAGTCTCATATATTATGTTATTATTCAAAACTTACTTCGTTGCAAATATTCTGGCATGTTCCGCCGCTTGATCGCCTTTGTAAAATCTTAAAAACATTAGTTCTACTTGTTCTTGGTCACAATAACCTACGAATTCTTTCATATCAACTCGACCTGGTCGAATTAAAGCTGGATCTAATCTAAAAAAAAGAAATGTTTACTTTTGATTGCAAGTGACTTACCAAGAAAGTGTATAATCAAAGAAAGAAAGAAAGTATTTGATTGCAACGGTAAACAAACATATATAATCAATTTACATAGTATAAGTACTGGCACGTTGAAAAACTACCCCAACTCAGCATAATGCAGGTCGTAAAACCTGCGCTGATTTTCTGTTGGGCGCTTTAATGACGTCACGGATGTGTGACAATACAAAATGAGAAAAAATAAATCTTAACTAACAGTATTTATTGAAATATATGTGTAATAAAGAGCAAGTATAAATAAAGAATAAGCTCATCAATCAAAATTAATATTGGTATCGTCATGCAACCTAACCTACTTTATTTTTTTGGCGGGCAAAAAAATGTGATGACTACTGGAACCACGTATATAGGAGGCGGCAGACAATCCCCGAATCAACCACGTGCGGCTTTCGGCTAAGGCGGCATAACCCGTTGTCCTAGGTGAGCGATGCGACGTATTGCGGCTAATACTTTAATCACGTTTCGTCGCATTCATATTAGGCGACAACGTAGGCCATAACTACATATAACCTCTATTTGATATTTTCCTATCGCGTTTGTCGTTCACGTAGGGCAACGGGTTAGACGATGCTCGCGCACACGCCGTTCCCCGCGCCGGTGGTGAATGGGGCCAGGGGGGTTAGGCAGAACCTCATATCTCACATGTCGATCGTATCGTCTCGCTTGTACGATCACCGTGATTGACCAACGGATTATTTTGACATCACGCGTCGGTTTCTCAACCAATCACAGTGATCTCGATACGGTCGACACGTGAAATATGACATTCTGCCTCAGGGGGCTGAGGAGAGATCAGTCTCTGGGTCTTTTCACGGTCCTTTCCGGGAGATGATACCATAGCAGTACGCGGCGACCACGGTACAATACCTGTTGCTGCTGACCATGACTGAGGACAAGCGCAGCGAGATCCCGGCGCTGCTGAGCCCGGGCACGACTCGAGCGTTTTTATAAGGTGAGCCGTATATTGGTTTGTTACCCGTGTAGTATTATAAAAAACGCAACGTGTAATTAACGTCTTATGCCTTGATCCCACTTATCGAGCAAACGGGCGAGACAGTAAAATGTTTCTCGGCCGAGACAGTGACGTACCTAAGCGAGTAGTTGTTCACACGTGATTTGAAAGTAGCCTAGTCAGTTCAGTGATGGATCGTAAAATTATCTGAAAAAAAGACGCGCGTAGCTATGTGATGACAATCATGTGGCCGAGTGGCGAGACAGTGCACGTTCAGACATGCCGAGTGAGCGAGCGAGACAATGCGGGGAAGCGGGAGGATGGACACTCGTCCTAATAACTAGAACGGGAGCCGAGCTACTGTCTTGCCGCTTCGTTCGGCAGAGCACTCGGCACTATATTTATACGTACAGACTCTGTACTCTGTACTACTGAGTACTCGGCTGAGAGCATTATCTCGCCCGTTTGCTTGGTACGTGTGCTCAAGGCATTAGTGGCAAGTTCCGGAAACATAGTGCGCCCTATGTATAAGTAATTTTGTACTTTGTGCATAAATAAGCTCTGTAGTGGTAGAACTTTGCTTTTCCTAGCATGAATAGCTCGATCGCGGACCCTCCCACAGAAGATCAGGGTGAAACGACGGTAGGTACTTGTACCGTTGTTTCTTATGATGAGTGAGAGCGCCGCAGTCCCTATCCTCTCCTTGTTATCCTTCATCTCCACCTCCTATCTCTTTCCTTTGAGATGGCGACGCGCAAGTGATGCCTCTGGTGTTGCTAGCTCTACTATACAGGTTACTATAACCACGCCGCTCACGTATTGTAAAAAAAAATTTCTTCATGTTTTCTTTCTTACTCTGTACATCGACAAGTATGTATAATACAGATTATTAAAGAGCATCATTGGTATCAACACTTCTAGGTACTATATCAAATGCATTAAATAAGATTTGTTTGTACTTATATCTTTACAGTCTAAATATTTAATATCTATATTATTAAACATTTTGATCTATATTTTAGCACTTAACATGCTCAGCTACTAATTTGTGAAAAAGTATTTTTAGTACGAGCGGGAATCGAACCTGCGTCCCTTCCTATGCGGGGAAGTGCTCTAATCCACCGTACTATTTGATAGAAATACCCAATCTCCTTACCACATTTGTCATCTATATTATTATTATATTTTATTTACAAAACGCTTAAAACACTAGCCAAATACCTTTCTAAATAATTCGTGGTCATGAAAACTATTCGAGCTTCGGTGGAAGCGACACCATCAAGACAATTAAGAAGTCCACTAAAAGTAACTCTATTAAGGCCTTCATACGCCGATTTTTGAGATGGCGTGTCTTCTCTAGAAACAAAAGCAGCATCTACGTCTTCTAATAGTATTATTGACTGCTGGGGTGCAACACTGCAACGATTAAAATAAAATATAAACGATGCGGCATAAAGTAACTGTCCGGGTGCAAGTTATTAGGTGCGTCGTGCCGAGTTGAATCGAATCGCTGTAATTCGCCTGCTAGATATATAATGTTTACTATGAAACTGCGTCCACAATAGTAGGAGAGATTCCCATTCTGTCAACAAATATGGATGTCTTTAGGGTCGGATATCTCTTGTATAGGTCCGGAAAGGTAAGCCACTGGCGGATCACTTAAGTAATGTAACACAGTTCCAGTGGTCCGCCAATACAGGCGGAAAGACTGCACACGGCGGGTTCATTTAGTGGGTGAGGGCCCCACACTCTTCTGTACATTTTTTCCCGCCTTAATAAAAAAAGGGACAGACGCCACGATTTTACTTGAGTCAGTGGAGAAAAGCAAGGCGTTTAAGCCCGAAGTTACGAACCTGAGCAAATGATTTAAGCGATCATCTGTAAGTCCTCTTTCAGACAAATTGAGCACGCATATATTGTATTCTAGTTCCCCTGCCAATGCCATAATAAAGGAAGACTTCCCACACCCTGGTGGACCATGCAGCAAATAACCTGAAAAACATGTCTGGCTATTAAAAACAATTAAGTATATTACATTAGAATTCCTTAAATGAATATTCATTGTATTCTCATTATCGCGCCAATCTGCGTTATGTATTGTTGTAATATTAAAATGGGGTGGGGTAATAAAGAGAACCGATTTGCTGTTATAGCTTTACACAAAGTTGGTATGGAGCCAAATGCAATTTTTGAAATTCCATCCGTTTGGTATTGTGTCAACTGGTTGGTATCGAGACTTGATTCGCATGTTGTGTACCAAGTTGGTTAGTTGTTGTATAGGTACAATGAGACGTCCTCCGTCGTCCGTCCACGTAGTATTTGTACTAAAATGTCCGTGATATAGTTGCGCCGCAATTAACATTTTTAATGAGTAATTTAGTAAGCATATTATAGTTATCTCATTAATTTGAGATTGCAAATTTTTTTTTGTAGAGTTCCTAACCATACGCCCTGTCATTCGGTCAACAAGCAGGGTACTCCAGTAGTATGGAGTACCAAGATTAACCCACTAAAATAACCCGCCATTGGCGTATCTTCACCTTTATTGGTGGACTATTAAGATTTTACTACCAAATACCGACAGCTGGAAATTATTAGATACATAATTATATTACTCTATTATAGACTGACTGATTCACTAAACTGCCTCTGTGGTGCAGCGGTAGTGTAAACGACTGCTGATCATGAGGTTTCGGGTTCGATCCCCGGGTTGGGCAGTACTATTAATATTTTTCGTAAACAAAAAAATTCTCAGTAGCAGCCCGGAGTTTGGAAATGTGCCCCCTATTACGTGGGACTTAAACATAACTGGCGATTCGTGGGTGTGTAATACACCTCTGCCTACCCCTCCGGGGAATACAGGCGTGATGTGTTGCACTATATAGAGGCAAATTTATTACCTCGTCTATATGGAATGCCTCGATCAGTGTACCATTGTGGGCTGTTTATAAAGTCTAGGCAGTCTGCTAGAATTTTTTCTGCTAGCCCATTATGAAGGATTACACTGTGAAGAGGGCGCCGACGCCTTGGATGACCAAATGGGCGCCACTCTGATCCCATCGCAGTGTACATGACTGTCATCCCCTCATGCTGCTTTAATGCCATTGTTCTAGCTGAAATTAAGATAACAGTAATCACTTAAGATATTAGAGCACTATTAGTAACAACATTATTGCTGTACAATTAGGTTGTATATCAGCCATTGTATTACATTGGTAGTATGAGATCCAGATGTAAATTTCTGCAGTTATGTTTGTAATTTGAAAGAATATGACATAAAGATTAAAAAAAAAAATAAGTTGCTACCTCAGTTGATGTAATCCTTACGTCACTAGGTGAGAACACAAGTGTCATTGATATGGTTTTGCTTAGTGTTCATTAAGACATTTAATATTCATAAATATATTTTTTTTTATTATTTCCACCTTCCTCTACTCATAGGATATACATTATACTATTACATTATAGTAGAGGAATTAAAAATATTTAAATGTACAAATTTTGAATAAGTAAGCAACAATTGGCAGTGTGGGGCCAGCTTTAGATTGTCCCACGGGAGTCGTAAGAGCCGACTGAGGCAATACCGGGGGAGTGGGCAGCAGCACTCCCTCGAGTATTAACAACATCAACTGCAATCGCCAACCCGCCTGCCAAGCGTGGCGATTATGGCATTATCACCCATGATGGGACTGCTCGTGGCGTTCTATTGGGGAGGCCTATGTCCAGCAGTGGACGTTGAAAGGCTGATGGATGGATGGAAGCAACAATTTCTGTTGGAGATAATTGATAAAAATGTTTTATGAACACAAAGTGCGAAAATGATAAGATTCATGCGAAATAATTGTAATAATTTAGCTTACCTGGTCGGAATAATGTATGCTAACCCAAGAAAAGGAAGAAATGTGGTATCGAAATTTGCAGTTGTGAGCAATTGTTATGAGGGCGAATTGATGAAGCATCTGGGATGGTTTTTCAGGAGATACAGGTTCAAATCCTGTTATGACTGTTTATTTTCGAATTCAAATTTTCACACATTTTATATATATGGCTAAGCATGTCAAATGCTTAAAAAATATATAGTAAACATTTTAGAAATGTTTTAATTACAAAGTTATTATCCCTACAATTATAAATTAGCAAATAAAAATAAAAATTTAGTAAATACATAGTTAGATACCTTCTTCTAATATGTTATAATATAGTTGCTTATTTCTTCCAAATGCCGTTAATGTCACAGTTTCCCATGGCACACCCATGTGAAGATCTAAAGTATGCTGTTCTCTCGTTCGGTCCACTTTGATCCAAGTATCACCATACCTGATCAGAATTGTTATTAGTTACATTGATATAGTGCTTATTAGATAATTTTTTGCTTGGTAACACACTACATAGAAATATAAATATTATTGCTAACCTAAAAAAGTGTTGGCCTATACTAGGGATAAAGTCATATTTAGTTTTTATTTGTCCTGTATCCTTCTGAAGAAAAGATGTTTCAACACTTAAATGCTGAGTTTTCTTTGCACCTTTCTGAGTTATCCATTGTAGTAACCATTGGTAAGATTTATCGCGACAGGGAACTTCAAGGGTGATCATGCAATGTCTTCGAAAGAGTATCATAGATGTTTGAAATCCCTTTCTCAATATCGCTGCACCGGCTCCAACTCCAAATAAGCCAAAACCTGCGCCAAAATAAGGGTTTTGTGCCAGAGATGCTACATAATCGGTAAGAGTCATGTTAGACTTATTTAGATAATTTTGTTAGGTCATTAATATTAAAAATATTTTTTGGTTATAACCAATTTATAAATTTCTTGTTCAAATCTCACTATAAGTATTATTTGGTATTTTGGTTATATATGCATTTGATTTGATGGTTTGTTTTGTCAATTTGACATTGGTGACATTGGCAATCAGCTGTTTGTGTTGTATCTAGAGGCGTGTTCCGATATACACTACGAGCACTAAGGTGTGATGTCAATTTAGTATACTGCGAAGTCGTTCCTTTATAGTTAGCTATTCTGGTTAAGTGGTTATCGTTTATATATAACGGAACGCAGTCCAGTATATTAATCTGTCATTACTTTCATTTCATACAAAGTATTGGTTTCACATTGCAATAAACTCAATTTCCTTCTTCCTATCTTTGAATAACATATTGTTATTCAAATAATAATAATAATATTCCATAGCGCTAGTTGTTAAATTTCTGGTCGCTGTTGATCACGCGATCAAACCACTGAGAGCACCTTACCTCTAAAACGCCAGTGCTCACAGTACAAAAATGGCGACGATTTATGACGTCACATATTTCCCTAGAATACAGCGGCAGTATACTATCAGGCTATAATGTAACGATTTTTCTCCAGTATGAGCACTGGACAGTGCTCGCAGTGTATATCGGAATACAGCCTAAAGCTTAGATTTAGATAAAGTACCTAGAGCGATTTTTTCATCTCCAGTAGGCTTGACCATAGATAAATAACTATACTTGGAACCTTAGATAGAAAACCTATAGGAAGGCTTGACGAAGCAGTCGTTTCTGGTTATACGTATTACTCTTTGAGCAGTAGGCAAGCGGACGTATTTAGTCTAAGAAGTAAGCTATGTATGGACAAAAAGATGGTGCATAACTAGCAAACGTTCAGGCACCAACTTCGCTAAGTACCAATCTGAGATTATACTTAACCCATGGTTTTCTAAATTCAAATGTAACAGGAGAATAGCTTCGTCTATATCACGCATGAGATTTGGACATTGCTGTTCTCCTGTCCACCTTAACAAGATCAGGGTAAGGGACTCTTCCCTTTGTGAATGTGGGATTGACATAGGAGACTTGAACCACATCTTTTTTGCCTGCCCAAACTTCGACCATAGCCCATTGTTTAAAGCACTCATCAACCATAATTTCTCACTCCCTGTACATATAGCCAACATCCTATGTAACTTAAACAATACCACTATAAATATCATATCATCTTTTTTAAACTTAAATAATATAAAACTTTAGTTTTTTAATTATTTTATTTTTCATGTATTGTTATTAACACCCATTGTTAACTTGTTCCTCATTGTTTTCACAGTAAATATAGGTAAGATTTTATATTAGCTAGTAGTTAGATAGTTAACTTTTTGTTTCAGAACCGTAAAACATCAAAATTCTAAAAGGCATCAATTGTGTTGTATAGTAACAAAATAACGCGAAACTGGCAATAATGTTCTAAAACCTTTGCCAAAAAAACAAAACAAAAAAAAAAGTAAGCTATGTGCGTTAGTGGAATACGTCATTAAAAATTTTCAGTAAATAATATATTTACCGGAGTATGCTCCCGCTCGCCATACCTAACGTCCCGCTGAAAACTCCGGCAAGCAGCTGTTCATCTTCATCGCAGACTACGAGATTGATCTTTACATTCTCAACTGATTTTCGAGAGAGATTTTAGTTGCCAGTACAATAATTGCTTTAGGACCTTTAGGACTACCTACCACCGAAGCAATGTAACATAGTTCCAGTGGCCCGCCAATAAAAGCGGAGAGACGGCACACGGCGGGTTTCTTTAGTGGGTGAAGGCCCCACACTACCCTGTTCGTTGCCCCGAACGACGGGGTGTGCGGATAGGAACATTTTTTCCCACCTTACAAAAACAAAGGGACCTTTAGGACTCAGCTGAGCTTTAAGAAGAATATGGAATGACATGGGGGCAAGGAATTTAGTATTAAAAAAGTATCTTTAAAGTTTAAGAGATGGCGCCACTGAATCCACTAGTTTAGATACACGATTTATTTACTTTAATAGCGCCATAGACTTAAATTGTACCAAAATCCTACGCCTATGATAGCAAAAAGCAGGTAGGTAGGTAGAAATCCTAGCTGAGGCGGCGGGTAGATGGACCAAGGAACGTCCGCCTCCCACCAAGGTGCAAAGCTTCGATGCCCGGAAGTGCAGCTCAAAGAGGTAGAGGGTACCCGAAGGGTAAACCGCCGCTGAACCACTGCAGTAATGTCTACCAGTTCCAGTGGTCCGCCAGTACAGGCGGAGAGCCGGCACACGGCGGGTTTATTTAGTGGGTGAGGGTCCCGCACTACCCTGATGTGAGGTAGGTTTCTGCCGACTTAACAAAAAAAGATCGGTACATACAAGTTGTTATTACGTGTTTTTTTTAATTATGTAACTCGCTCAAACTCATTGCATAAAACTAAATTTATGAGAAAATTAGTTAGTTATCTTCATAATTATTTGTAAAAGTGGAAAAAGAGAGTTTTACTGCGAGCAGAAGCTCTCTATTTACACTTTCACAAATAAATTGTTCTTTAAAATAGCTGAGCCTGACTAAATATCTTCACAATTTTTTTTCGGGATTTATTTTTATTATTTTAATAGTTATTCAGCAGTTCTCGAGTTATAAATTGTGTAACTAGCCCGGCAGTTTTATATTTAGGTCTTTCCAAAATGGTCGTATCGAGATTTATTTAAGCTAATTAAAGTACTTATTCATTAAAATTGTACAGTGGTAAAGTTTTTTTTGGCAAAAACAACCGAAGGATTGGGTTAATCCTGTGTAGTGGTGGTAGAAAATAGCAACGTCAGAAGAGAATTATGTCCCATTTTTAGTAATTTTGGGCGAGAACGCTATCTTCATGCAAGATAACGCTCATCCCAATTCAGCTCGGGTAGTGTTTGACTATCTTGAAGATGTTGGTATCTCACGCATGTGTGTGGTCAACACAAGTCCCAGACTTGGAAACTGAGATGACTTGTAAGCCAGAGAAATTCTATTCCAAATTTCTGAAATAAGCACTTACAGAGGAGTTTGGTGAATTATTCCACAGAATCGGCTCAAAAATCTGATGGGAAGTACCTATGCTGAACCGTATAACAGCTTGTGGTGGCAATATAAAATAATGTCTATATTTGTTACCTTAGCACCTTTTTCGAAATCTAGTGAAAAGTAGTCATTTTTACTTTCTACTTTTATTAAAAACCTATGCCCTTTTTAAGTATATACCTCAGATCCCCGATATAGTAACGGAATTAAATGAATACCAGTTTTTAAGTCTAATCAAGAGGTATCAAATAAAAAAGTTGAATCAAAAACCGTGCAGTAGTTTTTGCGTGGTGCGCGAAAAAACAAACAGACAAAAAATATTTTGTGTTCAGACACGCCTATAATAATATAGCCTGATACAGTAATTTTTTTTCTCAAATATCTTAAATACACAGACAGCTCTATGTTACAGCTTTATAATAGTTAGGATTATGATAAACTTAACATTTAGTCTTGATCTTTTGTGACTTTGATTTAAGCACTATAAAATTAGTAATATTCTAGTGGTAAAATCAAGGCCTGCAAAGAAAGTATTCATTTCGGCGCCAAGAAGTGTATGCCCGAAACTTAGTTAGGGTATACACTTCTCGGGATATGTGGCGGCTGAATGGGGAGGGGTCACGCTGTATGGCGTGTACTTCTCCCCTAGTCGTAGTCTGGCGGCTTTCGAGGTCCTCCTGCACAATCTGGAGACCTCGATACGGCGTATAGCACCGAGCCCTGTGCTCGTGCTGGGGGACTTCAACGCCAAATCAACGGCGTGGGGGTCCCCCGGGACGGACGCCCGAGGTGCGGCGGTCGAAGAGTGGGCGGCAGCGGCGGACCTCGTGTTGCTAAACCGAGGGTCCGCCCTAACGTGCGTGCGGCGCGGGGGTGGGTCGATAGTGGACCTTTCGTTCGCTAGCCCCGGTGTCACCGCACGCGTAAGGAGCTGGCGAGTCCTGGAGGAGGTCGAGACCCTATCTGACCACAGACCACAGATACATTCAGATAGAGGTCTCCCGGACCCTTCAGAGCGCCAGCAGGGGTCACGCGGCGGACAGAACTCCCGCTTTTCCGCGATGGGCTGTGGGTAGGCTCGACCGGGACCTGCTAGTGGAGGCGGCCATTTTTCAATCTTGGCTGCCTCCCCCCCTGACGGAAGACGTGGGCGCCGAGGCTGGCCGCATGCGCGGCATGCTTACGCAGATCTGCGATGCGGCCATGCCCCGCGTGCGGCGCCCGCCTCGACGGAAGGGGGTTTACTGGTGGTCCCCGGAGCTGGCGGACCTCCGTGCGGCCTGTATTCGTGCCCGGAGGTCCTACACCCGCAGCAGACGTCGCGGAATCCGCGACGAAGAGCGGGAGGACCAGCTGTATGCGGCGTATAGCAGTGCGCGCGCCGCGTTAAAGCTGGCCATCTGTCGCGCCAAAGACGCGAAATGGCAGGAGATGCTGGAGGGTCTCGAGCGTGACCCCTGGGGACGGCCGTACCGCGCGGCGCTTAACAAGCTCCGCGCCCAGGGCTCCCCCCTTACGGAGACCCTCCAGCCGGGCTTCCTCTCTGAGGTGGTCGAGGGACTTTTCCCCTCACGGGCAGTGCACACGCCCCCGGTCATGGCTCCGCCAGATGGTGACCGGGAGGCCGACGACGGGGAGGTACCGCCCGTGACGACGACGGAAATGGGGGCGGCGGCTGCGCGTATGCGGAGAGGCGCCGCCCCCGGGCCGGACGGGGTTCCAGCCCGAGTGCTGGCCCTGGTCCTCGACCACCTTGAGCCCCACCTCGGGGAGCTGTTCGGCGCTTGCCTGGTGTCCAGACGGTTCCCTGACTGCTGGAAGGAGGGGAAGCTCGTGCTCCTGCCGAAGCCGGGACGGCCTCCGAATACGGTCTCGGCCTTCAGGCCCATCGTGTTGCTGGACGAGGCGGGCAAACTCCTCGAGCGGGTAGTCGCTGCCCGCATCGTCCGGCACCTAGGAGCGGTTGGCCCCGACCTGTCCGACGCCCAGATTGGATATCGGGCGGGTCGGTCTACGGTCGACGCCATTCTGCGCCTGGGGGCCGCGGCTGCGGAGGCCGTCACCTCGAGGGAAGTGCTGTTGGCGGTGTCGCTCGACGTCGCCAACGCCTTCAATAGTCTGCCATTCGGCTGCATCAAGGAGGCACTCCAGTACCATGGAGTGCCCCTCTACCTAAGGTGGCTGGTGGCAGACTACCTGGACGGCCGCAGCGTCCTCTTCGTGGACCGGGAAGGGGACGTTGTAAGGAGGGCTATGTCGTGCGGCGTCCCGCAGGGTTCGGTTCTTGGGCCGCTCCTGTGGGACATCGGCTACGACTGGGTCCTCCGTGGCCGGCTCCCCCCCGGGCTGGGCGTAATTTGCTACGCAGACGATACGCTCGTCACAGCGGGGCAGGACCCTCGAGGAGGCGGCAACGCTGGCCACCTCAGGTACCGCGGAGGTGGTCAGGCGGATCGAGGCGCTGGGGCTTAGGGTGGCCCTTGAAAAGTCGGAGGCCTTCTCTTCCATGGGCGCCGACGGGGCCCGTCCGCCAGCGCCTCGATAACGGTCAACGGTGTGGACTTCCCAATCCAGGCCCACATCAAACATCTGGGCCTGGTATTGGATGGACGGTGGCACTTTGACGAGCACTTCCGCCGTCTTGCGCCAAGGCTCGTCAACACGGCGTCCGCCCTCGGGCGACTTATGCCGAATTTGGGCGGACCGAGTCTTGCGTGTCGACGACTCTACGCAGGGGTAGTACGGTCGATGGCGCTGTACGGCGCGCCCGTGTGGGCGGAGTCCCTGGCCGCTCGCAATAG
Source organism: Leucoma salicis (assembly GCA_948253155.1). Taxonomy (NCBI): domain Eukaryota; kingdom Metazoa; phylum Arthropoda; class Insecta; order Lepidoptera; family Erebidae; genus Leucoma; species Leucoma salicis. The sequence continues at coordinate 16,612,552 of OX411805.1, forward strand.
GGCCCTTCTGTGGCGCCCACAGAGGTTCGTAGCGGTCAGGGCAATACGCGGGTACCGCACGGTCTCGACCGATGCAGCCTGCGCGTTGGCCGAAACCCCCCCGTGGGATCTGGAGGCGGAGGTGCTCGCCGACGTCTATCGGCGGGCGTCGACGGCGCGGGCGGGGGGCAGCCGCCCCTCGCCGAGCGCAATGTCATGGTGGCGGGAAGATGCCCGCCGCGCCACCGTCCTAAAGTGGAGGTCTCGGCTGGAGACGCCCCGGGCCGGTCTTTGGACCGTGGGGGCGCTCCGGCCGATCTTGGAAGAATGGGCAGGGCGGCAGCACGGGGTCCTCACCTTCCGATTGGTGCAGGTTTTGTCGTGGCATGGTTGCTTCGGCAAATACCTGCACACGATCGCAAGGAGGGAGACGACCCCAGGCTGTCACCACTGCGACTGCGACGAGGACTCAGCGCAGCACACGCTCGAGTCGTGCCCGGCCTGGGATGTGCAGCGCCGGGAACTCGTTGCAGTCATAGGCGTGGACCTGTCGCTGCCGGCCGTTGCGCGAGCGATGGTTGGCAGTGACAGGGCCTGGACCGCGGTCGCCGCCTTCTGCGAGGCTGTCATCTCGCGGAAGGAGGTGGCGGAGAGGGCCCGTGAGGAATCCTCCTTTGCGGACCCGATTCGCCGCCGGCGCGAGGGGTGGCGTGCGCGCGCTTACTTGCGCCTGATGCCGCCCTAGCCGAGGCTGCGGGCGGTGGGGTCGGGGAGTACCCTGCCGTCCGCAGAAGCCTACCGCGATGGTGCGACGCCCAAGTGCGCAAGGCGTCGCTCAAGAGAGGGTGCCCGAAGGGGCAGCCGCCTGCGGATCGCGGTCGTAACGACGCGGTACCCGTGATCCGCCGTAGCAAGGGCGGGTGGAGGCGCACGGTGGGTTTTTAGTGGGTGAGAGCCCCATTCACCCCGTTGTCTCCCCGGGCAGCGGGGTGTGCGGTAGGACATTTTTGCCCACCTAAAATAAAAAAAAAATAAAAAAGGTATACACTTCTTGAGTTTTCAGAATTTTTTGAGTATACACTCGCAGCCTTAGCTAAGGCGGCATCAAGCGCAGCGCCTGCGCGGTACCATTCGCTGATCACTGTTCAGCCTGAGAGAATTTCTCGAGGGCTTGGGAAGTGTGTCTTTATAGCAAAAAGCTTGTATAAAAGATTTTTATTTCATAAAGCATACTCCAATATTTTGGATCTTATTGAGGGTTTTGTCAGCGACCTGCTTTCATTGTGGCCGAGAGTAGGTACGTACCTTATACTCTTATCCATTATAGGTGCTAAGCTATATCTATATCTACCTACAAGTAAAAATAATAAATAGGTACCTAGGAAAGTTATTCGTGTAAATAAAAACCAACATACTGCCCATAGTAATAATCCAAATAAAACACAGAGTAGCGTGACGTCGGTACAATGATAGGGGTCGCGTGACCCGCACCGTATCACATCAAAGCGTTTTAAAAGCAGGGGAAGCGGAGCACACACTCATCCCGTGACTTCTTAAACAATACTCGTGAACGATAGACATTTGATAGTTGTCAGCCGCAATCCAATACGAGTACCTAGAGTAATAAAATAAAACTAAAAACAAGCGGAGATGCTGTGTAAACGCTAACTTGGCGCCTGGCGTAAAATATATTAACGCGGGCAGACCGACCCATTGTTGCCCAACGGTGGCACAATGCAGCAACAGGGATATAGCCGCATCGAAGTTCATAATATATTGCATATTGGGATCTACGAGAAAATCATGCATTTTGTGTGCATTAGCCACTATGTACCTACAATATAACAAGCAAACGCTTCGATACATTGAGAGCGTAGTACAATGACATATACATCAATGCTTCGATATGAATGTTCTGAATAAATGGGAGAATATAGGTAACCTTTGTCCGTATGGTGACGGATTAAGAATATAAGTGTCACCACCCCATTCTTTCCCACGGGTGTCGTATGAGGCGACTAAGGAAGTAAGCAATCATCATCCATTGCATGACTGGTGGTAGGGCTGGGTACCAAGTGGGAGTACTCACGTGGTATCCGGCCCGAGCGGGTTGGTACCACCATCTCCCGTGTGACCGGCCATGAAGTACATCGTTACGTTTTGGCTTTTGTTTGATAGCTCTTGATTAGACTTAACAACTGGTATACATTTTATCCCGCTACTATAATCGGGAACCGGAGATATTACCTAAAAACTAGCTTTTGACAGCGGCGGAGCCGCGGGCAAAGGCTAGTATAATTATTAAATAGATGAATTATAAACTGACGAATAGAAACATTCTTTTTTAAATTGTGCATAGTGTCACTAATATTTGATTACACAAATAGTGGATTGGCTTGGATACCGGCCTTCCGCTCGATTGCTGTGGGTTCGATTCTCACACAGGACAACTCTGTGTGATGTACAAGTGGTTGTTCGGAGCAGTAGATAGCCGTTTATATTTCATTTCATCTGTGAAATGAATTGGTGAGCAGCGGCTTGACATTACTATTGGTATAGTCGAGTCCATGGGCGACGGTTACCATTTACCATCAGATGGGCCGTGGCTCGTATGCCACTACATGCAATAAAAAAAAATAACCACTACTTAATTTTTTTTTTTGAGTTATGATACTTACCTGGTCGGAATAACGTGCGCAACATCCGACAGATGGCGCAGGCAACACCCAAGACAATAAAAAATAATGTGTTATAGAAAATTCGCAGTCCGCAACCTCCTGCTCGTGACTGTTATTTTCAATTTCACATTTTTGCACTTCGTGTTAATATCTATCTATTTTTCTATCAATTTTTAATATATCAATTTTTCTCAAATATCTTAAGCCAAATTCTGCCCGCGACTCCGTCCACGTCGACTTCAGTATATATATATATATATATATATATATATATATAGAGTACGTATTTACATATATATATATATATATATATATATATATATATATATATATATATATATATATATATATATATATTATATATATATGTGTGCCATAGAGTACGTATTAATATATATATATATATTAATACGTACTCTATGGCACGTTAATTATCTATACACGCTGCGTATGGCACGTTATTACTTGACTATTCTTTACAAAAAAAGTGTTGTACTTAAGTGGTGGCCTTCATTGGTGACGGAGCTTACAGTAAAGGGCACTACTGTCTTTTATATGACGCTCAAGTCTTGGCTAGACAGGTGCGGGAAGAGATAGTTGCTCATGTAGCCACTCACTAAGGTCATTTTTCTATTATATACTTTTTTGATATGTCAATATTTCGTTTATATGAGTTAGTAGCAGCCGGACAAACACATCCGATATTGTAATTCTATCATAATTATGAGAAATTTTGCATAAAAGGGAACCCCGTAAACGGCTTCTGTTTAGTTCAATACAAAACCAATCCCAATGACATTTTGATGTATATTTTCCTAAGGATGGATCTGTTACATCCGATCTCCAATCAGACATCTCTGATATAGTGCACATTTTTAAGGAGAATCCTGCCAAACTTCGCGAAATATTTACAAATGCTACTGGAAAGAAGCAGCTCAAAAAAACTAACACTAAATATAAAAAGGAGTTCAAGAGCTGCATTAATTAATGATTAACAAAACCATCTACAAGTAGACAGAGTAGCTGTAATTAATTACCTGAATAACCACCCAAATTTTCACAAAGCAGCCGTTTGTAGGTACGAAGAGAATAATCCAAAAAGACGATCGAAAAGACGATTGCTTGCGTGGATGGATACAGCATTTTATGGTATGAAGTACGATTCTGGGATATTTTACGAAATGTACAGAGATCAAAAACAATTGTGAGATGGAGATTGGGAGTCGTCGTCAGTGACTGCGATGGCTTAGTAGTCTAGAGCATTTCCCCGGATTGGAAGGGATGCAGGTTCGGTTCCCACTCGCAGCAAACCTGTCTTTTTCCACTTTCACAAATAATTTGTTCTTTAAAATAGCTCAGCATGTCAAGTGCTAAAATACAGATCAAAATATTTTACGAAAATTATAAATTCGTTTTGTAGAGCATAATGAGTTAGGATCATACGTAAATTGAAACCCCCTTAAATTTAAAGAAGTGCCTGGTATATAGTTAGCGACTGCGTTTCTCACTAGAAACTCACTCTTAAAATTGGATCACGATTATTAAGAAATCTTAATCTCCTAAATTGTGTAGTGGAACTAGGTTACAAGTCAAAGCTCTCTATAAAAACGTCTTAGGAGCCACAGTAATTAACGAACGTGGTCAAGGAAATTTTATTTTATTCCACGAAAACCGTTAATTCCATCATAGTATCCTGAAAAAAAATAAATAATATTAAAGAATACAGATCCCTCTTAATGTGTGCTTTGCCATAACAATTAACAAGTCGCAAAAGGAAACACTGCAAACGTCGTTTACAAAGAGGTTCCTACTATAGTAATTAAACCTAAAACTTTGATGATTACTAATAGTTTTATTTAATTAGAGATAGTATTTTTGAACAAAATCTTTCCTATTTTAATATTTATTTATTTGCACGAGCGAAGCCGCGGGAAACAGCTAGTTACTTATATACAAAATTTCACGACGGTTGGTTCAGTAGTAACAACGTCAAAGTGTTACAAATAAATAAACTCACTTTCGCATTTTAATGTTAGTAAAGACTAGCCTTTGCCTGCGGCAAAGCTATTGTTTCGGTTATATATCAGGTTCCTAATATAGTAGCGGGATAAAATGTATACCAGGTTTTAAGTCTAATTAAGGCCTTTCAAATATAAAAAGTTACATCAAAATCCGTTCTGTAGTTTTTGCGTGATACGCGAACAAACAAACAGATAAACAGACAAACAGACAATAATTCTAAAAAAAATTGTTTTGGGTTTAGACACGCCTATATAGCCTATTGCAGTCATTTTTTCTCAACTATCTTGAATGTACAGACACAGCTCTGTTACAGATTTATAATACCTAGTATATACGAGTAGATATAGATGTACCTAGCTCTGTGACAGCTTTTGAATAGCAATTTTTTTAGGTTGTATCGCAGGTAATAAGGCTGCGTGTGGATGGACTGGGGAACGTCCGCCATCCGCAAGGTCTCCCGCAAAGGAGCGACGCTCCGTGTGTGGATGCGTCGCTCAGTAGAGGGTACCCGAAAGGGTAAGCCGCCGGTGGACCACTGAAGTAATCAAACACAGTACCAGTGGTCCGTCAACACAGGCGGAGAGACGGCACATGGCGGGTTTCTTTAGTTGGTGAGGGCCCCATACTACCCTGTTCGTTGCCCCGAACGACGGGGTGTGCGGCTAGGTACCTAAATTTTTTCCCGCCTAAACAAAAAAAAAAGGTTACGCAGGTTCCCGATATAGTAGCGGGATAAAATGTGTACTAGTTTTTAAGTCTAATCAAGAGTTATCAAACACATAAAGTTACATTAAAATGCAGTAGTTTTTGCGTGATGCAAGAACAAACAGAAAAAATCTAAAAAAAATTGGTTTGTGGTCAAACGCAGTATTTTTTTTCTCAAATATCTTATATGTACAGAGACAGCTCTGTTACAGCTTTATAATAGTTAGGGCTAATTATAGCCAATTCAACAAACTAGACGTAATTAGGTACAGGTATTCGACCTTTTTCCGTATTGATAAAATGACTATTTGATATCTACTAGGCTGTGCCGCCGTATAGGAAGGTACATCAAAGTAACAAAGATGTCTTATCTGTTACATATATGTTTAATGTTATTTATAAGTGTAGCACAGAATACGGCTCATTTGACTGCTGCTTACCGAAACTTAATGTACCACAGGGATTTGTCGGAGTATTGTCGACGGAATGTTATACCCTCAGTATTCCTCGGTAGACAAGTTGCCGATGCTAACTATAAATTATTGCACTTCTCTCGCTTAGAAGTGCCCTACAGCTGCTTTATTAATGTTAGGTTTGTATAAATTAATACTAAAATAATTACTTGCAATAATGCCTTCACTAAGTCTTATAAGAATGCTGATGTAGGTAATTTTAAGAACATCATTTGATCTGTATTCTATTACTTGCTCAGCTACTTTAAAGAACAAATCATTTAAATGACAATTATTTTTTTAAATACGTGTAAAAATGTGAAGTGGTGATTAGGTGTCACCATTAGGTGACTGTGATAGCTTAGCGGTTCAGAGTATTTCCCCGAATGGGACGCAGGTTCGAATCCTGCTCGCAGTAAAGCTCTCTTTTTCCACTTTCACAAATAATCAACCTATATTCCAAACAGCTCTGTATTCATAGTACATAGTTCTAGCTGTGCGTTGATCGTCAGTCAGGACAAACAATTTTATCTATTTAAAAGATAAAATTATGTACAAGAGCATAAGTCCTTACAAGCAAACATCATGATGTTTATTCATATAATGTTAAAGACAAGTACTTAACGGCAATTAAAAAAACAATATTCTCTAACTCTAACTCACAATACTCTTTTTAATATAAATAGAATTATACCAATCACGCACAACACAGTAGCATATACTTGGCTATAGATACTTTGTATTGATAATATATGTAGCATCTTTTCTACAGAACGGAAATGAATAGCAACATAATAATAGTGATTGAAATTAGTACTGATGTAGATTTGGACAAGATATGTCTCGAAGGCGACTCCCAGTTGGTTATCCACGAGATGGGGGAAACATTTGGAGGATACTGGGGACAGTTTCCTCGTAGCGTAACGAACAATGACGTAAACATGATGGATGGCTCATATACTCTAAAGCCTAAAAATACTGTACGTCCTACAACCGATATTACAAGGTAAAAAGAACATAAAACTATTCTTTTGTAATGGTTTTCTGGTGATGAACTCCATCACAAAGGCATGTAAACGTCTTGACATAGCTAGAGACATGATTTCGATACAAGGTACCTATTTGTGTAATTCAGAAAAATATTATTTGACAGGAGAGTTTTGTTTATCCTGATTCTCACAACGAAGATGTGAAAAAAGTTCTCCAGTCCGAATACAATGTGGATATCTATAAAACAAGACTGAATATATATTTACTGAGCTAGTACGATTTTTTACCCAAGGTTATGTCAGATATATCAGCTAAAGCGTCTACTACATTGATTATTGTAATGATTTTTTTTTACAACACTGCATTAGGGAATTATATAAATAAACCATGTATCGCAGGGGCTTTTCACAAATATACAATTTATGGATATAAAGTACTCTGATCAACCCGTTGTGGATCACACATTATAACTGTCCTATCAGGGAATCGAAACTACAGCACTCGGCACAGAAACCTATTCGAATACGCCATCGTCATGTAGGTATAAAATAGTAGAACATCCTGAAAAGGTAAGAGTTACACTTCTGTGTAACTCTTATATTTCTATATTGGCATCCTTATAAAAATACTCCTAACAAGTATAATTTTATTATTTCTCACAATTCAAGCTCTAGTACAACGAATACATCCCCGATAACACAAAAAAAAACTGAAAAGTCTGAAGAGAGTTTGATGAAACAAGAATACTTGAGCGTGGAAATACCGATTGTAGATGTCTCTGCTAAAGTAGTATCTGAAAATTTACCAACTGACTCCACATTTACTACCCAGAAAAAACTTGATCCGTACAATGACATCATGAATTGGTAAATATTATGAGCCGTTCTTTTTGGTACGTTTGCATAAAATATGTTAAAAGAATCTAAACTTTTTAATGTTTATTGCTTAAAAAAGAGTGCTGCATTAGGATTTTTGTATTATTTCATGTTTTGTTTACGTATCTACAGATCTGTATCTATCTTCATCATATCCATCTTTTGCACGCCTCATAAGCGAAGCGTTTTACACAGAACAACTGATTTTTCAAACTTAAAATGTCTCTATTTATCATATATTGCACTCGTAAAACAATATATACACACATATCAAGAAAAAACACTATTTTTGACACTCATGATATTATTTATGCCATTTTTGTTATTTAAACTAGTTAAAAACTGTTTAAAAAAGTCTTGGACGTCTTTTGTCGTAGGTAATGTATGTTAACACGATAACAACCGACATACTTTACTAATAGTCTTTTTTTTCTTTTTAACTTGAGTATAACTACGAATATAGCCCTATTACTTTTCACGGTCTGATTCGATGTGGTTTAATTATTATTAAATAAACAAAAAATACTGAATATTTACTCTCGACTTGACATTAAAACCAGCGCTTACAGCGCTATACCTTTCATGAGAACTATTTCTATAGACCAATATAGAAGTACTTCTTAATATTAGCGCTAGATGGCGTATAAGACATGAAACCCACATTAGTACTTTTTGAAATTAGCGCAATCTATGTGATTTATTGAAAACTACTTAGTTAGGCCAATACATTATTAGTTAGGTACTTACCAAATGATCAATTTTATTGTGAAAAAATGAAGAGTTTTGGATTTTCCAAAGTATTTATAACTATTATGAAATAAACTAGATTAATGTAATGAAATTTCCAAGATTACAAAATTTTGCTGGTTTTGTGTTTTTATATACATACGTGAAGGTTCAAACCCCGCTCGTGGCTATTTTGTTTAACGTGTTAAAATTGTATGAAGTATGAAATAGAAATTCTGGAATGCTGGTCCAAACGTTCTACGACTAAGCTATCGCATCTATCATTTTCGCAGATAGATAGATGCCTACGCTGCTACCGCACAGGTTTACCCAATCTACGCTTGCAGTTAATTAATAAATCATAATCGAAGTGACTGTTGCTTTGATTTATTTCTATTAAATGTACTATTATTTCATAAGCCAAATTATTTAGTAGGTATATAGTTTAAAATGTTCGTTTGCAGGAAAGAAATCGCATACAATACACAAATGGTACCCTTAGTTGAAGTTGAATTAACAGGAATAAAGAACGGTCGAAGAGAAGGCAACGCCATGAATATACTCGTAGATGAAGTTAATTTTAATTCTGAATTAGAAGTAAAGTTCAATGATCTTTTTACTCCAGATCCTAGGTAAAGTCATAATTTGTTATTATGGAAAGTGGGAAGAATATAATGTGATTGTACCAGGCCGTTATATGAGTTTATCTCTACCCACGCTAATAAATATAAGCTAAGTTTTAATTAAAACGATTAGTTCCAATTTTAATACAGTTTATTATTTTAAAGATCAATATACTTCCTTCAAGGCTAAGTTAATTTAGTAGATATAATTATCATATGTTTGTGAATTTTTCTGGGTCTCAACGAGTTATTACTTCATGAAGGAGTTGTTTTTTTTATCAATAAGAAAATATAAAATTTAATAATCAGAGGGATAGAATGTATCTCACTAAATCGTGTTGACATCGCATCGTGTCATTGTGATTGGTTGAGAGAACACCGTGATTGGCCGAGGGAATATTGCGACATTACGCGTCGGTTTCTCTATCAATCACAAGCGAGACGATATATTATGTCGATATGATTTAGTGAGTTACATTCTACGGGCCCAGGTGCAGTTTGCACTTGTTTACTTTTTCAATCTGTTTCTTTATGAAATTATTGCTAAATGAATAAGAGGGATCCCGATCAGATCTTATTTTACAAAGATAATTGTAGTGAGCATTACAACTAGGCAAATGATTTTGAGTAGTACTGCTACTATTTTTATTACCATATTTTCTTGATATATATTTTTCAGATTAACATTACCGCCGTTTGATGCTCGTAAGCACGAAAGAAAATCATATAAATACCAGCCTTTTGTCAATAAAAGACTCGATTTCAAAAAAAACAATCGTCTTTTTTTAGCTAAAACAACTGCGTTTAGTAAGAAGTAAGTCAACTCCATATTAGGTTAAACACCCCATTTATGTAATTTTAATAATATGTCAAGGTTTGAATACCTTCTAAATTATTAAACTTTGAAAGTCCCATTCTATATTTTTGTTGAGTTGTTGTTAGGTACACTTAGTATCTGAAAGATACGGCATTTGGTATAAAAAAAAACTTATATTATTATAACCAGTTATAGACAGGGAAAGAACAAGTCACACCCTACCATAAACTCATGTAATAGATAACTTTATGATGGATTGACCTGTGGAGTGTTGAATTTGGAATAGAATAATATGTAGATATTTTAAATCTGACAAATATATTACAATCACAAAATTTTTGAAGTGAAACTTCTTTATCGGGGTTGGAAAAAATTTAGTGTAACATTTTTTCGTTACGCGTCACATTTTTCCGTTACGCGCCATATTTATTTTATATGATTTTTTTAAATATGGGTTGCAAGACTATAAATAATATAAGACATATGTATATTGCGTGACAATGTAATATTATGATATAAAGCTGATCTGATGATGGAGCTAGAAGGTGGCCATAGGATACCTATAATGAAACGGTGCAACCTCATCGAGTTTGGACTCGTTTGATTCGTCTTGACGAGTACTTTGTCTTTAGATGGTATCCAAGGTCTGATGACGAAGCTAGGAGGTGGTCATAGGAATTCCAATATAAAACGACATAACCCATGAAGTTTGGGCTCGTATGATTAGTCTTGACGAGTACTTTGTATCTAGATGGTATCCAGGGTCTGATAATGGAGCTAGAAGGTGGCCATAGGAACTCCATTATAAAATGACATAACCCCTTGGAGTTTGAGCTCGTATGATTCGTCTTGACGAGTACTTTGTATCTAGATGGTATCCAGGGTCTGATGAAGGAGCTAGAAGGTGGCCATAGGAACTCCAATATAAAATGATATTACCCTATGGAGTTTGGGCTCGTATGATTCGTCTCGACGAGTACTTGGTATCTAGATGGTATCCGGGACTGATGATGGAGTTGGAAGATGGCCACAGTTAACTCTGTAATAAAACGACGCAACCCCATCGAGTTTAGACTCGTTTGATTCATTTTGACGAGTACTTTACCTTTAGATGATATCTAGGGTCTGATGATGGAGTTGGAAGGTAGCCAAAGGAAATCCATTATAAAACGACATAACCCCATGGAGTTTGGGCTCGTATGAATCGTCTTGACGAGTACTTTGTATCTAGTTGGTATCCAGGGTCTGATGATGGAGCTGGAAGATGGCCACAGTAGCTCTGTAGTGAAACGACGCAACCCCATCGAGTTGGGATTCGTTTTATTCCTCTTGACAAATACTTTGTCTCTAGATAGTATCCAGGGTCTGATAATGGAGCTGGAAGGTAGCAATAGGCACTCTGCTATAAAACGCCGTAATAATTCTATTATAATTAATGAAATGCTATAATAATCTTAGTAGCAATAAGGTGAAATAATTGTATAATTTGTATCCATGTCTATGATAATAAAAGCCTTTTGCTTAAACTTTATCTAATTTAGCTTTATTTAACCAATTTCTGTAAAGTTGTAAATAGTAGATAATTTTTCGAAAAATGATGTCATAAAGAAGTTTCACTTCTTACGTGTGTACACTAATACACACACACACATAATTTTTTTTTTATTCACTATTACCAAAGTATTTTGTAAAGTTCAAGACATAGGCAGGTACTATTATTGAACCTTTGTGCATTTTTCAATACTTTTTCCTAAAGTCTCATGAGTTTTGTTTTCTTATGTTTTTTTTTTTACCTGTAATTTCCTTTTCTTCTATTATCTAGTATTATACGCCTTACAAGAAAACTTGAACTAAATTGAAATAAAAAAGACCAGCATTCATTCAAAAGTTGAATACACTACAATAAAAAAATATGTGTGTGTGTGTATTAGTGTACACACGTAAGAAGTGAAACTTCTTTATGACATCATTTTTCGAAAAATTATCTACTATTTACAACTTTACAGAAATTGGTTAAATAAAGCTAAATTAGATAAAGTTTAAGCAAAAGGCTTTTATTTTCATAGACATGGATACAAATTATACAATTATTTCACCTTATTGCTACTAAGATTATTATAGCATTTCATTAATTATAATAGAATTATTACGGCGTTTTATAGCAGAGTGCCTATTGCTACCTTCCAGCTCCATTATCAGACCCTGGATACTATCTAGAGACAAAGTATTTGTCAAGAGGAATAAAACGAGTCCCAACTCGATGGGGTTGCGTCGTTTCACTACAGAGCTACTGTGGCTATCTTCCAGCTCCATCATCAGACCCTGGATACCAACTAGATACAAAGTACTCGTCAAGACGATTCATACGAGCCCAAACTCCATGGGGTTATGTCATTTTATAATGGATTTCCTTTGGCTACCTTCTAACTCCATCATCAGACCCTAGATATCATCTAAAGGCAAAGTACTCGTCAAAATGAATCAAACGAGTCTAAACTCAATGTGGTTGCGTCGTTTTATTACAGAGTTAACTGTGGCCATCTTCCAACTCCATCATCAGTCCCGGATACCATCTAGATACCAAGTACTCGTCAAGACGAATCATACGAGCCCAAACTCCATAGGGTATTATCATTTTATATTGGAGTTCCTATGGCCACCTTCTAGCTCCTTCATCGGACCCTGGATACCATCTAGATACAAAGTACTCGTCAAGACGAATCATACGAGCTCAAACTCCAAGGGGTTATGTCATTTTATATTGGAGTTCCTATGGCCACCTTCTAGCTCCATTATCGGACTCTGGATACCATCTAGATACAAAGTACTCGTCAAGACGAATCATACGAGCTCAAACTCCAAGGGGTTATGTCATTTTATATTGGAGTTCCTATGGCCACCTTCTAGCTCCATTATCGGACCCTGGATACCATCTAGATACAAAGTACTCGTCAAGACGAATCATACGAGCTCAAACTCCAAGGGGTTATGTCATTTTATATTGGAGTTCCTATGGCCACCTTCTAGCTCCATTATCAGACCCTGGATACCATCTAGATACAAAGTACTCGTCAAGACGAATCATACGAGCTCAAACTCCAAGGGGTTATGTCATTTTATATTGGAGTTCCTATGGCCACCTTCTAGCTCCATTATCGGACCCTGGATACCATCTAGATACAAAGTACTCATCAAGACGAATCATACGAGCTCAAACTCCAAGGGTTTATGTCATTTTATATTGGAGTTCCTATGGCCACCTTCTAGCTCCATTATCGGACCCTGGATACCATCTAGATACAAAGTACTCGTCAAGACGAATCATACGAGCTCAAACTCCAAGGGGTTATGTCATTTTATATTGGAGTTCCTATGGCCACCTTCTAGCTCCATTATCAGACCCTGGATACCATCTAGATACAAAGTACTCGTCAAGACTAATCATACGAGCCCAAACTCCATGGGTTATGTCGTTTTATATTGGAATTCCTATGACCACCTTCTAGCTTCGTCATCAGACCTTGGATACCATCTAAAGACAAAGTACTCGTCAAGACGAATCAAACGAGTCCCAACTCGATGGGGTTGCGTCGTTTCACTACAGAGCTACTGTGGCCATCTTCCAGCTCCATCATCAGACCCTGGATACCAACTAGATACAAAGTACTCGTCAAGACGATTCATACGAGCCCAAACTCCATGGGGTTATGTCGTTTTATAATGGATTTCCTTTGGCTACCTTCCAACTCCATCATCAGACCCTTGATATCATCTAAAGGCAAAGTACTCGTCAAAATGAATCAAACGAGTCTAAACTCGATGGGGTTGCGTCGTTTTATTACAGAGTTAACTGTGGCCATCTTCCAACTCCATCATCAGTCCCGGATACCATCTAGATACCAAGTACTCGTCAAGACGAATCATACGAGCCCAAACTCCATAGGGTAATATCATTTTATATTGGAGTTCCTATGGCCACCTTCTAGCTCCTTCATCGGACCCTGGATACCATCTAGATACAAAGTACTCGTCAAGACGAATCATACGAGCTCAAACTCCAAGGGGTTATGTCATTTTATATTGGAGTTGCTATGGCCACCTTCTAGCTCCATTATCAGACCCTGGATACCATCTAGATACAAAGTACTCGTCAAGACTAATCATACGAGCCCAAACTCCATGGGTTATGTCGTTTTATATTGGAATTCCTATGACCACCTTCTAGCTTCGTCATCAGACCTTGGATACCATCTAAAGACAAAGTACTCGTCAAGACGAATCAAACGAGTCCAAACTCGATGAGGTTGCACCGTTTCATTATAGGTATCCTATGGCCACCTTCTAGCTCCATCATCAGATCAGCTTTATGTCATCATAATATTACATTGTCACGCAATATACATATGTCTTATATTATTTATAGTCTTGCAACCCATATTTAAAAAAATCATATAAAATAAATATGGTCCGTAACGGAAAAATGTGACAAGTAACGAAAAAATGTTACACTAAATTTTTTTCCAACCCCGATAAAGAAGTTTCACTTCAATAAATTCACTTCGGCGCACCACTAATAAACATTAGCAAAATATAATAATAAATATTAGCAAAATGTCTGAATCTCATCACATCACATAATTATCTCTTTGTTTCTTGTCCATTACTGATTCGTTTACTGTATGAGTCAGTGCAAAGGTGCACATAAGACATCTCAATCAGTCTGTTTTAAGGATGTTAATACTTCCGATTATGAACATTAATGGAATGTTCCTTCGGAATGTGATAACTATAGTTAGTTATAGTTATTAGTCAGTAGCCAGTACATAGCATACGCAATCGGATTAATCTCGTAAATGGTTAGTCTCTCCGCTATGATTATTTTTTCCTCTGTAATTGACTCTTAGCACATCCGCCGAATGTTGTTTGTTTCATGCAATGTGACACATCTTCCATGTATTGCAGCTGTAGGGACAAACACCTGACCTTAATCATCGCTGCTTCTTTGTTTAACATAGAGGTCAGTTTTTGGACCGTAGTATGTCGCCTGTATTCATAATTGGAAGTAATAACATCAGGTTTATACTGCCCACCCACCACCAACAATTATTAGAACTTTTGTCTGTCTGTCTGTATACTTGTTCGCGCATAACGCAAAATCTACTTTATGGATTTCGATGAAACTTTTTGATTGATTGCTCTTGATTAGACTTAAAATCTGGTATACCTACGTTTTACTATAACGTTACTATATTGGGATCCCGAGATATAACCTAAAAAACAAATAATATATGAACGGATTTTGATGAAACTCTTTTTGGTGATTGCTCTTGATTAGATTTAAAATCTGGTACACGCAAACGAAGTAGCAGGCAAAAGCTAGTTTATAATGTAAAGGTATGTAAATAAGTGTGTTGTTTATTATTTCAGGGCATCAATAACACAGCATCGATCACAATTGACCACGCTCCCAATAAATCCTTATTTATCAAAACTTTACAACGTAACACAAACGACTGCTCATACTGAAATGGATAACGAAGTATTCAAATTTAATTCTTGGAATATACTTCACGATTTTATGCAAAAATTAACTAATAATACAGAAGTACAAACAGAACCACCTCATCAAGAATTAGCGAATATTTTACGTGGGATTTCTAACAATGACTTCAATAAAAGTGGTTATTATTATTTAAATTGTATCTATGGCAAACAAGCATACGGTCCACCTGATAAGCGGTTATCATAGCCTATAGACGCTAGTAATACCAGAGGCATCACTCGCGCATCACCGTCTCCAAGGAAAGGAATAGAAGGGTTGGATAGGAAGAATAATAAGTAGAGGATAGGTAATACTAAGGAGAGGATAGGAAGGATAATAAGGAGAGGATAGGGAGGGGGCTTGGGCCACTGGCGCTCTCACTCATCATACGAATCACAACGGTAGCAGTAACTACCGTGGTACCGTGTGATGACGGACTAAGAATACAAGTGTCACCACCCCATTCTTTCCCAAGGGTGTCGTACAAGGGGACTAAGGGAAGTAAGCAATTATCATCCATTGCATTACTGGTGGTAGGGCTGGGTACCAAGTGGGAGTACTCACTTGCTATCAGGCTCGAGCGGGTTGGTACCACCATCTCCTGTGTGACCGGCCATGAAGCATATTGGTGTGTTTTGGTTGTAGCAGGAGATAGCCGTTAATTTGTTCATTTCATATATGTGAAATGAAATGATGAGCAGTGGCTTGACAGTACTCACTGTATAGTTAAGTCCATGAGCAACAATTACCATTTACCATCAGGTGGCCCGTGGCCCGTCTGCTACCATAAGCAATAAAAACAAACCCCGATATAGCCGGCCCATTCGTGCTGGTAGGTGCAAGGCCCTACCACTGTATCTATTATTAGTGGAAGTAGAATAGAATAGTGCATATACACGTAGAAAAATTGGTACGCGGAGCTCAGATCAAATAAAAAAGTTAAGATGGAACTCTGCGAACAAAGAAGTGAGGCCGGTTAAAACTACGCCTTGCCGTGTACATACACAATTACACGCACACACGTATAACGAAACTACGCCTTGAATTGTCAGTCGAGCTATCGCAGCGCTTCGATTAAAACTTCATCAAAAATATCATAATTTACAAAGTAAAAATGCCAAATTGTGTTGTGAAAGGGTGTAAAAACCAAACTAAAAAAGTAAAAACACATTTTTCACTTTGTTTTTAATGTATAGTGCTAAGCGTGTCAAATGCTAAATATATATATATATAAATATCTAAATACAAACTACAAGAGATAAAGAATAGGATGGAATCACATTTCACACTTAAGTAATCTTGGAAACCAATATTTTCAATAAATCAAAATAAAATTGGAGTTTATTGCTTGAAACATACAAGTATTGCCATTATAAACTGTTACAGTTTACCCTATTTTTGGGCAATGTGACTCGTTTTTTTACCCCCACACAAAAAGGGGGGTGTAATGTTATAAGTTTGACCTGTCTGTTTGGTGTCTGTTTGTGGCATCTTGACTCCTAAACGAATGGACCGATTTTGATGCAGTTTTTTTTTGTTTATAGGCTGACGTGATCGATTCGAACGATTGGTCTTCATATAGAAAAAATGTCTGTGGTGACTCAAAATTTTGATTTGTGTTATTACTTCAATTAATGTATTTTTTTTATTGCGTATGGTAAATGGTAACCCTCGCTCATGGACTACTATATTTGGAGTATTGTGAAGCCGCTGCTCACCATTTCATGTCACAGATATTAAATGAAAAAAATAAACGGCATCTTCTGCTACAACCAAAACACACTGATGTGATTTTTCACGTTCGCGCGGGCCCGATAGCAATTACGGGTACTCCCAATTGGTACCCAGCCCTACCACCAGTCATGCAATGGATGATAATTGCTTACTTCCCTTAGTCGCCTCATACGACACCCGTGGGAAAGAATGGGGTGGTGACACTTGTATTCTTAGTCCGTCACACGGAATACAATCGCTTGTCGTAATAGTTGCCCCGAGGATGCCCTGTGGAGCGGCAAAACACGTGTAGAGAGAAGTAACGGTATAAATGTGTAATTGGTGTGTGTTGTTGCATCGCTTCTGCATATTGCATTAAATTACAGGGGAACGGGCGGTGCACTTGACTGTCTTGCAAAGCATACCATCATTTGTGTCAAACAACAGGGCAACAACCAGGTTTTTATTAATTTAGAGATAAACACGAATATGCTGGGCACGAACATAACATTAATTTAATACGGTGCGTTACTAAGAAATACCTAAGCATTAGGTTCCACCATATTGCTAAATTAGAAACAATTTCCAAATCGATTGAAAGTAAGAGGCAATCTTACAAGAAATTAATTCAGCACAAAGGTTTTTAAATAAATAATAATGCACAAAATTAAATACTCAGTAATTTTATTTTTAAAATATTCTTCTTCCCATATCCTTTTCACTACCGCCACTACTTTTTACATACACTTCGCGTCCGAATGGCTGATAGAACACTTGATCTATCGTGTTTTAACATTTAACAATTAGTAAAATTATTTTTGTAATATTGGGGTAATTTGAATTATGATTGCAACACCGGCCCACGCACTACATCTTTATAAAACTGGCCTCACTTCGTTGTTCGCAAAGTTCCATCTTAACTTTTTTATTTGATCTGAGACGCGGAATTATTAAACCTAATAACTGTATCAAATATAACTAAAAATGTTGTAATCACAAGGTATTGTTAGTATTCTGTGTCAAGTAGCCAGCGGCAATTCGCTCTTATCGCCCTTCTCCAAGATACGCTACTATCGTACGTCGGCAGTTCCAATAAAATAAACGAAAACGTAATGTTGCAAAACATATTTTGAAATAAAACTATGTTTACGGAATCTATCGCGTTTACTTGATTTTTCTACTATCCCGACGTTTCGAATACTTTACAGCATTCATGATCACGGGTGGACTTAGATGATAGACATCCAAGGTTAACTCATCTACCCACAGTATATGATTTTACAAAATTTTTGGTTTATTTATTTTAGCCCACCTAATGTTCGTTTAGAAACACAATTGAAATATTTACTTCAAATTTTTTATGCTTATACAATGTATGAGACTTTAAGTTAGTAAATTAAAATGAGTATTTACTGCTCTTTAAACTGTAAAATTTTTGTTTTTATTTAGTGCTCAGAAATTCTACCACAAACTACCAATTACTACCAGTAAGAAGACAATCTTGGTTATTAGTTTATATTATTAAATATATTGATTTTGCCAAAAGCTAAGACTAAAAAGCTACCACCGGATCGGAACGCGGCCTGACTGAGAAAGATCCGGCCAGAAAACTCAGTAGGCAACAACTGTTATGGATTATTAATTTTTGTACGGAATTGCTGAAATCTTATTAAGTTTTTTTTTTAAATGCAAAAACTAATATATAACTGTTATATAACTGTTACAAAACATAGTAGGTATATAATCTAAATCGGGCCTCGTGGCGTAGTCGGTAGTGTAACTGACTTCCGTGCACGAGGTTGTGGGTTCGGACCCAGGACAATTATTTGTGTGATGAACACAGATATTTGTACTGCGTCTGGGTGTTTTCTATCTATTATATGTATGTATTTACAAAAAAAAAGTAGTATATGTATTATATCCGTAATCTGGTACCCATAGCACAAGCATTAAGCTTAGTTTGGGACCAGAGAACGTTGTGTGAAAAATGTCCGTGAATATTTAATTATCAATTCTAAACGAATTGTATATCCCTTTATTTTTCAGCATATTTAGTTCCAGAGTTGTGGTCAGTGACAAACCTCTCACCGGGAACGGCAATTAACGTACAAAGCGAGGACTCAAGTACTACAAGAGAGCAAGGTTTTAGTCACAAGTAAAGTCTCAAGTTAATGTATAATGATATCTTAATGTGATCTTTATATGATAGCCCAGCGGTTAAACCTAGGACTGCAAAGACTGTGGTATCGAGTTCGATCTCGATTCCACTTTTCTGACTTTTTCGAGATTTTACGAAATTATGTGTGTGTTTGTTTAAAATTTATCGGTGCTCGGTGAAGGAAAACATCGTGAGGAAGCCTGCATGCCTGAGAAATTTTCTTAATGGCTTGTGAAGTCTGCTAACCCGCATTGGGCCAGCGTGGTGGACTATGACCTAATACCTCTCACCATTAGGGGAGACCCGTGCCCAATAGTGAGACAGAAAAAGAAATATCTTTATAAAATATATCTCAAATTTAAAACCATACCACTGAGTTTTCAGAAAAAATATGTATATATAATTATGTGTCTATATTTAATTACAAATTACCACATCATCCCTTATTTGATGATAATGTGTTATATTCGCGTAAACATTAGAAATTATTATAGAAATTTATTGCCAGAAATGGTACACGTATAGCGTTCAGTTCTAGCTAGAACGAAATGACTACTTACTATTTTGATATATATTTAGCATAAATGAATATAAAGTGCAAAAATGTGAAATCGAAAATAATATTCACGAGCAGCATTTGAATCTGCGTCTCCAATTCAGCCCCCGTGACATCTGCTCAGTACTACAAATTTCTATAACACATTCCTTTTTAACAATGATGATGCCTATTGTTTATAAAAGCTATGCTCATAATATACCTAAATACTAGATGGGACGCGTAGCCTTGATTACGAGTAGTTTGTTTGAACGTTTTGTAGTGACAGAGCCAGCATAAATGGTCCGGCTCGATCGAAGAAATACCACCAAAAAAAGCACTTTCTCACAGAAAATCGGTGTGAAACAACGGTAGGTACTTCTACTGTTGTGTTGCGTATGGTGAGTAAGAGCTCCGTATATTAAAATCCCTCTCTACATTCTCTCCTTATTACCCTTCCTATTTACCTCCTACGGCCGTGTGGGGCCGGCTTTAGAATTGTCCCACCCCTCTCTACCCACGGGAGTCGTAAGAGCCGACTGAGGGAATACCGGCGGAGTGGGCAGCAGCACTCCCTCGAGTATTAACAACATCCACTGCGATCGCCAACCCGCCTGCCAAGCGTGGCGATTACAGCATTATCGCCCATGACCGGACCGCTCGTTGTGGCGTTCTCTTGGGGAGGCCTATGTCCAGCAGTGGACGTTGAACGGCTGATGGATGGATGGATGGATTTACCTCCTATCACATTCCTTGGCGTTGGTGTATATTGCTAGCGTCCATAAGCTACGGTAACAATTATCATCCATTGCATGACTGGTGTTAGGGCTAGGTACCAAGTGGGAGTACTCACTTGGTATCGGGCCCGAGCGGGTTGGTACCACCATCTCCCGTGTGACCGGCCATGAAGCACATCGTTGCGTTTTGGCTGTAGCAGGAGATAGCCGTTTATTCTTTCATTTCATATCGGTGAAATGAAATGGTGAGCAGCGGCTTGATAATACTTTCGGTATAGTTGAGTCCATGAGCGACGGTTACCATTTACTATCAGAGGGGCCGTGGCTCGTCTGCCACTAAAAAAAAAAAACGCACTGCGTGAATTTATTAAATTCATTAAATTAATCATCTTGTTAACATACATTAATTAGCTACGTATTTGTAGAACAGCAGAATTGAGTATACCAAATGTCACATCTCTAAATTCTAATAAATCTTCCAATGAATCTGATGTTCTGAATAACAATGATGCAACGATTTATAACGATAGAACTGACGTGGCATTGCTTCCTGTATCACTTGATGTGGACAGTATTATATTAAACGGTATGTCATATGTCACTTGAACAAACTATTTTGTAGAAATAGAAAAAACGGGAGTTGAACCTAAATTTTCTGAACATCCGTTTAGCACTTCGCTATCGTAGATTATACTTTTAATAATCAACGACTATTTCACATTCATTGTGTTAGTTGGGAGAGGCCCTTCATGTACCTACTGCATGCTAATTTTGACATCTTCATAAAACAAATAATATTTTTATTTTATTCTTTTGCTACCCGGGCAATGTAGATTATCTATATTAACTTAATTTGCACTATCTGGCTGTTTGTCATTAAAAGAGTTGCATTGTGCCTTTCTCTAACTCTAATCCAGAACATTCTAGACTAAAGTAGGTAACTACTATATTTATTGATGTCATGAAACCACTAATATCCCAATTACTAAACATTTGATATTTGACTTAAAAAAGAGTGCGCTTGTGTATCTTCGAAGTTGCCAATAAAAAATAATTGCGACTAACTTTCATGTCACTCATTTAAAAATAAAAAAAAACGTATTATCTAAATCGGTTATAAACAAAGTAATGCCCAAAAATACATAAAAAATATTATACTTAATAGAATGGAGAACCACCTTTTTAAGTCGTTTAAACATCATAATGTTCATTCAACGCCTATCTCCGAAACTATTTTTTTTTGCTATCTATTCTTATCAAAGGCTAATTTAACATGGAAACATTCCATTGAAATTAGAAATGTCCAACAGTAATAGGTTAAAAAAAAAATCCTTAAGAATGAAAGAGACATGCACATTGATTAGGGATACTTGTGACCAGGCCTTTTTCGAGATTGAACCAATTTGGTCAGAGAACGTTCAACGAGGCCTTCCCCTCCCAACTGCACCATTCACACTTACCATATATGTATTACTTTTTGTCATCCTTCTTTCATCTATCCTCTCTAAGTGCCGAAACCATCTTAACATTCCTCTCTCAATCTTGGACAATATATCTTTTTGTACACCACACCGTTTTACACCACTCTCACTAACTTTCTAATCTCTAATCTATCTTTCATTAATCTTCTACTGCATTTAATCTACTTTCATGGTTTTTCTGTTACGCCCGACTTAAACGTCCGTACATTAGAGTTGGAACTAATACCGTTTCCTTAGATTTGATAAATATATATTATTACTATTCTTATTGCTATAATAAGTAAGATGTGTTTTAAACATTTTGACATATATGAATTACTTTTACAGAAACAAATCAACACCAAGGAGGCATTGGAGATAAACTATCCAACGCAACATTAGCAGCAAATGGTACCACGAAAACTATAAAGTTAAAGTGTCACAATTTTCGTTACAGTTATTAAATTTCATTATTTGGAGACATTACTGTTATAAGATATAAAACTGGTTATTTTTATGAATAAAAATTTAATGATTCCGCTTCTTAAGTAGCTTCTACGATTATCGTAGCACTTCGTAGCGGGTATATAACATAGCAACATTGGCAATGATCTGTATATTACGTTGGATCAAATTAGTTAATTTACTAATCGTGTCATTTATATCGCAGCCATTTTGTTATTTCTTTTCGCTGTTTTTGAACATAAGCTACTATACGGTACAGTAAGTGAATTAAATAAAATTACTGTCTTCATGGCAAGTTCGATCCCGCACCCACAGGGTAAATATTTTTGTGATACACAAATGGTTTATACTTTGTGTACATTAATAAATGTTTTAAAGTTGTGTGTGACTCGGGACTTACATATAATGATATCGCAATATCTATTAAGAAAAATAAAAAAACACTCATGAGGACTTAAAACTATAAACAAACAGTAACAGTTGCTATTTTGGGATATCCATATTAATTGTTTGATCTTAATTAATTGTTTGAAATAGTTCCACAGATTTGGAGAAATTATATAATTGTTCATGTATAAATTATAATGTATTTCGTCTACTCACATACTATGCATATATATATATATATATATATATATATATAAACTATACATATAGTACATTTACCAAGGACTCTTGGGATATATGAAACGTTTTTTACGTTTTCACTTCATCGCTATCACGTCCCGTGACCATGTCGATGACGACTTACATGAATTTAATTTACGCCATATCCAAACCTTCCTATATAAGTTTTCACTTCAAAAATATATAAAGAACAATATATTAACAGGCAATATATTGGTGTTTTAGAGTAGATCCTGCAACAGTTTCTTTAGTAGGCCATGAGTCCTGGGAGAATATAGTGAAAGTTGCTCCTGTAATGGTGGTCAAGCTAAACCAAAGCCATACAAATCATGCAAAAACACGTGAAGTAACTGTAAAAACTCCGGAGCAGAGGTAACATATTGATATAATTTTGATAGGTTTCTTCTGAGTTGAGGAATATCAGCACTTCATTTACTAATCTATACATAAATATTTATATAAAGCTGTAACAAAGCTTTTATGTAATATTCGAGAACAAATACTATTAGGCTATAGACAACACATTATCTTTTTAAAATTTTGTCTGTTTGTTTTTCGGGATTGGAGCAAAAACTACTGAATATTAATGCCTTTGATTATACTTAAGAACTGGTATACATTTTAACCACTAGTACAACGGGAACCTTTTTTTTTGTTAAGGCGGTAAAAAATGTTCCTAACCACACACCCCGTCGTTCGGGGTAACGAACAGGGTAGTGTGGGGCCTGCACTCGAAACCCGACGTGTGCCGTCTCGCCGCCTTTGTTGGTGGGCCACTGGAACTATGTTACATTCCTTCGGTGGTAGTACAACGGGAACCTGAGATATATTCTAAAAACTAGCTTTTGGCTGCGGCGGAGAAAATACATAGTAATTTATGTAATCTACCTCGTCAATTTCTTAATTCTTGTTCTTTGACTAGTAGACTTGGCCTGCGTGGGCTTGAATTGGGTGTAATGATATAAATACATCTATATTATACATCTAAGTAAATATTGCTATTCCACATGAACCGTTCGATTTCTTGCGAGAAAACCGAGCCTATGTCCTTTTTATGGGTTTTTGGTCAAGGTTTTGATCGGTTGGATACGATGTGAAAGCGTAACAAATAAACAAAACATACGCACTTTCACATTATAATATTAGTATAGCTATATAGTAGTAGACAGTTGTGCACACCGATTGCAATAGAGAAAAATCGAAACAAAATCCTTCTGGTGATAGATTTTTTGTGTGTTTGGGCCTCCAGCACTCTCACTCGCCATACGAAACACGGTACCTATCATTGATTCACCCTGTTCTCCTATGAGGGTGGTACATAAGGAAGTACTTAGATTGGGCCACCCCCATTCGTGCTGACGCAGCAAGGGCCATTAAAAATGGCCCTTAGCCGAATTTCAGCTAGGTACGGCAGTTAAAGGACGTACTAATATCAACAGCTAATAGTTCTTCGTTCTTTTCCGTTAGTATAATACGGAACAAGCGGTATATCAATGTGATAGACATAGAGATTGCGAAACCAATTCACTTGCAAGTTAAAAAGCAATTGACTACCGTAACGACGCCGCTTATGTTTGACGTGTCGGAGTATCAGCGCCATATTGAAATACAAAATGACAAGGTATATAATTCATGTTTTGGCATTATTTTCAATGAGCATGTGGGGTATGCGCAAATATAAGATAGGTGATGGGTAATTCAGGAAAAGAGTCACCGCTCCTCTTGAGTAATATTTTTCCGTGTCCCGCACTCTCGGTCGCTGTATGAAACGCCCTGTTCACGGCAGAACGGCAATAGTGGTTAATTAGTTGGAAATTATTTAGGTTGTCTTTGTGTAAATAAATAAAAATTAAGACTGATGGTTGCACTTGAAAAGTGCTAAAATCGATTTGGCTCATATCGCCTTGTTTTTTTTTTAATAATTCGATTTAGTTGTTTAGATAAATAACATAAGAAGTCCATAATAGGTGGTTACTAATTACCATCAATTGGACCGGGGCTTCTTTGTCACCATCTATATTAAATAAACTCGGTGAATAATTTCCGTGTAGTGACGGACTAAGAATACAAGTGTCACCACCCCATCCTTTCCCGCGGGTGTCGCATGAGGCGACTAAGGAAAGTTAGCAATTTATCACCCATTGCATTGCTGGTGGTAGGGCTGGGTACTAAGTGAGAGTACTCAACAGTTATCAGGCCCGAAAGGGTCGGTACCACCGTCACCTGCGTGACTGGTCATGAAGCACGTCACTGTGTTCGGCTGTAGCAAAAGATAGCCTGTGAAATGAAATGATGCGCAGCGGCATGACTATACTCTCGGTTTAGTTGAGTCCATGAGCGACGGTAATCACTTACCATCAGGTGGGCCAAGGCTCGTCTGCCATCACGAGCAATAAAACTTAAACTAAATAGATTAAAATTTTTACTTATGAACCTTAACCTTAACTCATCAAAATCTAACTTATTGGCATGTTATGGACAACTTCAGCATGATTTTCGCCTCTGACGTCAACAAAGGCCACTAAAAACCCACCGTGCGCCCTGACCCGCCCTTGCTACGGCGGATCACGGGTACCGCATCGTTTCGACCGCGATCCGCAGGCGGCAGCCCCTTCGGGCACCCTCTCTTGAGCAACGCCTCGCGCACTTGGGCGTCACGCCTTCGCGGTAGGCTTCCGCGGACGGCAGGGTACTCCCCGACCCCACCGTCCGTAGCCTCGGCTAGGGCGGCATCAGGCGCAGGTAAGCGCGCGCACGCCGCCCCGCGCGCCGGCAGCGAATCGGGTCCGCGAAGGAGGATTCCTCCCGGGCCCTCTCCGCCACCTCCTTCCGCGAGATGACAGCCTCGCAGAAGGCGGCGACCGCGGTCCAGGCCCTGTCACTGCCAACCATCGCTCGCGTAACAACCGGCAGCGACTGGTCCACGCCTATGACTGCAACGAGTTCCCGGCGCTGCACATTCCAAGCCGGGCATGACTCGAGCGTGTGCTGCGCCGAATCCTCGCCACAGTCGCAGTGGCCTGGGGTCGTCTCCCTCCTAGCGATCATGTGCAGGTATTTGCCGAAGCAGCCCTGCCCCGACAAAACCTGCACCAACCGGAAGGTGAGGACCCTGTGCTGCCGCCCCGCCCATTCTTCCAAGATCGGCTGGAGTGCCCCCACGATCCAGAGACCAGCCCGGGGCGTCTCCAGCCGAGACCTCCACTTGAGGACGGTGGCACGGCGGGCATCTTCCCGCCACGATGAAATCGCGCTCGGCGAGGGGCAGCTACCCGCACCGTCAACGCCCGCCGATAAACGTCGGCGAGAACCTCCGCCTCCAGATCCCATAGGGGGGTTCCGGCCAACGTGCAGGCTGCATCGCATGAGACCGTGCGGTACCCGCGTATTGCCCTGACCACTACGACCCTCTGTGGACGCCACAGAAGGGCCCTATTGCGAGCGGCCAGGGATTCCGCCCACATGGGCGCGCCGTACAGTGCGATCGACCGTACTACCCCCGCGTAGAGTCGTCGACACGCGAGACTCGGTCCGCCCAATTCGGCATTAGTCACCCGAAGGCGGACGCCGTGCCGACGAGCTTTGGCGCAAGACGGCGGAAGTGCTCGTCAAAGTGCCACCGTCCATCCAATACCAGGCCCAGATATTTGATGTGGGCCTGGATCGGAAGTCCCACACCATTGACCGTTATCGAGGAGCTGGCGGGTGGGCCACGTCAGGGCCCACGGAAGAGTAGGGCCTCCGACTTTTCAAGGGCCACCCTAAGCCCCAGCGCCTCGAACCGCCTGACCCCCTCCGCGGTACTTGAGGTGGCCAGCGTTGCCGCCTCCTCGAGGGTCCCGCCCCGGGCTGTGATGAGCGTATCGTCTGCGTAGCAAATTACGCCCAGCCCGGGGGGGAGCCATCCACGGAGGACCCAGTCGTAGCCGATGTCTCACAGGAGCGGCCCTAGAACCGAACCCTGCGGGACGCCGCACCACATAGCCCTCCTTACAACGTCCCCTTCCCGGTCCACGAAGAGGACGCTGCGGCCGTCCAGGTAGTCTGCCACCAGCCGCTTTAGGTAGAGGGGCACTCCATGGTACCGGAGTGCCTCCTTGATGCAGCCAAATGGCAGACTATTGAAGGCGTTGGCTATGTCGAGCGACACCGCCACGTCAACAAAGGCCTTGTTAACCTCCAATGAAAAGAGAGGCATTATAAGCTCAAAATATAACAGGTATTTATCGGTATGCCTATCCATCATGTTATAACTCCCAAAGAGATAAACGGATTTTGATTTGATTGATCAGCGATATTGTTAAAATATATAGTACCTAGTAAGATTAAAGAATTGAAAGACGATAGGCCGGTGTGGCCACAAAAATATTACGTTATTTTCCACTGTTTTCAATGGTGGATTTTTTTTTTTAGTACAGCACACAGAGTCATGTTACGATAGAATAAAAATTACCAAATTAGTTTAAAAATTGTATGGAAATGACAGTTTTCAATGGCCATGTCGATGATACGCCATCTGCCGTGAAATGATGGCAGTAAACGTCCCCATTAAAATACGAGTAGAAACAGAGTAGTTGTGTACCTATCGCAATAATTCAAAGATGTTCTGTTTATTCAAGGTCTACGATGACATGGTCATGCGGTACGCCCAGCCGTATATTGGACCACCGGTGCTAAACTTTTGTGCTCTCAACCTGACTGCCAACAAACACGTTCGTCTCTTCAACTCCTCCAGGCTAATGTTCGTCATATCCAACTTTACTGTTAGTAATATAGTTTTGGAATATATTATAGTTCTGTCTCAATGTATGTCTTAATAAGCATAATATGTGTAAGCTCGGTTAACAATATTACATGAAAACTGCGGACAGATAAACACCACACAGATGTGGCGATGAACAAACATTGTCACCATCTCGTTTAATTACGTACATAAGCGTAGCATAGTATAAAAGCAAAACTCGTTAAATACTGCAGGTGGATTGGCATCAAGTGAGAGTATTTAATATTTTTATATATATTTTAGCATTTCACATGCTTAGCTATATAAAATGACACATAGCGTTAATATGTGAAATCAAAAATAACAGTCGCGAGAAGGATTTGAACCTGCATCTCCTGATACCGTCCTAGATTTCGTCTCAGTCATAGCTTTGCCAATTCAGCTGAATTATTTTTTATTTCACATTTTCACGCTTTGTGTTAATCAAATAAGAATTTTTGTGTAGAGTCGAAAATTGGTGATTCCCGGTTTTAAGCAGCCTTGAAGCTTTTAATTCTGTAAGGGTTGTAGGAGACCATAAGCCAGTTCTATACTTATTCAACTTTTGAGTGTAGTTCTGGAACAACTTGCTAGATGGGTATTGGTTACATTTGTAATATTGCTGAATTAATGAGCAGTAGCAAACTTATTTCCAGTTAGACCAGGTTCATTTGTCACCTTTACTAATAAAGAAATATACTACTCTGTCAAGAAAGTACCGGGAAAAGATCAATAATACACAAAATTTTTGTTATTCATCCAAATTTATTTGATGATCCAATCATCAAAACATTTTTTTAAACGCTGTTTCCGGAATTGAGTTCAGTTCTCGCCGCGAATACTACTTTATGTTTTCTACCGATTAAAAACGGGTGCCACGAGTGGTAATTTGAGTTTAGGGAAAAGAAAGAAGTCGGCTGGAGCCATATCTGGTGAATATGGTGGTTGCTCGATGGTATTTATTGAGTGTTTGGACAAAAATAAAATTCATTCACAATGATGGCCTTGTGCGAAGGCACTTTTGCAATGTTAACTTCAGTTGCAGACGTTGATGGCCTACCAGAGCGAGGCAAATCTTCCATCAAATCTCGACCGCTTTTAAACGCTTTGTACCACTCATAAGCACGTATTTTTGATAAAGTCGATTCACCGTAAGCCTTCTGTAACATTTTCAGTGACTCCGAACACGAAATTCCATTGGCAATGCAAAATTTAAGACAAAATCTTTGTTCGATGTTTTTGTCCATTATGAAATTCGCAATACACACTGGATATGATATAACTAAAAACAGCACTGTATTTAATATAAATAACAGATGCAACTCAAAGTCCGCGCCAAAATGGATAACAATTGTGCCAATCTAACAACAAAAAAAAAAATATTTGGAACCATAAACTAATCATCCATTCCCAATACTTTCTTGACTGAATGTACATTAAACACAAAGTGGAAAATGTGAAATCGAAAATAACAGTCACGAGCAGGATTTGAATCTGCATCTCCTAGATACCGTCCAGATGCTTTGCACACTCGTGACTGTTATTTTGGATTTCATATTTTCCACTTTGTGTTTAAAGTATATGGCTAAGCATGTCAAATGCTAATAATATATATAAAAATTTCTAAATAAAGAAATAACTAATCTCTAAGTTATATTTCATCTCTAAACCTTTACCGTGTTACAGTAACACTAAATATTGACGTCTTCGTCAGTAAAATAAAGCGAATTAAACTGAAAACGTATCAATTGTGTGCACATTCCCGAGATCCCAAAATATGTAAAGATTGTTTAAATATAAGGTCGTTACTTATACTACCACGCAATTGTGACTTAAAATAAGAAAATTTCCATTGCAAAAGTAGAAATCATCCATCCATCCATCAGCCTTTTATCGTCCACTGCTGGACAAAGGCCTCCTCAAAATGGGGGTTTTACCATAATCACCACGCTTGGCAGGCGGGTTGGCGATCGCAGTGGATGTTTTTAGTACACAAGGGAACGCGGCTGCCCGGTCCCCCGGTAATCCCTTAGTCGGCTTTTACGACTCCAATAGGAAGAGACGGGGTGGAGCTATTCTTGGTGCCGGCCCCACACGGCGGAAAAGTAGAAAACACAGTGATTTTTAATATAAATAAAGCGTAAATGGGCATTATCTCTCAAATGCATCGACATCAATATATTGACTATAATGGATTATTAAACCTATTGTAGTGAAATGAACATTCTAGCGTTCTGATGTCAGTTCATCTGCGTAAGTTCTGCAAAATATTTTATCTTTATAAACAACTTACCTAATAATGCAGTATTTGTCAAAATACCTACAGCTCAAATATATGACAGTAGTGATAACTCCTGCATATACCCTGTTGGATGGCGAGGACCACTGTTCGTCCGCAAATCTCGAGTGCCAGGTCTCTGGCGCTCGTGTTTGCATTGACTCTGTCAGTGCCTGTGATGGAGTGCCGAATTGTGGATCTCATGGTACGACGTCAATTTCCCTTAAATCTTCGCATTGTTAAATATCTTGTCGTTATTTTCATTTCTAGTCATAGAAGCTTTCTAATGACCTAAAATGAGGTAGATCTATGTACTTATATAATTAGAAAAAAAATTAGGTAGGTAGCGTACTAAAACATTCATCTTTTAAACATTTTGATCTGTATTTTAGCACTTGACATGCTCAGCTACTTTAAAGTACAAATTATTAATGAATGTGGAAAAAGAGAACTTTAGTGTGAGCGGGATTCAAACCTGCGTCCCTTCCAATCCGAGGAAGTGCTCAAAGTTCTCTTTTTCCACATTCACAAATAATATGTACTTTTCTTTTATTTTGTATCCTAAAGTTGTAAATAAATACAAAGATTTTCATAAATTATAAAAGTTAATGATTGTCCAGTTACCGAACCATCTTATCCCACTGTTCTACTTATTTTAATTGTGAAGCAGTGTGTAAAATCAATTGACGTTGCATGGTGACATCAATTTAATTGCACATACTTACCAAGGTATGTGGTCTGAGCGGGTCGTTACCACCGTATGCCGTTTGACCAACCGAGAAGCACCTCGATGTGTGACCTTATTCATTCATTTACCATTTACGAAATAAAATGGTGAGCAGAGGCTTGCCAGTAGGTACTTACCTATTATTAGTAGTGTGTTTTCCATGAGCGGTTACCCTTGGTCATCAAATGGGCAGTGGCTCGTCTACCACCATATGCAAAAAAACACTTAGGTACCTAGTAGAGCCTTGCTTATCCCAACTTGAAAGGGCGCCTCGATCGGGGAAGTATCACTCTCTCACAAAATCAGCGCGAAACAACGGCAGGTAGGCATGGTGAGTGAGACTGTCGGAGGTTCCCTATCCTCTCCTTATTATTCTTCATATCCTGTCTTTGTTATCCTCCCTATCCTCTCCTTCATATTCTTCCTATCCTTTGTTAATTTCCCTATTCTCTCCTTCATATCCTTCCTATCCTCTCCTTCATATCCTTCCTATCCTGTCTTTGTTATCCTCCCTATCCTCTCCTTCATATCCTTCCTATCCTTTCCTTCCTATCCTTCCTATCCTCTCCTTCATATCCTTCCTATCCTGTCTTTGTTACCCTCCCTATCCTCTCCTTTATATCCTTTCTATCCTCTACAATTAGTCTTTCCTCTCCACCTCCTATCCTTTTTATTGGAGATGGCGACGCCCGAGTGATGCCTCTGGTGTTGCTGGCGTCTATAGGCTACGGTAACCGCTTACAATCAGGTGGGCCTTATGCTTGTTTGCCGTCCACGTAGTATAAAAAAACAAAAAATACGACTTGCTCAAATTGTTTTATGCTCTTGATTATGTTAGACTAAGGGCGGATTCGACCAAACAAGAATACATTTTATTCCTAGAATAAATCGCTACTTACTCGAGAATAAATCAATTTTACATTTTACCAACAACAATTCGAAGAATAGCGTGCCTATTCGGGTATAGTCATTAAATACGATAAGATAAGATAAGCATCGAATAAGGAGTTAATCCAAGAATTAAAAAAATGGCGTCAATCTTTTTTCTGTCATTTTGTGAAACCAATATCGGTTTCGGGCGCGTGACAGCTACTTTCTCAGGCTATAATACAACAAATGTTGAGATGAGTTAAACTATACACTATCCCGTTTGTAGAACAATTTCTTTTTGCTGGGTATTACATTCACTTCGCTGTTCGCGAATAGCTATTCCAAGCATAAGCGTCAGATGGCGTGGAAAAACGACTGTTGATGATCTAAGAGAATAAAATCGTGGAATAGATTATTCTCGGTATAGTTATTCTTGTATATATTCAAGTTTGGTCGAATCCACTCTAAGTAAGCTAAACATATTTTATTGTTTTATTACCACTTCGTTCCTTAACGAGCATTTCGTACGAGGCGACTCTCTCTCCGACTGGGCATATAACTGGCAAAAGAATCAGAACTTGACATACTATAGGTGAATGATTTCAGTTGTAGCTTAACTTCAGTGTCTTCTCTCTTCAGATGTATACGATGAAGATCGTCTCCGATGTGGTGCAGCGGTGGGTGTACGTAAAAACATGTGTATAGGTGCCATAACTTTTCTGGCCACAATGCTGACTATCCTGTACATCATACATTATTGGCTTAAAAGATGCGTGCCCAAGGTGTCGGACGCGTTCTTTATATACACTGATGCAGCTGAGAATATGTTAGTACTTACTGATAGTTATTCATAACAATAATAAATGGTGAAAATGAAACCAAAAATACATATCGACATAACTTTATTTCATTTAAAATAAGTAATAGGTATACATATTTTCGATACATTTAGATTCAGAAAAAGGTTTGTGTTTAGGTACTTAGTAATTTATAAATGTTTAATAATTTTATCTTTAAGTATTTAAATATAAGAGAAGCGTATATAATTCGAATATAGAAAAATAAAACAATTAATTTTAATTATAACTATAGTTAAAATTATTAAATAGGATTGATTTTAGTTATAAAATTTATAATAATTCACTTTTTTTTAAAATATTACGTAAATAAATTGCATACATAAATAATATTACTTTCTCTTAAATTAGCTACATAACCACGCAATCTTAAAAATAAGAAGTACAAACACACGGCCCTTTTTAAAAATTTTCTTTGGTTATTGTTTTAAGTTCACGAAGTAGAACTATTTCAGTTGCTTCAGAAGTCTTAGTTAAAAATTTAGGTACGGATTTATTTTAAGTACATCATCAGAAATCTTCAGCAGTGTATATAGCACTGTGCACCTGTGCTGTGTATTCGTCAATAGGGTTGCCGTGTTTTCAACCGACTTCGAAAAGAGGAGGTTTTCAATTCGGCTGTATGTTTTTTTTTGTGTGTTTGTTACGCGATTATTCCGCCAATTATGAATTGATTTCGATGATTATTTTAAGTTTCATAGGTTTCTACTTCAGAAGTGGTCCCATTTAAATTTTATAAAAATCAGTTGAGCGGTTTTTAAAAAATCAACAAAAATCTAAAAAATTGCATCAGCACATACATTGATGATATTTTTTCGTTTACTTCGAAACCTTTCTGGCTCATTGGAGCAGTGCCTTTAGTTGGTGTACCCATATTATATAATATGGGTATATATATGGGTACGCCAACCATTCTTCACGGTCTTCGGAAGACTCTCGCTTTGCTCTATTTCTTTCTCTACTGCGTTTTAGGCGTTCATATTTATCATTTTCAGACTCCTGTGCTCGGCACTTTCTCATACGAGATGCACCCCAAGGAAGGCCTCCCCATTATGTAGCACCTACTCTAACCTATGCACCTATTTATAAAAAACCACTAAAAATTATAATTAATATAGGTTGCATTATGTTGGTATATTAATTTTTATATCTTGTCTATGTGTTCCAGGTTATACTTGGACACTATTATGCGGTCACCAAATGACATAGGAGTTACCAAAGACTTATATCGTGAAGGACTACAGGAATTCGATTTATCAGATATTAATTTCAGAAAAAATACTTGTAAGAGATTCTTAAATAGATGTCTAGTGTTTTTACGACGCAAACGTAAAAAAACACCTAAAGATGAAGAAGGCGGTGAATTTATGTTTACGAGAGTTGCTTCCGATGAATTCTTCCCAAAGTTATCTACGTTTGCAAAAGTTGAAATAGATAAAATGGCACCAGTAATGCCGTTTCAGCTAAACACGTCAGAGGTCGCTGTGCAAACGGATTCCTGTTTTGAAATGAAATTGGTTCCTGCTAGTTTTTATAAAGATGAGCCTTATTTGGAAGACAACGAAATACGACCATCTACAGATACTTTGGAATTCGATACCTCTGATTTAAATTCTAATCAAGCTTTAAATGAGCTAAGTTTGTTAAACTTTTTCCGGAAAGCAAGAGGTAGGTCTATATCTGAACAATTTAGTTCGGATAATAATGAAGGTCTATCGGAATCGCCAACTATAAAATTGTCTAAAGATGAGAAAGGAAGCCAATGCCTATACAATCCTGATGATTATAAAATTGAAGAAAATAGTACCGATTCAAAATATAATAAAATTGAACTAGATGATTTTGATGTATGCAATAATGAATTGGTTGAGAGAAAAAAATTGAGATTTCGCGACGAGGTGGTAGTCATACCACCTAATTCAGCAGATGAAGAAGAGTTAGAAGATATTGAGTATACTCCTGGTAATACTCGACGAAGTGTTATCTACGGAGCTAATAAAAATTGCCATGTACAAAACGTATTAAACGATTACAATGAAGGCGAAGAGCCAAGTGGTAGCGCGGGTAGGGAACTAAAATCCTATTTTAACTGGGGTGGTGCTAAAGATAAAAAGAAGAGGAAGCAAAAGAAAAAGTAACTGACATCTAAGCGTTAGTTTATCGGTTTTAGCTAGTTTCATGACAGTAGGTAATATTACAATTTATTAACTATTTAAAGTTCCTATAATAAAATTTATACGTCTATGAGCGCTGCTGCACCGCTTGTTATTTACACCCTTAAAAAGTATTACATTGCTTGCTATGTTCAATTAAAAATCATTATAACAAATTATTTGTTATTTAAAGTAGCTGAGCATGTCCAGTAGGTACGTAATACAGATCGAAATATCAATGTGACTAGCATTTAATAACATACATTTTTAGAAATCGCTTCTAATTATTTTTCCAATTTGAGCTAATGTTTGAATTATTCCACTTAAGCACCGTCCTAAGCAGTGAGCATTTCTTAAATTTGTATAGGTACCACCAATAACAGAGGTAAGATATATAAAAGTTGGTATTGTCTAACTGTAGCCAACTAGGGTCATATATACATACCACCGAAGGAATGTAACATAGTTCCAGTGGCCCGCCAATAAAGGCGGAGAGACGGCACACGGCGGGTTTCTTTAGTGGGTGCAGGCGCCACACTACCCTGTTCGTTGCCCCGAACGACGGGGTGTGCGGTTAGGAACATTTTTTCTCGCCTTAACAAAAAAAAAGGGTCATATATACATAAATAGTTATGCTATAGTCTGTAGGTAAATATTATATAACAATAAATAACTTTATTTACTTATAAGCTGATTGAACATTTGGAACGCTTGCTAGTTGTTTCTTCTAGAGTACGTTTAACAACACGTTTTACAAACTTTGAAATAACGTAAAAATAACTTTACATTTTCCATATTTACAAATACAGCTCATATTAGTTTAAGACAGTTGTGACAGTGCATCAGCGTCCCGCGCCGTTATTTCCTAATTAAGATCAATTGTACACCGGATAGAACACGTGCCAAAATGTGTGATGTGTTTGTTTATGTCATTCCGTCATATTTATACATGTCTATAGGAACAAAGTAGCTATTTGCGTCTGTCGGTATAAAAGTTACTTTTCTAAAAAAGATATAGATAATGATGTCACGCGTGTGCCCAAGAGAACGCCACAACGAGCGGTCCTATGCCGACCGCATCCAACGGCTCCCCGCGACTTTGACCAGATCGTCGGTCCATCTGGTGGGGGACGTCCTACGCTGCGCCGTCCGACACGTGGTCGCCACTCGAGAACCTTTTTTCCCCAACGGTTGTCGGTTCGTCGAGCGATGTGGCCTGCCCATTGCCACTTCAGCATGGCAACCCGGCGGGCTATGTCGGTCAATCTCGTTCTCCTACGGATCTCCGTATTACGGATTCGATCACGTAGGGAAATACCAAGCATAGCCCGCTCCATGGCCCGCTGAGTGACTTTGAGCCTTGCTGCGAGGCCAACATTCAGAGACCACGTCAATTGTGAATAGTAGGTAGGTAAATAGTAAAGGCAATGTTTTATAATGGTCGAAAAAAGAAAACTTACGTGGTTTATACTTCATAAAATTAACCAAATACAGTATTATACTCGTATATTCTGTATTATTCTCTCTTGTCTGGGTTAATTTAAGGTAAACACTTTGACTGTTAAACAAGTTGATAAAATAAATTATTTGTGAATGTGGAAAAAGAGAACTTATTGCGAGCGGGAATCGAACCTGCATCCCTTCCAATTTGGGGAAGTGCTCTAACAGCTAAGCCACCGCACTGACCGATGGCCATACCCAATCTCCACATCACATTTGTCTTTACGACCTACGCCACCTATCGGATGCATTTACATGAACGCAGGTTCGATTCCCGCTTGCAACATAGGCGGAGAGATGGCACACGGCGGGTTTCTTTAGTGGGTGCGGGCCCCACACTACCCTGTTCGTTGCCCCGAACGACGGGGTGTGCGGTTAGGAACATTTATTCCCGCCTAAACAAAAAACAAAAGAAAATGGTTCAATTCCCGCTTGCACTCAAGTTCTCTTTTACCACATTCACAAATAATTAGTTCTTTAAAAGTAGCTGAGCATGTTAAGTGCTATACACCTCAAAATATATTATAAGATTTATGAAAATGTTGCGAGGACGCGTCTTTTCGTTTATATTCAAAGACCGAAAAACGTTGATAAAATATTTTGTTTCAATATATTCAATATTAGGCATCTATAGTACGATTATTAATTCACTGGAGTAAACTGTCATTGATACTATTTTGTAAAATAATGATGCTATGTGAATAGAAGTAGTGATGTCCCGGTGATTCAATCACTTGCACAGAGTAATGGAAACAAACTTAATACTAATAATAACTCTAAATATAAATAATTATATTTAGATGTAAATTTATAAATTAATATTAATAAATCATTGCAACAATATTTAACGAATTGTTAATTGTGTAGTGAAATTGACAAACAATTGGACGAGGTGGCAGCACAGCATAGAGTAACCGTTTTACGCTTGCCCAAAATTGTTTGCTCTATTTGTGCGAAACCGGGGCAGGTCGTTAAAGTTATAGAGCTTATATTAGTCGATGTTCTAAGTGGAAAGTACGTTTCCCCCTTTTACGTGGGACTTAAACATAGCTGGCGAATCGTGGGTGTGTAATACACCTCTGCCTACCCCTTCGGGGAATACAGGCGTGATGCTAGGTTTTTTTTTATGTTCTAAGTGGTTTATTACTTAGAATTGTTAGTAATCTGATGTATTGTCAACAAGATATATTTGTTTATTATATCTACCTGCAAACAATGGTGTATAATAAAGTTTAAGAACTGTAACCCGATTACGGAAATTTTTCGTACTCTCTCACCGTCACTTTTTTGATGGTGAGAGAGTACGAAAAAAGAAAATAATTTTGACCGTAATCAAGATATGCATAGGTACAAACAATGTTCAAGGTAGAGCCGTGGTGGCATGCCTGTCTGAAACACCCACAAAATCATCATGGCATATTCATTATAAATATACGACATTGGGTTACAATTTTATTTTTAAATTATATATTTCTCCCTTTTAATGTTGGATTAACGTTATGACAATGTAAATGCATATCTCGTGAGCATTATGCGGGTACAACGTTCGTAGAGTGAATGGATAGCCTCTTGATGAAAAATGTATATAAAACACGCGTCAAAGAAGCTATTGTTGAAGTAGGTTTAAGTGTAGCCTATGTTACCCGGGCCATAATGGATTCAACCGACACCTTAGTCATCAAAATTGGATGGATACTTTAGGCTCTACGGAGGAACATACGTAAAGACATACATACATAGACTGCTCATAACCCTTCCTTTTGACTTCGTCATAGTCGGGTAATAAATACTAATAAATGCAGGTAATAGGCGTGTGGGGCCGGCTTTAAAATTGTCCCACCCCCTCTAATCTTCTCACAATATTTGATTGTATTTAGATTTTCTTAAACTAGGAAATACAATTTTCTATTTACAAAATTTAACAATAATTTCAAGAAATTGCCAAAGTAGGTAGGTATAATAATGTAATATAGATATTCGAATTATTAAAATAGTCGAGTATCTACTAATAACTAACACGAGCACCTGAGGCAGGGGCTTACTTTATTGGAATAATGTATGTAAATGCATCCGATAGGTGGCGTGGGTCGTAAAAACTTCTAAAACAAATGTGAAGTGGAGATTGATCGTCACCGCTGGGTAACTGCGATAGCTTAGCGGTCACACAGCACTTCCCTTTTGCAAATAATTTGTTTTTTTTTAAAGTAGCTGAGCATGTCAAGTGCTAAAATATAGATCAACAATGTAGTATAAAATAAATGCGCGTCTGCATGTTCCTCCACTTCCATTCATCCATGAGCCTTCTATCGTCCTCTGCTGGACATTAGGCCTCCATAAAAGAGCACCATAACGAAAGGTCCTGTGTCGCCTGCCTTCCACGGCTCCGGCCTGAGCTCGTTAAACATGGCACCTCCAGCTATTCTGCCATGACTATAATATCGTCAGGACACCGACGGTGAATGATTTATTATTGGCCATTGATGTTGATCCCAATTTATATTAATCCCTTTGTTTTGTTTTAATTTTTTACTATATCATTAAATTAGTTGCTAACCATACTTTATAAAGATTTATATAACTTATGTGCAAGATAGTATAGTTTGTATATTTATAAACAATATTTGTAAAAAAATAACAATAAATAAATAAATAAAAAATAAATAAATAAATTATATAGATCCATAAAATATGAATGGTTAAATAAGAAATCCTCGTTAGAAAAACTTCGAGAATGACGGGCTACATAAATTGTACGCTCCATTCACAAACAAAATAATCGAACCCAAAGAAGTAGACTGATTTTGGACTTAATAAATAAGTACTGTGCCGTGTGGGGCCGGCTTTAGAATCGACCCACCCCTCTCCACCCATGAGAGTCGTAAGAGCCGACTAAGGGAATATCGAGGGAGTGGGCAGCAGCACCCCTTCGAGTATTAACAACATCCACTGCGATCGCCAACCCGCCTGCCAAGCGTGGCGATTACGGCACTATCCCCCATTCTTGGGGAGGCCTATGTCCAGCAGTGGACGTTAAAAGGCTGATGGATGGATGGAAATAAGTACTGTAGTGTCTACTGTGTAGGCAGTTGATATGTGTACCTACATATCTACCCAAACAAAAAATTCAACGCACAAACCTTGTTTATCCTTACTCAATATTATAAATGCGAAAGTGGGTTTGTTTGGTTATTTGTTTGATTGTTTGTTAAGTTTTGACGCCGTAACTACTGAACCATTCATCATGTAATTTTGCATACATATAGCTGGAAAGACATAAGTAGATTTTTTTTATCCCGTGATAATAGATACCTAGTTCTTGTGGAGTAGATTTTTGCACAGAGATAAGATAATGAATATGCAGTAGAGTAACGTATTAATTTTCCGAAAACTACACAGACGAAGTCGCAGGTGGAAATAAGTTAACAATATATAACCTTGCAATATGATACCTACATACTTGAACGAAGATACAACATATTATACACGTATGTTCAGGATACTTTAGTGACAAACGAACGGACGGTATTATTGAGGGCAATCAAATTTATTTTGGAGCTTCATGTCAACTCCAAAAAAGATAGATGTAAAAGTGTCAGGCTAGAAGCCGGAGTCGGGAGCCAGTGCGCGAGGTCATATCAATTGAAGTCAATTAAAGCAATTGAGTCCAATTGAGCGGGCGGCAGATTCTGCGTCGTGCTCCGTCGCCAGAGAGATTTTATGTGAAGCGCCTACGCAACAACGCCGCCTGACGTCCTCCCGTCACATGACTCATTGTGGCTACGCTTGGTTTTTATCAGAGCACATTTACATCATTGAATATATATATTCTTTGATTTGGTATGTGACGTATAAGTAAGGCACAATTTCACCATAATAATGAGCACGATAATGGTTGTCTGGAAGAAATTACAACACATAAGACCGCCAAATTGTACATTGTTATATTTGGCCTTTATTATATTTTTTGGTGTAATGTGCAATAAAGAGTATTTGATTGATTGAGTGTTGAAGTATAATATCCAATATAACACCACCACGATATTTCATCCGCATTAGCTATATGATGGTGACTAAAGTAGGAGAAACCGGTCTATGAATATTTAAATTACGTCGGGCAGGAATATGAGAGTAAAATCAATGTGGTCGAAATGCGATCGCTGCGGAGAATCTGTGGTGTGAGGCTGACTGAGCGCATTCGCAACGACGACGCAAGAGAGCGAGTAGGTATGAAAGAGAGTATTGGTGTAAAGATGCGAAAGGGAATGCTCCGATGGTTCGGATGTTGAAAGAATGCCGGACGAGCGACTGGTTAAGAAGATATACAATGCGAAAATGGATGGGTGTAGGTACAGGAGGAGACCGAGACTCATCTACCTAGACCAAATCGGTCATGTATTGAAGGAAGGTGGAGTCAGGATTTGAGTCTCCGAAACCGGCGAGCGTGTATGAAGAGAATTATTAATTTTAAGGAAGCGAGAGATGTATGCAAGTATAGAGCCTTTTAGCACTCTCTGCCTCCAGTGAAATGCAAATATTCTGAGCGAGGGTGGTACTTTCTTGATGAAGCGGACCATTCATGCCGGGATTATTACCCATAAAATTTCGGACTCGATGCTGTATAAATTTACTATTGAAGATTTAAACCAGAGAACTATCGGTTAAAAGGGACCCTTGGAACATGAAATATTAGAAGGAAAGAAATAGAAGAAAGTTGAAACCACGTAGTTAAGTTGATATACCTGACTACTAGTAATTAATTCGTTTTTTTTACGAGTAGATATAATTATATCCGTTTTGAATAATCATATCAATGACTGACTGGTTCTTATATTTATTTAATTACGAATATAATATAGGTACTCAAATAATAATCTTGCAATACATTTTTTACTGCATGTAGTTGCAGACGAGCCACGGCTCATTTGATAGTAAATGGTAACCGTCGCTCATAGACTCAACTATACCGAGAGTATTGTCAAGCCGCTGCTCACCATTTCATTTCACCTATATGAAATAAAAGAATAAACGGCTATCTCCTGCTACAGCCAAAACGCAACGATGTGCTTCATGGTCGGTCACACGGGAGATGGTGGTACCAACCCGCTCGGGCTCGATACCAAGTGAGTACTCTCACTTGGTACCCAGCCCTACCACCAGTCATGTAATGGATGATAATTGCTTACTTCCTTTAGTCGCCTCATACGACACCCGTGGGAAAGAATGGGGTGGTGACACTTGTATTCTTAGTCCTTCACCACACGGACAAATTCAATGAAAAATTCTTGATTAATGAAAACTTTTATACAAAATTTCCCGTATAGAACAAAATTCTTAAGTGCAAAGCTTTTATTTGACACCAATACGATTATTAAGTAGGTTGAAAGAATTCCGCAGACTGACTGCTTTTGAAATAGGTATCGTAGATATACTATTTCCTGTAAAATTTGACTGATAGAGTTGAAAAGAAACGGAATTATAGGAACATCATTTATAAATTGTTTGAATTGAATATTCTGTCATTATACATCTATCACACACAGTGCCTTGTCTTCATTAAATACATGTGTGACCTCAATATATCTAACACCCCAATATGCTGATGACACTGCCCTTATCTATTTCTCTAGGCAAATATTTGATGACCTCGGAGGTGGTTAGGAGGATCGGGGCGCTGGGGCTTAGGGTGGCCCTGGACAAGTCGGAGGCCCTGCTTTTTCATGGGCCCCGACGTCGGCCACTTGCTGGGGCCCGATCACGGCGGACGGGGTCCAAATTGGAGTGCATTGTGTGTGCCCGGATTAAGTATTTGGGCCTGGTGCTGGACGGGCGGTGGCGCTTTCGCGAGCACTTACGTCAACTGTCTCCGAGGCTCGTCGGTGCGGCGTCCGCCCTTGCATGGCTCATGCCGAATATGGGCGGACCCAACAATGCGTGCCGACGGCTTTACGCGGGGGTGGTACGGTCGATGGCGCTGTACGGCGCACCCGTGTGGGTGGAGTCCCTGGACGCACTGAACAGGGCTCTTCTGTGGAGGCCACAGAGAGTCATCGCGTCCAGGGTCATACGTGGATACCGCACGGTGTCGACGGAGGTGGCCTGCGTGTTGGCTGGAACCCCTCCGTGGGACTTGGAGGCGGAGGTGCTCGCCGAGGTGTATCGGCGGGCGTCGCAAGAGTGGGAGGGGGGTGGACGTCCCCCACCCAGCGTGGTGGCCAGATGGCAGGGCGACGCCTACCGAGCTGCCATGGCCAACTGAAGGGCGCGGCTGAAGGCGCCCCGAGCCGGTCTTCGGACCGTAGGGGCGCTCCAGCCGGTGCTGGAAGAGTGGGCAGGGCGACGGCACGGAATCCTTACCTTCCGACTGGTGCAGGTGCTGTCGGGGCACGGTTACTTCGGCAGATATCTGCACATTGTCGCAAGGAGGGAAGGGACTCCGGGCTGTCACCATTGCGGCTGCGACGAGGACACGGCGCAGCACACGCTCTAGTCGTGCCCGGCCTGGGCTGAGCAGCGCCGTGAACTCGTCGTGGCAATAGGGGGGGACCTCTCGCTGCCGAGCGTCGTCAGAGCGATGCTTGGTAGCGACAGGAATTGGGCCGCGGTTGCTGCCTTCTGCGAGGAGGTCATCTCACGGAAGGAAGCGGTGGAGAAGGCCAGGGAGGCTGATCTTTCCGCAGAACCGAACCGCCTCCAGCGACTGTGGCGGCGCAGGCGTGAATATTTGCGCCTAATGCCGCCCTAGCTGGGGCTGCGGGTGGATGGACCGGGGAACGTCCGCCACCCGCAAGGTGCTGCGGGTTTTTTTTAGTGGGTGAAGGCCCCACACTACCCTGTTCGTTGCCCCGAGCGACGGGGTGTGCGGTTAGGAACATTTTGTCCCGCCTAAACCAAAAAAAAAAGGCAAATATTTGATAAATGCCCAAGCAGTTTAGTTGAATGTTAATTCTGCCTTCTTCTTTAATGGCATAGCAATTATTGGTCATAGTTTATTATAATATTGCGAATTTCTATAATTAAACAAAACCTTGTTAACCTTCTTTACAAATGTCTACACAACTGTGAAAACCGTTTTAGAATCTGGTCTTTTACAAGTACCTACCTAGTAAGCGGAGAAATAGACTGACGCTCTCAGTGACTTTATTTTATACTAGCTGATAACCGCGACTTCGTATGCGCTGCTTATTATGTGTTTATGAAAATCGTTGTTTCTTAAAGTTTTAATAACATTGTATTAAATTAAAATATAGCAATAGTCTAAGAAATAAAAAACAAGTTTGTTTATTTGAAATCTATCCAGTTGCACGCCCAACGGCAGACCTGTACCATTTTATTTATTTACGAGTATACAGTCAATCTTTTCAACTTTGATTCTTTAGGGTAACTATGACAGTGTGGCTATGAGAATGTTTTAATGTTTTTTTCCCTATGAAATCAATGTTTTTCGTTAATGCTTGATTTAGATATTTTTTAAATAAGCTCCGTATACACTCTTAAAAATAAAAGTGAAGGTGTCAAACAGAGTTAATGTCAAAACTCTATGCGAAATTAGCGCTTGAATTTTAGTGTGTGAAACAGTGAATAACTTTTTTAATATTTTGTGATTGTATGGCACTCCATACACTTACTTCATAGATGACAATTTACTCTAAGTATATGTAGTAGGACGAATAGATACTTCAAACCAAAGTGTTTACATATTTTTTGTTTGTTTTAATTATTTTAGTTTGTCTTCATTTTAATACGCCTAACGGTTTGTTCATTTTTAGAATTTAAACGAGGTTTAGATGCGACTTAAAAAAATATATACTTGTAACTGCTA
The DNA here is from genome assembly GCA_948253155.1 of Leucoma salicis. NCBI lineage: Eukaryota > Metazoa > Arthropoda > Insecta > Lepidoptera > Erebidae > Leucoma > Leucoma salicis. The sequence goes on from OX411805.1 coordinate 16,656,622, forward strand.
AATTTTGATTGATGGACCTTTTTTACAAATATATATGATACTACTACAAATTTATGTTTATATCGTCACAGCCACATCCCTAATTTGGGAATAATATAAACCAATGCTACCCAAAGTATAATACTTTCTAACATTTACGCGAATTTCACACGTTTTGTAATAAAACTACGTTTACGGAATCTATCGCGTTTCTATCTATCTATCGGTAGATGTCCAAATCTGATATCAGCTTTGGACATCTACCATCTAAGTCCACCCGTGATCATGAATGCTGTAAAGTATTCGAAACGTCGGGATAGCATAAGAATCAAGTAAACGCGATAGATTCCGTAAACGTAGTTTTACTACCCAAAGTAATTTAATAATTAAATATTATCTCATTTATGTGACGGATTTAATGTGTGTTACACTTTTGTGGGTGGTAACTTTGACATACTAAAAAATAGATTTTTCTCTATATTTAATGGATATTATAGTCTTTCACTGTTGTCTATGGATAAAAACATTCTCAGAACACTAACAAAGTATAATATTGTCATTTAAATGTTAAAACATTTAACATATTGTGAAAAATATCGCTGTAATCTGTCAAAGTTACCCAGAATGACTGTAGGTATAAAGATTTTTTATAAATCAAAATTACTTAATGTCGTCAAAATTAAATGTTATATTATGTGAAAAATGTGAAATAGAAAATAACAGTCACGAGCAGGATTTGAACCTGCATCTCCTGGATACCGTCCAGATGCTTTGCCAATCCAGCCATCGTGACAATTGCTGCCTGCTCGTGCTCAGTGGATTGGAGCACTTCCCCGGAAAGGAAGGGACGCAGGTTCGATTCCCGCTCGTACTAAAATACTCTTTTTCGTTATTCACCAATTATAATTTGTAGTTTAAAAGTAGCTGAGCATGTCAAGTGCTAAAATATAGATCAAAATATTTAAAAAATCACGCCATCAAATAGTATGAATTTTAATTGCAAAATTAAACTTACTAAATTGGATGAATGCATGTAAATGCATTGCCGATGGATGGCGTTGGTCGTTGGGACAAATGTGATGAGGAAATTCGGTATTTCTAGAAATAGTACGATAGTTCAGTGGATTGGAGCACTTCCCCGGAAAGGAAGGGACGCAGGTTCGATTCTCGCTCGTACTAAAATACCCTTTTTCCTTATTCACCAATTGTAATTTGTAGTTTAAAAGTAGCTGAGAATGTCAAGTGCTAAAATATAGATTAAAATGCAAATGAAGATAAACATGTTTTTTTCAAAACTGTTTTTTTAGTGGCTTTGAAAATGTAGGCAAACATTACCTACTACTTCACTCCGCGTGTTTCAAAATGTCTGTTGGAAATAGTACAAATGTTTCGAATCAGTAGTTAGACGTATCAAAACTAAAATTGACCAAAACATGACCCACATGATCAGCATATGTAAATGTGGCAGAAAACGCATTATCCCTTCCCCCCCTTTTTTTTGTTAAGATTGGATGAAATGTTCCTAACCGCACACCCCGTCGTTCGGGGCAACAAACAGAGTAGTGTGGGGCCCTCATCCATTAAATAAAACCGCCGCGTGCCGTCTCTCCGCCTTCATTGGCATTACTTCAGTGGTCATAATAATCCTCTGCCTATTCCTTCGGGGATACAGGCGTGATGCTATGTTATTTAGATATTTTTAGCACTTGACATGCTTAGCCCTATACATTAAACACAAAGTGAAAATGCAAATTTTTCACTTTGTGTTTAGTGATGCTATGTTGTTTATGTTATGTTCTACTAATACTGCCCGAATACGATAGGTTGAGGCAAGCTGTGTGATTATAGGCTCGTTAAAAAATCACCCCTTGGGCGAGGCTATGACAAAAAGAGAGTATAATGTAAAGTTAAATAAATTAGACATTATTAGTATGAATTCTTAGCACTGGAATCGCGCACCTAAGTATTATTTCTAGGACCTGTTGTTTGCAAATAACGATATTATTTGCAAACAACAGGCCGTATATTATGATTATTGTAATGTTTTAAAGGCGCGCTTCCTCGACGAAACAACTTTTTAGATTTTGGTCGAGAAAAGCACTTTCATCAGACGATGAAGAAACGAACTCTTAAATGTCAAAAGGTATCGTTTGCTCATATAAAAATTAAGAAGATAAGTCAATTTTCATTAATTAATTAAAATCAAATTATTATGATCTAATTAAATATGTACAAAATAAACAAATTTATTTCATTAACTTTAGTTACTGACTTATATATCTAAGTATAATTTAAATTAACGAAAAAAATTTACAGTAAGTTAAAAGTACAGTAGTTCTCACATAAGCTTACTGTAAAGACCTGAACTACGTCCAATCCTAAGATATGCCCGCAAATTATATGATTTACCTTTACATTCTAAATGTTACAGGTTCTAAATATTTTGTTATCATCCTCTCGGTAACTCTTAGATTTAACCCTATTTTTAGGGCAGAAAAAGATGTACTTAACCGCACACCCCGTGTAGTGTGGGGCCTTCACCCACTTAATAAAATAGAAAGAGGAACCCACTAAATATAAAAGAAAAATAGATGTATATATTAATGATGGTCAACAAGAGTCATCATTAGAAAAGTCTGAAGATGAAACTCTTCAAGCTGATTTCAAAAGTTTGTCTTGAATTATTTTTTGGGCAGCGTAACAGGAATAGTATCTATTGCAAACTCACGTAAAGCTTCGTGTCAATTTCCTATTACCCTTTGCTACAACTATCTCGACTCAATTGACAACAAAAACAGGGTTGACTTGTTCATCACAGTAATAACATAAGTATGTATTACCTTAAAAACTCTTTTTGGAGGAATAGAGGTGAGGGAACTTTAATAGGGGTACGAGGGACCAAAAGATTGAGAAACTCTGCTGTAGGTAAATATAAAAAAAAAATAGTAAAATATAGGTGTTTCTAAATATGTTACATAAAACGCACAATAATAATATACCTAAGTTAAGTAAAGTTTAAATACCTTTACTAGGTGATTCTATTCTGACCAATGTCTCAGTTTTAGCCAGTTAGAATTTCTCTTAGTGAAAAGAAAATACGTTTATAAATATCACTGTCAACTCGAGGGTTGCCTATAATTATAATGCAGTCAGCTGTTTTAATTCAAGAGTTCTGATAAAGAAAATTATTTTGGGTAATTTGAAATAATCCAAATGCAACTATTTAATTATTTATTTATAGCTATCGCTATAATTTATTAAAATATACTTAGTATTTACTAACTTATACGCGCAACTTCTATTGCTTTGCTTATTATATTAACATCATGAGGCATAGGTAAAAGAGCACAGCGTGTTGTATACTTATACTTTATACCTACATAAATAAATAACTGAATTAGAATACTAGCTAAATTTACGGACCTTAAGATGACTAGAACCGCGTCACCTACGTTATAGCTACTGATACCTATATACAATACGTATTCTATCAATTGTAGACGAAACAATTGTTTACAAAGTCATATTATTTCAATACCCTAATTATAATAATACTTATAAGACTGCAAAACCTACCTGATAAAATAAGGAAACTAGATCACACTATACGTAGGTATATAGGTACTAACATACCAAAAAATATTCAGGTGGAAGAGGAAACTGTCGTCACATTCCTTGATATTAGACGTCACGATACATACATAATTTGTAGGTACATCACACGAAATCCCTGCATATAACAAGCAATATCACTAAAACACATCCAGATGGAGCTTATTCAATTCACAATTGACACCAGTTAAACACATGTATTGAGGTATTGTTTATCTGGACAGGCCAAATCTCACACAACCTGACTAACTCACACTCACATTGCGAACAGCCGATACGTCCATGACCCACTTTTATCAAGCCAGACAAACTGCAAATGCGACGAGAAGTGCATCAGCGAGTGCAATTCGTGTTGTCTGAAAGTCACCAATAAGCCCAATGAAGTAGAGATCCCGCTGGCGAACGCCAGCACCAACCTAAATAGACTCTGATCATCTAAATTGACTTCAATTAAATAACAACCGAAATTGTTGAAATGCGCCATTACTCCCTCGACGCTAATCTAAGTGCCAATAGTCAGGGCGAATGTTTTATTAATAAAACCCAGCAATAACTGTTAATTAATAATTAAACGGTGGCGGCGTTGATCGGCATCAGTGCGCGTGCATCGCCGACGGTGTGCTGTGCTGCGTCTTCTTAGCTGATGCATCCTATTTTCGTATTGTCTTATACAGTTCCTTCACGTGGCATAATTTTGACACTACCTGATAACCTGATATCATTTTAATTTCTTATAATCATTGTTTCCTTGTGTGAACATAATTGACTGCTAAACATTGGGCAACATATCATTTTTATCGGTAAGAGACACTTTCAGACGCTTTCAGAAAATCTAAGATTTGACTCGTACCATTAAATACTAGGTATTTACGTGCACTATTAAATACTTACGTGATATTTTTTTCATAACATTACTGTTTTAATTTTCCCACGACTATAAATCATGAAACAGACATACGAGTGGTGTTGATACCGATTTACAATAAAGTATTATGGACTTTCAAAATAATGATGTGGGCGTTCGGCCCTACAATAGCTTTGATACAAACAAATATTGTTAGAGCTTTTGTGGGAATCCCGCATGGTGCATCGACGATGTCAGTGCCGCGTTAGCAGCGCTGGCCCGCACCAGCTACGTGAGGGTGCGCCGGCGAGAAGGGAGCGAGTCTTAGCGCCGGGGGAGTGACCACACACTACAGCGATTGGCTTCCCCACACTTTGATAACAAAGACGTAGGCGCCCACGGAACATAATCAAATATCTCCCCTCCGACTGTTCCATACGACCTACAATAGCACACGCAGTCCTGATCGCGTCGCTCTCTGACGCACTACTCATTGGCTCGAAAGCGATGTCGAGCGCCATATTATGGTAATATAAATTGACCAACCGTAGAGCAAATTCGGTTAGTTCGTTAAAGTTGATTAAAGTCATTTAACCAGGACGGACACGAGAATACGAACGGCGCGAGCGTTCGTCGATCCCGAGGGCTGAGTTAAATGAAGTTAAATTGTTTAATCGAATTGATAGAACTGTGAGGTCCGCGGGGCCATCGTTAGCAGCGGCAAGGTTTCTACCGCGACGGATTCGAGCGAGGTGGGTGCCGAGGTAGCGGGCCCGCACCCGCCCGCCACCGACGGCTACATGTACGTGTGCGGAGATAGTGTTGGGCCTGGCCCGCGGTACGAGTGCTTTGAACCCGGCGCCATGGACCAGCCTAGCTTCGAAGAACACATGTTTGGAGAGTTCAGCAAGGAGCGGCACGTCCAAGTTGTCGTCGGCGAGGTTGGTGAGCTCCAATACAGGGATGAGCTGCCCGTGTTTGAGCAGAAGCGTAAGGAGGAACCGTTAATGCTGCAGTCAGTAGAATCAACGGCCACCTCACATCCTCCACCTCCACCGCCTCAACCCACTACAACTAAAAAGAGTGATAAAAAGAAAAATGACAATAATGGAATAAAGAAAAAGAAAACTAGGTGAGTGCGCTCGCTCATAATAAATTGTTGTCGATAAATACTTAAAGACTAAAACTTTCCTTTTAAAAGATTTCCTGTTGTTTTATGTTTAATATTTCATACCTGTTGTTATATAGGTACTATAATAGTTAGGTGGGTATATAAAGTGTTTTTCATAATATCGGGACAATATCGCAGTTTTGTCGTCTTCGTAGTCACACACATCGTAGTAGTCGTAGACACGTCTTAAGCTACGTATTATACGAGCAGATGCCTGTGCCCAAATCCTAGTCTTTAGGTAATATCTCAGGTTCTCGATATATTAGCGGGATAAAACTCTAACCAAGAGTTATCAAACAAAAAAGTTAGTTTTTGCGTGATGCAGGAATCAACAAATAGATAAACAAATCACAAATCCTAAAAAAAAATGTTTTGTGTTCAGGGACTCCTAAATAACTAAAAACGCTATTTTTTTCCAAAATATCTTATATGTTTATTTTACACGTACGTGGTAGAAAAGAACGCTGAAAACGAGTCGTCTTGGACCCCAAACGACGGGGTGTGCGGTTAGGATTTTTTTTTCCCGCCTTTACAAAAAAAAGGTGGTATAGATGAATCCTAGTACGGTATGGTATATGTACCTACAGACAAAGCTATATTACAGCTTACAGTATTATAATAGTATCTACATATAAAATAGCATCACGCCTGTATTCGCCGAAGGGGTAAGCAGAGGTGTATTACACACCCACGGTTCGCCAGCTATGTTTGAGTCCCACGTAATAGGGGGCGAGTCTATTGCCGTCTACCGAGCACATTTCCAAACTCCGGGCTGCTACTGAGGATTTTCCTTTTTACGAAAAAGCTCAATAACAATACAGACGATCATAAAATTCTAAAACATTTCTTTCTTTGAAGTTGGCGACGCACAAGTGACGCCTTTAGTGTTGATAGCGTCTATAGCCTATACGTTTATAGCTTACCATCAGGCTATCCCATCCGAGTAGTTTAAAAACTGTTTTATATGGTATATTACTTATTCGACTTACTTTCGTTGCTACAAAGAAATACTTAGTAGCAACGCGGTACTATAAAAGTGAAAATATTACTTAGACGTAGGAACTTGATATAAGTGTATAGCATTATTATATATTAATGAAATCCGGCGGAGAGTAATGAGAGCCTTCGAAAAGCCACCAACATAATGGTTCCCGACTTCGAGTGAGCGCCTAACGTAGGTACTCGCTGATCACCACTGAAGGAATGTAAAATGGTTCCGGTGGCCCGCCAATAAAGGCGGCCGTCTCTCCTTTAGTGGGTGATGGCCCCACACTACCCTGTTCGTTGCCCCAAACGACGGGGTGTGCGGTTAGGAACATTTTTTCCCGCCTTAACAAAAAAAAAGAAAGAGGTACTCGCTGATTACAAAAATAGCAATTTAGATCGTGCGAATAAAATTCTTTAGCTATTAAAACCAGAGAGAGTAAAAGACAAATGTTAGTAACTCAAAACGAGTAAAGACGGTTGTGCGTGTGTAGCTCGATATAGCTATTTATTTGAACCCGGATCATTATGTGAAAATTTTCAATACCTTGGAGATAATGCGATTGCCTTTTTCCAGATATTATTTGTATAAAGTCATCTATTAATAAAAAAACTTGCGACATCGATATGTGTCCAGCGCGACATAGGCGAAACAACCTGCAGCGCGCGCGCGCCTTCCATTGTCATATAAAGGTTTACCTTTTTTTTTTTTTTTTTGTTAAGGCGGGAAAATATGTTCCTAACCGCACACCCCGTCGTTCGGGGCAACGAACAGGGTAGTGTGGGGCCCTCACCCACTGAAGAAACCCGCCGTGTGCCATCTCTCCGCCTTTATTGGCGGGCCACCGGAACTATATTACATTCCTTCAGTGGTCCGCCGGCGGCTTACCTTTTCGGGTACCCTCAACTTAGCGACGCATGGAGCGTCGCACCTTCGCGGGAGGCCTTGCGGGTGGCGGACGTTCCCCGGTCCCTCCACCCGCAGCCCCAGCTAGGGCGGCATTAGGCGCAAATACTCGCGCCTGCGCCGCCCCAGTCGCTGGCGGCGGTTTGGGTCTGCGGAAGGATCAGCCTCCCTGGCCCTCTCCGCCGCTTCCTTCCGCGAGATAACCTCCTCGCAGAAGGCAGCGACTGCGGCCCAATTCCTGTCGCTGCCAAGCATCGCTCTGACGACGCTCGGCAGCGAGAGGTCCCCCCCTATTGCCGCGACGAGTTCACGGCGCTGCTCGGCCCAAGTCGGGCACGACTCGAGCGTGTGCTGCGCCGTGTCCTCGCCGCAGCCGCAATGGTGACAGCCCGGAGTCGCTTCCCTCCTTGCGACTATGTGCAGATATCTGCCGAAGCAGCCGTGCCCCGACAGCACCTGCACCAGTCGGAAGGTAAGGACTCCGTGCCGTCGCCCTGCCCACTCTTCCAGCACCGGCTGGAGCGCCCCTACGGTCCGAAGACCGGCCCGGGGCGCCTCCAGCCGCGCCCTCCAGCTGGCCATGGCAGCTCGGCGAACGTCACCTTGCCATCTGGCCACCACGCTTGGTGGGGGACGTAAACCCCCCTCCCGCTCTTGCGACGCCCGCCGATACACCTCGGCAAGCACCTCCGCCTCCAAGTCCCACGGAGGGGTTCCGGCCAACGCGCAGGCCGCCTCTGTCGACACCGTGCGGTACCCACGTATGACCCTGGACGCGACGACTCTCTGTGGCCTCCACAGAAGAGCCCTGTTCAGTGCGTCCAGGGACTCCGCCCATACGGGTGCGCCGCACAGCGCCATCGACCGGACCACCCCCGCGTAGAGCCGTCGGCACGCATTGTTGGGTCCGCCCATATTCGGCATGAGCCGTGCAAGGGCGGACGCCGCACCGACGAGCCTCGGGGACAGTTGACGGAAGTGCTCGCGAAAGCGCCACCGCCCGTCCAGCACCAGGCCCAAATACTTAATCCGGGCCTGCACCCCAATTTGGACCCCGTCCACCGTGAGGTATATAAAGGTTTACCTACGACATTACACGGGCGGAAGACTCACGACAAATTGAATGCATACTGAATAATAGAAATAAGTATTGCATTTATAAATGTATACATTATGTTTTAGTGGTTGGTTGATTCCAAGTGCCGGCACGTGCCGATATCACAGGTGGGCTTGCACCCTCCGCCTGCGTTAATTGTATCGTGTCATCGTAGAACACCCCTAGTTTATTATTTGCATAACTAATACGATGATTTTTGTATTGCGATAAAAATACCATATGGTTTATAGTATCAAATTCTTCAAGTTAAAATTTGTATTGAACAATGAACAATCACTAACATCATAGGTAAGTATTTAGGTACATTGTTGTGTACAAACCTTTACCTAATGTTCTAATTTAGGCTCGGATCTCCTATCAGTAAGTGATAAAAAGTTAAAACATAGTTTACTACGCTGGCTCAGTGCATGTTAATGTCATGTTGCAATTAGTAGAGACAAACTCTCAAGAATGAAGGTGTAGTTGGTACCATGCCAAACAGCTCCTCGAGAGCACTCTAGGTACATTGAAGAGTCGACAGAGCACGCAGAGCGATACTATAAGTCTCTCCACAGCTCTAACCACTACAGACCGTCCGTATTATTAGGATCATCGACAATACTAATAGCACGTCTTTGCAGGGAGTCAAGTGGGTTAAGCTGGGTGCATCTGCCCAGAGATGTGAGCAGTAGGTAGGTACTCCACGAGAGGACGGACCTGTGCTTTGTAAAGCACAACACGTTGCCCCGGTGTAAAAACCGCTTCACTCTGTTCTAGTTTCCTGCTAGACAATTTGGCTTTGTCCTCTAATAACTGCTTAACTGGAAATGTCGATGCCAAGTATCCCAATACTATCGGAGACTGGGAGAGGTACTCCTTGGAACTGAGGTGCTTCTTTGAAAGCGCAAACTTGAATGTTCGTGGGGTTAAACTGAAACCAAGTTCTTTTCACCCCTTTCCATGGCTCGCCATAGAGAGCGCCTAATTTAAGAAACAATTTGGGATCGTCTCTCAAGTATGCTTCGAAATCTTTGTCTGTTTTCCGTCACCGGGTTAATATTTCTATGGTTATTTTTTCTTAAACATACCTAGTGACCTATATGTCCCTGGATCGTAACTGAATAATACGGAAATAAAATGATCTGAGCCACTGTTTCCGTTTTTCTTCTTCCATTGTAGGAGGCTAGTGTCTACAGCGTATTTTAAGGATTATCAAGATATTAGATTGAGTGTGTATCTAATGGCGTGGCTGAGTCACAGTGATTGAGACCAAATATGTATTAGGACTTTTCTAGCAAGTGTAGAAATCAAATGAAATAACCGAACATGTAGGTTGGCCCTTACCTATATCAAACAAAATACTTTTTTTAACTCCAATTACGAAATTAATAACAAGTATTTGTTGCCGAAATTACGACGAAATCAATTCAGTTTTTAATTTATAACGTTGATCTCCAGGGTAAACAATTTGTTTTTAAACAATTATTCTTATTTAGATATTTTTATATAATATAAGCATGTCAAATGCTAAAAATTATATTTTTAGCATTTGACATGCTTAGCCATATAAAACACACATTGTGTTGATAAATTAATTTTAGTAAAAACAAATGAATTTCATATTTCTGCAAAAGAGTTCGTTAGCACCAATTCATACATCCATTGATCGTTTCTTAAACGGGTATGTCTTGTTTAAATATTTTAGATCAGATATAAAATTCAATTGATCACGACCCAACACCCTTATATAAGGCGGGAACCTCAGCGTGGCGCAACTTTTCTTGATAAACGTAGCAATAAATGCCGGCGTTAAAGAATAATATCAGAAGGCGACATACGAGTCATACGAGTACACATTCAGATTAATTACCCGTATGGCAGCGGGGAGTCAATTGCCTTATCTCACCATCTCATGAATGGACGGATCATTATATTAAGTTTTATGAACGTAGTTGCAACACTTAACATTAAGTAGGTACATACAATCCTTCAAGAATGTTGTATTTGCTTTTGCTTACCTACCATTGGGTGGATGAGCTACTGGTAACTAAGTATATGTTATAATACTAATGTTGCAAATATATACATACTATAACTCCATAAGGAAGTAAAAAGAATAAAAATCTTTTGATATTTATGTAGGTATACCTATGTTGCAGCAATTGACATGCTTAGCCATATAAATTAACGCGAGAACTCCCGAATGCAGTTTAGGTTTCGGTCGTAGTTTCGGCAGGTTTACCGCCGAAACCATAACTAAACCGAAACCCGTTTTTTTGCCAAAACCGAAATCGAACTTTCGGACACTAGATATGAGACGCTCCCGGATATCATAAGTAACATACCTACTTAATTGCTTACTTTGCTCAGTTGTTTGATATGGACAAAATATAAACAAAACGAGGTGATGGTAAATGAATGAAATAAAATGTGGTGTTATAATTAATAACACCACGTCACTATAGGTTTATACTCAATTGGGAGGCAATTAGAAGTGCTCACGCACAACGGGGGTGAATTTCGTTTCACGCTCAATCAATTTCTGCGCGTGCGCCGGCCCGCAGCCATATTGCACGCGTCAGATGGTAGATGTGCTCGGGAGATAGGTATAAGAATAAATTTATTTGTGAATATATCGCAATGTAAAGGGGCACTTGTGTATGAAGCTATGAAGTGTTTGGCGTTTAGAAATATGAATCGCGTTTTTTAACGCCGTGGCATAAAGAAGGCGTATAGAGGGTAGTTTTTACTGTCGTATAAAAATAATTTTACTAATCACTAGAAATTATTGAATCAGTACAAAGTTTCAACCAATTTTTCCTGTTTTTCTCAGGACGACTTTTACGGCATATCAGCTGGAAGAGCTTGAGAGAGCTTTCGAGCGCGCCCCATATCCTGATGTTTTCGCGAGAGAAGAACTAGCTCTGAAACTCAATTTATCTGAATCACGAGTACAGGTAATCAATCACGAAAGCTTCTCCTTTAGCTTGGCTAATATTACAAACTAAAATGAAGTTATAAAATGGTTTACTTTATCACAGGTATGGTTTCAAAACCGAAGAGCAAAATGGCGAAAACGCGAGCCTCCGCGAAAAACAGGGTACATCGGTTCCAGTTCACCAAGTTCCACTACTTTAGGTGGAGGTTTCTCAGGCATCGGCGGTAACCTACCAGCATTCCCACAAAACGGCATACCCGCCCCAACAGACTCTTGGTCCTACCAACATTCGTACGATCTATCTTCGCATCATTTATTATCTTCTAGCAGTGCTGGATACCCGGGATTTAATACACAACCAGCTGCATATTCTTATACGACTGTGCTAAATGGACATGATGGTCAGATATTTGCACCGAGACATACTTATGAGTACGGCGAGGGTAGCCCACCCCCTCTGGGTGTCCGTGACTACCCGATGATGGCAGCTCATTCGCCACAGATGGAACCTCATTCTCATGAGGAGAAGCTCGATTATCGTACACACGATCACGAGGATAAGTACTCTGCGTGTGGTCTGCAGGACGAGCCGCCTCGGTACGCTGCTCCGCCGGAGGACTACGAGAAATGTACAATGGTATCGCACGATAAACATTACGAGATGGAACGACACTCGGATCTTAACCAACCAGTAGTGGTCAAAATGGAGCCTAGCACTGGCCAAGCGTACACCACATTGCCCCCTTTTTTGAATTGAAATACTCCTTTTCGAAATTACCTTAAAGTTAACTAATGTTCTAAGCCGGAGTAATTTCGAAAGGGAGTATTGGCAGAATGTTGATACATATTTTATTATATTTTAAGACCTTGACAGGCTCGACCATTTACTAGAATAGAAAGTGTAAAAATGTGAACGTGTAGGGATCAAACCCGCGCCTCCTGAATCACCGGCCTAGAATCGTAGCTATCATTGTCTAATTCACATTTTTACACTTGTATTGGCCGAAGAGATAGATTTAGATGCCGGCATATTTTATTAATTTAAAAGTTGTTTGAGGGGAAATAAAATAGTGGTTATTTCTTTTACGTATGCCTTCGATCAACAATGTTGATATTGATGATCGATCTATGCATTTATTTTAGACACTTGCGTTTATTGGTTTAGCAGAAAATGTGTTTGTATAAAATAAATGGTAGGTAGTATTTAATAAATCACATGTGGACCGAATAAAGGAAACAAGTGCATCGGCACTCGGAATTTTTAGTTTTACATTTTGTACGTATAGTTATACTTAAGTACCTAAATTAAGTTAAAACGATTAGCGCGTTAAGCAAACTATGTATAAATAATGTACTCGTTGAAACTTGGGTAAATAGTTATAAGAACGTCTAATTTATAGTCTAAGGAATATTATTTAGTGACTAATCCCTGTATAGGTTGTATTGTAATATAATACTAGAGTAAAATACTCGTAGACTTCGCTTCTCGTGCATTCCTCGTGCCTTATCTTGATAGTGCCTATTGTTGATGGTTAACTGTATTACTAAACTTACCTATTATTACGGTATTTTTAATTTCTATTAATAAATAACTTATATGCTAAAGTTTCACTTAACCAACATTTTTTACAAATCTTTTATATAATACGTAGGTACATAATGTAAAATTAAGATTAAAATTTAGCAAGTTTCTCCTCTTCTGTTCAAAATGGGAGAGAGCCTCTAGGTACATACTGGGGAGCCTGTTTATACGGCACCTTCTTACGATTTAAGATTTAGCTGGTCATAATCTCTTGTTAGTTCTGCCGGTGCTTGTTTAGCAGAAAATTACCAAGAGATAGGTAAGTATCTATTTTTAAATAATATGTAGCAATTTTGAATACCGTTAAAACCTGCCTCACCATACGAAATAAACAGAAAAATATGCGTCAGTTCAGCCTATTCAGGTATGTGCACCGATAAGCACTGATAATCGTATCAGGTTATTTCGATTAATTGCTAGTTATTTCAAGTCTCTTCAGCTACCTCGTCATATGCAGGGTTCTTGATTTATTGGAGTGTATCAGGCAAGGCGAAACTGAAGGTAAAACTAATCCCCCTTAGAATGAAAAACGAAACGTTAGACGAACTTTCGTTTCGAGTCATTGTGATTGATCAATAGTCCGACGCGTGATTCCTGATTAGTCAAGATTTCGACGCGTGATTCAGGCGAAAGTTCTAACGTTTCGTTTTTCATTCTAAGAGGGCAGTATTTTGGGCTAAGACGTAAGTTGTAGAGTAGAGACTTGAAATGCTGGCGTCAGTAGTTTGATATTTTTGTGATTAGATTACTTAAATGCGCTTTCTAAATAGATCTTCATGCACGCATTCAATTGTTTTGACCAGGGCAGCGCCGGACAGAAGAATACCCGCTCTTTCACTGTTCAAAGCTTTTTTATATATTATAAATTGTAAGATTTTATAGAATAGGCTAGTTATAAAACTGTACATATGATTTTAAACGTGAGCTACGTGCCAAAAATGTTTGTTAAATCGCCTTCGAGTAAATCGGGCAAGGTTTTAGTCTAACTTATAAAATATTAAGTTGTAGATATACATACCTACATATATAGGAGTAATTATTTTATTTATAATAGGTACAGATGCATTAATTTAAGAAAACACGTCTTAGCCAGGCATCTATACGGACCTAGTATTTTTATGTAAATAAATAAACGAATTGTTGATCTATTTTCTAAAATATTGTTCTCCTTATTATAATTTGAATAGAATATTTTAGCATAAGTACCTAGATGTTTTGTAACAATTTTTTGCTATGAGTCGCTTATTATTATTGAGCGTGTTTGAAGTAGGTACCTACAATAAAATAGTAGATACCTACCTCTTTATGTATTAGAAGATATTGAGATTATTTTACATAATATTATTGGTGAGAATGTCCTGATGGACCCATAAGTAGACATCGGATTAGGTGTAAGCACTAAAAAGCCAGAAATATACACAACCAAAAATCCATGTAGATTTTCATTTCTAGCTTTTAGCCGGACATACGGTCAGACAGACAGACAGATAAAAACTTTAAGCATTAGTATTAATAGTTATAGGTAACGTGTATTATTTAATATGCATTTCGTAAAAGACTGTTATTTAGACATCACAAACACTTTAATTTTATTAATAAATAAATAAATATTCACGGACGTTTCACACAACGTCCTCTGCTTAACGCTTGTGCTATGGGTACCAGATTACGGCTATACTACATATATTACTTTTTTGTAAATACATACATATAATACATCATAGAAAACATCCAAACGCAGTACAAATATCTGTGTTCATCACACAAATAATTGTCCCGAGTGGGAATCGAACCCACGACCTCATGCACGGAAGTTGGTTACATTACCGACTACGCCACGAGGCCCATCAAATTCATTTGTAGATATACAAGTTTCAATAGTTTTCGATGATATAAAATAACTTCTCTGATATGAAACTCACTTCTAATGAAAAGCCTTACTACGGAATCCGGTCGCTTGTGGCGATTGCAATAGCGACATTGCGGATGCACTTGCCTCAAGCGCTCATGTTAGTTATTAGTAAGTAACTTTGACGATTTTAAGTGCTATATAATATGTAAGCCTATGAAATTAAGTTATTTTTGAATTTGAATATGGAAGGGCTTTAGCCAATTTTGTCATGTTTTCAGTAATTCTATCGATCTAAAATAAACATAGAGAACGGTTTATTTTCTAATCCGATAATCCGATGTCTATTGATAAGTAATGTTATTATAGTGTCGGATTTTCAAATAGTTCGATAGGCGGAATTTATAGACGGCTTATTTTATAGGTAGATAAACCTGTTATTTTATTAAGAAATAAAGCAGTGGCGATTTTGTTCAGCCCATATGGGGGATTTGTAGGATTCGCCTCTGTTTATATTTATTAATTAATAAATAAGTATAAAGCTTACAACTGTAATATATCATTATGTCAGCAGATTATGATCTCCGTGGTATCAAGAGTTTTATTTTTATAAAAGGGACCAAAGATTGCCTATACCTACCTACCTATACCAAAAACAAACTGCTATTATGTAACCAAATTGAACATTCACAGCAGGGTACATTAATAGTATATATATTTAGTTATTTTACTTATTTTAGCTGCATGTATTAGTTTAATTTACGATAAGTTTTGGAAAGCAATAAGATATTTTATAAAAAATATTATTACGAAAAGGAGAAATTATAATACAAATGTGCTTATATGATATTTTATTTACAATACTTCCTTCATGTATATACAAGGTGTACCTAATTATTGTTAAAACATATACACTTCCACGTAAACTCGTCTGGTCTGTACGACATTATAGGCTGCCATAGACGAGACTTGCCCGGTAATGGAACACAATAAGCTGCAAAGAAAATCTAGCTAGCTGAAAGTACCTATAGCTGCTTTTTACATCCTCTTTGGAAAACCTTTTTTTTAAACATTTAAAATGGATACTTCTATGTTCATTATACGTAGGTTAGGTAAAGCTGATATTTTACCACATATTCACAATATTAGACATTATCACAAATAGCACCGTTCTGATTAATAAACTTAGCACTTTGTTTAAGATACGTAACATACCTATCTATACTACTCGTTGGACGCCTTTTACATAACATAATGTTACCAGTGCAATAATTTATAATACTTAGATACCCCTGATAAGGTACCAAAGACAATGCTAATGACCATTAAATATTTGCTTGGCTACTTTATGACCATCTTGTTTAGACCAAATGCCATCTCCACTGAAATGGTACTTCTTTTCAATCTCATATAGCACAAGACTCAGTATCTGGTCGTCACTCAGCAAGGTACAGTTTAACGAATTGTAATTTAAATCACGTGTGCCTGTTGCTTGTATTTGTTCGCCTTTCCGCATGCTCAGCAACACACTAATATAATGCTGTACTTCAGAGCTAAAATCATTAAAAAGTGTTAAGTATTAGAATGAAAGCTAAATTTACTTACAGTTTTATTTAGGAATCATAAAAGTACTTACACAGGGTACATTAATATCTGGCAATTATTAAAGATGGTCTGATCGCAGAAGTTTTCTTTAAGAAACTGTGTGTTTTCATGTATGACACTTATAGCGGCGTGCAGCCAATACTTTTGTTTTTTTAATCGTGATATCAATTCTTTTTGTAAATCGGACTGCTTTGCTTTTTTACTTAAGTCACTCAAAGAAGAAATTATTAGTACGGCAATATCTCTACTGCAAACTCTGTCACCAAAATTGCTGATATATCTGAAATAAACAAAAGGTTTAAAGTTTGTTTTTAAACTTTGTGTTACAATAAGAAAAGAGATTTATTTGTTATTGGACTATTGAGTTCATAACTATTATGACCGTTTATTTTAGTTGGTTATGTTAATTACACTCACTCGTCTTCTTCTATAGAATAAGATTTCAATCAGAGTTTAACCCTTCTCGGGCTATAAGTATTTACTTGATATGTATTACTACGTTGCCGTGTGGGGCCGGCACCAAGAATAGCTCCACCTCGTCTTTTCCTATGGGAGTCGTAAAAGCCGACTACGAGATTACGGGGTGATATTTTTATGGGCACCAAGTAGGTACAGGTAAATAAGTTAAGTAGGTACCCAAATTAGAAAAAAAGAAAAAATATTATAGAACACAAATAAATTCATCTGTGTGAATCCAATCCGCGACACTCGAAATGGTAGGTTCTTAAATCGTTACGCTGTATGCGCAGTCTGTTTTTGATCTGCAATGCTATACTAGAATACTAGAGAATTCTTACACTAAAATAGTAGTCAAATTCACTCAAAAATTTGGGTGCTTTTTTTTTATTTTTTTTTTATTGCATGTAGTGGCAGACGAGTCACAGTCCATCTAATGGTAAATGGTAACCGTCGCCCATGGACTCGACTATACCAAGAGTATTGTCAGCCGCTGCTCACCAATTCATTTCACAGATGAAATGAAATATAAACGGCTATCTCCTATTACAGCCAAAACGGAACGATGAGCTTCATGGCCGGTCACAAGGGAGATGGTGGTACGCTCGGGCCCGATACCAAATGCGTACTCCCACTTGGTACCCAGCCCTACCACCAGTTATGCAATGGATGTTAATTGCTTACTTCCCTTAGTCGCCTCATACGACACCCGTGGGAAAGAATGGGGTGGTGACACTTGTATTCTTAGTCCGCCACCACACGGACAAAAAAATGATCACACTAAAAAGTCAATAAAAACTTACGTATTAAAAATCTTATTAGAACTGATAAGGTGATTTAAACTGTAGCATTGTTTATTTGCTTTCTCTATTTTTTCGAGCCGGTTCATCATTTTCTTTTTATGTAATACCATGAACAGTACCTGGATAGAATATGAACTTTTAGCCTTTGTAGAAATCTATTTGCTAAGAGAACATTTTTTAATTACTAAAGTTTGCTGAAAACGTGTGGGCCGCCATGCCAATAGCAAATCCTATCACCAGTAAGGCTTAGAGGGCAGTTGATCCAATGTTGGGTGCTATGTGACCCAATGTTGAGTTCTAGTATATTTAAGTATATAATAGAACTCAACAATGTTTATAAAGCTCTCAGGAGTGTTTACGTATTATGTTGTAGCAATGAGCTGGAGCCCTAAAACCCCTCCCTAACCTCTCCTTAGCATCTTTCCTATCCTCTCTCTATTTCCTTCGATATCTCTGTTGTATCCAACGCGCGAGTGACGCCTCTGGGGGTTTAAAAATGTTAGAATGTATCTCACTCAATCGAGGAATTATAGCGACATCACGCGTCGGTTTTTTCCACCAATCACAAGCAAAACGATGTCGATACGATTTAGTGAGTTACATTCTACGGGCCCTGGTGTTGCTAGGCTCTACAGGCTACGGTAAGCACTTATCATCAGATGGACCGAATGAATTTGTGAATTAATAATCGACATTTATCTCTATCATCATGTGAAAAATTACACATAATTCTGCGTATTGCAGATACATTTTAATTGTGGAGTTTTACATAGCCTCAAAACTTTTCTAGACATTGATTTGAGCGAGCGAAGGGTTAATTTTTCCCGCCAAAATAAAAAGCAGGTACACGACAGGTGCCCTGTGCAAATGTCAAATCTCAAATGGCATAACACTCTGAAGTGGGTATTAGGCGCAATTAATTTCCTATGTAAACTACTTCAACTTTGATGAAATTCTTTAAATTCTTCTCCTTGGATTTGTTGACAAGATGGTTTAAATTCTTACCCTTGGATTTGTTGACAAGATTTGGTATTCTTTAGAAACTTTTAATTCATCTAGCCTTAGTCGCACAGTTTCTGGATGCATGCAGTATACTTTTAGACATTTTCTCTGTGCATCATATGATACCCCATGTTCCTAAAGATATTAAAACATACAATGAAATACAAACAAAACAAACATAGCATCACGCCTGTTATTCCCGAAGTGGTAGGCAGGTGTATTACACAACCACGATTCGCCAGCTATGTTTAAGTCCCACGTAATAGGGGGCGAGCCTATTACCGCCTACCGGGTACATTTCCAAACTCCGGGCTGCTACTGAGAATTTTTCTTTTTATGAAAAAGCTCAATATCATTGCCCAAACTGGGGATTGAACCCGAGACCTCATATTCAGCACTCGCTTACCCTACCGCTGCACTACTGAGGCAGTCAATAGGACCCGTATTTATAGAGATTTTATTTGTGTGATTAGTTTCAAATAATTTTTATTGAGTATTTAATTTTTATCGAGTCTACAGTCTATTCATGTAATTATGGTAGTTCGACTTTACTACCAGAAGTGAATAAAAGTTAATAGTTACCTCTAAAATGTCTTGTATTTGCAAAACTGAATTATAATTGTTTTTAAGTATAGCAGGTTCAATTTTAATCACATCATTAATGTCCATACCAGCCAGTGTTGTGACATTTTGTAGCATAAGTTTTGTATGCAATGGATCGGCAGACAATATGAAACCATTTCTTCTAATACAAGCATTGTCAAGTTTAATGAGATTCTGGGCTATATCAATAGATTCTTGTATATCAGACATAGGCTTGTGTTTAAGAGGCAAGTAATTTTTGCAATATTTTTGAAATTCTTCGGTTGTTACAGACAATTTCCAGAATAGATACCTCTCTAACACATTCATGCGAATCATTACTAGAAAATAAAAATAAACTCTTTTAAATATATATTAACAAAACAGGTACAAAAAAGCCTTGACATCTTGCTTATCAAACCTTAGAGCCTGCATGCTGCAGTTTTGTACCACCACATTTAACTCAAATTGGTAAACAATTGACAAAATTTAGTTTTTATTTATAACTAGTATTTGCTTGTGCCTCCGCCACAGCCAAAGGCTAGTTTTTAAGTCATATCTCAGGTTGTCGATACAGTAGCAGGATAAAATGTATACCAGTTTTTAAGTTTAATCAAGAACTCTCAAATAACAAAAGCTACATCAAAATCCGTTCAGTAGTTTATGTGATGCGCGAACGAACAAACAGACATAAATTAAAAAAATTGTTTGTGTTCCGACACACCTAATTAGCCTAATACAGTCCTTTTTTCTCAAATATCTGTTTCATAATAGTTAGAATACTAAAATTGTAGAGATTAAAGATAAATATACATACAAATAGATGCTTGGGAATCTATAAAGTTGCTCAAATGTCTATCAGGCCAGTCTGAAAGTTTATCTAAAATTTCTTTTTCTACGATAATATGCTGTGGCAGCATTCCTTCTTTTTTAAGTTGAGCAATAGTCCTGGACCGTACTAAAGTGTGATATCTGAAACACCATTCCATTGCAATATTTTTGACACTACAATCTTTTAGGAAATAATATTTATGCAATAATTGTACTTGCAAATTTGTATAAAAAAGGATACAATGTAATTAGATATTAATTTCTAATTTTGTATAATTATATACTATTGCACAAATGTAATATGACATTCATAAGTGTAGTAAATGTTCCTATTTGAATAAACAGTTTTGAGTCTTGAGTTTGAGTCAATATAATATTTCTTATTACTACAAATAGTATAAAGACAGTATAGTATGAAATGATGGTAAATATGTGATAGTCTGTTAAATAATAAAGCAGCAATTCTTTGTGGCGGCCGTGCTTATCATTACCATACTACTACGTTTGGACATTTGCCATGTAGGTACACATAAGCTTAGTTACAACTCACTTAATTTTAGAACCAGTTCAATTTTAGTTACAATGTTAACTAGAATGCATAGTGAATCTCTCATGTGCCTGGAAGTACTGTTGCGTAAAGGTACACCTTTATAAGCACAGTTTAAATTCAAGTGGGCTTGTAACTATAATTATGCTAAAACATGAAATGAGGTTGAACTTACTTTATTATAAATTGTGGGCATATATTTACAAATCCACATTCCTTGAGAATTTCTCCATAGTTGTCCATTGTGATAGGGTTCATATTAAAGATATGAAGATGTTGGCATGCCTCATGCTCTGTAATGCCAAACTTTTGTAAAATTTGCAATGTGCACTGTAAGCGATCATGGCTTACTTCATCTATATGTGGATGTTTCTTCTTTAATACTTTAAATTGATCTTCCGATATAGTTTTACCTTGAATAAAAATAAGAATGGTACATTTTTAAATAGTTCAGACTTTCCTGAAAGTTATCAATCATTTTGAAACGTGTGGATATCATTAAGTTAAATATGAGGCACGCTATCTAAATCTTGAATTTACATTAAGTATCCGATTTACCTGTTGTATTTTTGTATAATTCTAAAAAAGGTACATTGTGATAATGTTTTGTGAGAGTTGTTATTGGATAACGTATTAGATGAACAGAGTTGCCGTTAATAGACTTCATAATTTTCAAACAGTATCTCATGTTTATAAAATCATCTATTTATTATTATTTCTCCTATTGAATTACGATAAAACTATCTAATCTTATCTTATCTTCTTGTTTAATGGCTCTTGTTGTGGCAGTGTGAGCACAATTTCGCCAATATCGAGTATTAATTTAAGGTAGACCGTCAAACGAAGGAAATTTGTTCGGTGAAAGAGAAATAAACGGTGAAAAATGAGTCCAACACGACGGATTACCATGAGATACACTGAAACAAAAAATACAACTCTAACTACATGACATAAAACTACTTATAGGAATACATTATAAACAAAACCAAAACTATTTTTTTTTTAAACTAAATACCCTTTACCTCTATAATATGTACATACATTTACAATTTAAAACTATCTAATAATCTAAACAATAACAAACATATGTCATGTTGATGTCAATTCAATGTTACAAAGTACTCTGTGATGTCAGTCAAAGAGTAGAATATTAAGCTCTCATAAAGGGGGAGAGGAAATGACTACAAATTTACCGAGCCAAGTCTTTGAAATCCAAAAATGGCAGAATTTCCGCTAGGGCAGTGCGTAAAAAATATCGATATCGATACTTCAGTCCTTCAAGCGATCTATAAATTTTTGGGTGGACAAAGGTTTTTTAATTGCGTAAATCTTTATCGGCCTGTACCTATAATTATATCTATGTGTGTCAAATTGCAACCCTATCCATTCAGTCATCTGAGCTAGTGGTTGATAGATCCATCAGGTATGCCTTCTTTTTAAACAAACAGAAAATTAAGGGCGTAACACTATATTGAATAGATTTTGGTTGTAAAAAGCATAAAGAAATAAATAATAATTTAATCCTGGTTATAGACGTTCACTCTAAGTCCAAACATACTATATAAGTTTGTGATGTGATGACATCAGGAGAAAAAGATTTGAATGTGAGGTATTACGATAACTAGAAACAAGTATATAATAATATTTTATTCGATCCATCAGTCATTCGACGTCTACTGCTGTACATAATAGGTCTCCCTAAGAGAACGCCATAATAAGCGGACCTTTTTTTTTGTTAACATGGTCTAAAATGCAAGTTTACGCACGTCACTGGGGTACCAACAGGATCCAGGGGGAGTGTCGAGCTTGATGTCATGCAGGCTCGATTCATGTGTTGAGTTCATGAGCAACAATACCGACTAAAACATGACCGCGGTGCCTTCTTCCGTCATAATGGAGAGTCATGGGATCGACTACAGATATTCCACACCGACGCTCTAGTGACTACATCCAAGGGTGCCTTGCGGTTTTGACCAGGTCGTCAGTCCTTCTGGCGGGAGGCCGTCCTATGTTGCGCCTTCCTGTGAAACATGTGAAACATCTAATGCGGAGGGAGGGTAAAACCGGGTGTTAGCGTGGCGACGCTTTGACGTGACAATACAATATTATGATGACATGGAGCTGGTCTGACGATGGAGCTGGAAGGTGGACATAGGAATTCTATAATGAAACGGCGCAACCCTATCGAGTTTAGACTCGTTTGATTCGTCTTGACGAGTAATTACTCTTTAGATGGTTTCCAGGGTCTGATGATGAAGCTAAAAAGTGTCTATAAGAACTCCGTTATAAAACGACATAACCCCATCAATTTTGGGCTCGTATGGTTACTCTTGACGAGTGCGATGGATGGATTACTTTTCTTCGTACTGCATTGTAATATTGTATTGTAGCCATTTTGTGAAATTTCTTGTCACTAATTTTTTTTACAGTAATGTCAGTTTTATTTTTTTATATTCTTTTTATTTTATAACTGACTATGTAGGATTGATGTTCTGTCCTCCATTTATCAAACACACTACGTCCATAGTAAAAATAACACTTGTAAAATTTATAACAGTGACCTCTACATCAGTTTAGGATACCAAATGCATCGTCAATCTTATATTTACGCTAGTTGTTTATAAGATGGCGACGTTTTATTTGTAATAACATGGAACCAAACGTCAAGTTCGGCACTGACCAGCCCCTGATGTCAGTCAAACTTTTTTTTAATAATGGTTATTGGTTACTCGGTTTGAGTATTTGCTTATATATTATAATAATTCTTCTTTATAGGTAGGTAAGTTTAATTCATTAGTCGAAATCAAAGTCATATAAAGTTAGTTATAGTCAAGTAAAATTCACGCTACAGCAAAGCGGTGGTGACTTGAATGAAGCTTCTATGGAGTTTTGGAGGCAACACGAAAAAGCAATTTATGCCGCACTACATCACTTGCCAACATTTATGCACATACAAAAAAGATAATAAGCAAAAGGCCACCACTTTTACACATTAATACTCGAAATAACACAAGTTTAGGAAAATAATGCAGAGCGACAACATGATCTTCTTTGTGTTCCCGCCAAAACTCCATTGTGATGTGATAACTGATAGAAAACAGAAGGAGAAAAAATTTACCATGTCATTTCTAAGTTAGAACTGAAAATGGCGGTCATTGCTAGGGAAGTCCGTAAATAATATCAATATAGATACTTCAGTCCTTCAAGCGATCAATCAATTTTTGAGTGGACAAAGGTTTTTTATTGCGTAAATCTTTATCTGCCTGAATAATTATATCTATCCGTGTCAAATTGCAACCCAATCCATTCAGTAATATGAGCTAGTGGTTGATAGATCAATTAGGCATGCCTTCTAATGTCCATGTTATTTCAGCACCGATCCTAGTCGGGAGTGCGCTTCTCGAAGTTGTCGACCACTATGTCTACCTGGGAAAAACAGTCCAGTTAGGTAGGCAGAACTTCGACAAAGAGGTCAATCAACGAATCCAAATCGGCTGGGCAGCGTTCGGGATTCCGCAGTGCCTGAAAACGAAGGTCTCCGACCAGTGTGTGTTACCAGAGATGACATATGGAACAGAGACGTGGTCTCTGAATGTTGGTCTCGTATCAAGGCTCAAAGTCGATCAGCGGGCCATGGAGCGGGTTATGCTTGATATTTCTCTACGTGATCGAATCCGTAATACGGAGATCCGTAGGAGAACGGGAGTGACCAACATAGCCCGCCGAGTTGGCATGTTGAAGTGGAAATGGCCACATCGCTCAACAAACCGACTACCGTTGGGGAAGAAAGGTTCTCGAGTGGCGACCATGTATCGGACGGCACAGCGTAGGACGGCCCCCCACCAGAAGGATTCTAATTTAGCGATTCATTTGTTTTCGTGCCATTTGATTTTTCTTTGACATCGTTCTGTTCACAATATGGAAAACTTAAAATATCGAGGCGGAGGAGTAGGAGGAGAGGAATTTAGGTGGCTAGAAATTTATTAGAAAGGCATAAAAAAGTCTATTTCAATAATATTACATAGTACTTTGTAGTGCTATTTAATATTAGGTATTATTGCTAGTGTCGTTGTAATGTGCTGTGTCCGCGATGGACATGTCGATGCGTGCAGTCAATAGAATCATAATATTGTTTTTTATCTGTATATGTTATACGAACAACAACAACGATAAAAAAATTACCGTTGTTATACGTTGATCTTATGTGAGAGGGTGGTACTTTCCCGATCGAGCCGGCCCATTCGCGCTGGGATAATATACATATCAATATAATATAAAAATATTGGATTCCACCTACGACAATTCAGTCAATAAATTGATTCAGTGGATAAACATTGAACTAAAACAAAGTCTGAAAATGTGAAATATGACAAATAACAAATAATCTATTGTGACATTCGTTCGTGGCCATCAAAATAAATAAATATGTTATTTACATTAGTATGTGGTGGCAGATAAGTCACGGCCCACCTGATGCCAAGTAGTTACTGACACTCATGGACTCAATTAAGCTGAGAATACTGATGTGCCTCGTACGATACCTGCGGGAAAGAAGGGGTAGAGACACTTAGAAACTAAATAAAACGATGAAAGCCATTTCCATTGGGCAATCTGACAATCGAATGATAATTACTGACTACCCTAACAATATAAATACTATAAATATGAAAGTGAGTTGGTTTATAATGCTTTCAAATAACAACTATGGAAAAAATCTTCAAAAAAAAATTTGCCTATCCTAGTAGTGCTTGCGGCGCATAATATATTTAGTTGATTGATTTTGTTTGCCTCGTCCACGTCCTCACTACCCTCTGCATACCGAATAATTAGGTGGAATTTTCTGCTCCCACCTCATTTTCTCTTAAATATAAACAGAAATTCCTTGTTTTATTTCACCCTTAGAGCCCTTTTACATTTCATATTTCGACTCACACGGATTCTACTAAATAGTCTCACTGATCCAATAAAAATATGCTCTAGGCAAAATCGTTATTATAGGAGGGCTTTTATTATCGTATTAATAATATAATTCTATACATAAGAAATTGTTTTAAATTCCAAATCCATACAACTTACACGTGCAAATATCGATTGTTCTATATCAAAATAATAATCGTATTTTTTTTAATTATAATTATACACTACATATTTTAATTATACACCACCCATCCCTACAGGGAGCTGTCAAAATGATTTACTAAATTCTTATTCCTACCCTTAGACTAAGTTTATTATCCTTTGTTTAAGTTCCTACCATACTTCGCAAATTTTTTTATGGAATATAGCAATTGTGTAAAACATATTTTTTTAGATTATTCTACTCGTTGTAGCGATGAGCGATGTCGAGACGTTGGAACAATCGAATGAAGTCGAAGAAAGTCGTCAACATTTTTTATTCGAACTAACGATTGTCTCGGTCTGCTAGAAAACGATCGAGTTATTCGATTGTTCCTAGTTAACTTCATTGATTCATTAAGTACGATGCTTTGATGGTATTGTTTATTGCCTACACTACTATTTTCTAATACAAAATGTAACCTATTGATTGACGACCGAACCGGTACAAAATCAATACTGACACATTGATTTAGTAGGTATTTATTTTTATTGTTCTAAAACATTGAAATTATTTACATAAAAAAATTATATAGTACATAATCTTAATCATATAAAATCCTAAACACAAGGTGAAAAATGTGAAATCGAAAATAACAGTCACGAGTAGGATCTGTATCTCCTGTATACTGTCCAGATGCTTTGCCAATTCAGCTATCGTAACAATTGCTCCTGACTGCTAATTTAAATAACACATTCATACTTAACGTCTTTGGGTGACGCCTGCGCCATCTGTCGGCAGTATTTTCATACAATGCTGCCTTGTTGATGACGTATGTCATCAACAAGGCAGCATTGGCTCTCAAATTTTTTTCCCTACAATTTACCCACAAACCCCTTAAAGGTTAGAAGTCTGAAATAAAAAAGTATTACTGTCTATAAAAGCTAAAATATATTGAACTTGACTCTACCCACAACTCCGTCCGGGTGGTTTCAGAATATAAATATGCCGTACTACTGCACTTTAATTAGCTTTATGCAAAAATAGCTAACCTGAAGAAATCATTCATTTTTCCGTGATGAAATGTAGCCGGTGTTCTTTTCTGAGCTCCAGTACTCTGGGGTTCAGTAGTTACGCCGTGAAAGCGTAACAAAAAAACTAACAAATAAAATTACTTTCACATTTATATTATAGTAAGGATTAAAAATTCGAAGATGAGTCGAGAGTTATAAACGTGACTTGGATTAGAAAAATGGTGGAATTTTTATTTGGCGTACAAAATTATAAAAAAATATTTAAATATACTCCAATTTATCGCCATGAGCTGGTTGGATATTATAATCCTCTCTGAAGAGGCATTTTATAAATTAGCCTCTAGCCTGTTTTCAAATTTTCTATTTAAACGTTCTATTTTCCATTCTAACCAGCATTATTTTTTTTTATAATACACTCCACCTTATGGTAAGCGGTTACCGTAGCCTATAGACGCTAGCAACACCAGATGACCAGAGGCATCACTCACGCGACTACTGCTCTAAGGAAAGTGATAGGCAGTGAAAAGGAAAGATAACGAGGAGAAGATAAAGAGGGTCTCAGCGCTCTCACTCACCATACGAAACAATAGTAGGAGTACCTACAATTGTTTCACTTATTAGTTTGTATATTTTTCAAGTAACATATCACCATGGTTGGAAAAACTTTGAGATTCAATGTTAACAGAAAGAGTACGAGCTAGTTTCCTCGTTGGTTTGAAAGAGAAACGGCTAAAAGCGATAGTTGTCATGTATCTGTCATATAAAACAACCACGCTATGCTGCCAGACTAATAACTACGATTATGCTCATATTAATAACTAAGATCCCTTTTTATAAAAATAAACCAATTTAGACTAGAAATTCTGAAATTATAATTACTGTAAACAATTAAACATTCGTTTTTGATGAGTAAATGATTGATATTATTATTTTTAAAATGCTGTCATCTATTATTATTTACCCTAAATAATTTTATTTGAAAAACGGCAAGGAAAATGTGACGACATTATGACGTAGTTTCGGCAATCTGTCAACGATTTGAACAGGCCTGAGGCCTGTATTATTGGGCCATGGCACAGACCCACAGATTTCTGGTTATACGTATTACTCTTTGCCCACAGACTACTAATTATACTAATGTGTGACAGACTTTTTTTGTAGTTTGTATTTGTTGTTATAAATCATTATAAATAGTTATGATTAATAGATTTATAGTTTCCGCAGCATTATTATGTTTAAAATATATTGTGTCAGAGATTTGTTTATAAATTAGGTTGGAACCGTTCATAAGCACAAGTAAGAATTTCGGTATATTATCTAAGAGTAAGAATTTTTTTTAGCATTTTTAACAATATTTTGCATTGTGGTTTAAAATAATATATCAAATATTAGTAATATTGTGTTTAATAATATAATATATCAAATATTAGTAATATGGTGTTTAATAATATGACAGAATATTATAGTAAAATATAAAGTATAAAATAGAGTATAATATTTTAATGTAAAAATAAGTTTCATGTTAGTTGTTGTTATAGGGTTTTATTATATTATCAGTTTCTTTACTGCATTAATTGTATTTTGCAGATGGATTGGGGTGCAGTTAGAAAACATTTTAAAGAGACTTGGTTGACCACTATCTTGAGTCTTATATTGTTTTCAGGTGTTACTTATTTTTTAGTATGGGCTGAAGTAAGTACAAAGTTTTGAAGCACAGACAGGTTTATAGAGTTTTAAGAAGTAAGCTACATGGTATTTAGATATTTTTATATATATTTTTAGCATTTGACATGCTTAGCACTATACATTAAACACAAAGTGAAAAATGTGAAATCGAAAATCCTGCTTGTGACTGTTATTTTCGATTTCAGATTTTTCACTTTGTGTTTAAGCTACACTATTTTATATTAAACAAAATTCTGCCTCCAAGTTGCCTGAGTGGATTTAAGAATTGGGACAAATAATACGAATATATAATTCTTTGGCATATAGCTAACCTATTTTAATGCTGAAATTACCACCCCACAGTAACTGCCTTTTTTTTCGGGATTTAGCATGCCTCTATGTCGTCTTCTGGGTTCAAGAGAATATGTATGTAAAGTTTTATGAATGCACAACAAACAAACATGCTTTCACATTTATAATATTACTAAGGATTCTCCTAATATAAATGCAAAGGTGCAAGTTTTGTTAATCTTAGATATTCATGGCATATTTTAGAATTACTATAGGTATTTTTAATCTGTTATAAAATATAATATCAATTATCCATCCTGATGAAAAAAAGACATTGTGTATGGTAAACGTAGGTGTAAATATTGTCCATTTAAACATTTCAGAGCCAAACTATACAAAGCAATTTAATGTTAGAAGAACTGGTTGCAGCAGCTGAAAGTATTGATGTCCATATAGGTGATGAGGCATCCCGTTATGAGGGCAGGGTGATTCATGTTGTAGGACCTCTGAGAATACTTGAACCAATATCAGAACCAGATTATAATATACAAGTACAGGCGGTTAAATTGAGGAAGAGGGTCCAGATGTACCAGTGGATTGAGGAGACAACGTAAGTTCATTTGCTTTACAAACGTATGTTGTCTTATTATAAATCTGTAACAGAGCTGTGTCTGTACTTTTAAGATATTTAAGAAAAAAATACTGTAGTAGGCTATACAGGTGTCTCTGAACACAAAACAATATTTTCGTCTGTTTATTCGTGCATATGAAAATCAGCATCACATAAAACCTACTGAATAGATTTTGATGCTACTTCTTTATTATCTGTTGCTCTTGATTAAACTTAAACACTGGTATACATTTTATCCCGCTACTATAACAGGAACCTGAGATATAACCTAAAAAGTGGCTTGACTGCAGCGGAGCTGCAAGCAAAGGCTAGTTTTTAATAAAATATTTTATACAAGGTCTCATCTGCAACTCGAATAATACAATTTTAAATGTATTAGACCAATGTCTGAGTATTTTATTAGTTGTTATGCCCAATAATGTTGGATTTAGCTATATCAGCATAAAAAAACTAACCTCCAGAACATGGACATTGCATGTCTTATTAGAATAGTAAACTAATTAGGAATTTGCAAATAGGGATAAAGAAAACTTCCTCAGTGATTCAGGCGAAGAATCTCAAAAGACTTACTGGTATCACAAAGATTGGAGAGATTATGTTGTAGACTCCTCTCTGTTCTACATTAGACCAGGACATCAGAATCCGGCTTCAATACCACTATTCAGTGAAACACACATTGCTGAGAGTGTTAAAATTGGTTGGTTGTATTTAGGTGAGTATTCTATTTTTTCTTTGGATACCTATGCAATATTAGACTGGTATTTTGTAGCAGTAACAAATAATACTAGTCCGGGCATGTAGGTGGCGATTTTTATTACATTATGTAGCTACGAAATTTACTTAATTGTTTGAGATTTTTTAATTTTGCAATAGTGAGACCATGAATAAATTCAGTGGGTTTGCTCTTGCTGAAAATTAAACTATATTTATGACATAGTGATTGTAAAATGATGATTGACAAGTTGTACAATTTTGTTCCCAGGTTTAGATGTAAAACGCAAAGTAAATGATTATTATGAAATTTGGTCTGACTCTAGACCAGAACGGAGTGATATTAAGTTGCATTCTGGCTTCTACTACCATGGGGAGAGTGCCCTAGAACATGAAATAGGTGACATGAGAATTCATTTTTCTTATGCTGGACGAGAAGATGATATTGTGAGTGTAACTTAAGGGAAAAATAATAGACTATTAATTTTGTTAGCCAAACTGATCAACTCAATAATGTTTTGTTTGTTATAAAAATATTTTATAATCAAAATGAGTATAGTTACCTGATATAAATTGGGCATTACACCAGTTTAAATTATAAAAAGTCTTAGACATTACTTAGCTATTTATTATATTTTTTTTGTGGAAGTGGAAAAAGTGATAGTTGGGTGTTGGGTTTGTGGTGCCTCCTTAAGTACTTATTGCTAGTATATCTAGGCCTTTGATGCAAGCATGTATTCTATATTAGATTATTTAGGCATCTCTGAACACAATAGTACATTGTTACCCTAGGGATGAAAGCAACGTAGTGAGGGCTCCAATAGTTCGAGGGACTAAATAAGTCTTTATCCCGAGGTAAACACTGTGCTTTTCATTACGAATACGAGGAAACTAAAAATAAAAATCATGAATTAGCTAAAGAAAAAATGGGAGACTAAAAAATTGAATTTGGAATCGCCGTTTTCATGCCGATTTTGTTTTTTTTTCTGTGGCCTGTCAGCGATTCAGCCATTATTTTTCATTTTAATCATTGAAAAAATATAAATCTTCGTTATTTTAAAGATATAGTTGTAACTATATTAAAATAAAGTCATATAAAAAACAAACTTAGGGTGTGTAATACACCTCTGCCTACCCCTTCGGGGAATACAGGCGTGATGCTATGTGTTGTTGTTATAAAAAACAAATTGTTTAATAAATACTTAACTTTATGTTATTTCAATTTTACATCGCGTTGTAATTGACTGGCTGTACAGAAAATAGAACTGTTTTTTTATAATTACTCAGCTGTCAGTTGAAAGTAATTCTCCCTAGGGCTGAAAAGTATTACTTTCAACCCGCTCCTCAGGCAACTTCAGGCCTACTTTCAGAGTATGTAGTAATGAAAAACAATTTTTTTTAGAATTTTTCTGTTTGTCTGTTGGTTTGGGCATAATGTTTACGCAAAAACCAGTGAACCGATTTTAATAAAACTTTTTGTTTTATAGCACCTTTTATTAGATATTATATATTTTATTATTATATATTTTATTTTATTATTAGATATTATACGTTCTAGTGGTAGAGCCATTTTTATGCCAGCACGAATGGGTTGGCTCGATCGAGAAAGTACCACCCTCTCACAAAACGGTAGTTACGCCTACCGTTGTGTTTCGTATGGTGAGTGAGAGTGCCGGAGGCCTAAACCCCCTTCCCATCCTCTCCTTATTTATTATCCTTCCTATCCTCTCTTTAGTATCCTAACTATCCTCTCCTTATCCTTCCTATCCACGTCCTATCCCTGGAGATGGCGACTTGCGAGTTATCTCTGCTGTTGCTAGCGTCTATAGGCTATAGTAAACGCTTACCATCAGGTGGGTCGTACGCTTGTTCGCCACCCATGTATTATAAAAAAATAACTAATAATAATTATCTTGCTAATATATTGGGAACCTAAGATATAAAACTAGCTTTTGGCTGCGACAAAGCCAATGGCAAAGGCTAGTATAATATAAACAAGTTGTGTATAATCATCTCCTCGGAGTCCAGCTCAAGCCGGACGGCCCTCGTGGCGTAGTCGGTAGTGTAACCGACTTCCGTTCACGAGGTCGTGGGTTCGATTCCCACTCAGGACAAATATTTGTGTGATGAACACAGATATTTATACTACGTCTGGGTGTTTTCTATCTATTATAAGTATGTATTTACAAAAAAAAAAGTAATATATGTATTATATCCGTAATCTGGTACCCATAGCACAAGCGTTAACCTCAGTTTGGGACCAGAGGACGTTGTGTGAAAATGTCCGTGATTATTTATTTATCTGCTTGCCCATATCCCATTAATGTGAGGTCAGTGGAGCATGTGTTTTTCTTCCATATCGGTCAACTCATCAACCATCCTCTTACTTTTTATATCATCTCATACAATCTACCACCTTTTTCTTAATCTACCTCTTCTCTTATAGGCCCTTATGTGCATGCCTATTTTATATATTATGACATAACTAAGTATAGTATTTTTTTTTTTTTTGTATAAAAATTTTATTTTATTTTAGTATACAGCTGTGGGTGTAGTGGAGAGTGGTGTACTTCAAGCTTATAGTGCTATAAAGTTCCCAAATGCAGATCCTATATGCCTTCTACGTAAAGGATCCTACAGTCTGAAACAATTGCATGATCTTGAGCGCAGAGATGCAAATTTACATACATGGAAATACAGGCTGTTGGGCTTTGTGCAGGTCTTCGCCTCTGCAATGACTTTACATCCAGACTGGGTCACATTATGTGAGTTATGTTTTTACAGAAGGAATATAGCTTTATAAATATATACTTAAATATTTACTTTGCTATTAATATTTTGTCTTTATTTTCGTATATTTCATAGCTGCCTCTGTGGTGCAGCAATAGTGTGAGCGACTGCTGATCATGAGGCCTCGGGTTCGATCCCCGGGCCGGGTAGTATTATTGAGCTTTTTCGTAAAAAGGATAATTCTCAGTAGTAGCCCGGAGTTAGGAAATGTGCAAAAGGGCCGGCCCCTATTACGTGGGACTTAAACATAGCTGGAGAACCTTGAGTATGTAATACACCTCTGCCCTACCCCTTCGGGGAATACAGGCGTGATGATATATTTTATTTTCTTAGTACCAACTGTTTTCACATAAACAACATTATTTATTAGCAATAAATACTAGAAACTTTGTGAAAAATAAATGTGTAGTTAGTCACAAACAAACAGATACAAGATATTGATTGTGTGTCAAATATTCATAACATAATACTCTAAAGAAGTATATCTTTTGCAGTTTTGCAGTGCCAATGGATATCAACTAATCTAAGGAGATGTACAAGATTTTGGATTAATTTAGTTCTATCATTTTCATATACACTGTTTGTCATATCTTTACCTTGGTAAGTATTTACTAAAAACTTATATAAATATAATACTAGATGTTTTTCTCTTTTTCCACATTTTCACAAATAATTTGTTTTTTTAAGTAACTGAGCATGTCAAGTGCTAAAATACAGACCAAAATATTCTAATTCAATTCAGCTCAGGTAGCTAAGCACGTCCGCTTTATATCAAGTGTTATGTAAATAAAAAATGTGTTACAGGTTGGTGCACAAGCCAACATTCGGCGCGATGGTACTAGGCGGCGCCATGTTGCCACTTCTACATTATTCCACGTTGCTGACGCGGCGTGTCGCCACTCCTGATCCCCACCCTTACCACAGGTGGAATAACAGACCACGCTGAAAAATGATATCTCATTATGAAATAAAAATATTGCAGATCTCATTGCTTCGGTCTTATTTAGGTCATGGGAAGAAAGACCATAGATCCTTTAAGTATGAGAAGCATTGGAATGATAAAAAACATTTAAGTATGATAAAAGCCTTGTGATTTTAGTTTGTAATGTCGAGTATTCATATAAAAAGTATTAAATAATACCTTATTCTGTTTCTCAAGTGCCGATATCTATACAACTAGTAGGTACTAACCTACAACCTTGCGACAGGCTGACTGGTAGTTTCAACCATTTTATTATAGACGAAATGACCCTAATATTAGAATATCAACATGTTATCAGATATTAATCTGGCGAAAAACTCATAATCTGGCGATAAACTCTTAATCTGGTGAATCTACACAGACCTCGGAGTGGTTCGATGCCGCCGCGCCGTCCCGTATGGAGTTGTGGGTTTGATTCCAACACATGACAGTGCTTGTGTTTTGTCTTTAACAAGCGCATAAAAAATGTAAGAATGTCTTTAATATGTACCTATGGAGTCAATGAAAAATTTATACATAGTACAAAGTGTTTTTGTATGTCGACTATAAACGGACAACATACTGATGTTTCCTGTGTGCGCGTGAAGGTTTATAATCTTAGGAGATCATCAAACGTGATCCCTATACATCTAGTCGTTAGGTATTTTATCTTTATAAACTTTTACGTTGACTGAATGTTGAACTATAATTAGAAGTAAAATTAGTGAATTATATAAATATTGTAGATTTTTTATTATTATTTTCATATGCAAACATAAGTATTTTGCAAATAATACGACACCTCCAGTGTATTTTGTAACCAGTTTCTATAACTAATTTTATTTCTGAGCATTATTCAGCTATTTTTTCTCTTTGCCATTTTTAATATTTATATACGTTACGTTAAAACGGTTCCTATATTTTTTACCCTTTGAAGAAAAATATATAGACTTTTATTACCTAATTCAATTCTGCCCTCCGACATATTCATAACTTAGTTTTACAGGCTTATAAATATTGTAGTTTGGGATTATAGTCAAGTTCAGGAATAATTTTGTATACAAAGCTAAATTGGCAAGCAAAACACTGGGCGCCCTGAACGGACCCAAGCGGTATTTCACACCGAGGCGATGATGTGTGCAAAGGTTGACACCTCTGCGCAGGTGTGCCCAAGTATCAGCTCGACCCATTTGACTCAATGATCTTAATGTCAGAGATGGACTAGAGTTGTTTGAGCGGCAGAAGAGTTCTCTGCGTGTTCCGTGGACTTCATGGGGAGTGCTCCGAGGTGGTAGCAACATCCTTCCATTACTTTTTGGCTGGTGCAGGTGTTGTCGGGGCACGGTTGCTTCTGCAGGTATCTGCACATAATTGCAAGCAGGAAAGCGACCCCGGACTGTTACCACTGCGGCTGCGACGAGGACACGGCGCGGCACACGCTCGAGTTGTGCCCAGTTTGGGCCGAGCAGCGCCGTGAACTTGTAGTGGCAATACCAACGAAAGCTTTGGGATTAGCCTTGAGAGATGATGATGTAATAATAGATAACATAGGTACCTATATTTATGCTCTAAGCTTTTCCTAATTACGTCATATCCTTTACAAGGTATTCAAATGAACCAATTAATTAAGTCTAAGTAGTGTTAAGTACAACTATCTTTTTATAAAACTAATATATGATAACTATTATATAAAAATACAACAGTTTACTTAGTGTATATATAACTGTTAGTTAAATCCAGGTTGTAACTCCATTACGTCTGTTGGTCTTTTTCTAGGTAAATTATATCTGATATCTAAAGATTCTCATGTTTTTATTTTTAATAAATCTTCATTTCGGGATAAAAAGCCTTGGAGACTTGTGTTTTTTTTATTTGTAATAAATAAGGCTTAGCAGATGTCCTTATAAAGGAACTCCATCTCGTCTTCGGAGTGTGTTGATGTCAGTTCGTAGACCTGTATGAACTTCACGAATACCTTTTGCTTAGGAACACATAGTGCTAGTATGTCTTAAAAAATAGCTTGTACTTAAAAAAAAATATTGCATGTGGTGGCAGATGTGCCACGGCCTACCTGATTGTAAGTGGTAACCGTCGCTCATGGGAGTCCATTAGTCAACTACCTACACTGAGAGTATTGTCAAGTTGCTGCTCAAAGAAAGAATCAACGGTTATCTCTTACTACAACCAAAACACACCTATGTGATTCATAGCCGGTCACACGGGAGATGGTGGTACCAACCCGCTCAGGCCCGATAGCAAGAGCACTCTCACTTGACACCCAGCCATACCACCAGTAATGCAAAGGGTGATAATTACTTACCCTTTGCCTCGTACGACACCCATGGGAAAGAATGTAGTGGTGTCACTTGTATTCTTAGGCCGTCGCCACACGGACAAACACAATATATAAAAAAAAAATACCGTTTAGTTATTTTGAGTATAACGTATGCTAACCTACTTGACACGCTAGTAACACCAGAGGCATCTCTTGCGCGTTGCTAAATCCAAGGAAATGATAGGAGCTTGAGAGGCAGTATAATAAGGAGGGGTTGTTTGGGATTCCGGTGGTCTCCCTAACCATACGAAACAGAACTATCTAATGCTGTTTGAAGCTGATCTTCTGGGAGAGGATGGTACTTCCCCAATAGAGCGGGCTCTTTGACGCTTGGACAGGCGAGGCTCTACCACTAGAATTGTTCTGAGACCTGGGGCAGTCAGCCTACCACTTACTAATGTCACACAGTTCCAGTGGTCCGCCAATAAAGGTAATAAATAAAACAATTGAAAATGGTAAAACGTGCAAAAAATTGGAACAGGATGATACCCATTGGTAAAGTAAGAAAATATAACAAAAATAAAAGGAAAACTAGTTTACTGGCGATTTGAGGTCGGGAAGGGGGTGGGTGAGCTTTTAAGGGTGAAAAACGGTTTATCATGAATTCCGGCAAAACAACAAACTATCGAAACAAATTAATGGCAACATTGAAGGTAATAAAAAGATCTA
The DNA here is from genome assembly GCA_948253155.1 of Leucoma salicis. Classification (NCBI taxonomy): domain Eukaryota; kingdom Metazoa; phylum Arthropoda; class Insecta; order Lepidoptera; family Erebidae; genus Leucoma; species Leucoma salicis. Next base: position 16,693,553 of record OX411805.1, read on the forward strand.
CAACTCTTTTCTTAACACTTTTTTCACATAACCTCAAAATTTATGCGAAAAATCCAAATTACATTTTGGTATTTTACATTGCCACAAAAAAATTTTTTTACGAAATTTGGTGAAAACTTACCTTTCATCCCAAACACATTGTATTTTTTTTTTGATACAAAATATTTATTTTTGCTCTTTTGATTAAATATCGAAAAAGCACTAATTTTCAAACAAAAATTCTCACGTCAAAATATCTGCTTTTTGAAAAAAATCGGTGTGCTTTTTGTCCTTTGAAATCTCTACTTTGTGATGGTATAAAAAAAATATTGCCGTCTGGGGCCGGCTTTAGAATTGTCTCACGGTCCCACCCCTCTCCACCCATGGGAGTCGTAAAAGCCGACTTAGGGATTACCGGCGGACCGGGCAGCAGCGTTCCCCTGTGTACCTACTAAAAACATCCACTGCGATCGCCAACCCGCCTGCCAAGCGTGGCGATTATTGCTAAACACCCATTTTGGGGAGGCCTATGTCCAGCAGTGGACGATGAAAGGCTGATGGATGGATGGATGGATGTCGGTATGTAAAATTTAATAAAATAAGTATTTATTAAAATTTACATTTTAATTAACTACTCGAAAAATACAAGTTTCCATGTTACATTAGTACATTTAAAAAAATCAAATTGAAATGTATCTACTACTTTAATTTAACAACCAAATAGGATAATAAACTTAATAGCTACTTTGTCTCAATATTTTGAGAAAGTTGTATGATAAGTTTTAAATTATATGTGTAGCTGCCAATTTATAGCTATTTTAAGATAATTTATATAAGTAACTGAATGGCCTTTTTTTGTTAAGGCGGGAAAAAATGTTCGCACACCCCGGTATACATACATATTGTCACGCCTTTTTCCCGTAATGGTAGGCAGAGACCACTTCTCTCCACTTGCTACGACCCCGACACACATCTTTGGCTTTATCTATTTTCATTAGCGCTTTCATGCATGCTTGTTGGTTTTGACGACTCTTAACCTGGCCATTAATGCAGTATTTCTTCATCGTTAAACTCGACAAATCTTCCCGAATTTAAAAGGCGGAGAGACGGCACATGGCGGGTTTCTTTAGTGGGTGAAGGCACCACATTACCCTGTTCGTTGCCCTGAACGACAGGGTGTGCGGTAAGGAACATTTTTTCCCGCCTTAACAAAAAAAAGGTTCATATTCAAATATAGATACTTTAAAAGAATGTATAATGTATTTATGTCGTAGCCAGATCGTAGAATTGGCCACTTACCTAATGATGTGGCCGACCTTTCATGAAAACTAATCGTTTCCTGAAATGGACGGCCACAGCATGAAGTGACCAGTTCTAAGATGTGGCCACGACATAATATATAGAGAGATTTAGTTCTTCAAAAGTTCAAAAGATTTTTTCATTATTCAATAGCATTCTTACGTAGCGATGGTGGGTGACTAGTAGGTACCGATTAGGTAAATATTATACATCAATAATAATTACAGCTTATTAACAATAAGCAACATATTGTTTTAAAATACAACACACACTAGTTGCCGTAGCCTGTATAAGCTAATTATGTAAGTTTCTACCTAATGATGTTGCGGAATGCGGATTAAGATGCGCTGTCTTTACGCACGCGCACTATAGGCGTTGTCAGCTGATCGCACTCCGCCCTTCAGTATTACAGGGGCACCAGGAAAGCTATATTATTTTCCCAGTTGTGATTCACGGGTAAGATATTCCTGGTTGTTAGCCGATTTCTCATAAGTTTGCGAACATGTGTGTAAGTTAAGGATTCTTACATCGTGAAGTGCGAAAGCAGAAAATATGAAAGCTGCCGCTATGTCTGTCTGGATATTTATTAACCTTATTTTCTTTGGTATGTGTGGTTATTTGTATTTAATTTGGTCACAATACTGGATGTATATAGAAAAACAAAGATTGTTTAGCAAAACTCCAAGTTCACAGAAGTCACCATCTGTATATAATTATAATGATAACTATTATTCCAAATCACCATATAATATGAGCTCGAGAATTAATGCTCTACGTAAGAACCGAAGATCTGCAGTTGGAGTACTGTGGAGCAGCGGTATAATAATCCAGACTTCGAACCGGTCTTCTGGTTTAAATAATTTGTCCAACAATATAATAAGGAAAAGTCATGGTAGTCCCAGATTTCCTAATATACATACACCACTGCTTGAATTTGATACCGAAAAATATATCTGTGATAACCTGTTGTCACTGGACTGTGAGGAGCGGACGACAACGTTTAAAGAATTGTTACTAAAAGAATTTCACAGGGTTTTAATGAGCGAAAGTAAAGTTTTCAAATCTGGTCTAGATTCGCATAATACGTATGATGTTAAATATGACAATAATAATCGTAAAGAAATCTCCAAACAAGAGATAATGTGTGCTCTAAAACGAGTGGAGGTGCGGACAGTAAAAGACAATGATGAACCGTTTCGGAGACTCCGGTTTAAGATACCTAGAGCTCCACTGAAAGAAGGCCGACATTTTAATACTTGTGCTGTAGTCACGAGTGCTGGAGCCCTTCTTGGATCACGACTAGGAGATTTTATAGGTAAGCGAGACTTACAATAATTTCCCTTACTGTCTTCAATCTGTTGGAATAGTGCACAGTATTTTTAACGAAACAATGCTGTGCTCTAGGTAATAATCCCTGTATCGCGGGGACTTTACGAACATATAATTGATGGACACAAAGTATTATAGGTAGGCACGCAGACTCGGAATTACGATTTGTGTACCACATAAAATATTGTCCTGGATGGGAGTCTAACGTACAACACTTGGCAGGGGAAGTCGGTTTCTAAACCATTCCACTAAGTGTGCAGTCAAAAAATGGAGAGTGGATAGGTACATTTTTAGAACGACTATATCTTAGCAGATATCTAAATAATTTAGTTGTTGTATAGAATAGGTAGATTTATAAGAGATCTGTCATAATCCGTTTTTAACAATGATATATACAAAAAGTCATTGGATTTTTTAGGTGGCTAAAATCTGAAAAAAATACTACGTGGAAACATTTTAAAAAATATTTTGAGTCCTGCTTAACCCCTCTACCAGTAATATCTATCTGTGCCTATCTATGTCTGTTATAAAGCTGTAACAGAGCTGCGTCTGTACATTGAAGATTTGCGAAAGGATACTGTATTGGGCTATGTGGATGTCTCAAAAAAGTCAAAACCAAAAACGTTTATTTTAATTTTATCTGTTTGTCTGTTCGTATGCCACGTAAAAACTACTGAACGGATTTCGATGAGTTTTTTGTTTGCTAGTTCTTGATTTGACTTAAAAACTGGTATCTATACGTTTTATTCTGCGGCTATATCGAGAACATGAGACAACCTAAAAACAAGCTTTGGGCAAAGACTAGTTCCTAATAAAATTTCAGTTGTAGCTGAGAATTTATACCTATTTAAACTTCAATGAAGTAAATTTACCTATCTCATTAAGATGTTACGTACTTATAGATAGGTAAGTATTGAGTAATGATAAATTGAAATTTGGCCGTGTGGGACCGGCTTCAGAATTATCCTACCCCTCTCTACCCACGGGAGTCGTAAGAGCCGACTGAGGGAATACCGAGGGAGTGGGCAGCAGCGCTCCCTCGAGTTAACAACATCCACTGCGATCGCCAACCCCAAGCGTGGCGATTACGGCATTATCCCCCATGGCGGGACCGCTCGTTCTGGCGTTCTCTTGGGGAGGCCTATGTCCAGCAGTGGACGCTGAAAGGCTGATGGATGGATGGATGGAAATTGAAATTCATGACTAATAAGCACCTGTACCGACAGATTTATTCTGCAATTAAATTTATATCTATTAGCATTGCTACATCGCTATGATTTTTTGTACCTAAATGATATCTACTAGCTCGTTGCATACCGTGAATCAGCGCTTAGAATGAGTTGGCACGCGTTGTTGTACCTAAGTGTTACCTACTGCTTATCTACTTCAGCTGGTTGAGTTAGTCCGTTTACAGTTAGCGTTCCAAATGCGCTTTTAGTTATTAAGCTTTCTTATTTGTGTTGTTCTTTTAGCAATAGAGCAATAACCGGTAATGAACCCATAATGTTAAATATAACTACCCACATATATAACACTAGCTGCATCCTAGCTTAGTCATAAGCAGGTACGTTGTTTTAATACAAGGTATTTGATAGTTTTTAAGGATTAAACAATGACTAACATTATATCATGTAAAGCTGCTGATTCATCATATCTACTCTCCACATACCTACTTACGATTTGACTCTTATGACTACAATAATCAAAAACAAGCTTATGGCTCCCTTTTTTTTTGTTTAGGCGGGAAAAAATACCTCACGTTCGGGGCAACGAACAGGGTAGTGTGGGGCCCTCACCCACTAAATAAACACGCTCTGTGCCGTCTCTCCGCCTCTTTTAGCGGGCCACTGGAACTATGTTACATTGCTTCAGTGGTAAGCTTATGCCCCTGTATATTATAAAAGCTATAATTTAAGTCACCCTCTGGCGCAAAAATAATCTGCACGCAAAAATATACATTCCACAGGAACCTTCTATTATTCCGGGATAAATAGTACGGTGTGTCCTTTTCTGTACTGCAGAATATATGTACATATGTCACATTTCGTCGTATCATCATACGGCGATAGAAAAAAAAACAATCAAGCACACTTACACATATCTTATAGGTACTTATATTATTTCTCTAGCCTGATTTTTGGTCGGTCCGCGAGGGCTTCTTCATTCCTTTATCAAATTCCCTACAAAATTTAAAAGGTCTTAAAATGTACCGTTTCTCTTAAATTTGAGTTTTAAAGTCATCTAAGAAGAGCTTCTACCTTAATAGATGCGGAATTTCGGACGTGTCAACTAGTTTATAATATTAGTAAAGACTAGTACGAATAGTTCTCAAGGTATCCGTCCGACCTACTTATTGTAAAATTATCATTATGGTTATTATTACCTAAATAGGTGGCTACTGCAATTTGTATTTTTTTAGCCTATTAAGCTTTCATCGTCGTATAAATAAATATACAACAATGCTAAGGTCAAGTTTTAGTTCAATTTAAGATCTAATTAAGATTAGGCTAGATCGTAATTTTATACTGGAAGAAAGAGACTTCAATATTTTTAAAATTACATCGATTACAAATAGGTATACCTACATTAGAAAGATAAAGGAGTTATAAGTGCCTAATGTGTTTAGCGCGCATAGTCACGATGGTCAGGTGATCGACCGTGTATTGTACCACTTATCGGATCGGATCTGCTTTGTCAAACGCATTGACATGCGTAGGCTGGTCTGTTCGTAGAACGACCCAAATCGTATGCGAATTACACGAATTATTGTTGTGCATGGGACTTTACTTTATTACTCACTGAGACAAATTAAATGATTGCAATATATTATGTTTGTAATACATATGATAATGTAACTGTGCCGGTGAACGTTATTATTTAAATTAAATATATTAAAAATATATCTAGGTATGTAATACGAAGTTAGTATAGGAAACATGATTCATTAATCTAGGTAGAACATAAGCAAGAATGACTTTATTTTGCGACTAGTGACTTAAAATTATATTTATTTTGGCCACATTGTTGAATGACTTAAAAGTAGGTACTTTTTCTCAGATCAACCAGTCCTTGTAAGTCTTGTAGCATAAGTGTGCATCTTCTAAACGTGAGGTATCGGTTTCGTGAATTGCGCAAAACGTGGTACCTATTTGGTTTTATTGTTAGTACCTACCTAAGTTCTCAGTACCAGCACGGACTCTAAAACTATGCCATATGTAGAGGCAGGTTCGCTCCTTACTAAGTTAAGACATAGCATAGGTATTCTTTTCTTTTTTTTAATAAGACAAAACCGTGCACTAAGGAATAATCTTGGTATCGCGGGGGACTTACAATTTCACGGACACAAAGTACACCCAGCCTCAGAACAATAATTTGTGGATCACACAAAGTTGTCCTGTGTGGGAATCGAACCCGCATCACTCGGGCTGGACCGGTATTCAAACCACTCCACCATCCGTGCAGTCATATTGGCGAAATATGTCTGTGATATACCTCTTTTTAAGTTTCGGGAAAAAGGGCACGATGAGTCTCACGCCTTTCTCGTTCACCACTCTATATCATTGGAATATAACAAAATAACAGAAAATATGTATTGTAGAACAACTAAACTGTGCAAAATATCTGAAGCTACATATTTTAATATCAGCTAATAACTAGCGTCGTCATGTTTCCTTTAAGAAGATAACATGAGTTAATAACTTCGCTTGTCATATAAACCGAATGACACAAACGCCAGGTTAAAGCGATTACTGAATGCGTATGAACCAGGATGTAGCTACATCTTAACAGAGACCAAAGGCTTATGAATATAACAGGCAGACTAATATCTGTCTTTTTTTCATTGGTTTCCTTTTCTGCTTCTTCCGATTCGGCATCACCATACTTTCTTTTTCCATCTTTACTTTCCTTCAAGCGTTAAGTAGTGCCACGCTTACCTAATCTTCTAGACATACACACGTATTATGTACACCTAATCTTTCATATATAATCGTTCACATATTTTTCAATCTTCGATTTTTGAAACATCCTATATTTATATGTTTTTTTTTTCATTACTTGTCTTTCTTTTCTGCAACACGTAGGTACCATGTCTACCTATGATATAACGGGTTTGTACAAGATGTATTATGTATTGCTAAAGACGGGAGACGAGTAATGGCCACATTGTTTATTATTATCATCGTAATCTGGGACTGACTGTTATGTTTACATCGCTAACTTCCAAATGGTGACGTATTTTTGCAATATGCATGCAATGTTTCTATTATACAATCTGTTATCACAGTTTGGTTTATTCATGGCGAATGTTATCGATGGTTTACATAGAAGCGCGTAATTTAATATTCTGTTTATAGATACATATTGTACGTACTTGGCGATGGGTTGGTGCCCTGGCGCCGGCGCTTGTGTCGCTCCTCTGCAATACCAACGCGTCCGCACCGGAAAATCCAACTTGTTTATCTATGTCTAAGCATTTATTTATCGTCGTTGACTCGGTATAAATTTTATTTTTACATTGCTTTTCATAAATAGGTACACGAGATAAAGGTTTTCAATTCTATTTGTTGAATAAACGTATTAAAATGCCTTTTTTTTTCTTATATTTTAGAGAATCCCTAACATCGCTTAAGAAAGAAAGTCCGTATAGATTTTTGACTGCAAAATATTTAAAAACAAAGCTTTTCTGGTTGTTTTACATGGGTAATTTCTTTACCAGTTTAAGCCAATATTAGTACATCATGGCTTGTAATCGACGTTTCACTTCATGAACATCTCTTTCGACTCACGATGTCCCTAATAGCCTAAAAAGCCAACCGATGTCCCCCGTGGCGTGGCCCAAACAACTAACTACCATTTTTCGCTCGGTGTTCAATGTGTTAACATAAGATACTGGAGACTCACTCAGAATCAACTTTAGTCCATAATACATCACGCTGGCACAATATGGGATCAGAATTCCCAAATAGTCGAGATCTCTTAATCATACAGGTTTTTTATGTTTTCCTTCATCGGTCAGAGGTCATTTATCATCAAATAGGCACAATAATCTCGAAAAGTAGGTCTTGCGAAGCCTTGTCCTTAGACTAATGATGAAACTCGAAGTGATACCACTGATTTTGTGTGCTTATTCTTAATAGGCTATCGTGTCTTATCACAGGGGCATAGCTCTATTAAAGAAGAAAAAGCACGTTTGTTTTATACTGACTCATAGTTGTAAAGAAATAACAGCAAAATATTTTTTATACACGCGGGTAACAAACAAGCCAGCACCTGATGGTAAGCAATTACTGTAGCCTACAAATATTAGCTACACCAGAGGCATCACTTGCGCGTCGCCAACTCCAAGAAAATGGATAGAAGGTTGACAGGATAGTAAGAAGAGAATAACAAGGGAGTTTGGGCTCCCGGCACTCTCACTAACCATACCAAACATAATAGTAAGATTACCTGCCGCTGTTACACACTAATCTTTAGTGAGAGGGTGGTGTGCACTTCCCTGATCGAATCGGCCCATTAAAGCTGGGAAAAGCAAGGCACTACTACTAGATAAAAATGTCAAAGCTGAAATCTTAAACGATGAGTCATTGTCTCACAAATTATAATATTATTATATCACATTCAACTTAGTCAGCATAACCACATGTCTTTGTCCTTTCTGGAAAGAGGGCTGGTATCTTTATAGCCCAGACGCGGAACAGACTATGACACATGCTTCCGACTGTTATGGCGCGTGCAAGGAAATCATTTACACTTTGTTTATGAATTTATTTTATTTTCTTAACGATAGTGGCAAATATTGAATGCAGACATTTCATTGAATTTTGCAAGATTTGATTGTTTAGGTATTTTTTATAATATTAAACATTTCGGTAGATTTAAAAAATAATATCGAACGAAAATAACCGTAAAATACCATGTACCTAACAGTAATAATTTCAAACATAGCTTTTTGCCAAGCATTAGGTAGGTAGCTATCTCTATGTGTGTAGACTCACTAAATATGTAATATTATACTGCCCAGAACCAAAATATTTTAAGTAATAAAGGAACTAAATGTTATTAAATCGGAATAAATATATTTGCAAATAGGTACATAGCATAGGTGGTGGTGGAAGAGTCTTAAAGACATCTAAAAACAAATGTAATGTGGACATTAGGTGACTGCGATAGCTTAGCGGCCCTGAGCACTTCCCCGGATTGAAAGGGTCGAAGGTCCGCAGTTTCGAATCCTGCTGCCGCAGTAAATCTCTCTTTTTCCACTTTCAGAAATTATTTGTTCTTTAATGAAATGTTCTTTATACCCATAAAACAAAACAAATTAATAACTACTAGTGGCCGTACAGTGGTTAACATTCGACCATACACCGTAGGTAGGTACATACAGTCAATCCTATAAAAAATATTTTTATTGTATTAATTTATTTCTAATGCATGTTATACAAAAATATTATTTTTAATGCATATTATACAAAAATATTAGGTAGCATTCCTTTTTTTACAAATTTTAAACTGTGCCAAATCTCACACTTCCCGGTGCGCGCAATGTGCTAAGCAACCCCTTGTTTACATTACAAAGTTTTTTCTTCATGTATAGATAATAAAGTTTAGATAGATATAGAAAAATAATGATTATTATAAAAAATAAGGCTGTGTAACATCAAGGTAAGAACCTTAAGAATACAGCAATGAATTTATAGGTGGTTGACACCGTGGAATAGGTACAGCTTCTTTATTATAAAATACAGGAAGGAAAATATGTTTACAACATTTATTTCAAATTTACGGAAAGTTAGCGGTACTGAGATAAAAATACAAAGTTCGTTGTAATATGCCTTGTTCTCGTCACTACTAGGTAATCGCTTCATCACATCTTTCTTTGGAATGTTTAGGTATATTTCATGTTAAGCAATCACAAACAACTAAATAACATGTGCCGCAATATTTTACTCCAAAATATTTTGAGGATAACTTATATTCACAGTTCAACATATCCATAAACGCAAATTAATGCATCCTGGTGGCACTGGCGATTGAATTATAAGGTAGACCAGCATTGCGTTACTACAGGGTATTGCAAAGGGTGACTAAGGGAGTACTGGGATTGCCTGGGACCTGGCAGCGATCAAAAACCTCTATTTTTGATCGCTTTTCGTAGATTTGGGATCCAAACAGCGGGGTCATATGATTTTATTATAATTTATGTTGAGAATTTATTATAAGATAATAATTAGCCTGATTAAAAAAAATATATTGGACAATCCAGAAAACATACATACTTACATACATAGCATCACGCCTGTATTACGCCGAAGGGGTAGGCAGAGGTGTATTAAATACCCACGATTCGGCAGCTATGTTAAGTCCCACGTAATAGAAAACGCTGGTTCAAACCCTGTTCGTTGCTATCGTGTATTATTTTACATTTCTGCACTTTGTGTTCAAGTTAAAAATACATTGACAATAACCTGGTAGTGTTCATTCTGAAAGACATAATGGTATGCAATTAAAATTATTGAATCACTTCAGTCTATTTTATTTCGGAAAGTAAATAAAATCTTCATATATAATAAAACTTTTATTAAAGTGGTGTGCAGAAAATTATGTTTTAGTGGCAAACAAGCCTACGGCCCACTTGATGGTAAGTAGTAATCGTTGCCTATAGACGTTAGAAACACCCGGGGCATCATTCGCACGTAGCTTATTCCAAGCAAAGAGATAGGAGTTGGAGAGGAAGGAAGGAGGAGAATTAGGCGGAGTTTGGACCTTTGGCGCTATCACTCTACGACATATAACCAAATTCACTTTCACATTTATAATATTAGTAAGAATTATCTGTTCGGATCGGGAATTTTTAATTATTTATACGGACATCCAGTTTTAATTTTATTAATACAACAATCATATACAGTAACAGCGCCTCTATGCCTGCCTTCATTTACTCGCAAGCCATTTAATTTTTGCCATAGACTGATATTAACCTGTAATCTACCCAGGTAAATATGCTTTAAAATGCAAAAAATCAATCATTTCAAATCCACCAGGCAGGAAAAGAGGAAGCCGACTCCGACATTATTTGAGATAACGAAGATGATAATAATGATACAGCTTATTTAGCTTTGATAAAAGTTTTCCAAGTCTATTAACGCTTACTCTCACTAGAGATGGTTTGCTTAATAATAAATTTAGTACACACTAGCTATTGCCCGCGACTCCGCCGCAGCCAAAAGCTAGTTAGGTTATATCTGAAGTTCCCGATATAGTAGCGGGATAAAATATATATCAGGTTTTAAGTCTAATCAACAGCTGTCAAACAAAAAGGTTCATCGTAATCCATCCAGTAGTTTTTGGGTAATGCCCGAACAAACAAACAGATAAACAGACAAAAATTCTTAAAAAGAAATGTTCAGGGACGCCGAAATAGCTATATACATTCATTGTTTTATCAAATATCTTAAATTTACAGACAGCTCTGTTACAGCTTTATAATAATAAGTGTATATCAGTGTTTTAGTCTAATCAAGAGCTATCAAATAAAAAAGTTGCATAAATTCAGTAGTTTTTGCGTAATGCGCGAACGAACAAACAGACAAACGTACCAAAAAAACTAGAAAAAAACGTTTTGTGTTTAGACACGCCTATATAGCCTATTACAGTATTTTTTCCTCAAAAATCTTAAATGTACAGACACAGCTCTGTACAGCTTTTTAATAATTAGGATAGATAGATACCTATTAAAAATAACACCAGATTCTAGTTACAGTTAGCTTTCTCAAAACAAAGGAAACATCCAGTGAATTTTGTAAAGTACCGTAGGCATTGTAACACTGTAGATATGGTTTGCATATTTTTATTTAGGTAAGTATTGAAAGAAAAGGTGTCCAGGGTACGTGTGGTATTGTTCGCGTCGCGATCCTCACCCAGTGCCTTGTGTCATCAACCCGAGTGTTAAGGGCGTGCATAATTCATGCCTATTGTGCGCATACCACTACAACACCTCAATTAAGGCGACGCGACGTTTGCAACATTTGTGCTATAATTTTTTGCAATGTTTTGCGATTTCTTAAGGCTATAAAATTCAGTCTTAAATAATACCTAACTAAAATCTTAGTGTGGTAATGCACTAAGAATACGTATGTTATTATACAATTCTACAAGTATCATAACTTTTTGTTAAGTAAAAAATCGGTTTAAAACTCTGTATAGCGGACACTTTCAGGCTCAGAGCTGCAATTGAATAAAAACTCTCCCTACAATATTTGCTTGACCCAAGCTTTTTAATCCCAAATCCTGTAGTTGATAGTTGTATAATAATGCCACTTGACCAACGAGGCAGTAACGTGATGAGTTCAATGAAAATATTTTTTTCGTAATATAATAGAGATTTATTTCACAAAAATAGTATGAAACTTAGTTAACATCTACTTTTTAAGATTTTATTTTATTTAAATGAAAAGAATTGTACTTATACTTATGTATTTTAGAATTATATACTTATACAACACTCGCAAAACTTATTTATTTATATATAATTTTCCATCCATCCATCCATCCATCAGCCTTTCAACGTCCACTGCTGGACATAGGCCTCCCCAAGAGAACGCAACAACGAGCGGTCCTGTCATGGGGATAATGCCATAATCGCCACGCTTGGCAGGCGGGTTGGCGATCGCAGTGGATGTTTTTAAATACTCGAGGGAGTGCTGTTGCCCACTCCCTTGGTATTCCCTCAGTCGGCTCTTACGACTCCCGTGGGTAGAGAGGAGTGGGACAATTCTAAAGCCGGCCCCACACGGCTGTATATATATATAATTTTACTCGCTAATATTACAAAATGTACAAGTGGGGTTGTTAATTTGTTACGTTTTCGCGCCGTAAACGTAACCGATCATCAATATTTTTTTTCTATACTTAGTTCGGAATCCAGATAATGATGATTCAAGCCACTTTTTATTTCAAAAATGGACATTGTTTAAGAACTCTCTGCAGTTTCTCTCTGCCTTAAGTGTTGAAAGGGTGCCTATCACATTTAGTTAGGTACAGGTATCATATAGGTACATACATGTGTTACCACATTCATCAATACACGTAGATGATATTATTATCTAGTTGCAAAATAATGAACTAATGTTTACTTGCCTTTTTTACAATTATATTTTTATGAAATGTCTTTATCACATTTTATTGCCATTATTTTTCTCATTCCATTAATGCGGACTTTTTTCAAAGACTATGCCATACTAGGGAATAATCATTATTAATCTATACTATTATAAAATTGTAACAAAGCTGTGTCTGTACATTTAAGATATTTGAGAAAAAATGAGTGTAATAGACTATACTCGTACTATAATATACTATAGAATATAATAGACTATAGACGTATCTAAACACAAAACGATTTTTTTTAGAATTTTTGTCTGTTTTTCTGTTTATCTGTTTGTTTGTTCGCGCATCACGCAAAAACTACTGAACTGATTTTGATGCAACTTTTTTTGTTTGAAAGGCCTTGATTGGACTTAAAAACTGGTATACATTTTATCCCACTACTATATCAGGAACCTGAGATATAACCGAAAAACTAGCTTTTGGCTGCGGCGAAGCCGCTGGCAAAGGCTAGTAATAAATATAAATCATGAAAATGTGAAATCGAAAATAACAGTCACGAGCGGGATTTAAACCTGCATCTCCTGGATACCGTCCCAGATGCTTTGTCAGCCATCGTGACAATTGCTCGGGACTGCGAATTTCGATAACACATTCATTCTTAACGTCTTGAGTAACGCCTGCGCCATCTGTGGGAAGTATTAAGCATACATTATACCGACCAGGTAATCCATCCATCTATCAGCCTTTCACCGTCCACTGCTGGACATAGGCCTCCCCAAGAGAACGCCACAACGAGCGGTCCCGTCATGGGGGATAGTGCCGTAATCGCCACGCTTAGCAGGCGGGTTGGCGATTGCAGTGGATGTTGTTAATACTCGAGGGAGTGCTGCTGCCCACTGACACACCCCCGGTATTCCCTCAGTCGGCTCTTACGACTCCCGTGGGTAGAGAGGGGTGGGACAATTCTAAAGCCGGCTTCACACGGCAAAGCGGCGACGAGGTAAACATACTAAATAATTTATAAACACGAACATTCGTATGTATAACTCAATTACCGCAATTTAATTTGTTCATTCCGTTATCCCCAACCACATTAATAAGTAACCACAAAGTGAGTAATTGATCTTTAATTTTTAAAACGACATATACGTAATGAACTCCTGCGTATACAAATAAGTAAGTTTTAATTTTTTTAATAGGTATTAATAATAATTATATTAATCATATTATTATTCTCTTATCACCTCTAGTAACACTGATAGTTTAATAACACTACTATTCCGGCCGGCTACTAGAACTCTTGCCGCTCATCGGTCGTTTTTTAAATAGATACTTACAAAGGATTCCATATACCTACCTCATTAAATGACTATTATCATATATTTTTTATCATCATATATATCATACATTCTAATTCCCGTACAAAGAATATCGACGAACCAGAAAACAATGTGCAACAATGTGAAATCGAAAATGATAGTAGTGATTATCATTTTCGTATTCACATTTTCTAACTTTTGTTGCCAAGCATGTTAGTGCAAAAAATATATATATAAATAACAAAAGATCCACGAAATTAAACGAGTGTGTTCGGAATTTTACATACACACGAAGTTGATCTTTGTACTTTGGACTGTTAATTTATATGTCAATGTACAACTAATTTACTTGGTATTACAATAGATAAAATCTACGTCACCATAATGTCAAAATGGCTCAACTACTGACCATGGTCATAATTATAATTTTTTTTTGTTTTGTCAAAGGCGGGAAAAAATGTTCCTAACCGCACATCCCATCGTTCGGGGCAACGAACAGGGTAGTGTGGGGTGGGGCCTTCACCCATTAAAGAAACCCGCCGTGTGCCGTCTCACCGCCTTTACTGGCGGGCCACCGGAACTAGGTATATTACATTCCTTCAGTGGTAAAAGGTATTATACCTACATCACCATCTCTTTAGTCTTACTCCAATCTTTATTTTTGTAGTCGGCTTCTGTTCTGTTGGGTTTTAGGTGATCTACCAATATTTAGGTACATGGAGTGACTGCCTATCTGACCTCCACGACCCAATTATGAGGATAAGTGGTCACATTACAAGAACAGAGTCTATTTCTTATTCAGGCTTGACAACTTATTTATATAGACCATAGACTGTCAGGATGTTATTTGACAGCCTAGGCCCACTGATTAACGTGCCTTCCGAAGAATGGAGGAGGTCAGGTGTCCGCAAATAGCATAACACTTTATAGCCACCCATCCGATTACCAGCCGAGCGAAAGTTGCTTAACCTTGACAAATCGAAAAGGAATGCCTACATATAAAAGACAAACTATTAACTACGTCATTCGTTACCGACGCCCATAATTAAATAATTGAAAAAAGCAACCGTTTTACTTAATGCTGGCAAAGAATCGCTGCAATTATCAAGTTATTTATTGTCTACTAATCATCTTGTTTACTTCCATTGTTCCGCTATCCTATACGCGTGGAGAAAATCGTGGGGGTGATTAGAAGAAGTATTTTTTCTGTAAATTATATTTAATTATAGCTACAACCACAGATATGCTATATCTATGTATGACTTATAACGCCTTATTAGGATTTATGTATATTTTTAATACACCTACGTGCACAAACTCGCCAACGCGTAGATATCTATTTAAAACGCAATTAATAAAAACAACATTCATTCATTCATTCGTGACAAGCATTTAACACGGTTGTACAAAAGGAACTTTGGGACATTTTGCCGGAATATGGTATTAACGGTAGACTGCTATAAGCGGTGCAGTCCAACTACATGGACTGCAGAGCTTGTGTGCGGCTGGATGATGGAATGTCACCCTGGTTTGATGTCAATATCGGCGTTAAACAGGGCTGCGTTCTATCAGCCAGACTGTTTATCATATATCTGGATAAATGTCTACAAAGGTTGAATGAAATGAATATGGGTTCAGATGGGCGACTCAGTGGTTAGGTTTCTGCTATATGCAGACGATGCGGTTTTATTAGCGCAGTCCGCGGCTGACCTGCAAACCCTAGTCGACGTAATGGCAGAAGATTGTAAGAAAAGGGGCCTACGTGTGAATGTGAGCAAAACCAAAATAATGGTTTTTGAAAGAGAAGAAGCCAGAACAGATGTTAGAGTAGCAATTGGAAATGGTGTGCTAGAACAAGTGGATAAATTTGTATATCTTGGATGTGGATTCACTCGGGATGGAAGGTACACCACTGATGTAGAGAAGAGCGAATGCGGGAAATAGAGTGAACGGAGCATTGGGACAACTTCTCGGCAGTCATCACCTCAGCCTGAGGGCACGTGTCGCAATACACAACGCAGTGCTTGTCCCAACGTTATTGTATGGAAGCTAGAGTTGGGTATGCAAAAAGGAGCATGAGAGTAAAATAAATGCGGTCGAAATGCGATCTCTGCGGAGAATCTGTGTAGTGAGGCTGAATGCGGTCAGCATTCGTAACGACGACGTAAGAGAGCGAGTACGTATGAAAGAGAGTATTGGTGTAAAGATGCGAAAGGGGATGCTCCGATGGTTCGGACATGTGGAAAGAATGCCAGACGAGCGACTGGTTAAGAAGATATACAATGAGTTATGATGTTGAGGAAGCGAGAGATATATGCAATAATAGAACCTCTTGGCACTCTGTTCTCTCTGCCTACCCCGCAAGGGAAATGGCGTGATGGTAAGTAAGTAAGTAATTAAAACAAATATGTTGTTAAACGTTATTTTTAATACATTGTTAATATAATGGTTATGTAAGCATTATTTATGCATACACTTTTACAAAGGAATCGATATTTACAAGATAAACTCGATTTGGCAGATACTGATTTATCAGATCTGTGATTTATTGTGTACCTATTTAGTGAGTTTTAGGTGAATGAAATCGTTGCTTATCCTTATTGGTTCTATTGCTCTTTTAGCTAAGTTGAAATGATAAAAAACAGCAAGGGTAAACCCTGAAAAAATAGGTACCTACAACTCCAACTAAAGCCATTCATATAATGGCAATGATTTAGGTGGATGTACTCGTAAGTCAGTGCGTTGTGCTAACCACGTTATCTGAGGGGATCAGCCAAAAGATGCATAGGCAAGTTTTTAGAGATTTAAAGCTTCCATAGACGACCAGATTAGAGAAGAAATCGGGAGAAAAGTATACCTTTTTATGGTGCCAACGTCTTTACGAAATCTGCCGGTGTTAAGGTAAAATAATGACTTTGTAATATCCGTGAATCCAAAGCAGGTAAGCGAGTCGTATCAATGACCACATGAAGAATAGGAAAAGAAAAGAAAATTCACACAGGTTTACCACTGGTCGAAAATTAAGTACTGCTTAAGCGCTGTTTCGAGTCTCTTGAGCTCATGTTAATTGGTCGCTTTTACAATGGAAGTTCATACTGTTTATGTGCCCGGTAGACGAAAAAAGTGTGTATGTAATACGCCTGCCCTTTCGGGGAATAAAGGCGAGATGCTATTTCTTTTTAAGTTCATAATATTCTTAAATAAGTTACTTAAATTAATATTAGAAACAAAAAAAAAATTTTTTGTTGGCCAACGATGTTGTTACCATCATAATCGAGGGTGGTACTTCCTTGATCGAGCCGGTACATTCATGCTGGGATACCACTATGCCTTCTTTGCAATTAAAGCTCAAAACTATGTCTTCGTAGGGTTTAATTGACCCGAGTTCTTTTCAACCCATTCCGAGGCCCGCCCTAGAGAGCGCTCTACTTCAGACACAAGTTAGGTCACCCTCTCCTCCAGCATACTCCGAGGGACTCTCTGATAGCCTTTCGCCATCGCGCATCACCCAAAATCCCCCAACATCCTTATCGAAAATTCATGTATAGAAAAAAATTACGACTCTAATAACAGGCAAGCCACCTTGAGTCAGGACAATGTCTACCGGATCTAATACCGGTTAAATCTATACACTACATATCTACATATTATTAAACTGTAACAGAGCCGTGTCTGTACATTTAAATATTATTAATTTTTTTTCAATTAGTTTGGTAGAAAATTTTTCAGTTGCACCTACCACAATATATCTCTGCTCCACCCTGCGTCGACTGGAAGAGAATGCCTTAGGCATTAAGTTCGCCTTGTACACTTATTGTGCTGAAGTTGTAAAATAAAAAAAATAAAATAAATATTTGGGAAAATGTGACTATATTAGGCTGTTTAGGCTTGACACAAAACAATTTTGTTTTAGATTTTTTGTCTGTTTGTTCGTTGGCGCATCACGCAAAAATTACTGAACGGATTTTATGATATTAACTTATTTTATTTTAAAGCTTTTGATTAGACTTAAAAACTGGTATACATTTTATCCCGCTACTATATCGGGAACCTGATTAAACTAGCTTTTGTCTGCGGCGGAGCCGCGAGCAAAGGTAAGTATAATAAAGAATACTTTTAAATAAGTCACGGGACATTGGCAAAGTTTTCTCTTATAATATTTTGATATATTATTAAGCATTTGACATGCTTAGCCATATAAATTAACACAAAGTGCGAAAATGTGAAATCGTAAATAACAAACAGGATTTGAATCTGAATCTCCTGGAATATCGTCCCATGTTTGCCAATTCATCCATTGTGATAATTGCCCCGGACTGCTAATTTCGATTGCACATTCCTTCTTAATGTCTTGAGTGAAGGCTGCGCCATCTGTCAGATGTGTTTGCCAAAATTATTCCGACCAGGTAAGCTTAATTGTTACAAATAACATTAATACTAAATAATGACCCCTAAATTATTTTGGTATTTTTTATTTTTAGTTTGCCTTTCTTTTTTTGTCTCTTAAATCTAAAAATGCCATGTACAAGCAATCAATTTTAAATAAACATCGCACAAATAAACTTGACAAATAAAAAAATATGCGTACCTACATAGAGACATGATGTGTTTCTTTTAATTCGTGATTGAGCGATTGGTATTGAGAAAAAATGATTGAGCGTCTCTTAGATATTGTGAGCCGCGAAAGTATGAGCCCTTGTATTTTTTTCCATACCTAGTCATAAGAGTTTTTTAAGGCGCAGGGAATCATCATGTAGCTTTTTGGGGAAGCCTCTATCTAGCAGGGATCAATAAAAGCTGATGGGTGCTATCCATTCTTCAATATTTTGTTGTACACACACTATACTTGTAGTACAATTACCAACTTACTGCGTATAGTTATTATAGAAATCGGAAACAATAATTATAACTGAACAATGGGCTTACAGAAACAGATTTGTCTGTTACTTGTATTATAAAACATTTCGAAATCCCTGAAATGGAGCAGAAATTGCCCTCAAGGTCTCATAACAATATTATAAAAGTATTAAGAGTGAATTGCATGGATTATATTATAGATTTGTAGAGAGCCACTCCGAACCTTGTACGAATTAAACAATTACGACAATACTGTGTTAGTTATGGTTGATTAAAACCTTTCGGTTTTATCGATAGGTTTAAAAGATCATATAACATTTTTAATTTATCTCTTGGACCCAACTCTGAAGGCCACGAAGACGAAATCACAACAAAGCTAGATAATTAAACACAAAGTGAAGTCCAGATGCTTTGCCAATTCAGCCATCGTGACACTTGCTCCTGACTGCTAATTTCGATAACACATTCACTTTGTGTTTAATGTATATGCCTAAGCATATCAAATGCTACAAAAGTATATAAACATATCTAGATAAAGCTAGATAAGATTACACTAACTAACTAATTTATCATCACGTCATTTCCCTTGCGGGGTAGGCAGAGAGAACAGAGTGCCAAGAGGCTCTATTCTTGCATACATCTCTCGCTTCCTCAACATTCATATATGTGTATATATATATATTATATATACACATATATGATATTATATATATATATATATATATATATATATATATATCATATATATATATATATATATTACATTAAACACAAAGTGAATGTGTTATCGAAATTAGCAGTCAGGAGCAAGTGTCACGATGGCTGAATTGGCAAAGCATCTGGACTTCACTTTGTGTATATATATATATATATATATATATATATACATAACGTTTATAAAGCGTTAATAAAATAAAAAAAACTGTAATCCGCCTACGGAAATAAAAACGTGATCTAAAAATATGAAACAAGAAAGTAGTTTAGACAGAAATCAAGAAATGCATCGCTACCAAAATGGTAGACGTAGAGCGTTTACTTGATTTTCTTTTATACCGACGCGACGTTTCGAATACTTTCAGTCTCACCGTGAGCATAAATTCTGTAATGTATTAGAAACAACGGTATAACAGAAAACCAAATAGGTAAACGTGATAGATTTCTTAAAAGTTGTTTTATTTTATTAAAAAAATACACCATAATCCTTCCAGTAGTTTTTACGTGATGCGACAAACAATCCGAAAGTCAGCTCTATTATAGTTTTATAATAGCTAGTAAAAATTGTTCTATTACAGGTAACTTTATAGGTACTTAGTATTTTATGCTAATTAATTATTTAATATGCTTATAAAATAATGAGAATACAGAATCAAAAATGACATAATAACAATACTGACAACGAACATAATAGCTAACAATATGAAACTGTAATGTAATTTCTACGATCTATTACATTGAACCAAAACATCAGTCTATGTTTCGCATAAAGCAGTAAAAACATTTATCGAGAAATAAGTTTTGTCTTAAAATTGTGGGCACAACTTCGGAACGTTACCTATTTAATGTATCTATTACATGAATAGCAATGTAACACATTTCAAACGCACATGTGTAATGTGTAATTTATATATTGGATAATCTATTGTTTTGTTGACAGATTCTCACGACATGGTATTGAGATTCAATAACGCGCCCACGGAGAATTATACAGAAGATGTCGGTACCAAGACTACGTTTCGGGTACTCAATTCACAGGTATACGAGTACCACATTTTTTAATCAAATCAAATCATTTATTGCATTCATGTGTACATTTAGGTGGCGTCGGTTCAATTCCTTTCCTAGATGAACCCTGTTAGGGCACAGCAATTCTCATTAAATTACATTACATTTTATTCTACATTGAAATTTTATTATCATTTCGGAGAAAATATTCATTAAATTACAATTATTATACAATTATATATGAATTATTATCATGTCAGATCAAAATATATTTAATTCATTAATTAATTTTAAAAGCTTTTATCATATTTTGACTGGTGGTAGGGCTGAGTACCAAGTGGGAGTGCTCACTTGGTATCGGGCCCGAGCGGGTTGGTACCACCGTCTCCCGTGTGACCGGTCATGAAGCACATCGTTGCATTTTGGCTGTAGCAGAAGATAGCCGTTTATTCTGTAGTTTCATATCGGTGAAATGAAATGGTGAGCAACGGCTTGACAATACTCTCAGTATAGTTGAGTCCATGAGCGACGGTTACCATTTACCATCAGATGGGCCGTGGCTCGCCAGCCACTAAATGCAAAAAAAAATTACAAGTAGTTTTTTTCTATAAGAAGATTAATTAAAAATAAAGAAACAAAAGATTAATAACATTGATGTATATGTACTACGTAAACGTCAATCATTATTAATGAGGCCTTTTTTTTCTTTTTTTTTTTGCGCGTGAAAATCCTTTATGGATACCCGTCCGCCGGGTAGGCGGGGGGGTTAAGCCGGGCTCCCAATAGCAACTGGGTTACCTGCTAAAACCACGCGGTGTTCCTTCAGACTACCTTTCAGGACTGGGCCTCCATTCTGGTGGCCCCGTCTGTTTTGAAGGACCAAGCCCTCCCTCATCGAGAGGCGCTCGCGAAACACGTGCGCCGCCGTCTCGGGCCTGCTTCTGCTAGGGTGACAGACTGCCCTGGGCATCTCCCACTCACGCTCTGCCGCCTCTTTTGCATGCATTACTTGCTCGCATAAAGAGACGGTAGCGTCCCACCTGCTCTCACTCCGGACCATAGTTGATTAATAAGGCCTTTTTTTTTGTTAAGGCGGGAAATTATATTCCTAACCGCACACCCCGTCGTTCGGGGCAACGAACAGGGTAGTATGGGGCCTGCACCCACTAAAGAAACCCGCCTTATGCCGTCTCTCCGCCTTTATTGGCGGGCAACTGGAACTATGTTACATTCCTTCTGTGGTCCGTCGGCGGCTTACCCTTTCGGGTACCCTCTACTGAGCGACGCATCCACGCACGGAGCGTCGCACCTTCTCGGGAGGCCTTGCGGGTGGCGGCCGTTCCCCAGTCCATCCACCCGCAGCCTCAGCTAGGGCAGCATTAGGCGCAAGTATCTGCGCCTGTGCCGCCCCGGTCGCTGGCGGCGGTTCGGGTCAGCGGAAGAATCCTCCTCCATGGCTCTCTCTGCCGCTTCCTTCCGCGAGATAACCTCTTCGCAGAAGGCAGCGACCGCGGCCCAGTTCTTGTCGCTGCCAAGCACCGCTCTAACTACGCTCGGCAGCGAGAGGTCCCCCCCTATTTCCGCGACGAGTGCACGGCGCTGCTCGGCCCAAGCCGGGCACGACTCGAGCGTGTGCCGCGCCGTGTCGTCGTCACAGCTGCAGTGGTGGCAGCCCGGAGTCGCTTCCCTCCTTGCGACTATGTGCAGGTATCTGCCGAAGCAACCGTGCCCCGACAGCACCTGCACCAGTTGGAAGGTAAGGACTCCGTGCCGTCGCCCCGCCCACTCCTCCAGCACCGGCTGGAGCGCCCCTACGGTCCAAAGACCAGCCCGGTGCGCCTCCAACCGTGCCCTCCACCCAGCCATGGCAGCTCGGCGGGCGTCGCCCTGCCACTTGGCCACCTCCCTGGGTAGGGGGCGTTCGCCTCCCTCCCGCTCTTGTGACGCCCGCCGATACACCTCGGCGAGCACCTCCACCTCCAAGTCCCACGGGGGGATTCCGGCCAACGCGCGCGCAGGCCGCCTCCGTCGACACCGTGCGATATCCGATCCGATCCGATGATATCGATGCAGTCGTCAATCTTTACGATGTTCATGCGCCAATCAGAAGAGTTAAGCTGAAGCGACTGCCGGCACCATGGATGTCAGATGAGATTTGAACCTAAATGAGACGTAGGGATCGTGAGTTTCGTTAGGAATCGTTGCAATCATATCATACCCAATGCTAAACGCCGCCATATCCTTGATAGTATTTCTTCCACTTCTCCTGCTGGTGTTTGGAAGTTTTTAGGGAGTCTAGGGATCGGCAAATCACGTCACTCAGATTTGCCTAAAACAATTACTTTAGACGATATTAACAGTCATTTTACGACTATGGATACTCTCCATGTTACAACCAAACATAGTACTATTAACTATGTAGGGAGTTTACCACGTCCCAAATATAATCAATTTCAGTTTTCCCCGATTGCTCCAGGTGAGGTTAAAAAAATAATTCTTTCTATAAAGTCCAAGGCCATGAGATATGACAACATCAGCCGTCGCATGATGGTTACCACTTTGGATCAATTTTTATTGCCCTTAGCTCATATTCTAAATTTTTCGCTCTCTTCTGACTCTTTTCCTTCCCTCTGGCGTATGGCTTTTGTCTGTCCTTTGCCTACGATTCCTAATCCTACACTTGTTTCTCATTTTCGCCCTATATATACCCTATCCTTCCCTTCTTATCCAAAATTCTGGAAAAATGTGTCCTCAAACAACTGTCTAGTTTTGTCCAACATAATAACATTCTCTCTTCGTTTCAATCGGGTTTTAGACCTGGGCACAGCACAATTTCAGCCTTATTAAAAGTAACTGGTGACGTAAGGTCGGGAAAGTCTTTTCTATCCTCTCCCATCTTTTGATCTCACCTGAGGCACTGGGTTGGTTCTCCTCTTATCTTCGGGGTCGCCGGCAGTCAGTTCGCAATGAGGAAGTCACTTCTAACTGGCGTGTTCTTGACTGCGGTGTTCCTCAAGGCGGTATACTTTCTCCTCTTCTGTTTTCATTATTTATCAATACGGTCACTCAAGAATTTCAATGTGCGTATCATCTTTACGCCGATGATCTGCAACTCTATACACAAACGGGAATCGATGACCTTTCGACAGCAATTCATGCCATCAACCGGGACTTGGCTTCACTAAAACAATGGTCTGACCGGTTTGGCCTTAGTGTGAATCCATCTAAATGCCAGGCCATTATAATAGGTAGTTCTCGGATAACAAATAGAATCGACGGATCATCTGTGCCACCTGTGATGTTTGATGGTACTATTATTCCTGTAACTGTTTCTGTTAAAAACCTTGGTCTGCATATTGACGCAACATTAGATTAGCAGAAAAGTTACTGGTACCCTACGCTCTCTATATCGGCTTAAAAATTTCCTGCCTTGCAAAACAAAGAAAATGCTCGTGCAAACTTTAATCTTTCCAATTATCGACTATGGTGATGTGTGCTATCTCGACCTGAATGCAGATCTACTCAATAAGCTAGACTGACTTCTCAATAATTGCATTCGGTTCGTTTACAACCTTCGTAAATATGATCATGTCTCAAAATTTCGTCGAGAGCTAAGCTGGCTACGCATTCGACAGCGACGTAGCTTACATACGCTAACGATGCTTTACTCTCAACTGAATTCTCCCAATGCCCCCCATTATCTGACTGATAACTTTAAATTTCTTTATTCTTGTCATAACAAAAATCTTCGGTCTTCACATAATCTTCTACTATCCTGCCCTTCACATACTTCTAGTCTTGTTCACTCTTCCTTCTATATCCAATCTATACTGCTTTGGAATGCTCTCCCTCTAGAAATCAGGATGTCCTCAAATCAGAATGTGTTTAAATTAAATGTTCGGAAGCTATACATTGATCTATTGACAACGGATGAATCAGCCTAGACCCTCACATGTACGTTTTTTTTTTTAATGTAATATATGTATGTATATGTATCTATTTATATATATATATATATATGTGTGTGTTATAATTATAAGTATATAGTATGTATTTAGTGTGTAATGCGTATGTTTATATATCGCTTACGTATTTATATAGATATATATATATATCCCTTTTGACCTACCTACTTCTTTTTCTGCATGACCTAAAGGTTGACTGGTAGAGAATGCTTTTAGCATTAAGTCCGCCTTTGTACGTATAGTGTGCATGAAGGTTAAATAAATAAATAAATATCCACGTATGATTAATAAGGCCTAAGGTAATTCTGATATCTAATCATACTAGTATACATGAAGCAGGTTTAATCTAGTAATCTCTGGAAACACACCCAGTGGTCTGCCAATGCAGGCGGAGAAACTGCAAACGGCGGGTATAGTCGGTGAGAGCCCTATTCTAGCCTGGTTGTAACGAACAATCCGCGTAGTTCGCGATAGATTCGCGACTTATACACGTATTTAAAGGGTCTTTTTTCGCGTATAAATGAGGTATTACGGGATAACGGTTGTTCCTTAACCACGGCTGCTGCAACGCAGTTGAAATGTTGAGCTAAAGGTAGTTAAAATTTGACCTAATTTATATGCAAGACGTAGAAAACTGTTTATGTTACTTTAAAGAATTAAACACAATGTGAAAAATGTGAAATCGAAAATAACAGTCACGAGCAGGATTTGAACCTGCATCTCCTGGATACCGTCCAGATGCTTTGCCAATTCAGCAATCGTGACTGGACGGTATCCACGAGATGCAGGTTCAAATCCTGCTCGTGACTGTTATTTTTGATTTCACATTTTTCACTTTGTGTTTAATGTATAGTGCTAAGCATGTCAAATGCTAAAAATATATATAAAAATATCTAAATATTTACTTTAAAGAATATTTATATAGACACTTAGGAGTCTTAATTATAAAACAAAAGAAAGGGATTAAGTATAAGATCAAGGGACAGTCGTTACATCTGCCTACTTCGCTGGTAAACAGGCGCGAGTCTATAGGTATAAGTTTAAGTATAAAATCGGCACATTTACAATTTATCGATATGTACATACTCAAGTATTTTAATTTCAGGTAGTAACGAAACCGGAATATAAATTTCTTGAAGATCCTTTATACCGCGGCGTGTCAATACTTGTATGGGATCCAGCAAACTACTCGTCAACACTTGAAGATTGGTACCACCACCCAGATTATAACCTCTTTCCAGTCTATAAGAAGTAATTATCATTATAATCAAGAAAAAGAATAATATTCTATTTAAAATAATAAATTCCTAAAGAGTAAAGACGTGTGGCTGTTAGCTTCCATTTGATGCAGTGAAGTGCACTCAGATATTATATACAGGGCCGGATTTAAACTTAATGCCGCTCCTGGGCGCCGGAAAAAAATCCGCTCTAATACTGGAATTTTACTTAAACTGCCTCGGTGGTGTAGCGGTAGTGTATGCGACTGCTAATCATGAGGTCTCGGGTTTGATCCCCGGGACGGGCAATGGTATTGAGCTTTTTCCTAAAAATAAAAATTCTCAGTAGCAGCCCGGAGTTTGGAAATGTGCCCGGTAGACGTCAATAGGCTCGCCCCCTATTACGTGGGACTTAAACATAGCTGGCGAGTTGTGGGTGTGTGATACACCTCTGCCTACCCCTTCGGGGAATACAGGCGTGATGCTATGTTTTTTCGACTGCTAATCATGAGGTCTCGGGTTCGATCCCCGGGTCTGGCAATGTTATTGAGCTTTTTCCTAAAAAGAAAAATTCTCAGTAGCAGCCCGGAGTTTGGAAATGTGCCCGGTAGACGGCAATAGGCTCGCCCCCTATTACATGGGACTCAAACATAGCTGGTGAGTCGTGGGAATACACCTCTGCCTACCCCTTCAGAAAATACAGGCGTGATGCTATGTTTTTTTTTACTTAAACTTATAGTTTATATATTTTATTTTTCATCAACATTTTTTTTAAATTTATTGATTGAAATAAAACTTCGTTTACGGAATCTATCGGTAAACGCGATAGATTCCGTAAACGAAGTTTTATTTCAAAATGTGTAACATTCGCGTAAATATCAGAAAGTATTCATTGATTGATTAAAGTTTTGAAGAATGCAAAAAGTAATTACGATTTTTATTACAATTTTTCAAATAAAAAAAAAATACTAATTAATTAAATTTCTTGAATTCCAGAAAATAGAAAAAACAAATTATTATTTTAAATTCCAAGGAAATAAATTGATTAAATCATTTTGATTATTAATTTTTACCAAAAGTGCCAAAATTATAATTCACAAATAATGGATGAATTGAATTTCTTGAATTATCAATTAATTAGAAAATTATTAATTAATATAATTAATTAATTATATTGAGCAATCTTGATAATTTTTTTCACTTTTAAAATTTTGCCGCTCTAAATAATTTGCCGCCCTGGGCACTAGCCCCAACTAAAATCCACCGCTGATTATATACCTCCAACAACGGATTATTCTAAACAAACAGGTGGCGCAGTGGCTTAGAAACCGACCTAGGTAAAATTGGATTATTTTTTGTGTGATCTACAAAAAACACAGTGTGATAATGTGAAATCGAAAATAACAGTCACGAGCAGATTTTGAACCTGCATCTCCTAGAATATCTGGGACGCCTTTGCCGATTCAGCTATCGTGACTATTGCTCGGGACTGCGAATTTCGACCACACACCGTGATACAGTTTTAACTAGTACAGAGGACATTGTGAATCAAACAATCAACCTTATAATACCTTAGTAGATAATGTTTATATGATGTTTATAATAATGTAAGTTATAGGTATTTAAGTTATCTTAATTTAATTGTTGAGATATTGTTATTTTTTGAAATAAACTATTACTATTACTATTACATTTATCCTTAAAGTTTTGGGTGACGCGCAAGATGCTGCGCCATCTGCTGGAAGTATTTGCATACATTATACCGACTTTATTTTACAATTAAGATTTTTACCAAATAATGACGCAGCCCTATAAATAATTTAATACATAAATTTATATATTTTTTTAGAATTTGACATGCATTTTATTGGCAATTTATTTACTATAGAAAAGAGAAAAAATGGATGACGCTTATACCTGTCTGTTTCAGATTACTGGAAGAACACAAGGGGGCAGATGTACATTTGTTAAATCCACAAATTCTCTGGTCATTATGGTCTGTGCTACAGGACACATCTCCCTATCGTTTGCGGAGAAACCCACCATCATCAGGATTTATTGGTACTTCAGTTGATTTTTGATTCACGAAGTATTAGAAATAATAAACCATAGAGATGTTATTGCAATAACTTTAGTATATAATCCAACAAAACAGATCACTAGATAGGTTAAAGTTGTCTTTGAGAGTCTACTTCGAATTATTACTATATATACAAAATTATTAAAAAGCCACCAGAGAGGATAATTTCTTAGATTAAAAATAGGCAAGGTATTTTACCTTCTATAAAAGATAGAAGGCTTAAAATGTCATTGATATTATCTATATATTAAAAAAAAACATATCCCCCGCGATACATGGATTACCTTATTGCAGAGAGTTATCTTTAAAAAAATCCTATACCGGTGAATTAGCTAATGTTGCGAGGGATTTTACAAACATACAAAACAAAGTTTGCCGGGTCAGCTAGACCCGGCAAACTTTGTTTTGCCATATAAATTATTTCTAGTTTTTTTAGGGAATTTCTAGCGTAGAAAAAATAACTAACCATGCCGAATCATAAAAAATTAAAATAAAAAATTTGGTCTAAAAAATAAAAAAAATATTTTTGGGGTGCCACCTTTAACACTTAGGGGTATGAAAAATAGTTTACATCCTATACTCCGACCTACTGAATATACACACAAAATTTCATAAGAATCGGGCAAGCCATTTCGGAGGAGAATGGCGACAAACACTGTGACACGAGAATTTTATATATTAGATTATGTGTACCTATGAGTGTATTTACTTGCAGGCATATGGCTTGCTCTGCATCGTTGTACGCTCGTACGCGTGTTTGAGTACGTGCCGTCTGCCCGTGCGACGCGCCGGTGCCACTATCACGCGCCGCGAGAAGACGTCGCCTGCACGCTTGGCGCCTGGCATCCACTAGCGCATGAGAAGGCGCTGGCAGAACGCATGCGCAATAATACTGATATCGATGTCTTCCAGCGAGGCTTCATTGAGATACCTGCCTTTAGCACAACCACCTGTTATTAAGTCATAGTTACTCAACGTGGAAATCCTGCCATTATTTATTTATTTATTGTAAATTTATTAGTAAGGTGAATCACAAACAGTTCTATAAGTAAGGCATAAACGCAACAAGGCGCGAAGTACAGGATGGCGCAATAGAACGTGCATTTATTGAGTATAGGCTAAAAAATAAATACAAAAGGTATAGTTGAAATAAAATATAAGATGATTTATATGTATAAAATGTAGTATGTATGAATTAAATGTAGTTTATTTTTTAAAAATAACAATATCTAAATGACGGCCCTCTCGAAGACGGCACTCCTCTAAACGCGAACGCAGATTTGTGAAAACTTTTGTCAATAAATTTGGGGTGATAGCTGCCATTTCCCCAAGGATATTTTCCTTTAGCTGACTGATGTTCCTCGGATTGTTCGTGTAGACTTTATGTTTGAGGCATCCCCACAAAAAAAAGTCAGGTGGCGCCAAGTCAGGGCTACGTGGGAGTCAAGGGATATCACCTCTTTTGGAAATTAGTCTTCCAGGAAACATCTGTCTCACAACCGCCATTTCATCATCAGTCATTTGATGTGTGACAGGTCGCTCCGTCTTGTTGGAACCAAGTCCTTGTATTCGCTATTCTCGATTTCGCAAGTTCTGGAGTCAAATATCCCTCTAACATTGCGACATAGCGGTCGGTGTTAACGGTGATGTTTCGTTCGTCCTCGTGAATCATCAAAGAAGAAAGGGCCAATCATTCCTTTGCTTGATATTGCTGCCCATACCGTTACTTTCGGACTATGCAGTGGTTTTTGATGTTTCATTTTTGGATTCTTGTCGTTCCAATAGCGACAATTTTGTCAGTTTACGAACCCATTTAAATGAAAATGAGCCTCGTCAGAAAAAAGGATGTTGTCAAAGGTGGTAAATCGACTAAGCATTTCGACTTATGGTTACTAAAACTCCACGAGTGCCACTATCCAACCACGCTAGGCTCCCCCCGCCCGCGCACTGTTTACCCCGTGAAAAAAGATGACCCAATATGCACGTACTATTGCGCCACCCTGTATAATAAAATTTTATGTATTAGGTTCTAAATATTAGAAAAAAAAAATCTATGGAACTTAAATAAGGCTTCTAAATGTATTGAAATACAGTTATTAGTTCCGTGATTATATTTAATGCCGATAGCTTTAAGGTTTTTAACATTTCAATACTAGTAATCGATTAGGGGTAAGTCTAAAGATTGCAATGACAGAAGTATTGAGTTCCATCCTAATCCAAGGTAGAGAAACTTAGCAAGGCATATCTCTGACTTTTTGTAAAGTCTCTTTTTCAGTCACACCAACACACCTGAAATTATCTCTCTCTGTTATTGAAACATTGAGAAACAGTGAACTAAATGGTTAATTAATTATACAAAGATTGTTTTGCTTGTTAACGATATGCAGTATGTTAATCTGATTAAATAGAGTTGTATAATAAAAATAAAGTTCTTTAAAACTCAAATCTTATTTGGATAGGCTTTTACACAAGACAGGCGCTGTTAGATAAAAAATAAAAATAGGTAGTTATCACAACAGAATATTGGGGTCGATCTATTATATAATAATGCAGGTATTGCTATGTTATAGCTAAAAAGAAAGAGTATAATTATGTCATTGTTCGTTATGATGAGAAATTATTCCTAGCAGCTCAGAACCAGGGCCCGTAGAATGTAACTCACTAAATCGTATCGTCATCGCATCTTGACATTGTCGTTGGTTGAGAGATCTTGAAAGATCATCGTAATTGATTGAGCAATTACTCATCGCGTGTCTATGTATCGACCAATTGCAAATAAGACGATACGATGTCGATACGGTTTTGTGAATCACATTCTAAGAGGGCCGTTCGATTTTTTATCCATTTGGGTAATGAATGTCAAGATATCCATCCTTCTTACAACATAATAAAATCACCTCCTGTTTTGTGTGGTATGTCAATGTCATCCATGTTTATTACAGTTTAGTTGTGGCAATAAAAACTTTATCAAAATATTCGTGAAATAATTATTTACATGTATAAAATAAATAACTCGTAAATGGCGCCAATATGTCATATTCGGTATGTTTATAGCGAGTAGCTATTTATACTTAATTACTTATATTAATACTTACTTATAATTAAGTGATATTAATAGCCTACTCGTCCGGAGGACCGCGTACCTTTTTTAAAGAATAAGTGTCTACTGTCTAGTGTGTAGATTTAAATATTACCGAAAAAATGTCTTCCTACATTTAAAGTATCTATTTAAGGTATGTAGTACAATTTAGTATTTTGTGTCTATTTACTTTTGACTAATAAAGGTTTTACAAGTGAATTTTTCTTTATAGAAAAGCGACAATAAATTTAAAACTTATGTGTAAATTACAACAATTACAAAATTTACTTACTTACTTATCATCAGCCCATCTCCCTTGCGGTGTAGCTAGAGAGAACAGAGTGCCAAAAGGCTCTATTTTTGCATACATCTCTCGCTTCCTCAACATTCATAATATTCTGTTCATACACGCTCGCCGGTTTCGGAGATTCCTGACTCCATCTTTCTTCAATACATGACCAATTTGGTCTAGGTAGGTTAAGTCTCGGTCTCCCCCTGTACCTACATCATTCCACTTTCACATTGTATCGTCCTAACCAGTCACTCGTCCGGCATTCTTTCCCCATGTCCGAACCTTCGGAGCATTCCCTTTCGTATCTTTACACCAATACTCTCTTTCATACTGGCTCTCTTACGTCGGCATTTACGAATGCTATTAATGCTAAATTTATAAAAATAACTATACAAGTATAATACTGTAAGCATTAAAAAAAACATATAATAATGGTATAAAGTAGGCGTAAAAAATTTTAAGAAATAATTTAGTTTTGGTTTTATGTGGTTCAGTTAAGGTTATATTGGCCATGAAGTGCCTTTGTTCATTTTGTATTTTTAGCGATTTATCAGTGTACGGAGCCGGTAGTACTGCCGGAATACAGATGGGTGTCGAGTTACCTCCATGATTAGCGATTCAATGTGTGCGCGCGGAATTAGCGCACCTTGTCCGTGATGCGGAGCAGGCAAACACTTCGTTTATTATCTTACGACGTTGTCCTGCATCGAGTTTATGAAGACAGTTGATATCATAGATGACAATGGATATAAAATTTGTTTTTGCTTCTTACTTTGCTAGTATGTGATGCTCTTTTCATGACATTAATTTAGGTAAATCACTTTGCACAATTCCTTTCACGACAAAAGAAGTATCTTCAGAAAAATCACATAAAAAATTGGTCGTTATATTTCATTTTTTCAAAAGTAATCTTCATTTTATTATTTTATTGTATGTTATTTACAGGTATATTTTAAAGAACAAAATTAGATTTATTATTTATGAAAGGAACTTTACTGCAGTAAAGGACCCTTTTTCCACTTTCACAAAATTTATACCTACTAGGTACCCTTATTAATATATTTTTTGGATAATATGATAATCAAAGTTTTGCATTATTTTTAATCATGTTTAAAAAAAAATAGAATTTTTATAACTTAAGCTAGTTAATTCGCTTAAGAGCCACTATCCACAGATGGTAAGAAACTACCGCTCATGCAAATGCCCATCCTGGAATACTACCAAGGCACAGCGCACCATATCATTTGTAGAATGAGAAATGAATGAACAGACTAATATCACTTGTCACAACCAACACACACTGAGGCCCGAGGTGGTTCACGGTTGGTTATAAGGTAGATGCCTAGACGGTAATATCGACCAGCTCGGTTCTGATACCAAGTGGTGAGAACTCTCACTTGGTATCCAAGGCCATAATAATTATTCAAAGTCCTAGAGACTTTTTTTGTTAATAGGGAAATTACATTCGGTTGAAGCCAGGGCAGGTCAGTATTTTTTTTATTCCTCATGGTGGCAGAAGTGATATGATCAACCTGATAGTAAGTGGTAATCGCCGCCGCTTTTTTATAATACTAAAAATACTAGCGAGCCGCTTCTTACCATTTCATTTCATGACAGTGAAATAAAATGTTATGAAAATGATAAACATAGGTAATAACTTTATTTATTACTTTTTAATTTATTTAAAAACAGAAGATTTTCTTCATTTTGATCCTTTTAAATGTGGGATAATAATACCTAAAAGTAACGAAAATAATTTTTCCATGTTATTGTTATTTTATATACCTTACAGCCATGATCCTCACGACTAAAATATTTTCAGGGTAATTTTGACGTGTAGCTGAACTCTAAATAAATCTAGTATAGGTACAATAATTAAAAATCAATATAATGCGGTTGAGATTACCGGGAATTAGGTAACCCAAAGCACTAATTTCACTATCAGTCAATATAGACTATTGGTGCTTCCTATTTTGTTATTCATATCTATCGAGTCTTCCGTGAGGTGACGGACTAAGAATACAAGTGCCCCACCCCATTCTTTCCCACGGGTGTCGTACGAGGCGACTAAGGGAAGTAAGTAATTATCACCTATTGCATTACTGGTGGTAGGGCTGGGTACCAAGTGGGAATACTCACTTACTATCAAGCCCGAGTGGGTTGATACCACCATCTCCCGTGTGGCCAGCCATGAAGCACATCGGTGTTTTAGTTGTAGCAGGAGATAGCCGTTAATTCGTTCTTTTCATATATATCTGTGAAATGAAATGGTGAGCAGCGGCTTGACAATACTCTCGGTATAGCTGAGTCCATGAGCGACGGTTACCATTTTCCATCAAGTGGGTCGTGGCTCGTCTGCCATCATATGCAATAAAAAAAGTCCATGAATCAATACATCATTGGCGAATAACAATAGGTAGGTATTTGAATATAGGGAAATCAATTAAAATTATTTTTAGAAGAATTTTTTTTTGTGGTTTTTATTTCAAGCAGCGTACCTATATCTAAGTAATGAGTCTGAAACTAGCATAGTTCCTAATTGAAACATGTTTTCCTTGTGAATTTTAGTTTGACATTACGGGGACCGTATTCATAAGTCTAAGGTCATTTGCCTTTAGGCATTTCACAGAATAGTGTAACAAGTTGTTAGGATTCTTTAGTGAGTGGCTGACATGTGCATACGGTACTAACTATTCCATAAACATATAAGAAGGTTTTGCTGTCAGTGTACTAGGAAGCGCTGGATACATGCCTTGTGCGCGCTACGTGCTTATAGGTACATACTGGCTGTGGTCCAGGTGTACCACACAACAAATCTAATTCCTAAAACAATACGTAATAATTCTAACACTGTCTTATCAATGTGGCGCTATTTGTATTTAACAGACTACTTATTTATTCATCGATTTAATGTTTTCCATCGAAGAGGTTTTTAGGAAAAAATAACGTTGTTATCCATGATCTCGGGTGTGGAGAACCAGTCTATGCTACTGTTACTGACTCATCACGTCGACGTAGTGAATGGCCTTGATTCTTTTATAATATAATGTAAAATGCGTTTATTGGTTGATTAGTCTTTTAGTAATATTATTTTAGAAAATCGTCTAAGAGCTAGTGACTGGCAGACTACATGTAATTTACCAAACTCCAAATTTCGTTCAGTTGATCTCTCATACCTTAGTACAGGTATGGGCAACCTTTGACATGTTGAGGGCCAAACTTTTGCGTACAAATACATTTGCGGGCCGCTTTTAAAAGTAAGTACTTAGTGCATTTTAAAGTATATCGATTGGCTACATTCTCAAGAAAGCTTCAATTAAAATCTACTATAAGCCACTCAAAAGAATTAGTCAATTTTTACCACCAGTCAAGTGCCATATACCCTTACAGGATGCAGGAGTGTACAAGCTGGATTGTGATTGTGGTCTCTCTTACATTGGGCAAACAAAGAGATCCATAAGAACTCGGATCAAAGAACATATAGCTGATGTGAAGCACCGTCGCTATACAAAGTCTGCAATTTGTGAGCACACACAGGACCACACCCGCCATTACATCAGGTTTGACAAACCTCAAATCCTCGCAAAAGAACATCGATATCGTCCTAGAATGATACGTGAGGCTATTGAAATTAAGAAATATCCCAATTTCAATAGAGAGAACGGCTGGGTCTTACCATCAAGCTGGAATCCTGTGATAGGCCTCACCAAACATAATACAAGAAGGCACACCACAAGATTGCAAGACACAGTTAGCGCTTATTGTGTAGATAAAACCCACAGTAGTGATTAGTTAGTATTTTTCGCATAAATTTAATAATCCATAACAGTTGTTGCCTACTGAGTTTTCTGGCCGGATCTTTCTCAGTCAGGCCGCGTTCCGATCCGGTGGTAGCTTTTTAGTCTTAGCTTCTATTAAAATCAATATATTTAATAATAGAAACTAATAATCAATATTGTCTTCTTAATGGTAGTTTTTAGATTACTTAAAAAATTTTAATTGGTAGTTTGTGGTAGAATTTTTTAAACACTAAATATAAACAAAAAATTTTAAAACTTTAAATTGTATTATACTAATTTTATTATAATAGATTAAAATCTCATACATTGTAAGCATAAAACTTAGATAGATATTTTTAATTGTGTTTCTAAACGAATATTATGTGGGTTGAAATAAATAAACCAAAAATTTGTAAAATTATATTACTGTGGGTAGATGAAACCGTTGAAACAACATATCAGCTTTGGACTTTTTTTGGTAAAGTATTCGAAACGTCGGGATAGCATAAAAGTCAAGTAAACGCGATAGATGCCGTAAACGTAGTTTTATTTCAAAATGTGTAAAATTCGCGTAAATGTTAGAAAGTATTACCTAATGTAATATTGTTTTAATTGGATTTTGTCAAAATGTCTCGCGGGCCGGATCATATCATACAGTGGGCCGGATCCGGCCGGCGGGCCGATTGTTGCCCATATATGGCTTAGTAAATGGTAATGTAATCATTACAGGAAGACTAACTAAGCTCGGTGACGATCTATATGGAGTCACTCAGGTAGAAAATTTTGACATGTGTTGCTATTACTACTCTGTGGGTGTTGACGTGATGAGGGACTAAGAATACAAGTTATTTTAATACAAAATTTTATTCATGGGGTGACGAGTATATGTGTGAACACCCCATTCTTTTCCGCGGGTATCGTACGTAGCGGCTAAAGGAATTTAGCAATTATCACCCATTGCATACACATGTCGTGTGGGACCGGCTTTAGAATTGTCCCACCCCTCTTCCACCCATGGGAGTCGTAAGAGCCGACTGAGGGAATACCGGTGGAGTGGGTAGCAGCACTCCTTCGAGTATTAACAACATTCACTGCGATCGCCAACCCGCCTGCCAAGCGTGGCGATTACGGCACTATCCCCCATTCTTGGGGAGGCCTATGTCCAGCAGTGGACTTTTAAAAGGCTGATGGATGGATGGATGGATGCATACACGTGGTCTGCCAGCAACTGGCTTTTGAACCATATGTCGAGTCTGTTAATGATTGATGTCTCGCTGATGAGTCTACATAGTAACGAATAAAACGATAGGTTACATACCCTAAAATTATATATTTATTTTTAACTTGCCATTGCCCGTGACTCCGTCGCAGCCAAAAGTTAGTTTTTAGGCTATATCTCAGGTTCCCGATATAGTAGCGGAATAAAATGTATACCAGTTTTAAGTCTAATCAAGAGCTATCAAATAAAAAAAAAGTTGCATCAAAATCCATTCAGTAGTTTTTACGTGATGAGCGAACGATCAAACAGACAAATAGATAGACAGACAAAAAATCTAAACAAAAATGTTTTGTGTTCAGACACGCCTATATAGCCTAATACAGACATTTTTCTCAAATATCTTAAATGTACAGACACATTATTAGGATTAGGCTACGGAAGTAGAAATTTATAAATTCTAAGTATGACCACTATAAACTGAGTAGTTACTAAGCATGCCCTTGGTGATACGTGAAGTTTTCATAGCATTGTTCTGCTAACGACATGCGCATCTCATATTAAATAATCAGCATATTGTCATTATTTTATGCATTATATTATTCTACAAAGAAAAAATATATTTTTTCGATTGATTGATTATAGTAATAGAAGATCGTAACCTAGTTGTGCACTTAAAGTTCAAACGATCTGCAAAGTTAAGCAACTTTCGTTCGACTGGTATCGGATGGGTTTCTGACCTGGCCTTCTCCGTGCTTCGAAAGGCACATTAAGTAGTGTGTCTCGGGTTTCAAATAACATCATGACAGTCGTTACAGGTTGTCAGGCCCGAATAAGGAAGGATTATATACTTATTTTAACATCAAGCTTACCCGTAGTTGTAGGCGTAATAGGAAATTAATAATTTTCATTTGTCATCATTTAGGTAATAATGGAAATAACGAATTAGTAAGTAGTGAGTGGCGGATAATGCTACATATAATAAGATTATACCTAATGGTGTTTGTTTTTATCTCGTTTGAGAATTACAACGAACAAGCATGCGGCCCACCGCGCACTCGCGCATCGCCAACTCTAATTAATTGACAATAATTCTACTTACGCTCCCTTGATTCTCATAGCACATATTAGTCTTGATTATATCGCTACACATCAGAAGTATGAAGCATAGGTACATGAGGCATCGGTATAAAGATTTTATAGAGGTGGAGTACATGTGGTGAGTTCTGTCATCCGACAGT
Source organism: Leucoma salicis (assembly GCA_948253155.1). NCBI lineage: Eukaryota > Metazoa > Arthropoda > Insecta > Lepidoptera > Erebidae > Leucoma > Leucoma salicis. Next base: position 16,731,034 of record OX411805.1, read on the forward strand.
GTATCATTCAGAAAATATGCTTATCATAGCGGAAAATAAATTGATTTGGCTGAAGTAATAATGAAGTTTCTGTTTCACGGGAAAAATAGTTTTTAAGTTCTCAATATTAGTTTCGGAATCATCTATAAACCTAGATGAATCTTTATTTCTCATTATCCCAGCTCTTGAAATTTTAGGGATACTCGTGAACTATGACTAATATAGAATATTTGATAGTTTGTAAATTGAACTGAAAATCTCTTTATGTCTACGCTTTAATTGAGCTGATCATGATTCATGGTGAATCATTAATATTTAGGTTATCATTGACGCACGACTCGCAACAAATGGAAGACGTGATTCTAAACCATCACAGGACTTCTTATTAAACATAAACCACAAATCCCGTAAACTAATATTAAATGGCAAAAGGAAATTAACTCGCTTGTTATTATGTAAATTATTGTGTTGCAGGTCAATTACATGTCAATAAAATGATTAATACCATACGTTTACCTATTCAAGGAAATCAAAATGCGTTGATACTAAAACAATTTTATTGTTTTTTTCTTACATTAAACACAAAGTGAAAAGTTTGAGCAAGGGTCACGTTGGCTGAATTGGCAAAGCATCTGGACGGTATCCAGGAGATGTAGGTTCAAATCCTGCTCGTGTCTGTTATTTTCGATTTCACATTTTTCACTTTGTGTTTAATGTATGTTGCTAAGCATGTCAAATGCTAAAAATATATATAAAAATATCTAAATGTTTTTTTCTTAATTCAAATTAAGCCCCCGGTATGGACAAATGCATGAACTTACTTTTATCAAGAGGACCTGGCTCACCCGTCATAAATACGGCTAAAATAACAAATAATTATTGTTGATTGATTATTCACGCAATTGGAGTACATACGGCTGCGAATATAATTTTGGCCCTAAGTGTATTTAATTTTTTTTTGTAAATGGCGTTTTGTTAATTGGTATTTACAAAGTAACTACATAATACAAATACATAATACAAAATAACACATAATACAAAATAAACGGGCCAGCCGTGGTCACGTGACGACAGTCATCCCGTGCTCACTTCTGAAACGCAGTTGAAACTTTGGGCTAAAGGTAGTTAAAATTTAACCTAATTTATACGCATATATCCAGCAGTGGAAGCTAAAAGGCTGATGGATAGATGGATGGATGATACGCATAAAAAGACCCGTTTAGGTTACTTTAGGTATGTGTACAATTTGCGGATCTTTAATATAATCAAAGCCTTAAAGGTACTATTTTTAATGTTTGTCAAATTTAAAGGGAGATTTGTTATTGTATCTGGAGTGGATTTTTTTAACACCATGTAAACTATGTACATCAGGGGACTACTTTTTTCAAATTAAATTAACGTTACTGGAGTACCCATGTGGCTGGATTTCAATCGCTCGCCGTAACTTTACGCCAAAAACACCGTAAAGGAAGATACAAGAATGCCGCTAACAAAAAAAGATAAGTTTTTTTTCACAACTGAGTATCTACTGCCCCATTGTTGAGCACGGGTCTCCTGAACTCCTCTCAGAGTGAGAGAGATTTAAGCTTTAGTCCACCACACTCGCTCAGAGCAGGAAAGCAGACTACATAAGCCGTCGAGATATGGAGGTTTCGTTATGATGTTTGCCTTTATCGAGTACTGGTAATTTCTAAACAAATACACACGTATTTACAAAACTTTTTAAGCCCGCCTTTTGGAGCCCAGACTGAGGATCGATATCAATACCACTGTCTTTGCAGTCAGTGTACGTATTTTTTCATATTCACGAATGCAAATGTTAAGCTGCGGGTTTACAGTCATTACTCTTTAGTATGCCGGAGGACCAGTGAAGTGATGGCACACCGTTACAGTGGCCTGCCAGAACTGGCAAAGAGACAGCACACGGCGTGTTTACTTAGTTAAGGACTACTAGGAGCACACTACCCTGTTCTTTGCTCCGACCGACGGGGTGTACGGTTAGGCAAATTTATTCCCGCCGCAACTATAAAAGGTAGTCTTTAATATAGTTAAGTCTCGTGGACTTACGGCTACTGCACACAATCAGGTGGGCCGTATCGCATCTGCCACCATAAGGCATGAAAGTAAAAAAGTTACATGTTTTTCTGGAGACAGTATCGGACTCCAATTCAGCTTACTGATTTAATGGCAGATAAATTTTGAAAATATTTTTCATGCACTGCAGTGAAATTGGCTAATTCTGTTTACTAGCTCCTTTCAAATATAAGTACTGAATAAGATATTCTAAGATTTCTTTCAAGTGGCTATAACAATCTGTACGGAAGAAATCAATATCAATATGCTCTAAATTATAAAAGCGATGATACATTCAACAATGTGGGGAGTGAGAGAGCAATCTATTCAATTTAGAAGCCCGTTTCAAGAACTTAATACTTAAGGCTAACAGCTATGACTCATTGACGCGTGCCCCAAATTCTAGGACGTTTTAAATGGAAGTGTATCAGAAAAATCATTCTCGTAATTTGATGACGGTTCTTTACACATTACGTTTATATGCGCGTGGGTATTTATTTAATAAAATCCAGTTTTGTTGGTTGAGGTGCTTATGGGCCATGTGGGTCCATGACTCATACAATTAACTAGTTTTCGTATTTGAAACACATGTGATGAAAGATGTTATTTTAATATCCTTTATTGAGCTTACTTTTATATTTTTACTAGTTGACCTGTATGAAAAATAGATGTTGGCCGATTCTCAGACTTTCCCGATATGCACACAAAATGTCATACAAATCGGTTCAGCCGTTTCGGAGGAGTTTGGTAACAAATACCGCGACATGAAAAATTTTATATATTAGACTAACTTTTGTCATAAAACTTTTCACAGAATATTTTTTTTTATTCTACGTGGGTGGCAAACAAGCTATTGGTAAGTGGTTACAGTAGTCTATAGACGCTAGTAACACCGGGCATCACTTGGTCATCTCCAAGGAAAGGGATAAAAGGCTGGGAAGGGAAGGTGGACGGGAAGAATAATAAAGAGAAAGGAGGTATGATACTAAGGAGAGGATACGAAGGATAATAAGGAAAGGACAGTGGGAGGGTTTGGACCTCCAGCGCTCTCACCATAAGAAACGCATCGGTACCAACCATTGTTTCACGCTGATCTTCTGTGAGAGTGTGGAACTTCCCCTATCGAACCAGCCGAATCATGCTGGCATATGCAAATTTTGAACTGGAAACTTACGGATATTATATAATTCGGAATATATAAACTATAACGTAAGTACTACATCAATATCTTAAATAAAAAATAATCTTTGTAATGCAGCAGGAGTATGAGCGACTGCTGATCATGAGGTCATGGGTTCGATCCCCGGGTATTGAGCTTTTTCTTAAAAAGAAAAATTCTCAGAAGCAGCCCGGAGTTTGGAAATGGGTCCGGTAGACGGCAATAGGCTCGCCCTCTGTTGCGTGGGACTTAAACATAGCTGGCAAACGAACCTTGGATGTGTAATATACTTCTGCCTACCCCACCGGGGAATACAGGCGTGATGCTATGTATTAGATAATAATGATCTCTAGACCGTAACCTCCATCGTGGTTGCTAGTGTCAACAGACACCAAGCACGCAGGAGATATTATAGTGCACGTCTGCACGAGTGTATGCGCACAACAACAAATGCACTCTCTGTTCCCTCACTCTCATAGTCCGACCAGAGAGAGATCAGACGCAGAACCAACGGCTTTACGTTCTTACCGAGACACGGGGTGGAAACACCACCAACTAACTTCCTCACTCCGGGCTGCTATTGAGAATTTCTTTACGGCAATACCCAATAACTTTTTGTTAGCTGGACCACGGAATCAAAGCCAAGACTTCATGATCCGCATTCACATACACTACCGTTGGACCAGCGAGGCAGTTCTTTTTTAAATATAATATCCATTCATCCGTCCATCCATCAGCCTTTCATCGTCCACTGCTGGACATGGATCTCCCCAAGAGAACGCCACAGCGAACGTTCCAGTGCCGCCTACATCCAACGACAACCTGCGACTTTGACCTGCGCCGTCCGATACGCGGTCGCTACTCGAGAACCTTTCTTCCCCAACGGTTGTCGGTTCGTCGAACGATGTGGGCTATTTAGTACCTATCCTAGGCCAGTGTCAAACATGTACACCTACTTTTCTAAATTATACCGGGTGATTCACGAACTGCAAATGCCATACATTTTGGCTCTTTATGTAACGCTACTGTAACAGAATATACAGTTAGTGTAATAATACTTTCCTTTGTTTCAGCGTAACAGCTTAAAAAAGAATTCAAAACAACTTATTATCCTCACTTGGGTTTTGAGGCCATTTTTGTTTCTGTTGTCCCGGATAAACGAAGTAGCACATAAATAAAACTTTGTTATTAGGTATTCTTACACATTGTATATTTTATTACAAAGCATCCTTACTAATATTATACATAGGAAAGTGTGTTTGTTTGTTTGTTACACTTCCACGCCGTAACTACTGACCTAACCAGACCCAGAAAAGGACATAACTTTTATCACGGAATTAAGTATACAAAAACGTAGTTTTTAGATGATAGATTATTTTATTTTTATAAAAAATTGATTTATTTGTCATAACCAGGTAAGATTAGAACATTTTTTAAGGGCGCAGTCGTAGAATCTCGCATATCGGCGCATAAAATTCGGATTTTTATTCATTAGCAATAATAAAGTCACATGATGCTTAATAGGATTTTTGATGGGTTTGTTTCATTAATATGTTGATGGTTTTAATATGTAGCTCACGATCGCTATGGTATAAATACTAAGCTTTGAAAAAATCGTAATAGATGCAAACATGCTCATTCTGAAACCTAATTTTGAAATATTGTCCGTGGCAGGCCAGCTTAGCCCATTGTATCCTAGATGTAAGCAGTAATCGCCGCTTATGTACATGGCAATACCAGAGCTTAAGTCCCTAGGTGGCGTAATGGTTGCTTGTCGTGGTGATTTATCATTTAGGCTCGTTAGTGTATTGGGCATGGATCAATTATCTCAACTTATAACTTCGGTACCCTAAGAATACCCGCATCAATAAACAGAAATAGTTTTGCTATAACTCTTTCTCTATTTATAAGTTAGCATATAAATTACGTGATTTATTTTATTATCATACGAAATTTATGAGATAGTCTTAAGGATTTTAAATAATAAAATTTTCATATTATAAAAGATTGCTTCTTTCAAGCATTCACGGCACACGACAGCGATTCGAATTCCAATGATCATCGCTGCATTTACTAGTATCGTTGGGTTTATAGCCATCGCAGACTCACATTATACACGCATTTGAAAAATGCAAGGAATGTGTTTGTTGAGTACTTAAATAAAACCTTTAGTTACTGATGGCTACATTGCATTCACTGGTTTATATGTACATATAATACACTAGGAACCCAGCGAACTTCGTACCGCCATATTTTTCTTTCGTAAATATTTTGCAATTAATAAACTAGACGTGATAAAAACTATCCTATCTTAGGCACGCCAGCAAAACACACATTTAAAAAAAAACGTGAAAATCGGTTAGATAGTTTGTCGGAGTTCATCGTGAGCAACAACGTGATATGAGAATTATATAATAGACATGCCATATAATAAAGTTTAAGAAAACGATACATTACTGAATTTAATAAAATAATTTTTTGTTAAACTCAGTAATATATTATACAATTTTAATAATATTAATTATATATTACCAATTCTAAATAAATATCAAAAACCATTATTTAATTATAGGTTATACACGTATATATTAAATCTATGTAAAACATAGAGAACTCTGAATTATTCTCTGTTGAAATTCCTGGAGTCTGAATGAACACGCGTATTTAGGTATTTTTATTAGACAACTACAAAAAAGTAAATACATTTAACATCTTTTGCATCTTGCACACATTCTTCTTTCTTATACATTATTAGTTATTATGTATTCTTAGAATTATTTTTTATTGCGAACGGTGACAGACGAGCAAACGATTGGCACCACCTCAAACAGTTCCTTAGAGGACAGAGCCCCAAAGTCTCTCCGCTACCGCTATTGGGATCAATGATCATCGACAATTTGAACAGCATGCCTTTGCAGGGAGTCAGCTGGGTCAAACTGGTATTTTGGTGCGCCTGCCCAGAGATGTGAGCAGTACTCCGCGTGAGGGCGGATCCATTTGCAGAGCCCCTCAGGGAGCTCATGTGATGGTAACTTCAATAGAAGGGTCTTATGCCAGACCCTGTCGAATATTACATGTCATTAAAAAAAATATATGTATACAAAAGTTTATTTGCAATCTGCTATATGAAGTGAATACCTACATAATTATCTTAACTTTAAGGTTCAATGTGGTGCAAGAACAATACCATACACAATAAGTGCCTACATGGAGCGCACACTACGACTGAATGCATGGCACTCTTTAGGAAAGTTAAACATAAAAAATAAGACCTTGATTGTATGGAGAGCTATCGTAAAAAAGACGTTGATAATTCTTGGGCGACAGATATGAAATAATCAATTTGTGTCAAATTCATCGACTTGAGAATTTGATAAATGCAATGTATGCATTATATGTATACACACATGTTCGTAAGAACCGATGATGCCGATTTGCATTAGGTACCTACTCAATAGACTTTAAGACTGCGAGGTTGTTATCTGTAGCAATAAAATATTAACATCTATTTTTCTGAAGATCTAATACAATTCTATCGAATAGCTTTGTTATTATTACACAAAGCAACTGGTAGATGGCTTGCATTTTATGATTCATAATTCATTGGTCACTGCAATAGTAAGCATCCTTAAATTAATACGTCAAATATTGACAGTTTCGATTGCAAGGATTGAAGTTCATTGACATACCACTGGTAAGGTCGTTGGCTAATGTCACGATACTACGGGTGAATCGCATCAGTTCCGACCGTTAGAATAAACTATTGCTAAATGTATAGTTGCTTAAACATTTAATAAATACCGTCTAGATAATACACAAGGTCAAATAACAATAACATCTCTTTACAAAAGATGATGAGGTTTATTGTGTCTACCAATTATTCGATTAGAATCCTACAATCCTACTACTTATAAAGAGAGTTTGTATGTTTGGGTGTTTGTAGGCTTGCTACTCAATTTCGCAAAAACGGCTAAACAGATTTCAATGCATCTGAGACATTACTTAAAATTTTAGTTTCCTGCGGGATAATCAACTAACTAATGGAATCTACCTTGTGAAACACTAAGAGAGGGGTGGGACAATTCTAAAGCCGGCCCCACACGGCTAGAATAATATAATTACAGCACCATAATCAATGCTTTGATACCTGCCCTATTGCAGCTCTGTTTGTACCTGATACTCCAAAATATACCGGCCGGTCCGAACAGATCTGATTTCCCTATGTGCGATTGTGTACCAGCAGTGATGATATCATTAAACATGATCACACAAAAGCCCTTCTTAAGCATGATAAAGTAGTATCCCGGGAGCACTTTTTTATTTATCTTCGGTAACGCCATCCATCCATGCGGAAGTCGGAATGCGGAAGTCATATGCCGGATGTAGGAGACACAACTTGGCAGAATCGTATGTTTAGATTACGCAGCTATTAATCGAGGCCATAGTGCAGCTTTATTTATGTACATTATTAATAACCATTAAAAATTGTATTTCCCAAAGTCACCATAAGAATAAACAATTTTCAATACGCCATCCTATTATCTTATTAATATTATAATTGGAAAAGTATGTAAAGATGCTTGAATAATTAGGTGCTTGTCTGTCAATCACAGTTATTACTGATTTTTTGTTCCTCTCCCTTTCTTGTCTCATGCATGATTCATTGCGAGTAAAAAGAAATAAAGTAATCATGTTTCCTTAGAGTACCGTTTCCCCTTGTCCCATTTTGTCACTCCAATCGATACTTTTATTTATGAAATTATTTTTGAACAACAGAGCAGATTTATTATAGATGATTGGTAGGTATTATAAAATATAGAATACCTACTTTTTATCCTAAAACAATGAAAAATCCGCGTAGGTAAATTTTCCAATAACACATTTTCGAATTAGACTAAAAGGTGATAAGAAATGCAAAAATAAATACAATTCAAATGTAGGTATCATACTTACTAAAACAGATAATAAAATACGATTATCGAAAGGAAAGTAATAAAACAATCAAAGATTGACAACTGCTATTAATCAATTACAAGAACTGTATAATGAACGAAGGGCTCAATCGAGCACTGTAGAGCTATCTCAGATAAAATATGACATGCGACGACTGTTGAGAAACGAAGGAACTTGATAATTATCGGCTTTTATTGAAACATAATTACAGTATTATACAATTATCTGACCAGTGACGCATGTTTTTGCGCCCTTAACTTTGTAGTGACAACATCTTATGTAATCTTGTTAGGTGAATCTATTTTTAACATAGATATTTTACTAACGTCAGTTTTGTTATATTCTTATGGCAGAAGAATGGAATTAGAATCATTGTATCATATAGTATGAAGATAGATTACTGTTCTATATTATTATACGTCTTGTTTAGGCTTATATTTTAGGAACATATAATTTTGGATAATTGTTCTTTATTTGTGAATGGACTATCTAGATATACACGCAGCGAGAGGACTTATTCTAAGATCAAAGATTTCCAGTACCAAGGTATAATGTCTGCGTCTGGGTGTGTTCTATCTAATATAAGTATGTATTTAAAAAAGAACTAATATATGTATTGTATCCGTAATCTGGTACCCATAGCACAAGCGTTTAGTTTGGGATCAGAGGACGTTGTGTGAAATGTCCGTAAATATTTATTTATTTATAATTTCACATTTCGGCACATCTGAGTTTTAAGGTTTTTCTATTTGGGTGGCCAACGTTGCTTTTCCTAAATGTTATGAGAGGAGACACGTGCCCAATAATGGGCCAATGAATAGACTAGAAAATCAACGTGGTATCATTTAAAATCATTCCTAAATAAGTTCTGGGCTGGGCTTTTTCGTTTTTGCGACTAAGGAAAGCATAATAATAGGTACCAATGTAATATATAAGTAATTCCTTTCCTAGGGGTAGGTAGTAGTAGAGTAATAATATGAGCTATGGTGTAGGGCAGAGTCAGGCCTGATACGGCCGAGGCTTACTACTTACGCCTAGATAAGCAATCCAAAACTGAGCATGGGTGTTTCTGTGTTTACAATCATTTCTTCTTATTGCACGCCTCATAAGCGAAGCGTTGAGGTGGGTTCTACTCCCGTTTTGCACAAAACAACTGTTTTTTCATACTTAAAATGTCTCTAGTTATCATATATTGCACTTTTAATATAATATCTACACACACATATAAAAAACAAACACTATTTTTAACACTCATGATATTTTTGATGCCATTTTTGTTATTTAAACTAGTTAAAAAACTGTTTGAATAAAATCTGGCTTGGACGTCCGTGAATTGTAGGTAATGTATGTTAACACGATAATGACCAAAATACTTCTCTAATCGAGTCTTTTTGATGTGAAACATCTAATGCGGTGGGAGGGTAAAATCGGCTGTTAGCGTGGCGACGCTTTTATTGTACTTGTCCCGTTCAAATCCTGCAAGTTAAATTTGACACACTTCCCGGTTTCCGATTAAGCTGAAATTTTACACTTATGTGTATATCACGTGACAATGCAATATTATGATGACATGGAGCTGATCTGATGATGGAGCTGGAAGGTGGACATAGAAACTCTACAATGAAACGGCGCAACCCTATCGAGTTTGGGCTCGTATGATTCGTCTTGCCGAGTACTTTGTGTCTGGATGGTATCCAGGGGCTGATGATGAAGCTGGAAGGTGGCCACAGTAACTCTATAATTAAATGACGCAACCCCGTCGAGTTTGGACTCGTTTGATTCGTCTTAATGAGTACTTTGTCTTTAGATGGTATCCAGGATCTGATGATGGAGCTGGAAGGTGGCCATACAAAACTCTGTTATTAAATGGCGCAACTCCATCGAGTTAGGGCTCGTTTGAAATGTCCTGACTAGAACTTCAGTCATAGATGATCAGCTCCATCATCAGACCCTGGATGGGTCTGATGATGGAGCTGGAAAGTGACCACAGTAACTCTGTAATGAAACGCACGCAACCCCATTGAGTTTGGAATCATTTGATTCATCTTGACGAGTACTTTGTCTTTAGATGGTATCCAGGGTCTGATGATGGAGCTAGAAGATGGCCATAGAAATTCCGTTATAAAACGACATAACTCCATCGAATTTGGGCTCGTATGGTTTGTCTTGACGAGTACTTTGTCTCTAGATGGTATCCAGGGTCTGACGAAGGAGCTGGAAGGTGGCCACAGTAACTATGTAATGAAACTACGCAACCCTACCGAGTTTATACTCATTTGATTCATCTTGAGGAGTACTTTGTCAAGTTATGATCATTTCATTTCTACAAAGTAATTTCGATTTTCACATCTACTAGACGTCCCACGACGTCTAGTTTTTTTTCGTTTACGAATTATTATGATTAGGAATAGAGCCCTATTACTTTTCACGGTCTGATTCGATGTGGTTTAATTGTTATTAAATAAACAAAAAAATACTGAATATTTACGCTCGACTCTAAAACCAGCGCTACGCTATACCTTATTTCGTGAGAATTACTTGAACTATTTCTATAGACCAATATAGAAGTACTTCTTAAAATTAGCGCTAGATGGCGTATAAGACATGAAAACCTCATTAGTAGTTTTTGAAATTAGCGCTATCTATGTGATTTATTGAAAACTACTTAGTAAGACCAATACATTATTATTTACTTATCAAATAATCAATTTTATTGTGAAAAATGAAGATTATGAGGCGTGCAGTTTTGGATTTTCCAAAGTTTTTTTTGTATATATGTAGATTGTTGGACATAAGTTCCCTCCTCAGTGTAAGGAAATGTGGTTTGCTATGTCACGCTGGCTCATTTTGAGTTATGATATAAGATTTTATTTCAAGTTTCGTTCTATCTCAAAGGTATTTTTATTGTCTCTAGTGGCAGAGAGCATTGGGTAAGCTGATGGTGTGTGATAACCAACAATCATTGAATCAGCATTACTAGGAGCCCAACCTTTCTGCCATCATCCTCTGCAACTGAAACTCATCTCACTTCATGGCTTTTGTAACTGTGCTACGTCTACTCTTTCGGGTCTAATAACTTGTGCAGTTAATTAAAAGTATAGTTTTGTTATTTTAATACAATAAAAATGTTAGTCTTAGCTAAGATCATTTCTATCATTCATTTTCATCATTTCTAAATTGACGGTAGTAAATTAAATGGATAAAGGGTTGATTAAATCATCGACCTCCAAAGTAATCGGACTCGATCGTCGCCTGCTTTATACAACAATGGTACTTCTCAAAAGTAACTGTTTAGTTATATTGACCTTGTTATATTTCTACATTCTTCATAGAATCTTTACTAACATTATAAACGCGAAAGTTTGTATGTACGGATGTATGTATGATTGTTACTCTTTCACGCAAAAACTACTGGATGGATTTTAATAGCATATACTTACATCAGAATAACACATAGGCTATAATGTATAAAGATATTGTGAGAATTGTCCAAAATATAGTGATAAGTGTCAAGTAAGTAGGAAAAAATTCTGCCATCTGCGAGCTATTCTTGAGTACCTACGCTGCAAAAACCGTTAGGGTTACACGTATATAATGAATAATGGAAATGTTTATTTTAAATAGTCCTACAAAAAAGCCCACGACAGCATGTCTATCTTTTATGTGTAAGCCATTATCGCCAAAATAGTGAACCATTATATACAATAAAATATGATAATTTATTTCTAATGATATCAATTTGTTAATACCAAATAGTAACTAATTGATATCAAAATAAATACTTTTATTGGTTCTGATATTTAAAGTAGTTAAACTTTGTCTTTCACAGTGCATCATTTGGACAAATATTGTAATAGTCTAATAAAAAATATGGCGGTACGAAGTTCGCCGCGTTAGCTAGTCTTAAATACTTAGGAATATATTGGAAATATTACGGTAGTTTTTAAATCATTAATGTTTACACTAGTAGGTAAGTATTAGATTAATTTACCTTAATTTGGCCCATGTATGGCTAAGGGACGTAATAAACATCTAATTAACCCAATACAGCATGTAATTCGTTCATTACTCATGAATTTCATTTTCACGGTATTCATATTGGCTACCATTATTAATCTCCTGCTTTATATCGCTTCTATGCACGCAGCACGTATTTTTGATTCTACGTACTGGAGGATGAAGAGGAATAATACATTTTTGACAGAGTTTAACCCCTGGTTAATCACGTCCTTGACCTTATGACCTTGACAATAATACTACTAAAATGCGTCATATGAAAGCATCTCACTGGTACCGTGTAAAAGTCTCCCCTGTTCGTTGATTCCAATAGCTATGCCTTTATATGGGCTAATAGATGATTCTTTACTTCTATAGTTACTTCCCCTACTTATATCCTTTACCTATTCTGAGCTGATTGTTACATCTTCGTGGCACATAGTTATCAGTATCTTTGTAATGCCAAACCCCTTTAACAGCTACCAGTGGGTCGTATATATCAATACATATTAAGGAATAAATTCTCCTGCAGCGTCTTTCTATTTGAATGCAATTATCTCAAAAACTATCAAACGGATTTTGAAAGATTCAAGATTTTATGTAAACTGAAGCATGATGATAATTAATGAATATGTCGAGTAGAACAATAAAGATTTAAAAATAACTAAAAACTAGTTATCGTTTTTATTTAAGTAATATCATATGGGTTTATTGATTACACTTCTAGTATAATCTTTACTTCCTTACAAACATTATAAATGCGAAAGTGAGTTTGTTTATTTGTTTGAATGTTACGCCTTTACGCCGTAACTACTGAAACACACATTTTGATATTTTGCAATACATATAGTATGGAAGAGAAAGTTACATAGGTTACTTTTCAACTCGTCAAAATGGGTGGTTCCCGTGGGATAGTTATTTTTTACAAAGAGATAATTAATGTTCTGTAGAGTAACGTATTTATATTCTGAAGTCCACGCTAACGGTGTCGCAGCCAGAATCCACTGAGTAAATAAAACACATATTGTAATAGTAAGTGAAGGATGTATATGCAAATCTACGTAACCTTCACAAAGCTCGGTGATACAATAAACAATAAAGAAACGTTATGAAGAAAAGTTGGCACGATATCAAAGGCGGTAAGTGCACATGCTTCTTGTGACTCTCATACAGACTCGACTCACAATAATACAAATGTATATTATACATTATACCACGTGGGCAACCTTCAACTCGCACCATACTGGCTACTCAGTGCAAGGGGGCGACTCCACCAAGGGAACCGACCCCTCTTTAGTCATAGACACCACAAACAATGCCTTTGTCATCAGTCAAGGTTAGCTGTGTCATGCTGGTGAGTTAATATCATTACCGTTAACTTATTGATTTGAACGATAAATGCCCAACCGATACTGGGAAAATAGGGTAGAATAGTTATGTTGGTAAATTAGGGTGACTGATAGTCTGTGGTTATGTTGCTGATTTATAAATTTGTAAATGACTTAAACTATATAACAGATCGATCAATCTTTCTTAACTCCCTTTAACAACTTTTCATATACAGGTAGGTGTATCTATATACTATTATAAAGCTGTAACAGAGCTGTGTCTGTACATTTAAGATAGTTGAGAAAAAAATACTGTAATAGGCTATATAGGCGTGTCTAAACACAAAACAATTTTTTTAGAATTTTTGTCTGTTTGTTTGTTCGCGCATCACACAAAAACTACTAAACGGATTTTGATGCAACTTTTTTTATTTGAAAGGCCTTGATTAGACTTAAAAACTGGTATACATTTTATCCTGACACTATATCGGGAACTTGAGATATAACCGAAAAACTAAAAATTATTTAAACTTTATTTTTTTTAGAATTCATTAAAGAAAACTACTAGATGGATTTTGATGCAACTTTTTTTATTTGAAAGGCCTTGATTTCACTTAAATACTGGTAGACATTTTATCCTGCTACTGTATCTGGCCGTGTGGGGCTGGCTTTAAAATTGTCCCACCATAGGTGGAGAGGCCCTATGGGAGTCGTAAGAGCCGACTGAGGGAATACCGGGGGAGTGGGCAGCAGCACTCCCTCGAGTATTAACAACATCCACTGCGATCGCCAACCCGCCTGCCAAGCGTGGCGACACACGACACGGACGGCACTATTGCCCATATGAGCGAAACACATGTTGTGGCGTTCTCTTGGGGAGGTCTATGTCCAGCAGTGGACTTCGAAAGGCTGATGGATGGATGGACTATATCGGGAACCTGAGATATAACCGAAAAACTAGCTTTCGGCTGCGGCGAAGCCGCTGGCAAAGGCTAGTAGTTACTAAAAGCTGTACAGCAATTTGGATTAGATTGAAAATGTATCTTGCTTTGAATATTCGACTTGCAGTTACTTGTTTAATCTGTATGGACTGGTAGTCTAAGTTTTATCTAATTTATTTAGCAAAAAGAAAAGTACAAAATACAGAATATTGACATAACGTGCCTCTTAAACCTATATGGTTTGTGTGTGGTACGATTCCTAATTCATGCAAAAAGTGTTAGGTATATGATTTTTATTTAGGAAGTATTTAGGAGCAGCTTACAACTGGGGATTATTCCTGGTTGACGTCATACAATTCGCAAACTATTATCTGGGCATAAGATAATTAGTTAAAAGTAGTTCGTGAACTGCTGTTAATCGATCTGAAGAAAAGACATGAGTCTATAAAATACATAATACGTAATTTGTTTTTAGCTTCTAGTGTAAGATATTTAAGTACGAAATTTTATCTTATAGTTTTCATTATATAAATCTAATCTAGGGAATGCATCTTCAAGTGAATATTTTAAACGGTAAGTGAAAATAATCGTAAACCTTGGAACTAGAACATTTCCTTCAACTTTATCTAACAAGGACATATTTAAAAAGTTCAGAAATAGGTATCAGTTATAACACAACTTGGTGCTGTTATATTGAAGAGAGTTACATTTTACTTACCGATTCTTAAATAATAAGCGGCAATTATCACTTTCCGTCATGAAGCAGCCAATTTATTCACTATTGTTTATCTAGATAATGTCGCATTTTTTTGCTTGGGCTATAAGCATACTTGCTCGTCAAAAATCTCTCGAAAAATATATTTCAAAAACAATGGCCGACTCACACTTGACAGAAAGAGTAGAAAAATCCTATAGTAAAAGTAGATTGTACCTATCTTTAAATGGCCAAATAATTTAAGAAAGACATTAGGGGTAAATTAAATGCGGCTTGCCGAGTAACAACATTGTTTATTAATCATTGCGGATAGTGGCTTAACCAATTAAACCACGCTGCTGCTCACCGTAAACTGTAGCATTTCGTTCAAGACAGGAGTATGGATAGAAACGTCTATCTTCTCCTACACAACCGAATCACAATAAAATGCTTCACAGTTGCTAATCAAAACGTTCAAAACTGTAATATCAATCCCCTCAAGTTCTTTTTTTTATCTTACATCCTTTCTCAACTCTCAACCGATGTAAGCATGGTGCATAAAATAATCCTTTTAGACTACCAAAAGTCGTACGATAAATATACAGTACCAATACTTACGCCTTACAGATTCGATAGGATGATTGACTGATTCAAACTGCGGCTGTATATATACGTTCTTACCAAATTATATTCTCCAAAGAGTCACGTAAAATTCAAGTAGATCAGGGTAGATAATATCGCTACATTGTCGACCACCCAAATTATATTACATTCTTCAAGAAAACTATTACTCACTTTGTGTTTTACCACACGCAGCTTGCGTATTGAAATTATATCGTGGAAAATGATCAAACGTATTGTGCTTATTACCGAGAACCATCGATTCCACTCATGTATTCAACTATAATGGTGCAATTATTTTATTAATGTTGTTTGCTCATTTTATGGTTTGTTTCACTTCATTGGAACCCATTAATACCTAGTAGGGTACCCTATGAGGAGATCTGCACCCAACAGTAGTTGGGTGCAGATCTCATAGGGTGAGAGAGCTCAGAATGAACTATACTGGCCCAATGATGAAATTTTTCTGGAATAAAAAGTTTCTACGAGTATGTGCCTTTTTTGCGTGATACAAACTTTCACATTTATAATGTGATATAGTGGGATAATGAAATAAAACTACTTTTACTGGAAGACTTCCTGTGATCATGGTAGAGAAAATTAACAAAACGCGATAGTATATAGTGTGAAAGCGATAGTACTCGTATATAATATTAAAGATAAATATATAATCTGATAGTATATTAAGCCTGATAATGTATATATAACTAGAATATATGTATATAGGTACGTTCTCAGCGTTTATATCTTCCACATTCCTGCAAGATTTGAAATGAACGATCTGCTGCTGTTTTCTTTGAGCGCTATGACAAGTCCATTTTTAAAAAGAGCGTTTGAAGAGAGTATAGTCTTCCCGGTAAAAAATAACTTTGCTGCTCGCATTAAAGTTCTCTTTTTCCACTTTCACAAATATTTTGTTCTTAAAGTAGCTGAGCATGTCAAGTACTAAAATACAGATCAAGATATTCCTTTTATAACTTTTTTCTAGTGGTTGAGATTTGCTTGTCCAGGCATCAATAGGCCGGCTTTATCGGGGAAGTAATACCCTGCTCATAGAAGATTGGTGTGATACAACGGTGGGTACTTCCACTGTAATTTCATATATTGAGTGGGGGCGCCTCTTTACTCTACCTTCTATCCCTTTCCTTGGAGTTGGCGCGAGTGATGCCTCTGGTATTGCTAGCGTCTATAAGCTACGGTAACCGCTTACTACCAGGTGGGCCATTGGCATGTTTACCAGCCGCGTAGTATAAAATAAATAGGAATAACAAGTTTTTAAATTTATTAATCGCAGGTTAATTTATTAATCAGTTTTAGTAAGTGTAATTACGTCTTTATTTTATGATGATATTTGAGAGATATACCTAAATCATTACTGCCTTCAGTAAAAAAAAAAAAACTAAGGAGTTTTGTCACCAGATAATTGGGCATTCTTAATATTTATACCAAAACCCCTAATCTTGCTTTCCTGACCAAAGTGGGAGAAATATATATGTATACAAGATAATACTATGAAAAAACGACTATAATAAATCCCACATTAATTAATTGGGACAAATATGGAAAAGTGATAACGTCACCTCTCTTAATTACTTTATTTTTTTCGTCGAACTCATCTGCAATTGATTCGTTATAAGCGAGATTAAATCCATTTTTAAACAAGTTATTAGTTTTTTTGTTTATAATGATATTATCTTGTGGAGTATTATAGACATAGCGTAGAGATTTTCATTCTCCATTGCATAATGTATTTATGAAACTATATTTGTTATCGATATTACTTTTAATTAGGTGGTAATTAAATAATCATGAAGTTTTTTTGCGGCTAAATGCATATTATATCGAAAAAGAATGTGTAATCTCGTAAAAGTATAATCTCGTATAGTCTCATTTTCATTTTAAACTTTTATAGTTTAAATTTCATTGTATACCTACTCGTACTTTGTAGTGAATTCTCAAGGTCTTAGTTTACGTCGCACATGATTTAAAGAATTTTATGGTGGTGTAGCAACTTGTCACTTCTTCAAAGATTTTATCGCAATTCATGCAATGCATCACAATGCAGCCACACATTTAATATATAAGGAAACTTGTACTAGATGCAATAAAACAAATTAATGTTTTCGACGAAAGTGCTTGTCAGTGGTATGCAACTGAGGTGGGCGCGTTATCCTGTTAGTTGTATGCAACTGCAGGGCGGGCGGAGGCTTCGCTCACGTTGGGCGGGTGAGTGACACCTCGTACCGGGCGTGCTTCGTGTTTCGTGCGATTATAAAACGCGAGACGACGGCGCGGCGCACTCACTCAACCAAACTCGCGGACTGCGGTAGGTCATGTCACGCGGTGGCGCAACGATCGCAGCCGTTCGCTTATTCCCGCCACACAAAACATCCACACATTTTCTTTGAAAATTCGCGTAATTGCAAAGAAAACAGTGAAACCAGCGGGATAATCGGTGACTGTAAAGTGCCTTGTGATTTTTGTTAACTCATTTGTATACTCTATTTTTTATCGGTATTAAAATTTCGGTAGTAATAGAGCTATTTATCTACAAGACGTGATCGCACTAGTGAAACGGAGATCATACGTTTCAAGTAGTGAGGATTGCGTGAACTTCACACTGGACCAGTCTAACAGGTTAGTTGATAACATTTCCGTGTTTATGTCACACGCAGCTATGATTAGATGCTTCTATAAAATGAATAAACTAAGCAAAAAAACTTCGCCACTTATAAAATTATTACGTGAAGAACGTATTGAGGCTTTTTATTGTGCTTTTAAGGGCCTCCATCCCTGATCATTACAGGAGTTTCTACTAATCGCGGAAAATATCCATAAAGTAAGCGCAATAATCGAAATCAGTAGTTTGAAGTATTGCTTGGTTTGGTGTCATGGTCGGCCCAAAATGACATTGCCGTAACGTTGCTACGGTACACTGATTTATGACATTATAAACTATGACCCGCAGCTTTCTTAAGCCAGCTGTTATTAGTAAAATTAAAACAATATTTAAACACCAGTACAAAGAGTGTACCCAAAAAGAAAAAGTAAAGCATATCGTTATCTGATAAATATTGTGGATAAGTCTGTAAACATTATCTACGCGATAACAGTTATATCTAATGAACTCATTCTTTGTGACATTCTTTAGTTTATTATATTTTATCGCGGAGTATAAAAATGTGCTTGATACATAACCGAAAAAGTTTATTGATAAATCTATTTCAGCTTATGCGTTAGTTAATATTAGTGTTATTTGCATGAGATTTAATATATGTCACCTATGTAGAGAGGATAGAGTGTTACAGCATACGCATTGTGGAAGAGTTCCTCATCCAATATTGCTGTAAAGGAAGAAGAACAATTTAATAAGTACTAAACATGTGACTTTTTATTTTTTAATGTAACACAAAGGGAATTGCTTATTAGAATGTTAAGAATACATATATTCCAAAGGTACTATGACGTTAAAAAAATATAAACAAACGCGTTGAATTTCCTCGGTGACCCGAGTGAGTCACAGTTAAGTCATGTTACGGGCGCCGAACTTGACACGAAATGTTGGCGGTTAAAGCACGTAACATGTGTACTACGAATGTACACTCGTAAAGTTCAATGTTAACCGATTTTTAATGATTAAGAAAGCCATAAGTAATACGACCTATTTGTTTAGGTGGTATTAGAACTTTGTTTAAGCGAATTTGTTTATATAAATAAATTACTCGGCATGATAGTTACATATATGCAAAAACAGTTATCCCACGGCCACAGGAACCATCCATTTTTCCGATATAAAGCCTATGACCTTTTCTGGACTTCAAACTATATGTATGCAAAATTTCATGATGACTCTTTCAGTAGTTAGGGCGTATATTACAAACAAATAAACTCACTTTCGCCTTTATAACATAAGTAAGGACGTGAATAGTTTTTGGCATATTTGTTATACAGACAAATTATGACCTAAAAGAGAACCCAAGAAGTTCCCTTAGGATATGCCACCTTTCTATGGACCAACTTTACTAGTTACTTTATAAACTTTAAAATATTAATTCTAATATGAAGACGAAATTATTGCAAATAGACGGTATAGTGGTTTATTGCCCTCCCGTGCCGAATCTTATGGGTTCGATTACCATAAAGGACCTGTAAATGCTGGTTCTAGGTGCACACACAACCAGCAGTTATAGGCAGGTATATAATTGTGGTATATATTGTATACGCAGGTATATATTGTGCTTTTTAATGGTAAGTTTGTAAGGTCCCATAACACAGGTATTATTCCCTAGTACGAGGTGTTGTGTGTTTTGCTCAGCTTGAGTTGCTTCATCCATCCATCCATCAGCTCTTAAACGTCCACTGCTGGACATGATCCTTCCCACGAAGGAAGAATACGATATGTCACCATCCCTTACTTGCCCGCGGATGTCGTAAAAACCGACTAAGGGAGCAACAGGGGAATGGGCAGCAGCATACTCCTAGGAAACGCTTAACACCATTCTGCGATCGCCAACACGCCTGCCAAGCGTGGCGATTACGGCACTATCCCCCATATGAGCGAAACACATGTTGTGGCGTTCTCTTGGGGAGGCCTATGTCCAGCAGTGGACTTCGAAAGGCTGATGGATGGATGGATGGATGTAGTTAGAATAAATCTCTTTGAAGGACTCCTGACTCATAATGGCAGCCAGGGACTTGAACTTTCTTTGTGCTGATATTAAGAACTACGTACATATTCATAGATAATTGATATGCGTAAAAGCGATTGAAAGTAAATCTTTGTTTTAAAACTTACGTAGTATGACTCAAACTTTTAACGATTTGTTTGTATAGTGAATAATGTGACGCTTTATACGAATGTCTAAGTCAATGAATATTAATTTATTTCTTTAGAATATTATATTTATTTTTGAACAATGTAGGGCAGGCAATTTTATTAACTTAAGTAGGTACCTATTAAATAGAGTGATTCATGTTGTGTAACAATATAAATATAGACATTTTATATAAGTAAGGAAATAAAGAAATTACTTTATAAAAAAATAAGTAATACCAGATAATTCTAAATTACGTTCCCGATATAGTAGCGGGATAGAATGTAGGCATACCAGTTTTTAAGTCTAATCAAGAGCTATCAAATGAAAAAAAGTCGCATAATAGTCCGTTCAGTAGTTATTGCGTGATGCGCGAATGAACAAACAGATAAACAGACAAATAGACAAACAATCTAAAAAAAATGTTTTTCGTTTAGACAGACACCCCTATATCCATAGCCTAATATAGTATTTTTTCTTAAATATCTTATATTTACAGACATACCTCTGTTACAGCTTTATAATAGTTAGGATTACAACTGCGGCGACCACTGAGGGAATGTAACATAGTTCCAGTGGCCCGCCAATAAATGCGGAGAGATGGCACACGACGGGTTTATTTAGTGGGTGAGGGCTCCACACTACCCTGTTCGTTGCCCCGAACGACGGGGTGTGCGGTTAGAAACTTTTTTTCCTACCTTAACAAAAAAAAATGAAATTGATTTTATAATATTTACACCTATGATTTATAATAACATTAGTAATGCCCATAATTACAATTATGCCTATTCGTAATAATTGACGTACGAGGATGTTGTGGTAGTTAGTGATATCTGGTGTTTATTCAACCAAAACATTACTTGACTCATGCTTCTGTAGTGCCCATCATTTTATATTCATTTTATTAACACGGAAAAACCAGGTAATTGAAGTATCAAACTGTGGTATACAAGTACATACTCAAATAATTTTAATTGTAAATTTTTGAGTTAAATTAGGAATCTCGTTACATTTCACAATATAACCTTAAAAAAAAATATTATAAAAAATCCAACTACAGATTGTTTTAGAATTTTTGTATTTCAGCCAAAATTAGAGTCGTTTTGAAATGTCTTTGCGATTAAATTTGTATCTTCCTTTTATTTTACTTTTTTTTAAATGGATCATGACAATTTGCATTCCATTTTATATAAACAACATAGTAAAAGGGAAAAATGTTATAAGTAGATAATTGTAGGTTATTAGTATTGCTCGCGGGGATCCGGAAGCAGGAAACTGGCCAATGTTGATTCAATGCGAAATAGTCGTGCGGACGTCTCTCGTAGACCATAGGTGCACTCATTGAGATGCACATGAGGAGATTGCTGTGTCACGATACCTCGCATGTACAATGAACTGATGATATCAATAAAGTCTAAATGCACTTGCAGTCTTATCGCACATGTCTGTGTTTACTTTATACTTTACGCAGAATATGTGCAAATATTCTTTTCTTATACATAGGTACGTATCTTCATGATAGACAATGATTTGGCTGCGTCTCTTATATTATTAAGTCTTTGAACAACAGGGATATCGCGAGCTCATATTTTTTCATACTAAATGGGTGGCAAACAAGCATACGGCCCACCTGATGGTTTGTGGTTACCGTGGCGTATATCTATAGGCTAGCATCTGCTAGCAACACCAGAGGCATCACTCGTGCGTTGCTAAAAAATCACGTTGATAGATTATACCGACAGCTGTGAAGTCTGCCAACCCATACTGGGCCAGTATGGTAGATCATGGCTTAGGTCCTTCTCACACTGATAGAATATCTGTGTACAACAGAGGGACGGTAATGGATGTGAAATAAAAAGGTTTAGTTAGTGATAACTTCGACTGTGTCCAAAATTATACTCGTATTTCTTATCCTTTTTTTGTTAAGGCGGGATAAAATGTATCTAACCGTACATCCCGTCGTTTGGAGCAACGAATAGGGTAGTCACCCATTAGATAAACCCTCCGTGCGCCGTCTCTCCACCTGTACTGGTGGGTCACTGGAACTGTGTGACATTATTTCTTCCGTATTTCTCATCCGTTTTTTTTGTTAAGGTGGGAAAAATATTCCTAACCGTACACCCCGCTGTTCGGGGCAACGAACAGGGTAGTTTGGGGCCCTCACCCACTAAAGAAACCCACCGTGTGCCGTCTCTCCGCCTTTATTGGTGGGCCACTGGAACCATATTACATTCCTTCAGTGTTTACATTCCTTCAGCTTTTACCAAAATGTAATTAAAACATAATAACTGTTAATTATAAGAAGTGCCGTATAGGTAATATAATACAATAGTAGTAATCAATAATAGTAGTATTAGCTAACTTTTATATTCGACTAAATCAAACACAATCAATTTAATTAGTTTCACCAGCTACAGTTGTTGAGTTTTCGGCTGTATTTGAGTGAGTTGCAATTATTGATTATAGTGGTTAAATGGTACAGTAAAAAATGTTCAGGTAAATGATGTTAGGTAAGATATCTTGGTCCAATGTCGGTGAAACTGGCGTCACCTCCGTGATTGACACGGTTCGACGAGCAGAACATTGCTGGCGACACCTCCGATATCGCTTTCCGTTTCGACTGTATTTGTGTATTGTGAATCGCATTTAATTAGATACAAATTTACTTTAAAAGTTAACTGGTTAGAGGCTTTCAATGATTAGAAGCTAACCTAACTATTATAAAGCTGTGACAGAGCTGTATCTGTACATCAAGATATTTAAGTAAAAATTACTATATTAGGCTATATAGGCGTATCTGAACACAAAACAATTTTTTTAGACTTTTTTGCTGTGTTTGTCAATTTGTCTGTTTGTCATGCAAAAAACTACTGAACGGATTTTGATGCAAAGCTTTTTAATGTGATAGCTCTAGATTAGACTTAAAACTAGCTTTTTGATGCAGCGGAGCTGCGGGCAAAGGCTAGTGTTTATTAAAGATAGGTACGTGTATGTGTATTATGTGCCTATGCTTTACTTCAAAGCCACATTTATTTTGTAAATGAATTTTATAAAATATTGTTTTTGATTTAATGCAATTTGCTTATTTAAATAATATTTTTTAGGTTATGCTAATAATATTATTATCATAAATACATACATAAGCACCTATCTATTATCCCAAAAAGGCAGTAATTTTTGTAATAAAACCTTTTATGAATGAATGATCCAGCCAAATATTAAGACACTATGATTCACAAATCATTAAATTACTCTGACTACCTTTACAATTGACAATCATTTACTTCCATCACGTCTATCGTATGGGTTAGAAACAATTTATCAGTCACGAAGATAATAAACAGTGTTTGCAGACAAGCCCACGACATGGGCAACATAAAATATGGGTCAACAGTTTTGTTATTACTGTACTGTTACTTTTTTTGTATGAATGATTTATTCAAATGATTTTGCAATTCAGTACACGGCTAGTAATTGAACGACGACATAATTATCAAAAAATATAATAGTGGAGATTATTTTAGCACCAACATGCGTATACCTATAGGTATAATAATACCAAGATAAAATAATCTTCACTATGAACAAGGAAATAAACTTTAAATAAGAAAGATGCATGATGTTAAAAGTAATGGTATTATAACTAAAACGATAACGAAAATACAATTAATTGAATTTCACCAGTTAAAAATAGTTTCAAGATCTAAAACACAGAGCCATTTCAAAATCCGCTGCATGGTAAAAGAAGTACGAGTAAGCAGAGACACAGGCCCACGCAGAGAGTGACTTCACAGTTTATGATATTTTAGATGCTGTGTCAATCCGTAAAGATATTATATAAGTACCTACATAGACAATGTTGACTCATAGCAATTTAAAGATATCGCGGATATTGCGTGGCAAGCAGCTGACCTCAACTTAAACCTATCACAACATATATGTTTATAGATATTCTCGTAATATTTGTATCTTAACTACAATCAATGGAAGCGTAGTCTTTTTCATGTTTTACACCAAAATCTTATTAGAGTTCTGTGGTAGAGCCTCGTCTACATCATGAATGGGCCGGTTCGACCAGAAAAGTAGCCGCTTACCATCGGGTAGGCTAGATTGCCACCTCTGTAGTATACAAAAAAATATATATTGTTATAAATTACTGTAACATAAGTTTATTTAATACTTGTGTATTAATAAGTTTTATTTTTTTTATTGCAGATGACATATTAACACGGTGCTCAAGAATATCGACAAATAGGATTAAATAATAAAAACGAGAAGAGTAATGACAATTATTTCGAATTATATATATTTAGAGAGTTTATAATATAAGAATTTATCAAATGAGCATATCTAGTAGATTAAGAATATCAGAAAACATGGCGCTTATTAGTTTAAAGAGTAGTTTGAGGTTACTATGGACGGTGCTGGCAACTCTGGTGTTCCTCACGAGGAGTAGTGCCGCGCCCGCGTTTGGGGGCACCGACAAGGCGATGGTGAGTTGCAACTTTTATTCTATATTAGAAATAATTAAATTATGATTGAAATGGATTTCTCTATCAGTAATTTACGATCCTATGTTATATACACATGCTGTATATTATGTGTAATCGTATTTTAGGATTCTAATTAGTGATTATGATATTAAATAGTTATAAAAGTAATAATTTAATTTCTTAAATGCCTAGCTGAGAATATCAACCCCTAATACGTAGATATAACATAAGTTAGATACAACTTATTTCTTATATGATTGATAATATTTTATTATCTTGTTTGAATATTAAAGAATTAATAGTTAAAGATGTTACAAGATTAGGAGAGAATTACATAAGCATGCTTACTCCTTTGTATTTTACAGCAACAAGTATAATATTAAACAGTTGCTCATACAAGGATTTCCTCTATTCTTATCGTAATATATAAGCAGTTGTCATCGGAATCGGAAGTAATACGTATATGTATAATGCATAAAACGTAGGTAATACTCACTGACTCAACATCTCCAAGAAAAGATCACTGCTGACCTCCGCATCCGATCTCCGAAACAAACTGAAACCTATAAACTTGTAACGCACTCTCGTGTACCTAAAGTATCTATAGTATTCCGTTCATTCATAAAACACGGTACCTATCTAGTCCAACCGAGATGAGAGGACGCCTTTCTCCTCGACACCGGTACATTTTGTTTGTCTATTTACATTGTTTGCTTAACACTCAAGTCGGTATGAATCACTCACATGTGTGATGTGTATATGGGTGTAGCAAGATATTGGTGATTATATTTTCAATGGGCGTTACGTCACTCTTGTAGTATTTGTAAAATACGCTAACAAGTTGTGTATGAATCAATGACTATAAAATTAATCATGGTGTTGATATCCTTTTAGTAAGATTGTTCACCTAGTATTTTATTAAAATATAGTAACTATGTACATAATTATGAGTAATAATGTGTATGTAGTTTTATATTTGATATTATTTGTGCTAACTGCAATCTTAAACATGTTATTTTAGAACTCTTATCAAGACGTTTGTAATGCGAGATAATATTCTTGTCAGATTGAGAAATAAGTGTACGTGTTTCTTGACAAAGTTGAGGAGGTCGTAGTCTAGTTGTGCACTTGCAATTCGAACGATGGGCAAGGTTAAGTAACTTTGGCTCACCTGCCGATTTGATGGGTGACTTAAAGTGACACTTATATCACCTGAACTCCTTCGTGCTTTGGAAGGCACGTTAAGCAGTGAATCTTGGCTGTCAAATAACAACCTGACAGTCGTTACAAGTAGGCAGCCCTGAATAAAAAATCTAAACACGATCTTCTTCTAAGGTCACCAGTTGTCCCCTTAGTTGGATCCTGGAGGTTAGATATGCAGTCACTCAAAATACTGATGGACAGAGCTAACACTGAACAGATCAGTAGCCGACCCCAACAAAAAAATTGGGTTAAGGCTAGTCTTCCTTGACTAAGTTATTGGACCTTTTTTTTTGTTAAGGCGGGATAAAATGTATCTAAATGCACACCCCGTCGTGCGGAGCAACGAACAGAGTAAGTGTGGGGCCCTCACGCACTAAAATACCCGCCGTGGGGCCCTCACACACTAAAATATCCGCCGTGTGCCGTCTCTCCATCTGTATTGGCGGGCCGCTCGTACTATGTTGCATTACTTCAATGGTAATTGGACCTACATTGATTCGTATATTCTCCTCATTGGCATAGTGGCGGGTTATTTTGAAACCCTAGAGGTCAAAAAGTGCTATTGGTCTCTCTGATAAGCTGCTTAGAGTCAGAAACGTTGATGGTGTATAAGAGTGAGTGAATAGAGATAGTAACTGTATTTCATATACTAATACATAGTGTACTATATACATATATTTATATACATACTTGTAATAATATATCCGGCGCAATTGGCTAGGCCCCGTTGAAATTGGCTGCCGTGGTTGAAACTTGGCTGGGAGGACACTAATATATTCTTGGGCAGCTTATATACATAATTACGTTAAAAATTCCTAAATCTGAAAAATTTGTGATGCAGAAACATAAAGATCTTTAAATCATAAACGGGTCTTTTTTCGCGTAAAATCAGGCCATATTTTAACCACCTTTAGCTCGACGTTTCAACTGCGTTGCAGTAGCCGTGCTCATGGGACAACTAATAACAATTAATAACATGACCAATCTCATAAATAATATGTAATTTTTGTTTCAATTGTTAATTAACGAAGTATTTCAACGTGAAGTTCCAGTCTTTATAGTAAAAGTAAAATTTAACCTTATTTTCTTCTGAGTCACATAATATGCAGTAACAAAGTAATTTATAGTCTCTAGAAGGGTTCTCGAGAATACGTAAATAATAAAATTGATTCTCGGAATCGCGACTGAGTCATTCATTCGTCGGGCTGCGATCTCGCTCACCGCCAAGTTCTAGGTTATAGCGGACCACCGAAGGAATGTAACATAGTTCCAGTGGCCCGCCAATAAAGGCGGAGAGACGGCACACGGCGGGTTTCTTTAGTGGGTGAGGGCCCCACACTACCCTGTTCGTTGCCCCGAACGACGGGGTGTGCGGTTAGGTACATTTTTTCCCGCCTAAACAAAAAAAAAAAAAAAAAAAAAGGTTATAGCGGACCGGTTAAAGCGTCATATTAGTATTAATAACATACATAAGCATTAAAGGAAGCATAAAGAAAAGAAGCAAAAAAAAAGGTTCATTAAAATTATAGTAAATTTTATTAACGAACGAAAAGAACACAGAAAAAAAGAATCTTTTTAAAATCTCTCATAATTTCCTCCAAAAAATCTTGTGAACTATTCTCACAAGAATTTTTGGGCGGGTTTTAATTCTTCTTCTACATTAATTCTTGGGTATGGTACCCGTATGCAAAATATATATTTGTTATTTGAATTCAAATATTTACATAATCATACCTACTCTTTGGAATATGAAACGATATAATTGCGACGGCGCTTCCTTAGTTTCCAAATTACCTCGAACCAGTAGGTACTGGAAAAGTGTATGAATTTGCGGTGTCGATCGTTGAAGCGATTAAGCCTTCGTCTTTCATGCACCCATTTCTAATTAATTAGGTTTTATTGAAAATACCCATATCCATTGCGATAATAATAACTATGTTAAGGTTAGTGTGTCCTACTTACCGCCTTCGAATTTAACTGGTTGTTTATGCATTCAAAATTTCTAGCAAAGAGCGAACTCACCGAATTCCAATCGTTGTAATAATTCTTTGAAGTTCATTATTTTCTTAGTGGGACGAAAGTTTTAAGTCAGTATTTGTTAGGGAATAAATATCAAGCATTTATGTATTCTGAATAGATATTTATATAATTTATTATAAATAGTTCATCTAAAACGGTTGAATTTCTGAGCAGATTTAAAATCATGTTTAATTTGATAGTGAATTATGTGTAGGTATAGGTATGCGTCACCGGTAGATAAGCCGTTTAACCAAACATTTTATATAAGAACATATTTGAGGTTTTATATCCTATAAAACGTAACCTTCGCGATCTTTACCAGATATTTTAATTTCAGTCAGATATAAATTAGGTTAACAAATTTGCTATAGACTGATCTTATTAGTGGCAACAAAGACAATAAAGGTTATTTACTATTAACTTAAAGTCAATACTGTTCAAACATCGTAAGCTAAATACTAAGCTTGAAAGTAAACTGTATTTAAAACTGTGTTGCTTGTGAAAACGAAACTTCAGTATTTTTTTATCCTTTTGTTTGTCAATAGATTACCTTTTTTGGTAAGTAACTACTGACGAGCTTCGGAAAAATACCCAAAGAAGAAAATAGGTACAAGTAGAATAAAAAAAAATTAAAACATTAATTTTTAATATATTTCCTCATATAATAAGATCAACTACTCTGTCGCATTAGATTTGCCTGTAAAGATAGACGTAAGTTTTATGGTTAATAAATAAATTAAATAAAAATAAATTTTCTGTAATAATTATGGTCCAATTCCGATCACCATTCGTATGGTGGCACTACTATTAACAAAGAAACGAACAGTATTTTCCTTGTTTACATTTTTGTATGAGATATATGGGTATAATATATGGTATAGATATATGGTGCAAGACTAATAATATTATGATATTATTGGGGAGGCCTATGTCCAGCAGGCTGATGGATGGATGGATGGATGATTATTGACTTACGATACTTACTAATAAAGATTCACTTAGAAGGGCAGTAACGGATATGCGATGGTATCACCACGTCATTATTAAAACCTTCATTTGTTTATATTCAGAACTTTTTTTGTTGTTCGGGAAAAAATGTTCCTAACCGCACACCCCGTCGTTCGGGGCAACGAACAGGGTAGTAACCCTCACCCACTAAATGAACCCGCTGTGTGCCGTCTCTCCGCCTTTATCGGCGGACCGCTGGAACTATGTTACATTACTTCAGTAGTATTTATATTAGTCATGTATTACCTATATAATTTCCATAATGGTGAGTTTTACTCAGTACTAGGTCATGAAAATGGTGGTGGTGGGGTGTTGGCTCTTAGAACTGTCTCCACATTTCTTATTATTTCATCAAAGCTGTAATGCTTAATGTTAACATTTCATAGAAGCCTTGAGAGATTGAAATAAAACTTTTAACTGTTTTATTTCGTTTATTCATAACCTAATATTATTAAACGATCTTAATAGGGGGACTCAAATAGTTTAAGTTGATTACCAAAAGGCGTGATATATAACAAGGCTGGGAGAATACCGCCAAGCTTAGTTATTTACGGTTTTAGGACACTTGGAGAATTTTTTTATCTTTAATCCTGCACTAACCCACCAGTTCTAAAATTTCAGTTAAAATATAAGCTCTTACTACTATTAATATTATTTATTTAACTATATATATATATTAAGTACATTGAGGCAATTGCGTTGTCAACTGTTTTTACGTTGCGTGTCATGACGACTGATATAGAATCGTGAAACTTACTGTAACTACACAAACATAACTAAACAAACTCCCATAGTGATAATAGCTATAGTTATTATTCCCTTTTGAACAGTACTCTACTACTACCACAAAAAGTATTTATTTTATATTAACACAAAAAAAATGTAAATGCAGGTACTCTAATAGCTAAATACTCAAAAAAAAAATCGTAAATTTAAATGGCTTCGTTTTACAAATATTTACACACTAGCCTTTGCGCCGCGGCTTCGCCGCAGCCAAAAGCTAGTTTTTCGGTTATATCTCAAGTTACCGATATAGTAGCGGGATAAAATGTATGCCAGTTTTTAAATCTAATCAAGGTCTTTTAAATAAAAAAGTTTCTAAAGTGCAAATTATTTGTGAATAAGGAAAAAGAGATTTTTTTGTACTAGCGGGAATCGAACCCACGTATTTTCCAATCCGGGGACTTCCCCGGACAAGCCCTGGTTTGCTCTAAGCCATTCAGCTATAGTACAGATCTTTCGATCATCCGAATCTCCTTATCACATTTGTCTTAACGACCAACGCCATCTATCGGAAACGCATTTACATGCAATTATCCAATATAGTAAGTTTAATTTTACAATTAAAATTCATACTATTTGATGGCGCGACTTTTTAAACATTTTTGATCTATATTTCTTAGCATTTGACATGCTCCGGACACAAAAATCTCTTTTTCCTTATTCACAAATAATTTGCACTTTAAAAAGTGGCGGAGCATGTCAAATGCTAAGAAATATAGATCAAAAATATTAAAAAAGTTTGATCAAAATCCGTCCAGTACTTTTTTTAAATATATTCTAAAAAAATCTAGTTTAAATAATTTTCTAGTTTTTCGGTTATATCTCAGGTTCCCGATATAATAGCGGGATAAAATGTATACCAGTTTTTAAGTCTAATCAAGGCCATACAAATAAAAAAGTTGCATCAAAATTTGTCCAGTAGTTTCTGCGTGATGCGCGAACAAACAAACAGATAAACAGACAAACAGACAAAAATTCTAAAAAAAAATGTTTTGGGTTTAGACACGCCTATATACCCTATTACAACCATTTTTTCTCAAATATCTTGAATGTACAGACACAGCTCTGTTACAGTTTTATAATAGTATAGATAACATTATTCACGCTAGGGTATGATTTTTTACATACTTTTTGTAGTTATTAGCTTAAGTATTTCTTGGATACTTATACTAAACAATTTATAATAAAAACTAACATCATTTCTAAATACAACGTGTTTGCTTTAGATCATCTTACATACCACTGTTTTATTCTATAATATCTTTCCTATGCGAGATCACCAAATTGCATTCAATTAAGTATAGATATTTCACTACATAAGTCATTACCAGGAATATGCCTTAAAACATCGTTTATATTGATTTGAAATAAAAGGAAAGTAGAGAACCATTCATGCTGTAATAAACTGTAAACTCAATATTGAAATTCAGAGACGGTTACTAGGATACGGCTTATGACTGATAAGTGTCGTGCGTAAAGCATTGGTTTTAGCCACTGGTACTATATTTTTTCTTGGACATGTTTTTAAGCAATTTCGGCCATAATTTACGGGTCGTTGTCCTTGCGGTACGTGATAAACCTGAGATCATATGCCTGACAATTTGCACATTGTCATGGGCTAGGCATTTCCTGCCTTTTACAAACAGGTACTGTTATGACGAATGAACCTTATATAGAGAGTTATTCTCCTTACTGACGTTTTATTAACTTTGACAGAAAGTGTCAAGAACCCGTAGAGTTCTTTGTTCTCTTGTATCTGATTCGATTAATGAGGTATAAAAATTCGACTCGTGTCTCCCTTCAGGGACAACTCTCAGAGAATTTTCTTTGGATGTCCAGAACAATGAACTGTGAAAATGTAACCGTTTTACTGTAGTTTATTTTTATATATAAACGTTATAAGAATGGATCCACTTTCAAAAATAACCTGTTTTCAACCGAGCTCTAGATGGATCGCGTTGTGTTTGTTGTCATATCATTAGTTCAAGTAACTGTCACTACTTTTTATTGGATCTTAATCACAAGTAAATTAAAAATAAATATTTCAATTGAGGAAGTTGTGGCAGATAACGAAGAGGATTATGAATACCGAGAAGTCATTAGATTTTGTAAAATGCATGCTGAAAAATATAAATTAAGAGGTGCGTCCGCTGTTTTGGTGGTCTAAAGTTCTTAATCATTATGTTATCATGTAGTGTTTATCTAACCTATTTTAGGATGTCAAACAGAACTAAAAAAAGATAAAGATATTTATAGTGATAAGAAAGATGTATTGTTAGACGTTTAACCATACAAGAAGCATACCGATAACATAAATTAGACAAGTTCTGTATACACAATAGTCGAACAATAGTCTTAAGTGAGTGGCGGAGACAAAAAGAGACCCGGTCACCTGTTACGGTAACTCGAATGGACTTGTTCAGGTAACGGTAATTTTGTGTCAATGCTGCATACAATGCACTTCCAGTTATGTGCGTAAATAGTTGTAAATTATCACTTGTTTCGTGCCTTGGAAACTACGTTAAGCCGTTAGTCCCGATGGTCACGAAAATCTATTACACCTAAATATCCTGATCTAGTTAACTTGGAATATTGTTTCTGATTATCTGTTCGGGTTGCGGGAGTCTAGTACGTCTGATAAGCACCTTGGATAATTCGATTTTTAGAGGTTCTGATGCGTGGTGATCAGTGCTCTGTGATTGTGGTAGTATGTGGTATGCGGTATACATGCACGTCACGCACGCAGGAAGCGTACGACGACCTTCAACATGCGCGCCATGGTCGCTTCCCCCCTCGTCTCTACTGATCATTGTTCACCACGGCAATCTGATTGTTACCATTTGTTCGATGTCATCACGACTGTATGTCGTATCTATACATTTATTACATTCTTTTAATAGATTTAACAACGAACTTAACTACTTAATATTCCAGACATAATCTTTTTAATCTTCTGCTCGTAGAATGCGTTTAATCTTGATGATATCGTGGAAAAATTTGGTATAGCTGAAAGACGGTTGCGTACTGGCCATACTAAGCAAAATACATGGATATACGTTGTTTTCATTTAATATTAAGTTCTCATTTATCAATTTAAATTATTATTATTTGGGAAACAATTGAATATAAATACATATTCTGTTACCTGCTAATGAGAATTGTAAACTACAGCATGCGGCTCTAAAATACTGCAAGTATGGTGATAATAGTTTGCATTTCATCACTAGCCGTGGTCACGGCACGACTCAAAAAGTCGGGAATAAAAAAAGGTATTTTACCAGTAAGATACGCGTTAAGTCCCGTTTATAGCATTTAAAGTACTTAATCTTGCATCTAAAAATGAAAATTTATCTCACCAGTGAAACTTCAAGATAGAGGTCTGGCATTGAAGATTGCTGAGAAATCATGTCACTTATGCTCGATACCTGTATGTGTTGCTCTCGGGAATTTCATGTGAATTCAGTATAGAGTCACAGTGCATGTATTTGAATGTAAATTTTTCGCGAATTATCTACACAAGTCTTGTTTTGTTTTTAATCATAACTATGAATTACTAGCCTTTGCCAGCGGCGTCGCCGCAGCCAAAAGCTAGTTTTTCTGTTATATCTCAGGTTCCCGATATAGTATCTGGATAAAATATCTACCTGTTTTTAATTAAAAATCAAGGCCTTTCAAATAAAAAAAGTTTTATCAAAATCCATCTAGTAGTTCTTTTAAATAAATTCTAAAAAAAAATCTAGTTAAAATAATTTTCAAGTTTTTCGGTTATATCTCAGGTTCCCGATATAGTAGCGGGATAAAATGTTTACCAGTTAAAGCCTAATCAAAGCCTTTCAAATAAAAAAATTGCATTAAAATCCGTTCAGTAGTTTTTGTGTGATGCGCGAACAAATAAACAGATAAACATAAACAGACAAAAATTCTAAAAAAAAAAAGTTTTGTGTTTAGACACGCCTATATTATAGCCTAATAAAGTCATTTTTTCTTAAATAATCTTAAATGTACAGACACAGCTCTGTTACAGCTTTATAATAGTATAGATAAATCACAATTATTAGAGTTATAGTAGACTTTCATTGGTGAGTCAACAAACAACATATAAAATTAAGATAACAAGCAGACGGATTTTTAAGAAGCAGAGATTATTAATAATCATAACACACAAATGTTTGCAATACCGTGCATATTGCTAATACATCTAACAGATTCAAAGATTATAATGCATTAACGAAATATATGTGTTATACATTACAAATGTGATGACACTCAATGAATCTATATCTAAGTTAGGTCACTATTAACTCTCAAGTGTCTAATAATGGCGAATGAGAAGGTATATATGATTTGATTATGGTTATTAATAGAAAAAACGTAAAATCAGTGCTGATATTCCATCAAACTAATTTTAGGAACAGCAATAATTGGAGTATGAAATTGGATAACCTACCTACATGAGGTCGCAAATAGCTATCTTTTCAAAATTTTAGTTTCAATTCGCTAACTAAATATAGGTATTATGTTTTGTAAATCCTATTTAAATGGTAGATTAATACCAATAATCATTACCTACCTCATATTATATTTTAATCACAAGCGTAATTATAGACGAAGGTCTAGCTAAAAACATTTGTCAAAATATAGGTGCTAAAGCTTTTAGTAATAATTTGACATAATACTTTTTAACATTTACGCGAATTTCACACATTTTGAAATAAAACTAGGTTTCTATCGCGTTTATTTGATTTTTATGCTATCCCGACATTTCGAATACTTTACAGCATTCATGATCACGGGCCCGTGATATTTTATTTCAAAATAATTTGACACCTTTGTTATTTTGGAAATATTGAAACAATGCAATAAATTGTAAATAAGACCTTATTAAATCAGGTTGGCCTGATTAAATTTGTACACTCGCTGATATAAAAAACAATCTTGCTCATCCATTGATAGAGTGACTTTTTGCGCTTAAGTCTATGATTAAGTGTGTACTCTCTACGCGTGTATGTTGGGCTGTAGATGCCTAGTAATCAGGAGATCGAAGACGATTATATCTAAAAAGCAAGACAATGTGTTTGGATACACGTGACAAACGTGAGTGAGCGGACAAAGAGCAGTTTAACACAAAAAAATAATTTTCTATACACTGCTATGGAAAAGTGATGCTTCGCACGCGATATTCTATTAATTATATTTTTAATCTTTTGTCAATCGCTACGTAATTGAAACTAATTAACTAAGTAGTTACTATGATAATTGCTTATAAAATATGATAGGTATAAATTGATAGATGGCTATGTAAATTTAGAAATAGATACAAGTGTCTATGATCTTATTTACCTGCTATAAAAGTCAGCAAAATATTGCCCCTGATGACAGGTGAGCTTAATATGTTGTAGGTAACTTATCATAGCAAAGTTCTATTTAAATCAAAACATTAAAAAATAATCCATAATTATAATAAAAAATTAGTATTTCTATCAAAAAACTTCATTTCAAGAAAATAATAACTGTTCACTAAACATTTCTTGACAAAATTGCGCTGTTTCAGGTGATAAACTTCCATAATGCCTAAGTTAATTGAAATATAGTACGGGTGGCCTATTGATATCTAGTAGTTTTAGTAGTAGATTAAATATTAAGATTTTCGGATAAAGAGATTCAATTACAATTTTTACTCGACTTAAGCTTTGGATATGGGGCCTTATTTGTTACACAAGCACACTATACCAACAAATAACAAAAAAATGTTCCAAAACTACGAGTAAGTGCATCGATTTATCTAAATTATGCCTGATATTAAGGGGCTAAAAGCGCTTATAGTTCCTGAGAATATCAACACGATGTTACGCAAAACGGAATTCTCATGCATCTCAATATATTTATTAGCATAAAGCGATGACATCGATCTGTAAACAAGCTTGTTGATAGAACTTATGTAATGGATGCCAATCTCTATTAAATATTCATCTTATGTTTGTATGAAGCTAATTTACCTTCAATAAATGTATTTTTAAATTAAAAATGTATGAATGTTTGTCCGTTTGTTTATTTGTGTAGTGTTTATATCAGCATTCCTGATACCACTCACGTTCTCAGGAAAATATAAAGTAGTGATTAATAGTATACACGTGTACAAATTCATTGTCACATTCAAAACAACAAAAAATTGTAATTACTTACAAAAACTCTAAGATTTATAGATTTCATTTAAATTTATCACAACGTGTGTGCTTAAAGATAATAATTTCTATTAGTCCCTTTATTTATATAGTGTTATTGTTTATAACTTAGTTATATGTACACTTTATGTGTTGTTATTGTATACTTCCATTGTAAAATAATAAACTAGTTGTATTAAGTGCTATTATCTAATTAGTATCTGCCAGTACCATCGTCTTTAGTCTTGAGTTTAAAGACTGTTACTTTAAGCGTTATTTCTTGCATATTGCATGAATTATTTATACAAAAAAAAAAATTTCATTTGCGTCGTATCTTAGATGCAATAAATAAAGTAAACAGAGATATAAATAATATATTACATGTGAACTAATTACTGTATAAAAACATCTAACAAATATGTAATTGATACACGAGTTGTTGATGTTGGCGCAGTGTAGAAAAACTCGTCACCCTATTGGCATCTCCCCATGGTGGGAAGAACGTGTCCAACAATAATAATTGCACAAATTTATGCAATGGCGTGATACATTTAACTTATTTAATATACTTGCATTGATTTTATTGCGGACAACAAAGTGTGAGGAAAAATTAAGATACGTCTATCGTATTTATGAAGTTGGTAAAGGAAACTACTACAAAGACATGATCTTTGATCGTTTAACTTTAGATAAATGAATGAAATGGTTCTTCGACTTTAGTATTTTTGTATTGATAGTATTTGACAATTTTTTGTGAGCAAATATAGATTTTGTTTTTAAGTTCTGTTTTTAAAGTTGACCATGAGTCTTATGATCGCGGTATACGCGATTCGAAATTTATCGTTACGCAATTAGTTTTCTATTATTCGTCTAGTTAGTGATCTGTTGTCTAGGTAGGTATATCTAACTTGCAAATAATAAAATAGCATAGTTTTTATGAAAGGATTTGCAAATAAACTTCGTTGTAATACCTATCTTAAAAAAAGTAACAAAAAGTGAATTTTTATTTGACAGTTGTTAAATATTTCACAACTCAATCCTTCTCCGAGAAATATAATTTTGTTAGTTATATTTTCATTAGGTCGTTAGTGGATAGTGATGATTGTGATATAAATCATGTTTATGCTGCGGTTTAAAATTCCAGTTAAAGCTATTTAGAGGAGAAGAGGTTACCGACTAAATTAAAAATGCTTGTTTTTAATGAAGTCATTACGAACAATATAGGTACGAGTGTTTGCAAATATTTGCGCGTGATAGACATGTTGCTAGTAAGGCATATCTGATGTACAAGAACAGATGTATTTCCTCGAAATCGCGTGACAGCTAAATTATATTTACAACAATACCAACTAGGTACTTCGGATAACCGTTCCAGAACCTAGGCTCACGATTACAGGAACTCACACCTAAATGCTTAGGTATAACCACATAGCATAGTAGCTATCACATGCCTTAACATATATGGTATGCCATAGTTGGTACATGAAGGTGCATATAAAATAGAATGCATTGATAGCACAATCTTAAAGTAAATGCTCGTGTGAATAATACTTACTTACTTTATACAGGTACGTTGTTTGTTTATACTACGTTCCCTATATAAATGTTCGGGTATCAGCGGATGATGTATGAGGTAACTAAGAGAAGTTATTGATAGGGTTGGGGAACAAATAACGAACACTCACTTGGGCCCGAGTAGGTCGGTATGTCTCCCGTATGACCGATACACACTAGGTGTGTTTTGGTTGTAGTGGGAGATAGGCGTTCATTACATATCCACGAATAGAAATAGCATCCACGAAAGCAAGCTACTAGTCAGTAACCTTAGTATAATTGAGTCCATGAGTGGCGGCTACCACTTACCATCAGGCGGCCCGTGGCTCGTTTGCCACCATATTCATTTATTAGATAGCTTTTGTTAGCTTGCATTAAACATCGAGTTATTACATCTAAAGGCTCCATCCATCCATCCATCCATCAGCCTTTCATTGTCCACTGCTGAACATAGGCCTCCCCAAGTGAACGCCACAACGAGCGGTCCCGAAAAGGGGGATAATGCCGTAATCGCCACGCTTGGCAGGCGGGTTGGCGATCGCAGTGGATGTTGTTAATACTAAAGGCTCAACCGGCCAGAATAATAAACAATAACTTGTTTGACAATTTATTAAACAAGTTATTGTTTATTATTAATGCTACCTAATAGTAATAAAATAGGTGTTGTAATTAAAATTTAATTATTCTCCTACTAATTTAGATTGTTTTTTTTTATTATTATAGGCTTAAAATTTGACTCTGTAACAAACTCAACCATCAATGACTGTGATGTTGGAGTGGTTTAGTTACCAGCCTCCGCTCGAGTATTGTGAGTTCGATTCCCACACAGGAAAACTCTTTGAGTGATTCACAAATGGTTGTTCTGAGTCTGGGTGTACTTTGTGTCCGTGAAATTGTATGTTTGTAAAGGCCCCGCCATAGGGCAACACCCCTTTTTTTATTAAGGCGGGAAAAAATTTTTCTAACCGCACACCCCGTCGTTTGGGACAACGAACAATAGGGAACAACACCCTGCTTTTTTTTATTAAAAAAAGAAAAGTTATTGTTTTGATTCAAATATTTCTTTATACGTATGTATTATTTATTGTTCACTTTTCTTAGTTGCCTTTGACGATCAGGGATAAAGGTGAATTATTAAATTTTATTTGTAATCTACAATGATAATGAATATTTAACCATAGGTAATTTATGTGATTCAGGAGAAAGCCCATATTTATCAGTCAGCAATTACTGTTTTTTTTCTTTGAAATCATCTTTATAATTTAAACAGTTTTATTTCTAAAACCTACAAAATTGACTTTGAGAATTAAAATCAATTATCTGGTATTATATGTATAAACATAGTAATATATAGTTCGCAATTGTAGTAAATGCCGGAGCGGTGATTTAATATTGTGACATCAATCATTTAGTCGATTACATGTCACAGCACACATGCATGGAAAACGTACCTGAGAAAGGTACGTATACAGAATGGTACTTAGTGATGTACTACTCTGTCAAGAAAGTACCGGGAAAAGATCAATAATACACAAAATGTTTGTTATTCATCCAAATTTATTTCATCACCTTCAAAGTATGCTCGTTCAGAATGAATAATCCAATCATCAAAACATTTTTTAAACGCTGTTTCCGTTATTGAGTTCAGTTCTCGCCGCAAATTCTCCTTTATGTCTTCTACCGATTGAAAACTGGTGCCACGAAGTGGTAAGTCAGCTGAAGCCATATCTGGTGAATATGGTGGTTGCTCGATGGTATTTGTTGAGTGTTTGGGCAAAAATTCATTCACAATGATGGCCTTGTGCGAAGGCGCATTATCGTGGTGCAAAATCCAAGAATTTTCTTTCCACTAATCTTTTTCGTTGAATTTGCTCTTTTAAACGCCGCATAACGCTCAAATAATATTCTTTATTTACCTTTTGACTTTCTGGCAAGAATTCCGAGTACACAACACCGCGATAGTCAAAGAAAACAGTCAACATGACTTTGACTTTTGATCGACTATGGCGTGCTTTTTTCGGTTTCGGTTCAGTTGGAAGTCGTCACTCCGAAGCTTGTTGACTAGTTTGCATGTCAAACTCGTAAACCCACGTCTCCTCACCAGTAACAATGCATTTCATGAATGTTGGGTTGGAATTGACTCGTTCTAGCATGTCCTCAGCGACTCTCATGCAATTGAGTTTTTCGAGAAAATTCAGGTCTTTTGGGACTAGCCGAGCGGAAACATGTTTCATACCCAAGTGATTATTTAAAATGGCACGGATTGACTCGTGACACACAGAAAGTTCGGCGGCTATCTCTCTCAAAGTTGAATGAGATTTTTAGTCACTATTTCCTTCACTTTTGCAATGTTAACTTCAGTTGCAGACGTTGATGGCCTACCAGAGCGAGGCAAATCTTCCATTACATCTCGACCGCTTTTAAACGCTTTGCACTCATAAGCATGTGTTTTTGATAAAGTCGATTCATCGTTAGCCTTCTGTAACATTTTCAGTGACTCCGAACACAAAATTCCATTGGCGATTCAAAATTTAAGACAAACTCTTTGTTCGATGTTTTTGTCCATTATGAAATTCGCAATACACACTAGATATGATATAACTAAAAACAGCACTGTATTTAATATAAATAACAGATGCAACTCAAACTCCGCGCCAAAATGGATAACCAATCTAACAACAACAAAAAAAAAAAAAAAATTTGGAACCATAAACAAATCATTCATTCCCAATACTTTCTTGACTGAATGTATACCAAGAAAGTTATTAGATTAGGCCATGAGAAAACTAATTATATGAATAATATAAAGGACAACACTCGCAGTAACAGAAAATACTAAAACTAGCATTTTTTTTACTTTCATTTAACCTACTTGCACTACGGAATAGATTATTGTGAGCATATATGTTTGGAAAGATAACATCAAAAATCCTATTAAATATATACTGTATATGTTATATTTATTTTAATATAATAGGGTCTATATTGGCTGGTTAAAATTGATGCTCTCTCAATTGAGTGAAAAAGTTAACAAGTCGCATCACTAATATATTGGTAATATTGATATCATAAATACCCGCGTGTTGTGCTTACATTGTAATCGTTTAACTATACATAATCGTTCCATAATGATCTCCAACACATGTGGTTGTATTGCGACTTTTATATCTACGACTCTGAATATTAACTTGAACTATATCGTACTATTATAAAATAATACGTAACAATTTATTGTGCTACAATTGACAGCTTTAGTGACGATCATTTACATAATGACTTGTAACATAATATATAACATCACAACAGTATGTCGGCATATTGATTTCAGATTAATATTAATACATAATTTTGTAGGGACCACCTAAATTTGCTTAGTATTATTTCTACAAGTATGTTGTCTCAAGAGCTGAGTGAGGAAGTAGAATTATGTACAGAGTAGCACTTCGATAGACGAACATTTTAAGTCAGAGAAGAGCATGTCAAGTGCTAAAATATATATCAAAATGTTTAAAAAAATCACGCCATCAAATAGTATGAATTTTAATTGCAAAATTAAACTTACTATATTGGATTAACGCATGTAAATGCGTTCCGATAGGGGGCGTTGGTCGTTAAGACAAATGTGATAAGGAGATTGGATATGTCTAAGAGATAGTACTGTAGCTCAGTGGATTAGAGCACTTCCCCGGATAGGAAGGGACACAGGTTCGATTCCCGCCTGTACTAAAATACTCTTTTTCCTTATTCACAAATTATAATTTGTACTTTAAGAGTAGCTGAGCATGTCAAGTGCTAAAATATAATAAACTGGTAGGTATACTATAAATGCAATCAAGCAACCTATATGTAGAAATTAAAGCAACAGAATTAAGGCAATCTCCTCAATATTTGTCAGACAAGTATTATAATTTTTAATCTGTAGTAAAACGATACCATAGAGTTTGCTTACATCTTACTATCTGATAATAATAAGGACGTAGATGTGTACCAAATGACAAACTAAGTAAACCTTGGCTGGCTAGAAACCTGAACGCTTCAAGTAACCATGACTAAGTTTAAAACACATTACAATACAGTAAAATGACTCAACTTGCGCTTTTTATATGTTATCACATGAGACGTGCCCAATTTCCTAAAACAATTGTTTAGTTAATCCGTCACAAGGCAACGGTCATGCAAAGCTTGTATCGAACAGAACAATCACGTTATGTGCTTGTGACTCAGTCTCAACACGTGGTTTTAGACATTCTAATTCAAGCCTCAGTGCTTATTTTCTATAAGAATTGCCGTTAAACGGAGCCATCCAAATATCTGACATGGCATCAGCTATATTAAAATAACCGAAATTTCATATATCAATATCCTTTCTTACAGCGATTTATTACACGTGTAAGTATTTTAAATGCAGGTTTTACAGTTTACATTCTCAGTGTGCATCCACGTATTAAATGTGTCAATAATGAATACGTTCTTTTTGAATTGTTAGACGTGAGTTGGGTTTAAAGATATTATCAACGCCTATACGCTTTGTTTAATGTAGTGAGTAGTGGTTTGAGAACTTAAATATTGGTTTGTAGCAAGAGATTTCTTTCCAATTAGCATTGTTACATAGCAATGATGCGTGATATATGCCGTTGGACGTAGTCGGAGGTGGTAAAAATTTGCATAAGTAGGTCTGTGGAACACCACCGCCGCAGGCTGTATTGTGAGATCGGTGCGGGCGCAGACACCGTCAGTACCCGTTATTCAGCGAGACATACTGACCCCAATCGCTCATACGAATCAATTTTTTAAACGCCTTTATTAGTAATCCTTTTTGTATATTTGTATTACCTTTCTCATTTCTTTTGACTTAAGCCTATGACAAATATACTTGTTGGTTAACTCGTTTTAACAGTTGATTCACAAATAATGTGTTTGTTTTAGACGTTATATGCGTTTTCAAAGAACTCACATACGACAGTGGTCTGTAAGGAGACATAATGCGATATGTAGACTGAATAGTTTCCATTTATATACGTTAGTACATGTAATGCATTTTAGTTTGTGTGACAAACAATGGTCTATGGCTTTGTGTTGCGAGAGTCAATGGCCTGGCCTCAACGCACCCAAAATCTGACCACCGACATGCTTGCACGATTATTCATTGACATAAACATGGATTTATTTGCTTTCAGAATATATTAAGGATCTATATATTTTGGTAAGATTGACAAGATAACAAATACAAAAAATATGTAAACAGTTTTATTGGCACTGTGGTCAAATATTATTTAGTATTTTTTATTTAGTTAATAGGTACCTAGATATTCACACAAAGTACTTTATAAAACATAAACGAATTCATAATATTATAAAGTTTTTATCCTTTATAAGATTAAAAATGAGAGCGTGAAAAAAAAATGATGTGGGAGAGCAATTTGTGCAATGTATAGAGATCAGTGATTAGTGTGCCCTAGAGTTTATTTATAAATCTGAAGTTGAGGAGTGGTTAGAGATCAGCCTCCCGCCCGACTATTGTGCGTTCGATTCCCACACAGGACAACTCTTTGTGTGATCCGCAAATGGTTGTTCTGAGTCTGGGTGTACTTTATGTTCTTGATATTGTATGTTTGTAAACTCCCCCGCGATACAAGGATTATTTCATAATAAAAGGTGTAGTCTTTTAAAAAAATATATATAGCTATGGCTAACTTTATTCAAACTTATATTAGGTATAGACAAAAAAATATGGCAAGATCAATCATTATTACGATAAAATCTGCGCCTGTACAACTGATTCGACTAAGTAATTCATAAGTACTTTATAATACATTTCTTTGTTTTTGTGGCATTAAGGACAATAGTAAACATGGACTTGTAGGGGAGGGTTGTATTGACTTTAAGGATTAACAGTCATATTGTTGAGTATTCCCCGGCGAGAGAGTAAACAAAGCGTGTGGAATCGGAGATAATGAGTGCGCATACGCATTGTAATGCAGAACACGCCGTCGCCACTGCCACTACCTAAGGGCGCTGTGCCTTGCATTTCTATACAAACTATTCAAAACGCATCCCTTTTGTAACATTTTAATGTGTTACATGGACTACAAGAAACAGTATTGATCTAAAACTTCTACGCAGTTCGATCGCGTTCAAACGATGTAAGAAATTGTCCTTCTCTTAGTATACAGTACTCTAACGTGGTTCGCGATATCAAATGCTTTGACAATAAACAATAACTGGATAACCTTGCAAAAATGTGAGATAATATGACGTTCAGTACGTTGTAAGAGATAACGAGGGCTCAGTGAGCAAATTAACAGCTTAGTACGA
Organism: Leucoma salicis; assembly: GCA_948253155.1. NCBI lineage: Eukaryota > Metazoa > Arthropoda > Insecta > Lepidoptera > Erebidae > Leucoma > Leucoma salicis. Next base: position 16,775,128 of record OX411805.1, read on the forward strand.
GTTAGATATGATGTCTTTTAGCGTTAAATTGTGATTTAAATAACTAGTAAAATGTCTTTTTTAATTCAGTAGATTTTTTTTCTTTACAGAATATCGATAGAGAAATCTATTTCAATTAGTTTATTATTTTTAAATGTAAATATAAAATACATCTGTGTATATTGTCCTGTCTCAGTCGAACGAAGTTAACAACACCGTATAATACACCACCCTTATTAATTAGTAAAGATATTAGTACAGATATATATATGCACCGTAGTTAGATCATATACTAAAATGTAGTTAGACATCTTTCGTCTGAGAACAGAGGCCTACTCCTAACTTGGGTATGGCAGACTGAAGGTGATGCCTATTTTCAGATGTACTTAGCCCAATACGGGTATCTCAGTCCTTCTGTAAGGAATCCTTCAAGTGGTCATATTATGGACGAGAGCACATGGAGGCGAGCAATAGCCGAGTTCCAAAGTTTCGCTGGACTAAACGCAACAGGTAAGTTATATATAAATGCATTTTTTTCACTGATTTTAAAAAATCCTTCTTTATAAGTGATACTTCTAAAAATTGTATAGTATAAAAACGACGAATTCTGTATTCTTTTAATTATTTTTCTGTAGCTCTGTACATGTCCAAATATTTGTTTGTGTGTAGCCATCTTGGCTAGATGAGCTATTCTAGGGTTTGGAGTCTCCTTCAGTAAAATTATATGCTGACTCTTAATTTTTCAACCACATGTAGAGTGAAATAAAGAGTAACGCGTGCGGCTTAATAAAATTCTACTTATGTCTTATGTCAGTAATATTAAAAAGAATCGGGTTTTGTTGCTATTGTAATGCTCCAACCGTCGAAAATATCGCGCGACAGTTTTTGTTTAATCAAAGACTATCAATCTGTTGTGGTCAGTGAAAGCTGAAATAATTTTTCTTTGTTCAAATGTTGAAATCTTAAATAGCTTACACAACTCGAGGTTGTTGGATGTTGCTGTGATTAAATCAATACCGATGTGAATTAAACTTCGATATTCATGACTCCTTAGAAATAGGTCGAAACAAATGCTTGTATCGTATAAAGTGTTAAATACGGCAATATTATTTGCATATTTTATTATTATAGTGCACATAAATAATAGAGTTTTGCATATTGACAATTAGATAATGAAACACTTTGAAACTATAGTCCTAGGAGAGTCAAAAAGAACTGTGTAGTTATGTTAAATACCCATCCAGACTACTTTATGGATTGGTTCAACGTTGCCATGACCTCTAAGTTGTATATGTAATTAATGTGACGGTACCTAGACTATTTCTGGAGATGTTAACCTTGTACTGTGGTAACAGTAACTTACCCCTTATCATAAGGTTGGATAATATAAGCAATATAGTTTTTTTCAGAGCTGTGTCTGTACATTTAAGATATTTCAGAAAAAATGTCTGTAATAGGCTATATAGGCGTGTCTAAACATAAAACATTTTTTTTTAGAATTTTTGTTGGTTTGTCTGTATATCTGTTTGACTGTTTGTTTGTTCGCGCATCACGCTAAAACTACTGAACAGACTTTGATGCACTTTTTTATTTGAAAGGCCTTGATTAGACTTAAAAACTGGTATACATTTTATCCCGCTACTATATCAGGAACCTGAGATATAACCGAAAACTATTTTTTATACATATAATTACATAATTACACAACATCTGTCTACAGAAGTTTTAAAAGTATTCGCGTGTTGTCCTAATCAAATCATATTCATGTATGAGTGTGATTCGCATTGAATATCAGATTACAATTTCATAATTATCTCATATTATCTCATAGATGGTTGTTAGACTCGTTAGGCCTGTAGTCGTCCATGGACTAACCTTGGTTTGTTCTCATCACAGTTATTACTACAATAGATCCATGCAATTGAAAAGGTTGTGCGTCAAACAAGTACCTTTACAGGCTTGAATGATGTGGGTAGATTTTAAATCGTCTTCGTACTCGTACGTGCCTTGACATGAGAAGTAGTTTATTGGTCTTGACTATGACTGAAGGTATTATGTAAGCAAATAACGCACTGACGGCACTTAAATACATAATTCATTATCGGTCACTGTACGAGTTCGGACAACTACCTTATGATTTCCCTAAAGCTGTAATAATAAAGCTTACTAAAATGAGGTTTATGACGTTCTTGTAAGTTTAAAGATAAATCCCTAAATTGTATAAACAGTCTCGGTCCACGTCAGTCTGCTTTTTCTCCGCCTACTGCTTTTAAACTACTGATTTTGATACAATAATCAATTTAAATAACTTTATAGAATGTCTATACATATATTCAATGTATCCTAATAAAACTTTTTATAATCAGAGAAATTCACAATTTTAAAATCAAGTCTGAAAATAAAATAGTGTCATACCTTTTGCTCGCTAAACTTTAAAAAATAATGTCATACTATTCGATTTTCAAAAATCCTCTTAATCCAAGCTTTTTATTATTGAACTAGATCCTGCCAATGGTTCCGTCCGCGTGTGCTTCAGAATATAAAATACATCACTCTACAGCACATTAGTTATTACGGTCTAAAAATAGATTTTCCCATGGAAACTATTCCTTTTTTAAAAAGATGCCTATGTCCTTCAATGGGCTCTACACTATAATTATGTATCTGTGCAAAACTTCTTAATAACAAAGAAATTCATATTCGCATATATAATATAGAAAGGATGTGGTGTGGAGTGGGTTGCTAGTTACATAATTATATAAAGTTGGGAAATAAATGACGAATTTCATACAACCAATATTTTCTGTCGTTATTAATGCATTTTTATAGCTCTTCCTAGGTGTTATAAATATGAAATAGGTTTCCTTATTTTGACAATATCACTGTTATTCCCCGTAAATATAAATCGAAACGCCACTGATGAATTCCAAGTCGTCAGCTGATCACCAGCGGTCAGCGTAGTTCCTGATTCAACGTTTTCCGCATGCGGTTTTGGTCGATGTGTTTGTGTAATTACTTCCTCGTCATCATTCGAACAAAAATATAAGTTTATCTGTTGACACAATTACATTTACATCGTAAATGATGTAATCATTTGATTTTTTTTTATACGGGTGTATTGTCTTATTGAATCACTAATGGTTAATTTAGATGAGACTGATATATTGTCCTTTATTACCCTTGCGAAGATGAGCTAAACTTAGTGCGAATTTTTAATGTAATTAGAATAATGAATACATTTTTCCATAATGAAATTGTCCAAGTTCACATTTTAATGACCTCGAACTTACATAATAGATACCTATTGAATGTTTAGACCATTTTTTGCTCTTTTTCAGACAGTATAAAAAAGTTATAAAGTAAACAGGACACAATAAATACAAAAATGAATTTAGTATTTTTAATATATTGTCTGTGACTATAGGTGTTACTATGAAATTAACGTTTATTTTATTTATTTATTTATCAGGTGAATTAGACGAAGAAACTACCAAAGTAATGTCCCTCCCAAGATGCGGTGTACGAGACAAAGTCGGTTTTGGGGAGAGTCGTGCCAAACGATACGCGCTGCAAGGTGAGTATTTTTACTTTTTGTTTTTTTAACAACGGCGAGGCAAATATCTTGTAGTCATTTATATCAGAAGACTGAGTACCTAAGTACATGATGTTAGTCACCGTTGTTGTGTACACAACGCAAATAAATCCTGCTATTCTTACTCTCATTTTTTTTTAAGTTCATGCCCCGCGGTTTTTGAAAGAGGATGAAATAGGTATACATACCATTCCACGTTGCCTATACGGGCTGACATAACCTTTTATTTAGATTTTCTTTACCTCATAGATATATTGACTGCTTCATTTTATGTACTTCCTATGTTTTTGGAACCATTCAGGTGGTGACTATACTTTTTACTTACTTTTTATTTTCATTTACTTACTTTAGGTTCAAGGTGGCGTGTTAAGAATCTAACGTACAAGATCTCAAAGTATCCATCGAAGTTGAACCACGCCGAGGTGGACGCCGAACTTGCCAAAGCGTTCTCTGTATGGTCTGACTACACTGATCTCACCTTCACACAAAAGCGAAGCGGACAAGTGCATATTGAAATAAGGTAAGCTATTTAGCATTTCTGACATTGTTTTCTAATCCATTAGTCTCAATTTATTGCAGTACTAACTTTTACCTGACTTCGACTGCGTGGAATTTAAATTTGGTCCAGAGTCGTTATTTGTGAAAAACAGCTATCCTAAGTGAACTATATTTTTTTTTGGATAAAGAGTATCCTATATTTAAATCCAGAGTCACCTCTACCTAAGGTATCTGTTTAGATGTGTTTAACGGATAAACATTAAAACATCTAAACATCTTTAAGTCACAAACTTTCTTTTTTTATTATTATTTTTTTGAGGACCTTGTCGCACATATTAGTCGTTCCTGCTTTGTAATTGTATTCATTGAAACTTTTCACATTTATTTAAACATTCTTGAATAAGTTTTTTGTAGTACCAACTTTAATATATAGGCCGTTGATTGACCAAGATTTCCATGTAACATTTGATGTGAAATGCGGTTTTTGTGATAGTGTTTGTAACTTTTCAAAAGTACTTATTTGAAATAGTAGGTATCTCCATTGATAATACTATGCACCTCGTAACTTTATTATTGTATATAGCTGAAAGTTTTCATAATGAATCAACTCGTGCGAAACGAAAGAAAAACAGATCGGTATGTATTATTTCGTATTTGACTGTTCACAAATCGTTTAGAGTAATATACGCAATCGTTACATTGCCGTAGTATTGTGTTTGGGGTTATTTAAATCAGTAATGATAATGATGTGATTTTCGTCACAATCCGCGGGTAATCTTTGTTGCGTCACGTAAATGGTTGTCATTGAACGTTTTGTATTATAGCTATCTACTTCATAGTAGCTGATGGTGTATTCAACAAACTAATCGAAAAATAAATGGAAATTATGTGTTTTCCATATCCATTTTTCAGCTGTTTATGATGTATTTGTAAATCTTTTAAGGTTTGAGAAAGGAGAGCATGGTGATGGAGATCCTTTTGACGGCCCCGGTGGCACCCTTGCCCACGCTTACTTCCCAGTGAGTATTATAGATATTATATTATGCAGCGGGTGAAACCTAACCTAAATACGTAGCGTACCATGTCCCTGTGGCACTTTAATAATTTCTACACTAAATTAGCCATCCCTGCGTTTTTCTGGGATAAACAGTAGACTATGTCCTTTTCTCTATTCCTTACCATATGTGTGCCAGATTTTACGATCTAAACTAACAAAAACTGAATAGGTAACAAAAACTGACAAAGAAACTGATTCACATTATTTGCCTTTCCTATAATATGAGATTCTCTACCTCCATTTTAAACTCGCCATGATTCGAATAATGCATATGAATAACTATTGTTACTTATGTTTTTTTTTATATTTTTAACTTACCGCTAAGAAAATTGAAAATATTGAAATATGTGCAAGCAACTTCCATTAAATTAATCAGTAACAAATACTATAATGTATAGATGTAACATGCTGTCCCAACCGAAACAAAAATAGTGTAATTATGTCGGTAATTGGATAATTAAAATGTTATAGCATAAAATTGTTATCATAAGCCGTTTAACACATTACCACTTAGGGATTACTTATAGTAAAATGCTATCAAAGCAACAAGACCCAGTTATTTAAGACTCGAAATTATTTCAGTTAACATACTAATAAATGTGAATTTTAGACAGCATATAGGCACGTGAATTGATGACTAAAGTGTCTGATAAGTAATATGCAAACTAACCAGTAGATAATTTTAATCCATACTTTAGCCACTTTTTTACCGAAATATTTGTGTTCTTGTTAGTTAATAGGCAACGGCAATAGACGTGAGAGATTTTACCAGTGACTAATTTAAAGCGTTGGCTACTTGATAAGACTGTTTGTCACTGTAGATTTTAATTTCAAAATCAAAAAAATCCCCTTATAATTTCTAAATCAGTTATCCTATTCAATATTCAAATACACATTAAGAATCAATCGCGTTAATTGTCTACCAAGAACTGTGTACGTGCTGCAAACAAAGGTTTATAACAATATGACAATTATTGATTCATTGTTAATAATGTTTCATTTTCCTTAATCCCGTGTTTTTTGTTTGTAGGTGTACGGAGGTGATGCTCACTTTGACGATGCTGAGATGTGGTCCATTAACTCCAAGAGAGGAACCAATCTATTCCAGGTAATTTTAGAGAACTACTGGCCTTTAACTTCTGGACTAGTTCGCTGCAGGGCTGCTCCTTGTCTCGATGCTATGTCCAACAGTAAATGAAGTGAAGGGTAATAGATAGAGGTGGATCACTGTCCCTTTAATATCTGATCTATTATTCAACTTCATTATATTATGTGGTACTGGAAATGTGTTTTTCCAAATGGCTTGCAAATTGCATTACATTTGTTTGATTGTACCGCGTTTCCTACCTTTAGCCTTGGACTCCATTTGAATATTAGAACGCTTGTCAATAGCTTCTTTTAAACATGACATTTCACTTATGGCTTGTATTTTAATATTATCATTCACAGGTTGCAGCTCATGAATTTGGTCACTCATTAGGGTTGTCTCATAGTGACGTCCGCTCAGCACTTATGGCTCCCTTCTACAGAGGATACGATCCTGCTTTCCAGCTTGACCAAGACGACATTCAGGGTATTCAGGTAAATGTTGTGCTTTCTTAATAATTATTTTTAAAATGCTTGATATGCTAGGATCGTTTTAACTGTTTTTGGTACAAGATAAACTCGACATGTAACCGCACTGGTAATTGGGTTGGGTACCAAGAAAGAGTTCATAATTGTTGACGGATCCGGACAATATATTTATGTACTACCGTTTTCTCCCATTTCAAATACCGAGACTGCTGATAGCCTACCTCCTTGAGTGGATAGTCGCTATATATGGCGCGTCAGCTGTCTCTTTGGCATAGGCCCATAAGTAACCACATGATTTTTTTTTTTAATCGCATTGTGTACTATTTTAGAATATTAATCCTTTATTTTGTTAGATTCAATGAACTGGTAATTGTGTCCTGTATGGTTGTACTAAACAATTTGGTTTACAGGCTCTATACGGACATAAAACTCAGACTGATATCGGTGGCTCAGTGCCAATACCCTCGATCCCACGTGCCACCACACAGCAGCCCTCCGCCGAAGATCCCGCATTATGCTCTGATCCGAAGTTTGACACAATCTTCAATTCCGCCGACGGTAGCACTTTTATTTTCAAGGGTAAGTAATTCTGTATAATAATATTTATTAATTGTATACTAAAATCTCTCATTAAGTTTTAAGTATCGAAAACCTCGGCAAAATTAGACTTATAGAAAGAAATCTTCGTCTTGTGCTGTCTACTATCCGAGGAGGGCAATCACCATGAAAATAAATATATTTGCCTTAAGTAATAAAATTTGCTTCCAGATCTAACCAACGGTTTCGAAGTAACATAGTTAACTAACTTAAGTTTATGTTCATAGGTGAACACTACTGGCGACTGACTGAAGACGGTGTCGCATCCGGGTACCCTCGCCTTATTTCCCGCTCCTGGCCTGGACTTCCTGGTAACATTGATGCCGCTTTCACATATAAAAATGGCAAGACTTATTTCTTCAAAGGCTCCAAATATTGGCGATACAATGGACAGAAGATGGATGGCGATTATCCTAAAGAGATCAGTGAAGGTGATTTTTTAAATATTTTTTCTATTTATTTGTTAAACGAATTCGTAACCACAATCGCCAGTTTATAAGTGCTTAAATTCCTAAATCTTCAGAGATGCGGATGAACTACAGCTCATACTATGAAAATACTCGTATTAACAATATTAAATACTTCTAATATTGTTAATACGAAAATTTGTGTATTTGGATGTTTATTTATTGCCTTATATGCACATAAAATACTATTCCGGAAAAATATTAGGTTCCTGTGGGATAGCTATTTTGCATAGAGATAACTAATGTACCATAAAGTTAAGTACTAATGTCATATTGATCCAATTCTGAGTTCTAAGCAGACAGAGTTGCCAGTAGCAAGAAGATTGAAATAACTTATTTAATATAAATATCAATATGTACCTGATTTAATAAACATGGTTACGGTAATTTTAAATAATCCTAAAACTTACTCCATCAGGTTTCACGGGCATCCCTGACAACATCGATGCTGCTCTAGTATGGTCAGGAAATGGAAAAATTTACTTCTACAAGGGCTCCAAGTTCTGGCGGTTTGATCCAGCGCAGAGGCCTCCAGTGAAAGCTACATATCCCAAACCTCTTTCAAATTGGGACGGCGTACCTGACGGTATTGATGCTGCCCTGCAGTATACTAATGGATACACATACTTCTTCAAGGGTGGTTCCTACTGGCGGTTCAATGACAGGACTTTCTCTGTAAGTTGATATTACATAAAATACTAAGTAGTTAAGTATAATGCCTAATAGTTTGTAACGTTATTGTGGTTTATAAATATTTCACCATCTAGTGATGTTTACGTAGAAAAGGAAACCTTTGATCCTCAAGTATAATAATTGACAATCGTCACTCTAATGCTTAGCAACACCAGGGTCGCAATCAAACCGCTGCTACAAAGCTTCACATTAATATAGAAAGTAGGTGGAAGATAAACGACTATAGATTCCCCTACAAACTAAAAAAGAACATCGAGACTGTTAAGACTAGATTGTTAGAACCCACCTATTTGGCTGGCTTTAAGTCAAAATCTTATTCGACATCAAATCTTACAACATATTAAATATACCTTAGTTGTCTAGCGATAGTTTATATGCGATTGCGGATCATAAGGTCTCGAATTCAAATCCCGGGTCAGCCATGAAAATTGATTGAGCATACTATATTGAACTAACTAGTGGTAGAGCTTTACTTATCCCAACATGATTGGGCCGGCTCAATCGGGGAAGTACCACCCTCTCACAAAAGATCAACGTAAAACAACGGCAGGCTTACTGTTGTGTTTCGGGTCGTGAGTGAAAGCGCCGCAAGCCCAAAACCGCTTCCCTACCTCTCCTTATTATCCTTCCTATCCACCTACTATCCCTTTTCTTGGAGATGACGACGCTCGGGTGATGCCTTTTGTGTTGCTAGCGTCTATAGGCTAGTTACGGTACCACTGAATTAATGTAACATAATTCCAGTGGCCCGCCAATAAAGGCGGAGAGACTGCACACGGCGGGTTTATTTAGTGGGTGAGGGCCCCACACTACCCTGTTCGTTGCCCCGAACGACGGGGTGTGCGGTTAGGAACATTTTTTCCCACCTTAACAAAAAAAAGGCGAGGTAAGATAAACGCTTATTATCAGGTGGGCCGTATGCAAGATTGCCACCACCATACTCGTGAGTATATAAAAAAGAAATCGTGCCTCCAATCCATTGGCCTCATATCTCTCCATTCGTGTCGGAGTACCGTTCCATCGGGCTATTCGAGTGAGGGAACACAGAGTGCATTCGAGTGAGGGAACACAGAGTGCACTTGTGTTTGGCCCCAACACAGACAACTCAGTAGGTTGTGTTGTCTGTGGGCCCCAACCACCGCCGCGCCGTAACCGAAGTTATGGTCGACATCATTATTTTAATGTGCTACGGAATTAATGGCATTTGATATATTGTTGCCCAGGTGGACTCAGATAACCCAGCATTCCCTCGTTCAACGGCTTTCTGGTGGCTTGGATGTAGCACAGCACCGCGTGGCACCGTTGGAGGTAACGCACGGCTCTCAAGTGCACCTGAGCCCGACGAAGATGACGTCGGGGATATTCTGTTCGACGCAGGTAGGGGGGAGGCCTGGATTTCGCGAAGACTTTATGACAATGACTTTATTACTAACTGATCTGTCCTTCGACTCTTCAACCCTTGAGGTTGTATTAAACTTGATAATGATTTTTGCAGCTATAGCTGAACATTGAAATAATCTCAGATTTTTTTAATTATAGACTGACATTACTAAGTTACTATGGTAAGACTAATAATAAGTTCGAGTTTCATATGAGCATGAAAAAGACTACTTTATAATACACGACTTACCATAGAAGAATAATTACCATTTGACCAGAAATGAAACGTACTTATCGTTGACTCCACTGTTACATGTTAGCTGTGTCTATGTGAATGTTTCTATTAGTTGTGTTGTATATCTACCCTCTATTACTTTAATGTTGTAGGTCAAAATTACTCTTAAATTTCTTGATTTTATTTGTTTGTAATGTGTGTATTTCCTTCTTCGGTCTTACGTTTCATGTACTAACAACATCACTAACAATGTTTTATTTTGTTATTTTCATTTACTAACATAACGTCTTAAATACTAAAAATACTTTTAGCTCTAATCGTGACTAACTTGTTTCAAAGATGCGACTAACGGACTAAGGTTTTTAAATTGGCTTTTAACAGATTCAAGAAATATATGCTTGCAATTGATACTAATATAAATTGTTCCTTGGCAATTGTGCAGAGCTTATGGTGTTATGCAGTGGGAGACTGGCCGGTCCTTGTGACCTGACGACTTCGCGGCTTCTCGGCGTCCCCAACCTACCTGTCGATGTGAAAACTCTTAGCAAACTTTTTAAGTATCTGTAAAACTTAAACAATAAAATAGGTAAAAACCGTTTGTCATGTAGAGTTTGCAGAGTTTTCACAACGTAAAACCACGCAATGTTTTTTGACAAAACAATTTAGTATCACTTTGGAATGCAAGCATAATAATTATTGTGGCACCAGCACCAAGTCAATGACCTTTTACCCACCACATATCAAATAATACGCGTTGCAATAATATTTACATATATGTGGAATCGACTTTAATCAGTATAAGCTAGTCATATATTATATGTGATAAAAAATGTTCACGAGAGTCGGTTAAGCAAATATGTATGTCTGAAATATTAATGTGGTTTTAAATTCACTATGTATTTGTTTTCAATGTCTGCACCAATGGAATTTATAATTCTATCAATAGCTCATCCATTATGTAACAAATACAGTTACTATATTATAAACTAGTTACCAACTTTAAACAAAATGTTATAAGATCGGTGTTTTGGCGTGTCCACTTCCCCATGTGTGTGTTTTGTTTCTAGGTGTAAAATCATCCGCTCCCAGATCATTCTTCTGGTTCAGGAAATAATCTCGGTGCAGTGTTCCTGAATATTGTACATATATTACATAAAGAACAAAGACTCAATTAGTTATACAATATAAGAGAATACCAGTGAGATTATAGAGCATAAGCGGTGATTTTAATACCAGCGAGCTTGTCACGCGCTACTTGTACGTTCTACTTCATATCACGTTTGCATGTTGGTATCTTAGATAGCTTTATTTTCAACTTTCAATTGCGGACTTGTGGTATTGCAGTGCTGGTATGCATGTTTTAATATACAAATAATGCTTTGCCTGTTAACTAAATAAAACAAATTAATTACTGAGCATCACTCAACATGTTCATTAGTTAATTTGTTTACTCACTCAACAAATCATATTTTATCCCTGGGTTGATAATATCACTTTGGTTTTGGAACTCTTTAGTTAGTAACCGGTAGTTTTAGTTTTATTTAACCGGTAGTTAAATCACGAGTACTATTTGTTTGACCGGTTTTAGATACCACGGGGATGCACTACAATATATTTATTCGTGGTTATTAATTGAAGGCTCGTCGGTTTCCAGGGCTCTTGAAGCATAAAATAAAAGTAATAGTATTGAAAATTTAGAAAGTAGCTGTCATCTTTATTTTAAGGCAAACGAAGATCAAAATCAGTGTAAGATACACTAGGCAATCCATTATAAATAATAATAAACATCACATTTTCTTAAGTGACAGTTTGAGCACGTTTGTAGCATTATAAAACTAACCTTATTAATTTCGAGGGATTTTTTAAACTTCGTATATATTACACATTTAAATCAGTATTAATTCAAAAAATAATACTATACAGCACATCATTAAAGATGGGATAACTTCCATTAAATGTATACAAATATCTATTAAGTACGAGTGAGTCTTGTATGTCATTAGTAAATTTTGTGACTAACAAAGTGTGACGCATGAAGTTAGTTTGACCGTAATCCATTATAAATGTAAACGAAACAGTAGTCGTATATAGTATTTAACAAATTACATTTTAGTACTTATTTAGTACTCATGTTAGTATAAGTATATATATAATACATATACAGTAGCACAATGCATGTGTGATTTGAAAAAAAAAACAAATTTAGTGAGGAAATTGTAAATATTTGCAGTGCTGTAGTTTTGCACATAGTGGTTTCGGTTACGGTGAACTAAATCTTGCTAAAGGCAAGTTAATGTTTCAGTGATCAACGTTCAGTCTGAAGGAGCTAGACTATAACATGAGGTTCACACGTGGCCCCGAACCGCTTCGTTAATTAGGAGGGCTTAACGTCCTCCGCCGCGCCTTCACTCATCCGCATCTGTAGGTTTATTTTAATTTCATTATGATTTTATACCGTTAATTCAACTATCTTTTGATCCAACCAATATAAATACTATTTCTAAAGTTATGTATTACTTTTTTTTTGGCCTTTGCACAGGTTAATGTTTAAAACCATGCTACCTGGTCTTAAGTGTGGAGTTATGTATTACATTTATTTTTTTAAATATACAGTGGTAGTAGTTATAGAAGGTAAACTGCCACTCGGCATTAAAATTAGTTCTATTCGAAAATCGAGTAGATATGTTTTTTATAAACTTATAATAGGTTGGTACTTACACAAATGCTTCACTTTAAGTTTTAATAGATTGCAATTCACGGTATAAATACAATCACGTCTTTTGGTCATTGTTTTCATATGTATGTTAAATGTAGTGCACATGTCTGTTTAATAGTATTTTTCACTTAATGTCGGTATATCACAATGATCCACAGTGGCGTGAGCACCTTCTTTGTTCTCATGTGGCGCGTCACTTACCGTAACCTTTTTATGTATTTGCAGGTTCGGACTCCTCGGGCGATAGCAGTGGGCGCAGTAGCGCTGGTTTAAGACGTGCTTCGCTAATATCATTGGTAGTTATATTGGCAGCCGTTTTAATGCTGCGAACCTAGCGCGGTAAGCGTTAGTTAGCGCTTTAGAGCGCTATCACAAGAACTGTTCTCAGCGCTACCAAGCGCCACTTGTTCTGAACCATGATCAAGATTGCATCACTGACTGTGATTGTGTGTTGTGTGCCTGTACGCGTTCGATATATTGTGTATAGCGAATGCCCAACTGTGATGACATGTGCGCCTTTTTATACTGTTGTGGGAACGATAATTTAATGCGAAGTCATAGTTTTTATACCTAATATAAATAGATGATGTAAGCTCGAGTGTGATATTGAAGTAAGCGATAATTTTATATTAAAATATTTAAATACATACACATTTCTTTGAATAAAATTTTACCCACTGTTTCTGAGGTTTGTGAAAAATGAAGAGAAAATACAAGAATCATGTTAGTTCTTATTATCCCCGATCATACGAAAGTTGCCTGGACACCTATAAAATTATTTTTGTAGAACAACATATAATGTTGTCAGATCTGACCTTACGGTTTACATAAATGTCAACAGGACATCAAGAAATACTATTCTATATTGACAGTCGTAGAAGTTTTTACAAAAGGGTTAACGACTCTGAGGTAGTGTTTTTTTATATGCAAAAACTAACAATGAATTGTAATTATTGAAATATCATAGGAACACAGAACTCCTCTTTTGTCCGTGTGGTGACGGACTAAGAAAAAAAGTATCTCCACCCCATTCTTTCCCACGGGTGTCGTACGAGGCGAATAAGGGGAGTAAGCAATTATTACCCATTGCATTACTGGTGGTAGGGCTGGGCCAAGTGGGAGAACTCACTTGTCGTCGGGCTCGAGCCGATCAGTACCACCATCTCCTGTGTGGTCATAAAGCACATAGGTGTGTTATGGTTGTAGCAGGAGATAGCTGTTAATTCTTTCATTTCATGTGGTTGAAATGTAATGGTGAGCAGCGGCTTGACAATACTCTGTATAGTTGAGTCCATGAGCGACGGTTACCATTTACCATTAGGTGAGCCGTGGCTCGTCTGCTACCATACACAATAAAAAGAAACTCCGTATGGTTAGATATGTATGCGTCCGACACCCCTCTGTGTGGCAAATCTGTCGGGCTTAAATAATTTATACATAACAAGCTAAGAATTAATATATAGAAAACTTGATTTTATAAGAAATTTATATATTGTAGAAAAGTACTTGCAAATCAAAAAATTCACGCCACGTTTTCGTATGTACCCAACTAATACTAAGACATGATACAATTAAGAAATGAAAATGTCTAATAGTACTTGCAACTGTTATGTTAATAAATTATTGTTGGAAGGAGAAAATAATACTCGCGTTTGTATTTTTAATCGGTTTATTTAACGTTTTCCTGTTCTCCAATAATCCTCTTAAGTTAGTAATTACAAGTTTATTATGACAATATTTTTCATTTTTATTCCGTTTTCATAAACGTATTTTTTTAATAAACATCTTCACAATTCATCATAACACGGTCGTGCGACCTACTGTCTCAATCGTTCTAACTCTTAGGAAAATGCAAATAATATTAAATTTCAAAATCTGTCTACGTTATTCGAACATGATTAATCTCTTACTTCGAGTGTCGAACGATGTCTACATGCGACGGTGGCGTTGCACACGACGCGCTGCATCCACGCTACGGCGCCTACGGCGTAGATTCGTAGCTGTCTACGCAGCGCGCCGACAGTCACCCACCAACGAGCCCATGTCGCACACTAACTCTTTATAATCATTTAGAAGGCATAACATAAGAATTATTACACGATCACTACTTGAGAAACACCTACGACACATCCTAGATCATATCAATATATCGAGCCCGCGGCTGTGGCGGAGCTGTAACCCCTAACCCTTGTAATCTTTATGAGTTAACATTTTATTCTACACTACCTCTCTCACTATGAATTAGGCATTTTTAATGATATTATTAGTAGAGATTAAAATTATGTTACAAGCAGTCCTGTGGACAGATCGAGTATTTTTAATATAGTCACCCTCCAACAGTGCATACTAACTACGTAGGTATTTTATTAAAACGATATTAACATAAGAGCGTTAGAAAATATCGTATGGTATTTTCAAAGTCCTTGTAATCATACATATATTTATATGATCTAGAACTTATTACGAATGAAGGGACCTCTGCTATTTGTACAGAACACTTTAGAACTTGGTTTGATCACGCAATCACACGTTCATTGTAAACAGTACAAAATGTAGAGTAAAGTGTTT
This sequence comes from Leucoma salicis, assembly GCA_948253155.1. Lineage (NCBI taxonomy): Eukaryota > Metazoa > Arthropoda > Insecta > Lepidoptera > Erebidae > Leucoma > Leucoma salicis. The sequence continues at coordinate 16,790,485 of OX411805.1, forward strand.
ATAAATTGTAAATAAAGAGTTTACGAGATGAACGACTAAAACTCCAATCTAGGACCAACGTAATGCTATCAAATTACCATAAAACATTATTTTTAATTGGAAGTAACACTAATATCATGCATTACATTTATACGAACTTATGAACAAACATTTGAATGAAACAAATAAGTAGATATATCACTGACATCTGGACTCAGTTACCCCAACCAACCCATGAATTCTCCAAAAATGAGCTATTGACTCCAAATTGATGCGGTTATGGTTGATACAGTGCTATTCAATAATAACAGCTCAAAATCTAGTTGACATAATAACAATATATGTATAAACTAACCCTCATGTTTGGACTATGTATACAAAATTCAAACTTTATACATAATTTTCTCGTAATAAATTTTATTCTATTGGTACATTTTGAATTTAGTATGATCATTTATACTAGACTATGACCATATAAAGAACCAAAGGAATATTTTAATTACATGTAGTAACCATTTCAAACACACATTCAACTGGTCACGTTATTGCTCAATGATTTTCGTTATATCTAATCTTGTTATAAAACTGAGTTGACATTTTTCCGTTCGTCTTATGTCTTGAATCTCACGTACCTATAGTTATTTCAGGCACTAAAGCGAAGATATACTCATTTATATCTCTAAATATTTCATATTTATATTAAAAGGTGTTAAACATATCTTTCTTTTTTGCAAAATGTTCGTCCTGGGGTGGCTTTCTCCACTTAGGTAGCATGTAACATTGTCGTTGCTTAACAAATACGGTTGATAACCATAACATATGGTTATATCATATATTCTATACATCTCCTTACATTTACATTCCATAGACACGGTAGCTCTGGATGACAGCAGTTAATGCTTTTCAACTGAATTCTTCACGTACTGAACTCTCTGTGATTTTCATGCCTGTGGCTTAACTGTCTTACTATGAGTAGTAAATTATTTTAGCAGTATTTTATTTTTGCCTCTCTTGAAACATAACAACGACAAATTACTAGTTTACTTTTAATTGAAAATAGATAGAAATAAATTGATGCAACACATTTATTTTATTTCCATTTCCACTTTTTGTAGTAGGTACCTATATTTAAGGTTTGGGTATTTTTATAGATAATTGTTAAAAGGCCATTGTAATAATTTTTCACTTTAAAGTAGAGTAATGCAAGTGCCGATAATAATTCAATCTTTGTTTCTATTTCAATTCGCCTTTTGTCTTAACATTCGTGTAAATAACGTTGATTTATCTACGTATTTGTATAATAAAAACAATAATATAACATAATAAGCATTTATCCAAGGATTTAATATTAAACGCGTGTTCTAGTGAGAACTTTCGGGATTGATTTATTACGAAACACTTACTTACGAACGCTCCTGTTAAAACAAACGTACAAATCGTTATATCTATTAATATGCATTAGCTAATTATTATCATAAGAACTTTGATAATTTTAATTTCGGCCTAATTTACTGAACATGACTATTAACTGCACGTTCGAAGGCCATATTTCCATCCGTAGCACGTCGAGTACTTATAGAAAACGATACACTAAGTGAAATTAAATCTATATAAATATAAAGTACAAACAAAAATATAATAGTAATATTTTTAAGCGTTTTTTACGTCTCATTATACCACATTTAACAGGTCTACACAGCACGCAGAACGGAAGTTGGTCCTAGGTTTCTTAGTGATTACGGCTGATAAAACAGCCAAAAAGTCGAGGTTATTCACAACATGTATATGAGTATGCCAGTTAAATGTGTTATCGTTCAATACAATGCAGTCATAATATAGATACATACATTTCACGATTTTATTATTCGTTGGAAATATCTACGGTCTAACACGATAAAATAAAATATGCGGTACAAAATTTCTTCATTTGTGAATCATTTTCGTTGTTTTTTTTGATTATGTGCGGTATTAAAAGTTAAACAAACGTTTATTGCTATTAAATATTGTCTAAATCCATTTTTAATAGTAATAAGATCCAAGTTTGGTGTAACCTTTGTTATCTGTATTGAAAAAGCATTTTACGCATAATAAAAAATGGACAACCTTTTCTTATTTCTTTTAATACCGCAATCGAACTATGACTTACATTTTATACCCCTAAACGTAGAAATTTCTACTGGCAGTTAGTAATACAATATGACATATAAATATACATAAACGAGTATCAAATAAAATGGAACATATGGAAAAGCTTTTATGGATGAAACGTGTCGAAAATACAATAACTTCTTTATATGTTAACTTATACTATGTTTAATATGTTTTGGTTATCATTTTTGTGTTAAAGGCTACGATTTGGTGTTTTGCTTACATATCTATATGTACGGAGAATCATTATATAAATATACACTAAAACGCTTAAACACTGATGGACGACCCCGAAAGCACATAATCTCTGTTTGTTTTGTGCGCGTGTGTGACAGCCCAGTGACTTGCCGTGCAACCTAAGGTGAGAAACTTAACTCAAACATTGTACCTAGTTACTTCCTGAAATTTTAGTCATACGTACGAAATTGCTAGAGATATTAGGCAGTTGCAGCTGTAACGCCTTGACATTTTTGTACAAGTCTTTAAACTGAAAGTTAATGAAAGAACGATAAAGTGTAGATTCAAAAAAATTTTAGGAGCAAAAGTAAATTGGAAGTCCTACTTTCATATTACCTAATCAATTACTCTCCAGTTACATTTTACAGCTAAGTACATACGCTTTCATATTCAGCATTCACTTTCATATTATTTGTGCGTTAAACATTTACACGTTATATATGTACACCAAAACATACGTATATTATTTAAAAAATAATCACTATCACAAAACGTTTTAACGGAACATTAAAAAACACCCGTTATATTAAACCTAATGGGCGTGTATTGTGTGTAAAACTCTGATTTCCTAGGACAACGATGCCATACACAATATAATGGACATTTAGATATTTTTATATATATTTTTAGCATTTGACATGCTTAGCACTATACATTAAACACAAAGTAAAAAATGTGAAATCGAAAATAACAGTCACGAGCAGGATTTGAACCTGCATCTCCTGGATACCGTTCAGATGCTTTGCCAATTCAGCTGAATTTGCCAATTTTATTTTCGATTTCACATTTTTCACTTTGTGTTAAATATAATGGACGTTAAAAAATGCCATCTTAGCGGTAAGTTAACCAAATGTAAAAGTAGGTAAAGTACAAGGAGTGATAGCCTAGCGGTACAACCAAGGACTACAAATATTGTGGTATCGAGTTTGATTCCCGGTTCAAGTTGAGATAGAAAAGCAGGTATCAAGTAAATATCCCGCGAAGGTGCAACGCTCCGTGTGCGGATGCGTCGCTCAGTTGAGGGTACCCGAAAGGATAAGCCGCCGGCGGACTGGACAAGGAATGTAATTTGGTTCCAGTAGCCCGCTAACAAAGGCGGAGAGACGGCACACGGCGGGTTTATTTAGTGAGTGAGGGCCCCACACTACCCTGTTCGTTGCCCCGAACGACGGGGTGTGCGGTTAGGAACATTTTTTCCAGCCTTAACAAAAAAAAAATGGTATCAAGTAAATAACAACCTCTTGATGTTATTGATATACTCTCTTGATGTTATAGAAAACATTTTGTACTTGTTTTAGCAAGAAGAATTTCTTGATTAACTATGCAATAAAAATACAACTAATTAAATTATGTAAATGTATAAACAATCCAATTGGCATTTAAAAGTATTAATCTAGTTTCCTCAGTGGCCACTTGAGCGTAGCGAAAACATCCTACGTCTATGGTGGTGACGATGGCTACTATATGCGGTATTAATTGACATTACACTTTAGCTATAAAAACTGTCTGGGAAACCACGCTATACCATTTTCATTGATCCCATCGTGGTGACGTCACTAAAAAATAAATCGACTGCTACGTGATGGCAACGATCTCGTAGGAAACCAAGGCTTATAATGACCAGCGCGCGGGTCCGCTTGTCTCTTTGTCGCTCCTCATTCTCAACTGATTCTGCATACATCACTCTGACATTTACTATTAATTATTGCTAATATCTATAAAATCTATTAGCGCTGCTAATGACAATTTATAGTTGAATCAATAATAGACACAAACTGGTAGGTTCTTAGGTGCATAAAGTCGGCTTCATACCATTTTGAGAGGATGGCCGTCGACAGGGAACTATTGATAAGCCATAAATACTAATTGTACTTAACATCCGAACCGTCTTTTGGTCTCTCACTATCTACTTTAACAAAGTGATTGAGTGAAGATATCGATAGTTAGAGTGTGACACTCACAAGAAGCAAATGCACGGTCAATGTGTAAGTTTTAACGAGTGCTCGAAATTGATCCAATTAATTAAATCCTAGTAATTCATTGTTTTTTTTACTAAATTTTAAATACCTTGATAATATAATTTATATACACGTAGATACCGTGAAAAGTTGCTTACACAGTGATCCTCTTTGGAAAGATATATTGTTTTATTATGTGCATTAGACTCAACAAAGTAGTTAAATCTCTTAAAACTTCACATAGTTGTTAACGTAGACGTACGAGTAGATGACTGAGGAAATTAAATAATTATGGCAAAACACACACTTATGTTTGATGTTTGAAACAATCATCTTATTGTCACAATATGGGTTGGTAATCGTTAACTTGAAGCAATATATCTCACAATGCTTTTTTTTTCAATAGCTCTCAAATTTATACCTACTGTGTAAATTTTCTTAGGAGAGAGAGAGAGAAAAGACTATGCTATCGCTATTTTCCTCAACAAATTACAACTACCCTTTGGAACAAATGATATCACTATGTGCAATTTAGATTCAAACTACTTGTACCATCAGTCACTGTGTGTTACGTGATCATTTATGGAAATTAAATCAAAATCAAAGTGATAGCAGCAGATTTTAGACAAAATTTTGACGCGAGTATAATACACGTGACGCTTTCTGGTAAATGAATGGAATGATGTTTGCAAGTCAAATTAAAATAATAACGACTCACTGATCTATAAATAACGTCACCTCTGACTCATCAAAATAAATTTACAGCTGATAGTCAGCAAGTACCTACCTTTATAATACAAAGTAATGTAATTAGCTAAGCCAATTTTGAGGCATCAAATTGAAGAAATATGAGTAAGAGGAATAACACGTGGAGTAGTAAGTGGCCGGGCATTCAAAACTGCCACTATGAGCTGTGAGCACCTGGTACTAGGATGTATATCACACAGAGACAAACAGATCAGGATATAATGAAAGTTGTGTCCAAACCAAGCCTTAACAAGCGTTAATAGACCTTTAGCACCTTCGGTGACGATTAAATATGGAAGTGGAAACAACAAACAGCTTTTGACATTATGTACACACGATACAAACGTAAAAAATAACTTACTTAATATTATTATTTTTATCATTTGAATACAACAACTACATCCCCGACCTAGGGCAATATACTCAACAAATGTTCATTCAATAAAGTCTTAATAACTAACATCATTTCTTTTGATCACATAACGTTCAACTATAATTCTATAATTTCAATAATGTAAGCAAAAATCAATTATACCGTTACACATCACTGTCAACTTCATTACAAACTCGGGCTGAATGCTGCAGTACAATTAACAATTCGGTACTATATAATATACTATAATATAATCATATATCATAAATAATATACGAATAATTTTCACCATATAAATCCTGCATTTAAATGATGTATTTTCATAAGACGGATATATTACATATAATTCCCATTATATGCTTTAATCATATTTTACTTCTTACAAAACAACAACTACTTATTAACCCTATAATACCATCCTGATTCATTTTACACAATAGTCGTAGACCCACTATTTAGGCGTGCTTACGCGTATGGGTATCATGGCAACACAGTACTACGCTTGCTATACAAATTTCTTCAAGTGGTTTCTACCAACATACCTAAAGCACTAGATTTAAGAACACAATAGGCATTCATTGAGGAATGCCGACAGAAGTGAAAAATTAAAACTATGGAATAACAGTCAATTTTATTTTTATTTCTATACTCATAGATTATTATAGTTTCTCATAAATTATAAATTACAAAAAATATAATTATAGAAATAATTGTAAATTAAATAAGTTGTCATATTTTGCCATGATTGGACTTCTTCATTGCTATTATAAGAATGAAACAATCGGTTCGGTCCCCGACGCACGTTTAATGTTGAGTGGAGCCGAGTAAGCCTAATTCAGCGTTACTGACTCAACTGACTGTTCAGTTTCGTTCACAGCTCAGAGAGAGTGTAAAGAAATTGTAAGGCTTACCGGTAAGGTAGCACGCGTGTACTCTGCCGCCTGGAAGCCACTATTCACATGGTAATGCAACATTACAAAAATAAATCTCTAAGTGAAGACAAAATATACCTATATAATATTGTCTCATGTTCAAAAGAGTAGAGAAATCGTGTCCTTACATATATAATGTAACATTAGCTTTGGTCGATAAGTGCGAATAAGTCAGGACGTGATATCTACCTACTCCTTATCACACGGCGAGCGGCAAGAATACAAACCTGGTGTCTGTGTTAGTTTATGCGCGTACATAATATTCTATTATATGAGGTACCTGAGTCTACATAATAATGTAGTATAAAAAAGTTCTGTCACAAATCCTAACATGAAGTATGCACCAAACTAATGTATCTTTACGAGTAATGATTTAAGTTTGAGTATCTATCGCTTTAGTATTGCGTAATTAAGGTCTTTTGTAAAATATTATTGTTACCTATGAGCCTATACAAACATATTTCAATAAATACAACTCAAACTCTGTGTCTTATGAATGACATAACTGTAAAACATTGCTTATTTAAAATATATATTAAACACACTTACTAGATGGAAAACATCATCAATTCATGTTTTTAATCTGCCAATAAAAACACAACGTATTGGCCGGAATATCGGCTAGCAGCGCTTACAAGATAAATCATTTTAAATTATATTCATTAAGTTTGGTGTTTCTTGGGGGTGAATCGATCGACCGGACACAAATATTTACTTAGAGTCTATGAAGGCGCCGCGAGTCGCGGCTACGAAGGACGTACTGCGCCCGCGCCGCTACTCGCATCCGTTTCTCCAGAATCGTAACCGCGTATTTATTATCATAAGTACAGCACTAATAGAGGTTCTGATCGCGATTGACGATCGTTTAACGCGCGGGTGCAGCGCACGTTAACGTAAAACTATAACCTTGAGTCGCGCACTTTCACTATAGGCATGATGGTGGTCCAGTGAGTCCGTGCACGGGCGGCTAGGGCTAACAGTGTGGCCACGAGAATTGTTGGGCTAAGGTTGACCGTGGCCGCGGCATGTGATTCCATATCCGGCACCCAGCACGCCGACACGCGCTCCTCCACGGCACCGCAATGCTCGGCTTCCGGCCGCGGCGCTTCGCTAAGTCGCGCCTCGCACCGATAGCACAGCCGCCCCTCACAGTACCAGTAGCAGCACTCGTCCAACCCATAGTTGGATTTGTTCGCTTGCGTACCCGTCTCCGGAATGCGCGGGTCTGTAATTAACCAGCATTTTAGATTCAACGATCAGTGCATTATAATTGTCTACCATATTTTGTTTCTGTGTGCCTTTACATCATTTTAAAATAGAGAAAGTTTTACTGAACTGACTGGATGAATATAGTTTATAAAATAATTAAGATGCAATCTTGTAAGACCTTGGAGAACTATTTTGTTAGTGGGCTACTATGTAGTCCATTTTGAAGCTAATAGTAACATAAATAATTAAGTTATTTCGTGTGGTGACGGACTAAAAGTACAAGTATCACCACCCCATCCTTTTCCGCGGGTGTCGTACAAGGCGACTAAGGGAAGTAAGCAATTCACCCATTCCATTACTGGTGGTAGGGCTGGGTACCAAGTGAGAGTACTCCCTTGCTATTGGGCCCGAACGGGTCGGTACCAGCGTCTCCTGTGTGACCGGTCTTGAAGCACGTCAGTGTGTTTTGACTGTAGCAGAAGATAACTGTTTATTCTTTCATTTCAACACAAAGTGTGAAAATGTGAAATCAAAAATTACAGTCATGAGCACGATTTGAACCTACATCTCCTGGATACCGTCCAGATGCTTTGCCAATTCAGCCATTGTGACAATTGCTCCGGACTGCTAATTTCGATAACATATTAATTCTTAACGTCTTGGGTGAGATAAGATAGGTGATTAATAAGGTTTTATTTAACCCAGTGACTACTATCTGATGTTTGTAATCCAAAGAGATATCGTTATTCTAAGATAACTTTGGTGGGTCAGTCTCTAGGAAAATTTTATATCTACACTGAAGAATGGTTAATAAGCTCATATAACACTCAATAGCAACAAAATTGTAAGGTGTTGACTCACCGAGACATAGGAAGGTGGGCTCGCCGGCGTACTGTGTAGGGTAGGCAGGTGCGCGATCCGCCGGCAGGAAATAGGGGCAGTGTTGCTCAACGAGCTGGCAGACAGAAAGACAGGGCTTGAGGCGGACTATGGGCCGGCCGGGGCCAGCTGCGGCGGCGCGCACCCAACGACCGACGACGCCGGTTGCGCCGCGCCGTCGATCTAGGTGCCCCACACGCTCCAAGTGCCGCGCGAGCCAGCGCGCTGCGGGTGGAGCCGGTGCACGCCGCGACCGACCCCCCTCCTCCGCACCCTCCTCGCCACCCTCCTCCACCCACAATGGCACCATCGTGCTGCACGCCCAGCGCCTGTAGGTCTCCTGCAACATCAACATGCAGCAGCTTTCACTAAGTGTCGTACACAAATCGTACGTTTGTGTTTTGTGTGTTGTTATAAGTACCTTTTTTTGTGGCCAATCGTATGATAGTGTAGTTTATGTCTTTTTGACCGTATTGTAGTCGCTGTGGTCAATGTCAACGAAGTTCAGGCATCTACACTTATTTGTTATTGTGCAGTTGTGAGTACGCCAACACAGGTAGATACACTCTATTTCGTTAAAAGTGGAATGAGATGCCAATCTGATGCAATCAGAGAAAGAAAGGCTCTCTCCCAAAAGAATGCAGTTTTCTTTTCTATTAGGTAAGTGTAGCTAAGTTGGTTTATTGCATTTACAAAAATCACTAAACCCTGTCAAGGTAATTCAATATGTCATTATATCCAAATTGAGGCAATAAATATGTAATTCTATAGATTTTTTAAAGTCCCATCCAGCCGGTTCTATGCCGCGGGTGACGTAAGAGACGACTACAAGAATTAAGCAGTTTTAAAAAACAATTATTTGTGAATGTAGAAAAGGGGTGACTACGATAGCTTAACAGCACTTCCCCGGATTGGATGGGCGGCAGGTTTGAGTCCTGATCGCAGTAAAGCTTTCTTTTTCCACTTACCTACACAAATAATTTCACACACACACACACACACATACATACAGACATCATAGCGGAAACATTCGGGGAAGCTTCCTAGGACCTCAAAACGTCAACATCCGTTGAAAACTCGATTTTCGAAAAACGGGGTAAAACCAATAACTTCCCAACTTTTGAAAATTTTCAATTTTCTTAGCGGGAAGTTAAAAATTCTGACACACGAGTCGAACAATAATTGTGAATCTTAGCCCACAATATGTATAAAACATGTAGGTACCTATGTTTAATCACTATTTTTTTAGTTTTTTAAGCTATATTTATAGTAGACGAGAGCCCCGATTTATGATATAAAAAAAACGAAAAAGTGTACAACCTTCTCAAATTATTGTATTGTCATCGGTCCTTAACAAGCGTGCAAAGTTTCAATTTAACCCGATATTTTAAAGTGGGTCATAATCACGTTCAAGGATTCTGTTACATACATAGGTGCATACTTAGATAGAGATAGAGACAGGCGAAGTTAGAATAATATACTGTTCAAAAATATCATCCATCCACTTTTTTCAAATCCTCTAAAATGTTGATGGTCTTATAGGGACAATGGTAGTGGATGCAATTGCGTAATATATAAAGTTTGCTAATATTAACAAAATATGTCATGGTATTATTGCATGTTTAGGGTAGTGTGTGGCGTTATCTCTTTAGAGAACAGGGCCAAAATGTACTTTAATCATAATCGCAATAAATAAGTTATACGTTCCAGTTTGAATTTTAGTAAGAACCTAAATTTGTTATTTTTTAAGTACCTTATATATTTTTTACTCAATAGAATATTTTTTGCTTAAGAGTCCGTGATTTGTGGAATTTGCAGTTTGTTCACATTTAGTAACTAAAGTTAAAATCTTACTGCCTTACTAATAAATGTTGTATAACCTTTGAATAGTTACACAGTGTTTTGTCTTTGTCACTAATATGACAGTTTGATGTTGAAAGAACGGAACAAAACACTGAATAACTATTCAGAGCTTATACAATAAAATATTATTTGGCTCATTTGTTGCCGAGCGTTCTTGAGAATGCCTCGTTTAGAGGTGAAACACGTGTCGAATTTATGTTCGGATTTTTGCGGAATATTGCAATATTGTGGTTCTGAGAGTTCTACCGTATCGCATGGTTGTGTCGCATTGGTGAGTTTTTTGTCATTATCGTGCATGCTACTTTGCTATTATCACATTCTCCTCTATCTGTGAGAGTGCGGATTGGCAATCTTAGGTTATTCTGTCCAAAGATAACCGGGATTGACAATCCGTGGGTGAGTGGTGGGCTCTCCTCCTAAAATCCATTCTATAATAGTAATAATGGACTTCCGCCAAGTGTCGCCTCATTCAATTAATTATTAATTATCAATGTTTAGTAGTAAGGGGGTTAATACATAATATTATTACCATGTTGTACTAAAATAGTGCATAATAAAAACATGGTGTTCATGCAAGCCGAACAAAATAACATGCCTACCTATATCTTGTTATGTTGTACTGAATGTCTGTAAAATTGTTATACCTCGTCAATAATTTGATGTGTCACATTATTCGGGTGTATTCTAATTAAGGTCGGCGATCGATCAATAATAAATAATAATGTTCCTATAAGAGCATTCGTTCATCTAATTGTTAATGGCCACTGCATCTCTTTGTAGACATTATATGAGTGCTAATGTATTTCTGTCTTACTAATAAACGTTGTATAACCTCTGAATAGTTATTCATTGTTTTGTCTTTGTCACTAATATTACAATTTAACGTTGAAAGAACGGAACAAAACACTGAATAACTATTCGAAGTTTAAACAATGTTTATTAGTAAGGAGGTTTACGTTTGCCATTTTCAGAAAACATTTCAAGTTGTTCTCTTGGCAGACAAGTATCAACCTATTTATATTAATACTAGCCTTGGCCCGCGGGTTCGCCGCAGTCAAAAGTTAGTTTTTCGGTTATATCTCAGGTTTCCAGTATAGTAGCAGGAAAAAATGTATATTAGTTTTTAAGTCTAATCAAGGCCTATCAAAAGTTGCATCTAAATCCGTCCAGTAGTTTTTACGTGATGCGCGAATAAACAAACAGAGAAAAATTCTAAAAAAAATTGTTTTGGATTTAGGCACGCCTATATAGACTATTACAGTTATTTTTTCTCAAATATCTTGAATGTACAGACACAGCTCTGTTACAGCTTTATAATAGTAATATATACATTGCATGTGTGGCCTAACGGTAGTCTATGTGACTGCGAATCATGAGTTCTTGGATTCGATTCCCGGGACGGGCCAACATAAAGTTATTGGGATTTTCCGTCTAGAAATTCTATAGTAGCCTGAAATTAGGAAGAGAGCAGTGTTTAGCACCCCTGCCTGCGTAAGCACTTACAGCCCCACGCATGATCTCTCCCTGATCATGTCGGTATACCGTCCTATCAGATCATGAGGATGAGGTAACAAAGAGTGCACTTGTGTTTGCGTACACACTGCTGCACTATAATATCTCCTGCGTATATGACTAGTATCTGATGATACTCACCGACTTGACAGAAATTACGGACTGGAGATCATTATTATAATTATCATTATTATATACTTACTACATACTATATAGCCTAAATGATGTACTATTTTTGCGCAGTAGCCTTTACTCCATTCATCAGCCTTTCGAAGTCCACTGCTGGACATATGCCTCCCCAAGAGAACGCCACAACATGTGTTTCGCTCATATGGGGGATAGTGCCGTAATCGCCACGCTTGGCAGGCGGGTTGGCGGTCGCCGTGGATGTTGTTAATACTCGAGGAAGTGCTGCTGCCCACTCCCCCCTGTATTCCCTCAGTCGGCTCTTACGACTCCCATGGGTGGAGAGGGGTGGGACAATTCTAAAGCCGGCCCCACACGGCAAAGCCTATTATAAGGCTAATTACCATATCCATAGCCTTTACTATGGGTATGGTAATTAGCCTGATACACAACGACAAGATGGAGTGATATCAGGGTTGACTTCGAGTTTTACTTCGTTCATATTGATCTAGTAACTCATCTGTTTGTGATTTTTATGGAAACATTAAATGTATTGGGGATTTAGGCAATGTATTCTAAATATGATACCAAAAGGTGGTTAATAAGAATTCGCTAACAAGAATATATATAAATCACTTTTATCTTAATTAAGTACGTCCCCGTTCCTCTATACCAAAAATACATACCTTCATCCCTCCTCATCTAAATATAACAGTTATTAATAGAATTATTATAACATTGTTAATATAACGCTAAGCTCAAACCTATATATACTTTTGCTATTTATAAGTTAGCCAATTAGGTATCGATCAGTAATATCAAACATAATTATTGAGTAGGATTCGGGAATTTCGATCAAATCATTAATAAAGAATAAAAAATATAGCCGATGATAAAAATTAAGCCGAACGGTTTTGAAATGACCCAGATCATACTTAAGCATGAAACTAAAAAAAAATCAGCGCGTGGAAATTTTACGCGCGGTTGTAGTAAAACTTTAAATTTTATGGTAAATATTCCTAAAAAGATGAATCATAAAATAAATGGAATTTCGAACTTTGAACTATTATACTACCGGTAGGATCATATTATCACTTAAATACAATAAAAATTATATGAGTGCGTGTAACCTTTAACGCAAATAACAACAAAATCACAAAATGGTGGAACGTGAACCTGCCATTCCAATCATGGTGACACCATCCATCCATCCATCAGCCTATCAACGTCCACTGCTGGACATAGGCCTCTCCAAGAAATGGGGGATAGTGCCGTAATCGCCACGCTTGGCAGGCGGGTTGGCGATCGCAGGAGGTGTTGTTAATACTCGAGGGAGTGCTGCTGCCCACTCTGCCGGTATTCCCTCAGTCGGCTCTTACGACTCCCGTGGGTAGAAAGGGGTGGGCCAATTCTGAAGCCATGGTGACACATAATTAGTTAAATTAATATTATTATAACATTTAAGTATAATGTATTACTGAAAATTATAAATTATTTTGTAAATAACACATTTATGCTCTCACTATAGTTGGGTTACTCCTGTAAAGGATATAGTTCCTTACGCTACGCTACGCTGTACGGTTACGGTACGCTGTTTTACTGAACGTCACTTCCGTTCAAAACTGTTACTTCCGACCGAAAAAGATCAGCCCCCTGAGGCAGAATGTCATATTTCACGTGTCGACCGTATCGAGATCACTGTGATTGGTTGAGAAACCGACGCGTGATGTCACAATAATCCGTTGGCCAATCACGGTGATCGTACAAGCGAGACGATACGGTCAACACGTGAAATATGACATTCTGCCTAACCCCCCAGGGTGGTTAGGCAGAATCTCATATCTCACATGTCGATCGTATCGTGATTACTGTGATTGGTTGAGAGATCACCGTGATTGGCCAACGGATTATTGTGACATAGAGAAACCAACGCATGATGTCACAATAATCCGTTGGCCAATCACGGTGATCTCTCAACCAATCATAGTGATCACGATACGATGTCGATTGTGAGATATGAGATTCCGTCTAACCCCCCTGAGTTAGTTTCAAGTCGCGAAAAAAGACGTAGAAGTAAATTTACTTCAAAAAAATATTTGTTTTGTTAAACATTTATTTAAAACTATAAAGTGGTTAATAGAGGAAATATGAGTGAAAGCTCCCAAAGCTTAACACATTATCAACAGGACATTGAAGCCAATAGACAGACAAAAATATGTTCACGAGAACAAGGCACACAAGTAGCAAAAAAGGTTTGTGAATGAATTGCTTAATATTCCAGTAATGTTATGATAGGTACCAGTCTAGGCTCAGCTGATTTGTAGACATCTCCCGTGAGGGTAGACAACAATATTTTCTAATCATGCAAGGTTTGGTATCGGAGCGTTCGCGGTGCGCCCTAGCGTCTAACAAATCAGAACAAATGAACATCATGTCAAGCAACGATGTCTCAGCGGGCGCCGCCGGCTGGCTGCCACAAAGCCACTGCGAGGACGGGTGAAGGGGGACGTCATATAGGAGAGGGGTGGGTGCGCGCTTCCACCCTATACTCAATCAATCATAGTGTGGGCACAATGTGTCTGTATAACCTTGATAACCACATCCATATCTGTTTATATTACTAATTCGGAGTAAAAACCATACGAAATCACCTGGAGTTTCATACTTCAACCTGCTAAAATTAAGGAAACAACAATATGGTTTCAGAGTGCCTCAAAACGGACGTGTGTATTTTGCAATACCCGCACGTGTGTCACGTGATAGCTGCGCATAACGTAAATCCCATCAGAAAGATGGCGTACTACAGCTTAATTACCACTCAGGTTTCACAGTTCTACGCGATATTATCTATGCCGTTTAAGTAAATGTTGCTTCATTTAACTTAAATATAATTAATAACTGCAATGATAATTAACAATTATTTAATCTAGTAAATTCTAGGATTAAGTTCGTTATATATATATAGTGAAACAAGGTTACCTATATGTTTCATCTAAAATCGTTTACATCAAAAACACACTGGCATTAGATCGATTATCTCGTAAGTGGTATTCATGGTCATAATATTGAATGGATTTATGGTTCAATATAGATGGATGATTCTATCTTATGCTCTATTCGTATTTTAAGTACCTAACTGAATTGTGAGAGTTTAGAGTTTGTTTAAATAGTATAGCAGTATCCGTGGTGTTACTAAAGTTATATAGCGAGCACTCTCACCAAGTGACCTACAACATATTGAGATTGTACAAACATCTATATACAATTTTTAAATAAAACGGTTACAGTCACGATGTAATTTTTTTGCAAATCTGTCAACTGTAAACTGAACGGTGTATATTCAGGCTGAACCACTTAGAGCAATTAGCAAAACATTCAGTCAAACGTTTCATTGTAGGTATAACAAGGTCGGTGTTAGTGTATGCGACTGCTAATCATGAGGTCTCGGGTTCGATCCCCGGGTCGGGCAAATGTTATTGAGCTTTTTCCTAAAAAGAAAAATTCTCAGTAGCAGCCCGGAGATTGGAAATGTGCCCGGTAGACGTCAATAGGCTCGCCCCCTATTACGTGCGACTTAAACATTGCTGGCGAGTCGTGGGTGTGTAATACACCTCTGCCTATCCTTTTCAGGGAATACAGGCTATGTTTGGTGTTAGTACTGCAAAATTCAACTTAAAGTTTTTGAATACAAAGTAAACCTATGTGAAGTGTGATGAATCGTTCAATATTTTAATTAATATTACCCTATGACAGCGGTCTGTTAATGTGTATTAGAGCTTATAAATATATATTTGTATTTAAAAAAACAACACGTACCTAATAAATATAATCATACAGTTAATGAACAAAAAGTTCTTCATAATAACCTAAAGTTCAGGATTCACCAGTTTTAAAAAGCTGGCACAACAACAATATTATGCTTTCTCTTCGCGGGCAAAAATGGCAAGCTTGTACCACAAGATTATTTATTCAACACAATAGATACGAGAATATACCTTACACCAATTTAGGAATCTATCAAATCAGAGTGAGCGGATGAAGTTAAGGAGTTATTAATAGGCAACCTAACCGACCTGTATAAAATCTAGATTTAGAACAATATTCTAAACTCGTATTCCTCAATACTGTTTATATAAGACTCATTCAAAAAACACATGCAACTTTTTTAGTCCCACGTAATACTGCTAATATACATTTTGTATAGTCCAAATTTAGAATCCGTACGCCACTGGTGCCATGCCACTACAACGGGACATTTTTTTATTATATGTACACCGCCAGTTACTATAAACTACGCAAAAAATTTAAAATTTGCTTAAAACTGCAGTTTCAAGTAGGTCATAATCAAAAATAAACTCTTTCTTTCTCTTTCTGATCTCTTTTTGACTGTATCCTTACTTACTTACTTACTTATCATCACGCCATTTCCCTTGCAGGGTAGGCAGAGAGAACAGAGTGCCAAGAGGCTCTATTCTTGCATATACGAGTATCTCTCGCTTCCTCAACATTCATAATTCTTTTCATACATGCTCGCCGGTTTCGGAGACTCCTGGCTCCACCTTCCTTCAACACATGACTAATTTGGTCTAGGTTGGTAAGTCTCGGTCTCCTCCTGTACCTACATCCTTCCACTTTCGCATTGTATATCTTCTTAGCCAGTCGCTCGTCCGGCATTCTTTCCACATGTCCGAACCATCGGAGCATTCCCTTTCGCATCTTCACACCAATACTCTCTTTCATAACTACTCGCTCTCTTACGTCATTGTTACGAATGCGGTCAGTCAGCCTCACTACACAGATTCTCCGCAGAGATCGCATTTCGACCGCATTGATTTTGCTCTCATGCTCCTTTTTACATACCCAAATCTCGCTTCCATATAATAACGTTGGGACAAGCACTGCGTTGTGTATTGCGACACGTGCCTTCTGGCTGAGGTAGTGGCTGCCGAGAAGTTGTCCCAATGCTCCGTTCACTCTATTTCCCGCATTCACTCTTCTTTCTACATCAGTGGTGTAGCTTCCATCCCGACTGAATCCACATCCAAGATATACAAATTCATCCACTTGTTCTAGCACACCATTTCCTATTGCTACTCTAACATCTGTTCTGGCTTCTTCTCTTTCAAAAACCATTACTTTGGTTTTGCTCACATTCACACGTAGGCCCCTTTTCTTACAATCTTCTGCCATTACGTCGACTAGGGTTTGCAGTTCAGTCGCAGACTGCGCTAATAGGACCGTATCGTCTGCATATAGCAGCGAGTTAACCACTGAGTCGCCCATCTGAACTCCCACATTCATTTCATACAACCTTTGTACTATTATATTTTCATTTAACCTTTATACTGTATCCTAATGCAGAGATTATAAGATTGAGGGAATAAGAAATCACCTATACCAGTAAATCACAATCAATCGGTTCATCCTCCCATGAGCATTATTATACGTGATTGATAAACTTATGGGTTCGGTCGTCACTCAACTTGGAAAGCCGTTGTCATCGCATATGTGGTCGCTACTTAAAAATCAACGGTTGTCGGCTCGTCAAGCGATAGGACTTCCCTAACATGCTAAAAATGCCTTAGCAAAAATAAATAAAAAATTAAATTCGGGCTGAAGGTCATAATCGCTTTATTTGTTTTGTATCAGCTTTCATTTTTGAACATAGCATCACGCCTGTATTTCCCGAAAGGGTAGGCTGAGGTGTATTACACACCCACGACTCACCAGCTATGTTTAAGTCCCACGTAATATGGGGCGAGCCTATTGACGTCTACCGGGCACATTTCCAAACTCCGGGCTGCTACTGAGAATTTTTCTTTTTAGGAAAAAGTTCAATAACATTGCCCGACCCGGGGATCGAACCCGAGACCTCATGATTAGCAGTCGCATACACTACCGCTACACCACCGAGGCAGTTTTTGAACCGTTTTTTTTTGTACATAGAATATCTAGTGTTTAAAAGTAAAAGGAGAAAGATGAATGATGATAATGAAAGACGATTAGGTGGTGTGTATATTTATATATTCTTTCTTAATCGCTTCTAGCGCGAACTTTATCAACTATTAAAAAATAAATTATAATTAAATAAAAAGAAAACACGCTTTTATAGGTAGTCATATTAAAAAGGAGGAAATATTTTTCTTCTATCTATAACTTCTACTTCTATTTATATATAAAAAAATAACTGACTGCCATATCAACGCACATCCCAAACTATCCCCAGGCACCGTGAAAATTCACATATATAGATTTTTTGATACTGTAGGCGAGCACTAAGAAAGAATTTTACTTAAACCCATCCAAAATCGATTTTTCATCTATCATTATGACGCGTGCTAAGCCTCAGGTAATGCGCTGGTATGTAATGATTGCAGAGCCAACTAGCTATTAAAGCGTGTTATTTTAGTTTTTTTAACTATAATTTATTTATTTTCTTCTTGTTTAATCTCATAACAGCATCAAAAATACTTCTATTTAAAATATCCTATTTCTTTTTTTCGGTTTTTTCACAAACCGTATAGGTTAACGTAAAACAACGGACAAAGTGAAACTATTGTAGTCATCAGTCATTGATAGGTGTGCAAAGTTTCAATTTAATCCGATGTTAAAATGGGTAAAAATCACATTAAAACGTAAAAACAAAAAAAAATACTGAAAGTGTCCGATAAGTAATTCAGTGTTTTGTCCGGTCTTTCAACGTCAAGCTGTCATATTAGTGACAAAGACTGTTTTTATTTATTTATTATAGGCTTTGGCAGTGCCATCAGCCTAAACGAATCTTAAAAACTATTTACAAAATTAACATAAAAATTATTAGACAAAACGATACAAATTAAAAAAAAATGTCTTATGACAAAGACTGAATAACTATTCAGAGATAGGTTATCTAAACCATTTTTTATTTTTTTTATTTGTGTCAAGTATCAATTACTTAATATGATTACAATTACAATATAGTTGTTATTATAACAATATTAATTATGCAATCCGCACCCTTATCCACAGAATAAACTATAGTTTAACTCGTACAATATTAGAAGTAGTTATAATAGGTACGAGTATATGCGATATTAGTAGTACTTATAATATATGCGATTGATAGACAAAGGCCAAACAAGATATTATAAAACAGTATATAATGTAAATATATTTAATTACTTACACAACTACTGTACTGTAATATTTTGCTTATATGTGTATATATCATGTGTTAGTGAAAATTACAGCAGACACGACGCTCTGATGGATGAGGCCGTTGGACAAACGTCGACTCACGGTTATCAAATCATGCGAGACCTTCCTCATCATATAATCTACTATTAACGTGCTTTCAAGTATATACGCATTTGCTCAACTAAGTGTATTCTGACATAAAAATATTAAATGAAGCATCATTTCCATTTTTTTCACTTTAGATGATTGTATTTTTGAAACACAAATGAACCTTCGCTTCGAGGCCTTTGCGTGAAAGAAACAAGTACCTACTGCTTCAAACCGACAAGATTTAAGTACTTCTGTTTTAAATCTTCAAGATTGTTGCTGGAACAATTCATTGTAAAATTATTTTCACTGTTTTTCTATGCACGAATAAATAATAATATTTTTGTGCTTATTAATTTACGATAATTATTAATCGGATAATTTAAGATAAAATTCAGTAACAAATGTTGTTCTATACCGTAGTACAGAAACTGTAAAGAAGTATTTTACCTACAGATAAATAATTATAATTATTGACTGAATTATAAATGTAAAGTTTTTTTTATTTATAGTGATGTCCCAACTGATGATAAGTGGTAACCGTCGCTCATGGACTCAACTATACCGAGAGTAGGTATTGTCAAGCCGCTACGCACCATTTCATTTCTCAGATATAAAATAAAAGAATAAACGGCTATCTTCTGCTACAGTCAAAACACACTGACGTGCTTCATGGCCGGTCATACAAGAGACGGTGGTATCAACCTGTTCGGGCCCGATAGCAAGTGACTCTCACTTGGTATCCAGCCCTACCACCAGTAACGCAATGGGTGATAATTGCTTACTTCCCTTAGTCGCCTTGTACGACACCCGCGGGAAAGGATGGAGTGGTGACACTTGTATTCTTACTCCGTCACTACACGGACAAAACACACATGTACATTACATGTATTTTTTATAATGTGTTCAAAAGGCCTGACATAAATATTGAGGGAAAATTGACTTATCACTAAATAAAAAATAGTATTCTTTTTTATTGCTGGACAGACGAGCTACAGCCCACCTGGTAGTAAGTGGTAACCACTGCTCATAGACTAAATTATACTAAGAGTACTATCAAGCTCAACATTTCTCAACATACGTGATTTGATTGACATTCACATTCGTGAAATAAAAGAAACAGAGCTATCTCCCGTTACAACCAAAATACATCGAGGTGCTTGACGATTGGTTACACAGGAGATGGAGGTACCGACCCAATCGGGCCCGATAATAAGTGAAAACCTACTCCCGGTTGGTACTCAACTCTACCAGCAAAAAAAATATCTTACATTCTACCTACATCTCATAAAATTAATAATGTTATTATGACTGTGGAACACAAGCCACGAACATTGGCTTAGCGACAGCAAAGATTTTTTAGCTTAAAGTTATTCCGACCATTTACAAAGATCAACAGCAGGATATTTGGCAGATCCCGTCTGAAAGTGACCGATGACTCACCGACGCCCTTCCTGCTCTATATCTAATTTATTTTATATTTAGGTAGTAGTAAGGGTTTTTCTCTTGCGTGTTATATTAGAATTAGACCTTTCCTTCTTATTTTATATGACGAAATTGATATACCTTCATACACTAAATAGCATATTACACAAAAAAATAAGAATAATACTTGATTAAATTTATTATTAATTAGATTCTACCTATTTCTTCATCCGCCAATGCTTTAGATTATAAACAAGCCCTTGCTCGCGATTCTGCCGCAGCCAAAAGCTAGTTTTTAGGTTATATCTCAGGTTCCCAATATAGTACCGGGATAAAATCTATACCAAAAACTGGTAATCAAGACATATCAAATAAAAAAGTTGTTTCAAAATCCGTTCGGTAGGTTTTTAGACAAACAGACAAAAGTTCTAAAAAAAATATTTTGTGTTAAGACACGCCTATATAGACCTAATACAGTAATTTATTCTCAAATATCCTAAATGTACAGACACAACTTTGTTAGAGTTTTATAAAACGTATTACAATTATGACCTCTAAAAACTCCTGTCTTACAGGAGTGTAATCTTTTTTCTGGGATAAAAATATATCCTTTTCTGGGTTTGAAACTATATGTACGCTAAATTCAGGACCAGTCAAATAGTTTTAGCGTGAAAGCATAACTAATAAACAAACTCACTTTCGCATTTATAATATTTGTAAGTATATTACTAGTTTACTTACTAACACAATCTACGAGTAACTAAAGTGGTTATGTGTTAAAAGTCAAACAAAATAAAAACATTTTGAGAAATATCCAAATAATGTTTTTTAGATTGCACTTAGCCGACGCCAACATTGTATACCTAATGTATAAGCTGTTCAGGTTGTATACGTGGATTGTTTAATCCTACTAATATGATATAACTAGATTCTGCACGCAGCTTGAACCGCGTGGACTTCGGAATAAAATATGTTGCTTTATTACACTCTAATGATCTCTATGCGAACATCGGTACTCTACATAAACTATCCATTTGCCCCTGATACAAAGGGTAGTCTATATTCCTTTCTAGGTTCTAAAATATATGTATGCAATATTCCATTACAATCGGTTTAGTAGTTATGGCCGGAAAGTGTAACAAATGAAGAAAGTTTTCCGCTTTTATAATATTAGTAAGAGTAAGGATTACTCTAAGTTGTTCTACAATTTTATTTGAAAAATTCCGTTACGTATTATTTTTGTTTATACCCACGTTTGGCGAGCGTGATATGAATAGTTCTACGGTGCGGCTGTCATATCCTCATATGACCTATAACTGATCATAATTCACAGATATAGAAATACTCTAAGGTGAGATATATATACCAAATGCCGGAAAATTTAAGAGTATTGACTGCCTGTTATGACAACTGTAGCACATATTTATGACGTGTTATATTTATGACGATATATTTTGTATTATAGAATATAGTGCACGCTAACCGTATTTTACAGGCTTTCAATATTTCAACACGCGCCATAGAAACAAATCATAATCAAACAAATTATTACAGTGTGGTGAAGAAATGAGTTTGAAAGAAACCCAATACAACTATAAAATACGAGGGGTGATCCAAAAGTAATGATAATGAAAATAAAACACGGTAATTAAAGTTAAAATAATAATTTATTTTTCTACATAGTCTCCTAACAAATCAATACATTTAGTCCATCTTTTCTCTAAACCCAGGATTCCCTTTGAAAAAAATTCCTTTTCTTGACCCTCCCAAAACGCCTCAACAGCGGCCATAACTTCGCTATTGTCTTCAAATTTCTTGCCTCGGAGGTGTTCCTTGAGCCGAGGAAAGAGGTAAAAGTCACTAGGAGCCAGATCTGGCGAATAGGGAGGGTGTTCGACCAGTTCGAATCCCGTTTCTTGAATGGCAGCCATCGCAACTGCGGCTTTGTGAGCCGGTGCGTTGTCTTGGTGAAACAGCACTCCAGCTCGCAGTTTGCCGCGTCTTTTTTCCTTAATGGCCTCCCGTAATCTTCTTATTTGGTCTGCGTAGTAAGAGCCCTTAATAGTGGCTCCCTTTTCCAAATATTCCACCAAAATTATTCCTTTAGCGTCCCAAAAAACAGACGCCATAACCTTTCCCGCCGAACTTGAGACTTTGAATTTCTTTGGCGTCGGTGAGGAGGCTCGCTTCCAAGTCATCGATTGTTTTTTTGTTTCAGGATCAAAATGGTGAATCCAGGTCTCGTCCATAGTCACAAAACGCAACAAAACATTTTCTTTATCTGCTTGGAACTTTTCGAGATTGACCCTCGAAATGTCAACTCGTTTTTTCTTTTGCTCGTCGGTTAACATTCTGGGAACCCAACGCGCAGAGACCTTTTTCATATGCAACTCGTTCGAAATGATTCTTTGAACGCTTCCATATGAGATCCCTGTGACTTCAGCTACATGCCTGATGGTCACTCTTCGATCTACCAACACAACATCTTCGACTTTTTTCACGTTGTCTTCTGTGAGGGACGTGGATGGGCGTCCTTCGCGATGTTCATCTTCAGTGGATGTTCTGCCCAGCTTAAACTCCTTGGCCCAGCGTGCAACTGTAGAATATGGAGGAGCAGAGTCCCCCAATGTTTCCACCAAGTCACAGTGTATGTCTTTTGTAGACATTTTTTTCAAACAGAGGTACTTGATCACAGCTCTAATTTCGTTTTTCTCCATGTTGATGTTATCTCTTCGACAGTTCGTATTCAAATGAATGTATCTCCCGGAAATCCTGACCTATTTATATGATTTTTTTAGGCTGACGTAGTGAGTGTATAGGCTAGCGAAAAGATTTTTTTTGGATTTATATGTGGACCTGAAGTAACCAATTATCATTACTTTTGGATCACCCCTCGTAATACAAAGAAAGAACTAAGTAAATAATTTACTAAATTCTTACGAAATCAAAACAATCGCTATCAAAATTATTTTAAATATGATTGCCAAGTAATGAAGTTTTGAACTTATTTAAATAATATAAATATTCTTTATCAATTTCTAACCTTCTTTTTCTTTTAGGCGGGAAAAATGTTCCTAACCGCATACCCCGTCGTTTGGGGCAACGAACAGGGTAGTGTGGATCAATTTCTAACCTAGATGCTAAGATGTGAGATCCAAATCCGTAAACCATCATAACTCGTACGATCGCACTTTATTCCAGGATAATTACGAAATCACCGAAGGAATGTAACATAGTTCCAGTGGCCCGCCAATAAAGGCGGAGAGACGGCACACGGCGGGTTTCTTTAGTGGGTGAAGGCCCCACACTACCCTTTTCGTTGCCCCGAACGACGGGGTGGGCGGTTAGGAACATTTTTTCCCGCCTTAACAAAAAAAAGGATAATTACGAATCTTTTGTTAATAATATAATTAGTCTACCAATAAAAGAGTATTAGAAATATCAAATTCTCAATTTAATATCAGTACTTGCTGGCCTCACCAATAAAACTACTACGGTGATATCTACGAAGGATCATGTAGCAGTAGAATAATGCGCCAACATCGTCTCGAACTGAATGGCGTGCTGCCGATAGATGTTATTGTGCCAGTTCCGCTCACGGAGCGAACCCGCCATTTGTTACAATTTGTTAACGATAGAAACGGTTACGGCCTTTTATAAAAGATATATGCAATGGCTACGAAAATCGAATAACATATAGTTTCTTTTTAAATTGGCAAATGTTACTTTATTTTCTATGAACGAAGGACACTTTTCGGACTATATGTGTGCTAAATTTAATGCCGTTTTTTTTTATATTACGTCGGTGGCAAACAAATATACGGCCAGTTGATGGTAAGCGGTTACGGGTAGCTATATAGGCTAGCAATACCAGAAGCATCACTCGCGCATCCAAGGAAAGGGATAGGACATGGAGAGTTGGGATATTAATAAGCAGAGAATAAAAGGATACTAAGAGAAGGTCAGGAAGGATGATAAGGAGAGAACAGGGGGTGGGTTTGGGTTTCTGACGTACACACCATACGAAACAAAATGGTAGGAATACCTACTAGAATACTAGGATAGTAAATGAAATAACCGTCGCTCATGGACTGAATTATACCGAGAGTATCGTCAAGACGCTGCTCACCATTTCATTTCATATATATGAAATGAAATAATTAACGGCTATCTCCTGCTACAACCAAAACACACCGATGTGCTTCATGGCCGGTCACAGGAGATGGTGTTACCAACCCGCTTGGGCCCGATAGTAAGTGAGTTCTGCCACTTGGTGCCCAGTCCTACCACCAGTAATGCAATGGATGATAATTGCTTATTTCCCTTAGTCGCCTCGTAGGACACCTATTGGAAAGAATAGGGTGGTGACACTTGTATTTTTAGTCCGTCACCACACGGACATATAAAGCTCTACCACTAAAGGTAAAATTAAGAAAGATAGCTCACTATTAGTTATACTCGGAGTATAGGTATGCTGCCTCACTTTTCTACACGATGTACTAGGTACATGTTATGTAGGTACTACTCTAACGCCTATGGGCGGGAGCCATATAACGCGAGTGATATTATTACATAAAATTAACTCATTTTATACCCTAAAACGGATTAAATGTTTTAACTAATTATAGAATATACTTTTACATGAGTCTATGTAGCGTCTCTATGCTAAAGTTGATTGACATAATTAAATTAAATATGAGATATTGCCTGCGTAAATCTCAATAGTGATGTATTTACTTCTATTTAAACTCAACTAGGTACTCCATAATTTATATGACTCTCTAGAGATGTTTCTAAAAATGCTATTGTTGACTCGTAGGCAAAAGAAGCATTAACGAACAATATATCTATACTATCTATAATTGTCACTATCAGATTCTAGGTAGGGCTCAGCATACTTTAAAAAATATCAGATTCTCTTAAAATAACTAGAAACAAAACGACACTTGTACTTGTATACCTATGTATAATATTTAGGTAGAAATAAAAGAAAATAAAAAGCAAAAAACTATTTTTTTAAATCTGTAACAATAACTTTTAAATTAATATTATATGTTCGTTTTGACACTTAGTTTAGCTAAGCGAGTGTTTTTAATACTTAATTTGGCTGTAAAGTTTGGTTTTTTGCTTCTCTCTTGTCTGTCTCTCATGGTCAATCATAAAACTATTGAAGTAATGGCATACAATACCAGTGGTCTGACAACACAGGCGGAGAAATGGCACACGACGAATAGTTTTAGTAGCCCACATTATCTTGCTCGTTGCCCTGAACGACAGGGTGCGGTTAAAAATATATTTTCCTGCCCAAACAAAAAAGTCTATCATCACAATCAGAAAAATCCGTTTTCCATCTCAAAGACAGCATAAAATTTCATATGCCTCACTTTTTTGGAACACCGTGGTGGGATTATTCGGTGGGTTTGATTGTTGCCTAGTTCTATTTAATGGCAAACCCTTGCAGCTGCCCATAATAGTTCCAACATAAGTTAGGTATTTAAATAAATACTTAAACCGAACACAAGACTTTAGAAGATCAGCCAACATCGAACGAGTAGCTCGTGTGCAAGTACTCTACTAAGAAAACCCCTCGGCAATTAGTTAATCGGTCCAAAATTACCGTAGTACGTCACTATCAACTAAGCGCTGAAGCCAGTACACACAAAATTCCTTTGGGTGTCTTTATTAAAATTTCCCGTCGCTGCCAACTCCAGGCGACGCAATTTAATAATGCATGCGATAAAATTGTTTCTTGACAAGAATATCATGAGCTATTAACATTAAATCATGTTTATATAAACAATTATTTGGTGGCTGGGAAATTAACGCCATAATATTAATAATAAAGTATTATGATTTGTTTGTTTAACAAATAAGTATACTGGTATATTAATCCTCTTATTTAGGACTATAATGCATAGCATTTTTCTTGAACAATGAAGGTTTTTTAGCCATTAATGATAGTGATGTTTTGGGTCATCAATATCATAATGCTCTGAGAACTTTTAATACATAAAATTGCGCTTTTCAACAAGACATTTAATAATTACTTCGTCACTAGTACCTTAATCATTACAAAGAAAAAGAAGAAATATATCTATCTGTCCAATGTTTTGCTACAGCAACTCTATCGTGACATTAATAACATTAAATCGACTAATTGGGCCATTGATAATACAGGCAAGTTACACTGTGTCCACGAGGCAGTTGTGCATTGAAGATGCGCCGTTCTCCATTCGAGAAGCCTAATTCTAATTTCAAATTACAGCATTTATACTGAAGTTAGACATCGAACGCTTAGCATCGCCTCGGGCTCGGTTAGACAAGCGATGATATAAATTGTAGATGCGTATGGCGACGGTAAAGCCACATTAAATATGCACTACCTATTTTCCACTCAGAGTGAGCCAATTACTCTGATGGACGGTATACAGTATATTATGGTCCCCGCTTGAAGTTTCCTGGGATATGTATGATTGGAAAAACTGATTTGTATTAAATATATGCTCACCTTACTAGCCAGTAAGGTGAGCATATATTTAATTCAAATTAGCCTAAGCGACAAGCCTATCATGCATATGCAATATAATTTTTGTAAATAGTACTTGTTGTTAAAAAAACAGAAAAGCCTCTTAGGATCTGAGTGAGTCTTTTGAAAATAGAGCATTGAAGAGTATGTGTGCACTACGTAAACGACTTAAATTATCACTAGAAATCGTAACACGATACTTAAATACAAATTAAGTAACAAAGTAATCTGATTACCCGCCCCATCTGATTTATTAGAAAAAGCAAAGCTCGCTACGATACCCTGAAAAAAACTACCATAAATACTCTACTACAATCTTTGTTTGTCTTACTCACTGTCATTACATTCTCCATACATGCACGAGTAGACACATTTGATCACAACATTTTCGAGAACGTCCTCGATTTGATCAGACGACAAGATCTTCCCATCTCAACTGTGCTATTCCCACTTTTTATTTGTTTTTTTTTTTCTAATATTCTCTCAAACAATTTTAACATAACTCCATGTTTGTAGTACATCTTCTTTCACACCTTATCATTCTGTTAGTATAAGAATTTTTACTTGTTTATCCAATGACTTCATATACTTCTTAGTGTCCTCGTCTCCACTTCATTTATTCTACCTACATAATATTTCTGCCGCATCCAACTTTCACTTCTGTACATTAATATACAAGTAAATATTGACACTATCACTATCACTCCACCATGCACGTTCAGACGAGCATTTTTACAGACTTGCTGCCTAATCATTATGGAGTTTAGTGTATTGTTAATGCATACAGCATTATTGCGCCAGTGACGTCCGGCACTCGTTCAACGATTTTACAGCTTTTTGGGTCCATTCTTATACAATAAAGCTAATAAAATTTTACATATTTATCCGGATAAGAAATGGGAAGTTAACAGAAAAATAACTAAATGGCTACTAACCTTATCGTATGAGGAACAACAAAACTTAATTAGTATTGTAAAATAATTACACAAACACACGCACAGGCACATGCGCACAGACACACGCACACACTCACCATTTCATTTTTGTCAATTTATCGCCTATTGCTTATACACCTAGTTTTATATTCCGGAGAGAGTATGGAGTTCTGTAGCACAGGTTTCGACCTAGTCAGACTTCAGCCTTTCACAAGAAGTGTATATAAAAAAAATGTTTAAACAAGCAATATGTTAATATCCAATTCTTGTGAGAAGTGAATAAATTATTATTATTAACCTACATTCACTCTCCTTTCAATATCTTTTTTATATTTGCTATCTCTCATACATTCCCAGATATACAAACTCTCTTATTTGTTCCGCCTTCTTTACCTCAATCACTAATTTTAGAAGGCTCCATGAATAATTTCTATTTTAAAACCATCACTTTCTACTTTTCAACGTTCACTTTTATTGCAGTCATTTCCAAATTTCATTACCTATCATATTTTATTGTTGTTGTAAAAAAGGATTATTGCTTCTTCCTCTTTTTTATATTGTAAAATATCTATTATTTTATTTTGTACATTTTTAGGTAAAAAATAGATTAATATTGGTGCAGTCCATAAATACGTGTTCGTTGGCGTATTTTCTGTCCCAAAATAGTATATTTATTTTTATAAAATCTTCTATGATACTGATATGGTATGTTTTTAATATATAAAAATAACGGCTCGAAAATTAAACTTTCAAGTGTAAAATATAACAAGAATCTCTCTAATCTATGAGAATCTTAATCTGCTACAATACGATTGCTAACAAGCGTGGTATCGTTAAATCATTTGATTAATAAGACATTTAAGTATAAAGTAAAAAACTGCCAGGGAAAATTAAACAATTATAATGGCAGAATTAAAAAAAAAAAAACTGTGTACTAAAAACATCCACTGCGATCGCCAACCCGCCTGCCAAGCGTGGCGATTATGGCAATAAATAAACCTAGAGGAGGCCTATGTCCAGCAGTGGACGATCAAAGGTTGATGGGTGGATGGAATGGCAGAATTAACAGAGCCAGTTTATATACATATATGAATTTATAGGAGAATCAAATTGGCAAGGTGAATACTCAATTTTATTACGTTAAAGTTGGCATAAAGAAGCTTATGGCGGGTAGGCGCACCGAAGGAGGGGAATTCACGTGGCGCTTGGCGCGTGTCGCGCCGGTGTCACGTTGAGGGCGGCTGCTTGGACGAGGTACATTACACGATGCTACACGTGGACACACATTTATCGATCCATTACCCGGCTACCATAAAAACGTGCTAAACGATTTTTTTAACTTATTAACTAACACTAACTAACTATTAGTGCTTGACGACAAGGTAAAGTAATGTAAAGTGATGTAATATCTTGGGTGGTTAACTGACCCAGTAGGTCATATTAATTTATATTATATGTATGTTTGTTTTCACTATTGATATTCATCGTTTGCTTTAGTACAGGATGTACATCTATACTATTATAAAGCTGTAACAGAGCTGTGTCTGTACATTTAAGATATTTAAGAAAAAAATACTGTAATAGGCTACACACGCGTGTCTAAACACAAAACAATTTTTTTAGAAGTTTTGTCTGTTTGTCTGTGTATCTGTTTGTCTGTTTATCTGTTTGTCTGTTTGTTTGTTCGCGCATCACACAAAAACTACTGAACGGATTTTGATTCAACTTTTTTTATTTGAAAGGCCTTGATTAGACTTAAAAACAGGTATACATTGTATCCCGCTACTATATCGGGAACCTGAGATATAACCGAAAAACCAGAAAATTATTAAACTAGAACTTTTTTGGAGCCGCTGGCAAAGGCTATTAATTTATATTTATTAATATACGGCCTTCTGTTTTTGTTAATTTCAATTCTTTCCGTGCATAGTTGCCTGGAAGAGATCGTTTTGAGCGATAAGGCCGCCAATTAAAAGCCTGTTAGCGTTAAGTTAGCTTTAAGTTTCTTCATGTATTGGTTTTTTAATAAAGAGTTATCTATCTATCTATTCTCTGTTGAGAAAATTTTATTTTTGAACACTTGACAAGCTGAATTTAGATTAAATTGTGATTGAATACAGAAATACGAATACAGATGGGACCAAACGAGCTCCGTTTTTGAAAGCCATTTGCTCCTTTCTTGCTTTTATCACATCCACATTATTAATCAGACGAGAAGACCGACTGACAGCTTTTTTCATTTCAGTGCACACTTATGTATTACAAAAGTATGCTCATACTATTTAACACAAACATTAAACGAAGTTAATTCAATCCCCGGATCGGGCAGTGTTATTGAGCTTTTTTGTAAAAAGGAAAATTCTGAGTAGCAGCCCGGAGTTAGGAATTGTGCCCGGTAGACGTCAATAGGCTCGCTCCCTATTACGTGGGACTCAAACATAGCTGGTGAACCGTGGGTTTGTAATAC
This sequence comes from Leucoma salicis, assembly GCA_948253155.1. Classification (NCBI taxonomy): domain Eukaryota; kingdom Metazoa; phylum Arthropoda; class Insecta; order Lepidoptera; family Erebidae; genus Leucoma; species Leucoma salicis. Next base: position 16,821,064 of record OX411805.1, read on the forward strand.
ACCTCTGCCTACCTATTCAGAGAATTCAAGCGTGATGCTATGTATGTATGAAACATTAAATTATATAAACTGCTGTTGATATTTAATACTAGATTCTGTCAACGCCTTCGTCGGCGTTGCCTTCAGATTATGATATGTCACTCTACAGCACTAATGATTTCTATGCAAAAATCGCTATCCCAGAGGAAAGACCCATTTTTCTGTCTTTTAATGAAATATGAGTTATACAAGATTTTTTCAGACACAGTTTTACGTTGTAATCTGAGAGCTACATCAAATCTAGCCTAATGTGCGATATGGATTTGTAAACATGCATGTATCTATTTTTCTCAGATTGGCGAAGAAGCTTCAATTATATCATAATGACAAAAAATATTTAATGGTGTCTTATTATAGCTGTATTAAACTGCATTAGAACTAATTGTGGCGCACATATCTCCTCTTAGATTGAGAGGGAATTAGGCCACAGGGAAGACATCAGTAGCTATCGAGAAAATGTCTGAGGATTTATTATGATGATTTCTTTTCACAAGTAGTGATAAATTGTCTACAAATACACACATAATTCCAAATACTTTAAAAGATGGCATGTGACTTGTGAGGTCAAAAGTTCAGATTGGGAGTCGAACTCGAAGATACCACTGTCTTTGCAGTGCTTAGTTTTACCACTAGGCTGTCACTGCTTTAATGTACTGTAATTTGTTATTGACAAAAATGAAACTTAGTTTTGTAAGTGGAAACTGTGAAAACATACGAAACGTATTAAACTGCTAGAGATAAAACTATCAACCCAACGGAGTCGCTGGTCTTGCGTTAAACATAGATAAAATAAGAGTTGCGGAATAAACAGACTGTTGCAAACATAAACCATAAAAGTATTTGCAATAAATTAAAGTAACCCCTAATACTTTTGATAACGTTGCAACAAATTTAAGCCATGGGCTTGAACTACCTACACCAAATATTCTACACTTACTTGAAATATTGCTGCGGATGGCGCATGACAATTTTTTCCCAATAAACCTTTACTTATGTTACAGTTATTTGACAAAATTCACTTTTACAACGCTGTTTTAAGGTTGACATTCATCTGCTTTAGGAGTTGCTGGAGAGGTGAGGGCGGGATGAAGAGCAGGTCAACGTCCCTCTACCCGCATACCCAGGTTGTTCCAGACGAGGCGAGGAGTGCGAGGACAGACTAAACAGTTAGGCGTCCACGCTCGTACCCATCGTATGTATTCTTGACTTGTTTACTGTGAAAATCAGCCTCAACTTAAACCCGTTGAATTCTATTACCAAATAATTATTTTTCGAAGACAATTTTTCAAAAGGTAAGCTCTGAGTTTAGGTAAACCTTTGTTGAAACATAAAAACAATAAAGTTTTGTATATGATCATAATATTAAAAAATAAATTCTACTAAGTTCTCCAACATATACCTACATAGAAAAAGCCAACTAACTGCTGGAATTAACAAAGGGTGCTAAAATGTTATAATTCCTAAGTAACTAAAATGTAATTTGCCATTGTTAAATTAAAATAATCTGAATATCATTCAAAATATTCTTTTATAATTTCAAAACAACCTAGAGGAATTTCTGATTAAAACTAAAGGGAGAAACATGTTTCTACTTGGTCCTATAAAATATCACCCTATAAATTAAAATGTAGTTCACTTAAATGCCTTTAAGTGGGATGCAAGTATTTATACAAGCTTTTATTAAATTTACTCTGTTGATGTGTGTGGAGATTTTGCAACTTTAAACTAGTTATCCCCAGCCGATTTAACTCCAATTAAGACATATAAATATGTATAACAATACAGTGGACCTTGTAAAAGACACCACATTTAGTTTGGACTTGTTTGATTTGTATCAAGTAATCGTCTAAAAGATCATAATATATCCGATCATGAAGCGGGAAAAGTAAATAGGAACTCTGTAACAAAACGAAGCAACGCCATCAAGATCGGACCTGTTTAAATTGCCTTACTGTCACCTAGGACTATATTCCGGATTTAATAACAGTCTTGAGTTTGGTGGATATACTAAAAGGTGAATATAAATAAACGTTAAACAAACATTTTTGAAAAACAAATATTATAAAAAAAGGACTATAAGGATAGTTTTTTATTAATATTTATGACGAACGAGGACCTATCCGATAGATTGTGTTAATCGATGGTCATGGAAAGGCAGTGTTGTGAGTATGATAATGGTAATTTATATCTCAAAAGATGTCAAAGGTTCTCTTTTTTACATATCAAACAAGGCAAGGTGTCAGTCAAACGTTAGTCACGAGAAAAGTCTTTGAAATTTAGCCATCGGTTAAAATATAATACATTTAATAACAATAGAGAAAAAGAGATAGTGTAATACGCTTTTATTATAGTTTCTTTTTAGCTTAGTGATCATACCAATATTTTTTTAATGTTTATTTATTCAATTTATTATTAAAAAACACTTGAAGATTATATTTTACCAGCTGACCCTACAAACGTTATCCTGTCTTAACTAAAGATTCAGTTACTTGCGAACTGTTAAACGCGCGGAATTCGACTTCGACTTCGTCCGGACTTCCGAAAATAAATACTCAACTCTACGGCACACTAATGATCTCTATGCGACAATTGCTATCATACAGGAACAATCAAATATTTAATGGGAAAATGTATTCTTAAATACAATATATTTATTCCGGTACATTTTTCGGGTATATAAAGCCTATTTCCTTTTCTTATGAACGGTTCATAACTACTATGACGTTTTTTTTCCCCTTTTTTTCTCTCTTTTTTTAAAAACTACTATGATATAAAAACAAACAAACAAACGCATTTCGTCATAACCGGGTAACCGTAGCCTATAGAGGCTAGCGACATTAGAGCATAACTTGCGTGTCGCCAACTCCAAAGAAAGGTGTAAGAGGTGGAAAGGGAAGATAATAAGGGGGCAATGGGTCTCTGGGTCTGGTGCTTTCACTCCCCATACGAAACACTATAGGAGGAATGCCTATCTTCTGTGAGAGGGTGATACCTTCTAGATCTAGCCAGCCCTTTCATGTTGGACCCACTAAAGAAACCCGCCGTGTGCCAGCTCTCCGTCTTTATTGGCGGGCCACCGGAACCATATTACATTCCTTCAGTGGTGCCTCTTATCACCTTAACAGGCAAAAAGTAATCGTGTTTTACTTGTTTTTGTTACAAGACATTTATTACAAAATATACGAGTACATTGTATTTACGAAATTTTTAATTTTTAGTTTATTAGCAAACCAACTAGCCTTTGCCCATGGCTCCGCCGCAGCTAAAAGCCAGTTTTTGGGTTATATCTCAGGTTCCCGGTATAGTAAATAAAATGATGATGGATGGGATAAAATGTATACCAGTTACCAGGTTCCGGACAATTTGCATGATACCTTAAAAAAACTCTTGACATTCATAAAATCATTAATTAAAACCTTAGATTAATAAAACTTTTGAAACCATTGTTTTTTACACTAATTAACAGGAATTTGGGCATCTAATAGAGTATTTTATTGTCCTACAAGTCAATAGCGTCAACTTCAGGCTATACCCCTGCGTTAGGGCGAGGTCGCGCGCTATCGACACGATCGTTCGCCTCTTGCAGTACTCCAACGGGTTTTTGGGTCAAGCGGGTTGTGACCGGTATTACAGTTACTGCTTTGGGGACCGCAATGTCGGCCCCACTAAGTTAATGCCTACAGCTATGCGGTTATACACTTACAATAATTTGAATTTAAAGTGAAGTTTGCTTATTTCTAGAAATTTCTATAAATAAGGAGGAGCAATTCTTTTGGGTGTACTTTGGGGGTGTAATGCAAATATTTATGTAATGAAGCTATATCGTTTTGTATTTTTTAGCTATACAATGTGAGCAGAAATATTCGTAATAATAAATATTCATAATTAATCACGGACATTTCACACAACGTCTTCTGGTCCCAAACTAAGCTTAACACTTGTGCTATGGGTACCAGATTACGGATATATTACATATATATTGTTTTTTTTTTATAAATACTTACATATAACACCCAGGCGCAGTACAAATATATGTGTTTATCACACAAATAACTGTCCTGAGTGGGAATCGACCCACGACCTCGTGCACGGAAGTCGGTTACACTACTGACTACGCCATGAGGCCCGTCATAGTACGAAGTAGTAGTAGCCCGTCGTCACAGGTACAATACCGGTATTAAATGGAAAATATATTTCCATTTCAAAATTATAGCAATCTCTGTTAAGAACGCCCTTTCAACTGTGTACAGAACGAAACAAACAATACACAGAGATGACACATCACAGCTCATACTAATACGTCGGGGCGTCCCAGTTTGGATCCCTCCACGAGGGTACAGTAATTGGTCAGTAGATTAGCGTAATCCCATGCTGGCTGGACGGATTTACATACGGCTTAGTGTAGATCTGTCCTTCTGTTGCAGTGATATAACTTGCTTGGTTTACTTATGATATTAACTCTTTTAACAACATCAAAGAAATTGCTTTGAAAGATCTTTGCGGTATATACTTGTATGTCACTGTACTTCATGAGTAGCTGCCACGATGGGAAAAAGAAATTTGTACCTTAGATAAGTTGGTAAACGGTATTTAGTTTTCCTTCTCTCTTTGACGGGCCTCGTGGCGTAGTCAGTAGTGTGACCGATTTCCGTGCACGAGGTCGTGGTTTCGATTCCCACTCAAGACAAATATTTGTGTGATGAACACATATGTTCGTACTGCGTCTGGGTGTTTTCAATCTATTATATGTATGTATTTACAAAAAAAAGTAATATAGGTATGTATAATCTGGTACCCATAGCACAAGCGTTAAGCTAGTATGGGACCAGAGGACGTTGTGTGAAAATTTCCGTGATTATTTATTTATTTATATTTATTCTCTAATAAGTGGGCCTAGCCAACTTACATTCTATGATCGCTAATACTATAGACTAATATAAACTATTATACGAGTAATGTATGGGAATTTGACATCTTTAACGACATCTATAACGCTAAGTCACGTGACTTGTTAGAGATGTCAAATTGCCACACATTTTAATAGTTTTTATAGCGTTAGCGATCATAGAATGCAACTTGGCTAGGCTAGATAGTTATAATGTTCTTTAGTTCCGTATTCGCATCTTTCTGCATGGTACTACGGAGATTTTATGTATTTCTTCATCACCACAGAGGTTTGTTTAAGATAATTATTGAAAATATTGATAACTTTGTGATATAGATTTAGATAGATAGCGGGGAAATCTCAGAATACAAAGCTCTCTGTTTAACGATCGCGATATTGATAACTTATATATGTATAATCTATGCAGGATGAAATTGTGAACGCCATGTTCACATAAACAAGAGAAGGTATAAATTGTTTGACGGTTGTTGAAGAGAACGCAAAGCCGCCTCTTAAGAACTTGAGCCCTCCACAAAAATATGAGTTATAAAAATTTGAACATCTGTTTGACAAATAATCTTAGTTTATTGAGTTTTGTCTAGAAATATTTTATCACAAATTATTTTAAACGCAAAATAATTATTTACCTAAATAAGTTTTAATTATCTATTCTTATTAAATAAAGCTGAAGATATTGTTTATTTTTAATGCGTAACTAAGAAATGGATTTTAAAAATTGTTCTTACATTTGATAGTCAGATTTTAGAAAGGCTCTAGCCTATTTAACATCAAGCTTATGATCCTCAAGAAATTTTAAGGTATTAACTCCAATAAAAGTGTGCTTGTCTTTAGGTATAGTGTCACATTTCTATATGTTTTCTGTTAGAGTACTATAAACGCAGAGATGCTATGTTATAAAATATAAAAATATCGTTCTTTTAATACAAAATACTTCATGAAATAAATCCTGTACCTATTAAAAAGCTTGTTTCCTAATAAGCAGGTTGTGAGAGGTTCTAAATATCTAATTGTAATCTTATTTGCATTTAAACCGTTCGCTCGTTCGCTTTCTAAAAGGAAATTGACGTTAACTAAGAACGATGCCGCATCGCAATCTGGGGCTGTATGAATTTGTTTCAATCGCAAGTCTCGGCCAAAGTTTTTGTAACGAATAATAGGTATTATTAAGATTAATTGAAACGCTACCGATAAGGGATCAATTTGCACCACCAAGTATTATGGATTCAATTAATTTGTATTATATTTGTTTTGAGATAGTAGGAATTAGTTCGCCGCGTTGCGCTAATCGCACTGTTAGTCTCCCAAAAAATATTTGTAGTAAAAAAATAGTTCCCTTGTAAAATGGCTTTTCTTAATGGGGAGAAATTAAAAAGTAATTTCCAATATATTAAAAATAGTTATATAATGTATAATATGAAAATGGCGTCTTATATGGAAACAAAACTAAAAAAGACTATTTTATGCAATTATGTATTATCAATTAAAATACGTACCTACACTATTAATCTATGCACTTTCGTAAATTCATGGGTAGTTTATTGATTGCTTTGCGGAAGAATTTGTGTTAGCGGGAGTCATTAAAATTTTTAAAAGCAGTTTGTATTGCGTTTGAACTGATTTTTAACCTTGCAAGAAATTGTTCAAATTCTGGAAAAAGATTTTGATCTAGATTTTTTTTAGCGTTTGACATGCTCCTCTACTTTTTAAGTACAAATTATTTGTGAATAAGGAAAAAAAGATATCTTTTTCCTTATTCACAAATAATCTGGATAAAGTGTTCAATCTCAGTTCAGTACAAGGCCCGGGGACTATGGTAGGTGGCGTTGATATTCTAATCGCAGTTCTTCTAATTTAGCGAACCTCTGTTACGTAGTAGGTATATGAACTAACTTTGTCCTGAAGCAGCAATGGGCCAGAAGCAATTGACCAGCCTCGATTGTGGGTGAGTAGGCCTGTCGCCAACTGCGACGTAGTATGCAATGGATGTGCTTCTACGATTACTGATAATTCTTCGTTATAACTTGGATCTCTGAATTCATGTGGGGCTTCTTCTGTAGATCAGAATTTCCAGAATAGAAACGTCCTAAATCGTATTTTCTTTTGCAGTAGCTCCATATAATTATCAATCATTCGAGTTATTTCTACAGCGTTGGTGCCGCGGTGGATCTCATATGTATAGTAACAATAGAAAGAGGTAATATTTGTAACTTTGGTTATCGAGTAAAATCTCAGAACATTCGATTTCAAAAAATCTTTTACTTATAATCAGAACGGACTTTAAGAGGTATCATAGGTTTATTATGGCGATAAAATTAAAACGCTTTAACAAAAAATATGTTTAAAAGTTTGAGAACTAATAAACCTATAAATAAATCTAAGGTCAACGCGACTAAAGCCGCGTCTCAGCTAGTTCGTAAATAATGCAATATTTTAAGTATCCCAACTGTAAACATAACGATGTCGAAGAAAACTATACGAATATATGACTACAAATATATCAATCACTAAAGAAATATATACATATATACACGAGTTTAACTTTAAAATTTTTAACCAAGTTTAAGATATTTGGGATCTAAAAGGCCAGTTCAATAAAAGGCTCATTTGCATAATAACATTGTCACACATTCACGACACGCTGATAGAGCCGATGTTGACTGTATTCAAATAAGAACGTAATTTTAATATAAAGTTGTAGATTCTATTATAGCAATACTAAAAGCAGAATACTTTATAATAATTTTAAGAAATATTTTGATCTATATTTTAGCACTTGACATGCTCAGCTACTCTTAAAGTACAAATTATAATTTGTGATTAAGGAAAAAGAGATTTTAGTACAGGCGGGAATCGAACCTGCGTCCCTTCCTATCCGGGGAAGTGCTCTAATTCAATCCCTTTTTCCTTAATCGCAAATTATAATTTGTACTTTAAGAGTAGCTGAGCATGTCAAGTGCTAAAATATAGATCAAAATGTTTAAAAAATCACGCCATCAAATAGTATGAATTTTAATTGCAAAATTAAACTTACTTTATTGGATTAATGCATGTAAATGCGTTCCGATAGAGGGCGTTGGTCGTTAAGACAAATGTGATAAGGAGATTGGGTATTTTTAAAAGATAGTACTGTAGCTCAGTGGATTAGAGCACTTCCCCGGATAGGAAGGGACGCAGGTTCGATTCCCGCCTGTACTAAAATACTCTTTTTCCTTAATCACAAATTATAATTTGTACTTTTAAGAAATATTTAATAAAGAAAGCCTAAATAGTTCAGGTTCAAGTTACGTGGCATTGAACACCAATCAAACTATACGATGGTATCAGATCGCAAATATCATCAGACGCTGCCAAAAGGTTTCGATAGGTTGTTTTGTTGATATGTATAATAGTGATTTTTTTGTTGTTAACATTGAACAATTTAATAAAAATAAATGTCGGGTCTAGTACGAAAAGTGTCTAGACTCTAGTCAGTACACACACGTGCGAATAGACAGTCTATATTAATACATACAAACTTCAACATTCCAATTTGAAACCTTCTACCATTATTATAGTGTAGAGTTTTCTTTGCAATAATTTATAAGCCATCCAAGTCCATCCATCCATCCATCAGCCTTTCGACGTCCACTGCTGGACATAGGCCTCCCCAAATTGGGGGTATAGTGCCGTAATCGCCACGCTTGGCAGGCGGGTTGGCGATCGCAGTGGATGTTGTTAATACTCGAAGGAGTGCTGCTGCCCACTCCCCCCGGTATTCCCTAAGTCTCTAACGACTCCCATGGGTGGAGAGGGGTTATATATGCTTATGTAGCTTCTACCAATAGGCCGCACCATGATCACATATGCAGCTTCTAGTGAATATTATATGTTGATTATTTATTTTACTAATATACAAAATTTAAAACAAATTCTTTGTTGCTAAATAATACTTACAAATGATAAAACAATAAGTATACTACTTACTAAACATTTTTTTTTCGCTTTATTTGATTATTTGCTAAATGTTTTCACAATATAGTACCTACGGCATATTGAACATAATAATAGTCAAGTCTGTCGACCAAACGAGACTGGCGCGCGATTGTTTCTCTTTTGGCGTTTTCTTTCTCTTTTGGCTTGGACACTTTTGAGCGCAGGCACAAGGTCAATTTGTTGGTAGGTCAGTGATTTGTAACATATGATATCAAGGTGGTCATGTGACAAATATTATTATTAATACCTACATATATTTGTACAGCTTTTTTTTAGTTTACTCATATTTGATAATACGTACTTTATATTTTTTTTATATCACTTTATAGACCTGTAGTAGCAGCGGCCCTTCTGATGGAAAGCGGACCACCGCTCATGGCTTACCAATACTAAGAATACTTACTGCCAAACCGCTGCTCACTATTTTATTTCGCGTATGAGAAACGAATGAATGGACGGCTATATCCTGCTACAACCAAAACACACCGGGGTGCTTCATGGTGAGTCACATGGCAGACTGGTACCGACCTGTTCGGGCTCAATAGCATCTGAATACTCCCACTTCAACAACGCTACTAACAATATTATACCATTTTGATTTTAGCACTTGACATGCTCAGCTACAAAGTACAAATTATTTGTGAATGAGGAAAAAGAGAACTTTAGTGCGAGCGGTCGTTGGTCGTAAAGACATGTGATGAGGAGATTGGGTACCTTAGGCTATCTAAGGTCAGTGCCATAGCTCAGCGGCTTAGAGCATTTCGCCGGTTACGAAGGGACGTAGGTTCGATTCCCGCTCGCACAAAAGTTCTCTTTTTCCTCATTCACAAATAATTTGTACTTTAAAGTATTATACCACCTATAATTACAACTTCTTTTCTGATCTTTTAAAATAAATCCCAAACGTATGTTTATAACAATTTTATATTAATATTTCGTTATTTTTATATATATTTTAAGCATAAGATATATGTTCGGCCATTTACCAGACCATACTCCATACCATACATATGATGAAATTAGCCATATATACTTAGTATACGAGTAAGTATATATCGTCCCGGTATGTCCCCAATTTTTGGGTACATTTTTGTAATAACACACCACAAGCAAGCAAAACATTTAAATAATGATTGTTTCCGTGCACCTAAATATAATATATAAAAATGCATTTTCATACACAAATATAAAGTTTTTATATAAAATGTCAAACTGTGACTGGCAATGATAGGACAATAATTTAATAAAAATTTTATGAAAATCTGTCCAGTGTTATTTAAACATTTTTGATCTTTTTCCTTATTCACAAATAATTTGTACTTCAGTGTTCTTTACTTGATTTAAATTACAAATCCATCCCATCCATCCATCAGCCTTTCGAAGTCCACTGCTGGACATAGGCCTCCCCAAGAGAACGCCACAACATGTGTTTCGCTCATATGGGGGATAGTGCCGTAATCGCCACGCTTGGCAGGCGGGTTGGCGATCGCAGTGGATGTTGTTAATACTCGAGGGAGTGCTGCTTGCCCACTCTCCCGTTATTCCCTCAGTCGATTTCTACGACTCCCATGGGTGGAGAGGGGTGGGACAATTCTAAAGCCGGCCCCACACGGCACAAATATACATATCAATAAATTATACATATCAATAAGATAATATCAATAAATTATACATAACAATTACAAATATACATATCAATAGGATTTTTTTAATTTTTTTTTTTGGGACTAGAGGACGTTGTGTGAAATGTCCGTGAATATTAATTAATTTATTTTTATTAACTTTCATATGTGTTAATAATGAGAAGGTATTATTTTTTAATATAGACTTTTTTTGCCTTTTATACCTCTGTCAAAAGGTAAAAATATTAATGTGCAATATACGCTCATATTTATATTTTTCTTTTCAATAGCTATCCCATTGAACTCGCAGCCCAAAGGTAGTTATTTCAAGTAGGGCTATATTTTATATATAAAGACATCTCAATCAAATTAGTGAAATTTAAAGCTTGGCCCGTCATACACTGTAAATAAAGTCTGAGATAATTTTTCTATAACTATTCAGTCAGTGAGGTAAGACTTGCTTTCTTTTCAATAAATAGAGAGCTATGTAAAATGTCACTACAATCAATTCAGTGGCTTTAAGCACTCAGATGTCACTGATTTAACACACGAAAACCGTATAGTTCTTCGCGATAAATGGTCTATATTCTCTGACCACAAAACTATTTTTGCGACAAAAACACGTTTATCCGTTACTTCTATATAGATACTATAAGGCACTCCTTTTTATTACTTTACTTTTTGCTGTAAGGTTTATGGCAGGGAATAATATCGTCTGTAGGTAAATCACATTTCATAGACACGTAGTTGCATTTGCACATCACATAACGTTTAATGAAACCTTATAATACAGAGATCGTAATCTATATGACTCTGCTATCAGCAACCGTAAATGAGTAAAGAGTACTCCATTATAAAACACATTTTAAAACTAAAGTCGTCAAATAAGTAGAAAGAAAAGTATCTAATTTAAACGTTAGTCTAGCAATGATAAGGGTAACATAATACGTAAACCATGGTTGAAGTTAAGTTGTAAACTTTAGAACTTCTACTGTACATTTTCACAGAACAATAATGCAGAAAGATAATCCTATGCTCCTCCTATTTTCCGTATTATTATTGCTGGCTAACTAATTTACGTTAAAATAGAATTACAAGTAGGTACTGTGTTTATTGCTGTTTTACATATATAAAATAGTAAAACCACTGAATGTGTATTGTTTTCATTTCAAATTACCATGGCAATCTATGTTATTTACACATAAACATCATCCAAAAAGTTTCACAACCTCCCGATATTGCAAACTCACTTAAAGTAGTAGTTTTACCCACATTTGATTTTACTGTTATCAATATCACTTTGAATAACATGGCACTCGCCTATAATTTTTAATGAGACATCCCGTGGTTATTGAACAAACGAGAAATGTTTTTAAGAAAGATTTTTCCAGTGACAAATATCTAAGCTTTGTGCCTACAAGATTTAGGGCGTTTTCAATGTCTGGGTTGTAGCCATGAAAGCATCAGCAGTATCAAAGTGCCTAGTAACAAATTTTACGTATATACCCAACAGTCGGGTATTCATTTTACAGCAGACTAACTTTGAAACTCACATTTAATTTCATTTGCTATGTAATTATAGCAATATAACCATTATGGATAATAACAAATCAAAAAGAAATATTATTGCCAACGGTGGCAGACGAGCAAGCGGCTCACCTGATGGTAAGTAGTCACCACCACTCTAGGACTTTGGCAACACTAGGAGTATGACAATGCCTACCGTGAAATATATTTCTTGGCTAAGCGGTACCTACGAGCATGTTTGTTAGGCAGCAAGAGTCGTACCTATCAGTTTTTTGCTGTCGTAATTTGTAGAATATTAATCTCCTACGTATTATTTGTTTGTTTTATCATTTTATGTCATGTCGTCGATGTTCATACCCAATGATGTGTATGCGCTTCAGTGTTCACAACACAGACTTTTGAGAACAATTGTAAGTAGTTGATAAATAAAACTCTAGTAAGCGAATGTGGGGGGAAATCGGATAGAGGTTAAAAGCATATAGCTGCTATTTTATTACTCCGCATACCGCTGTCTCGTTTTTAGTAGTTGGAATATATACGCAAACGTATTAGCAGTGCGTTTGCAAATAGTGGCCTGTGTAGTGTTTTAGATCGCGCCTCTACAGGAGAAAAATTAAAATAGAGGTGAGTTATCTAATATTTCGTAATTTTTAGTTTATTATCATCAGCTTCCATGTACACATCCTAATGTAGTATTTTTTATTATAAACTTAACAATAATAAAGCTAATAAAAATGCATCCATTGTTCTTTTATGTCTAATTATGATGTGTTAAGAAATAATATGTGAAACATAATACCTGAGGGGTGCGTTCGGATGGGGTGATATCGGCTATCCTGATTTCCTCCTTTTGATATGCTGACTAATTATGTGTAGTTTGTTTCACAATTTAAAAAATATAGCTTCTCTGATAAGCTGGAAGCTACACTCAAATTCCAAAAATGCATTTTCTCTAATAATTTAAGAGGTTTATTGCTAGAAGACATGAAAACTAAGAAATCCCTTCTATTAGGATTGTCCAAATCGAAACTTATTAAAGCGGAATATTGAAGACAGGTGAGTACACCCGTGCCGTAGTTGGATAGTAAATAGGGTTGAAAAAAAAATGTTTAAAGTTGCAACCCAAAGCTGAAACCCCAAAAACATGAACGACATGATACAAAATACAAATACACCCAACTTATTCGGCAATATGCAGCCACTGTCTGTTTGGTTCGTAACTTTTGCTTAACCACACTTGACAAACTAGCCTTATTAATCGTCGTGTTCCAACGTACATCTACGAGTATAGTGGTTAATTTTAAAATAAGAATGGTGCTGCACTGCTAACTTGGAAACTGATAAAACATTTTGCTGTTCCATTGTTGAATTTATCAAGTCAAATAAACAAGCGGTCAGTTCTGATTACCATTTGAAAAGACACACAACATTGTGGTAATCCGTCAACACTGTAATATTCATTATTTGAAAACCTTCAAGTTTAAGTGTGATTTTGTAATTAATTTATACCTTTCTTTATTTTTTGTTTAGGCGGGGAAAAATTTACATAACCGCATACCCTGTCGTCCGGGACAACGAACAGGGTAGTGTGGGGCCCTCACCCGCTAAAGAAACCCGCCATGTACCGTCTCTCCGCCTGTGTTTACGGACCACTCATACTATGTTGGATTACTTCAGTGGTCCGCCGGCGGAACGAATTTTATACCTACTCTCTTTTATTAATTTAGTTACATAGGGAACTATAACTAAGGACGAAGGAGGAGAATAAAGATTACGTATTTTTATACTTTTATGCATTAGATAGCTCATATAAATATAGGGGGTTCAATCCCCAGGTCGGGCAATGTTATTGAGCTTTTTCCTGAAAAATAAAAATTCTCAGTAGCAGCCCGGAGTTTGGAAATGTGCCCCGTAGACGTCAATACTCTCGCCTCCTATTACGTGGGACTTAGACATAGCTGGCGAATCGTGGGTGTGTAATACGCCTCTGCCTACCCCTTCGGGGAATACAAGCGTGATGCGATGTTTTTTTTTATAGAAATAAAAACAAAGTGCAAAAATGTGAATTTAACAATTGTCACGTTTACTAAATTGGTAAAGCATCTGGAAAGGTTTTTTTCTATTTCGATTGCACACTTTCCTATTTTGAGTGTATCGTAATTTTTACTTATAAAATCAATGATTAAGCAGAAAATGACTGACGTGGTCTAGCCTAAGTTAAGTACCTACCTAGTTAATAAAGTGTTCCTACCTGTTTGTTGGGTTTAAATGTTTCCCTTTCTACAAAAAAATTAAGATGCAATTACATAATTATTATATGGAAAAATTATTGCGCGTTTATTTGATTATAATTGCGTTTACTTGAGTTTATACTATCCCGAAGTTTTGAATACTTTACAGCATTGGACACGAGTCGATATAGATTCCATAAAATTAGTTTTATTTCATAATGGATAATATTCCCTTAAATTGCAGACTAATACTATAGAATTAGGTCAGTAATTATACTGACTGCACTTATTAAAGCGCGTCAAATTTTTTTAAGGCGGGAATAAATGTACATAACCGCACACCCAGTCGTTCGGGGCAACAAACAGGGAAGTGTGGGGCCCTCACCCACTAAATAAACCCGCCGTGTACCGACTCTCCGCCTGTATTGGCGGGCCACTGGAAAAAGTGCGTCACTGTTTTGTTTTGTTAAGGGGGGAAAAAATTTTTATAACCGCACACCCCGTCGTTCGGGGCAACGAACAGGGTAGTGTGGGGCCCTCACCCACTAAAGAAACCCGCCGTGTTCCGTCTCTCCGCCTTTATTGGCGGGCCACCGGATCTATATTACATTCCTTCAGTGCTAAAAAATAATAATAATAATAATAAGTGCATCACAGGCACGTTATCTGTACCTATGCAAAAATAGATAACCCACAAGAACCATACATCCGGGATAAAAGCCTCCTAGTTACTTTCTGAGCTCCGGACTATATTCACGCACCAACAAAAGGTATCAATTCCATATATCCTAATTTCATAACGAACAAACGGACTGACACGTATTATATTAATAGTTTTTCCCGTAGCAGAGCTGGAGTACATATAATTATGAATACATCACCATGTGAAAATGACCTTTATATAAAATAGCCATCTCAAAGAAATCCTCCATTTTTCTAGGATAAATAATATTTGTACTATATAATGATAATCGGTGAAGTAGTTACGACGACAACACAACAAACAAACTCGCTCTCATATTTATATTATTAGTAGGATAAAGTAAGAATCTAGGTATTAGGATACATCTAAACTAGAGAGACGTCAGCAAAAAAGTTGAATAATCATAATTACGATGTGGTGAACTAATCAATGTACCAATGAGCCGCAAAGATTTAGTTAGGAAACTAAAACATCAGAATATACTCATTAATAACCTGGATCTGTTGAGAAATACTTATAAGTGATTGTGAAATAAGTAGTCAGTGAGCAACATTGAGATCGTCATGAGAAAACTTGCAAAGGGAAGCGTCAAGTTTGGTGGCGGGCGTATCGGGGACGGGTCGAGTGTGGGGCGCGTTTGAAGCGCGGGATGCGGAGGTCACGGATCAGCTGGGCGGCGGCGGCCATATTGATTCCCCGGCCTGTTTGATCGGCGCCATCCTACCCTCGCCCGCGCCTTTCCTCTTCGCACCCACACCCGCTCCACGGATTAATAGATGAGAACAACTTTTATGATTTCAACTCAAACAGAACGATGGCCTATTTAATGTTACCGCTAAAGTATGTAACAGTGGAAACGCACTCGTCGTGCCCATATCGTCTGTTTCATATTATATAATTTCGACCTCTTTAATAAAAGTAAACACCAGCAAACAATATTAGAGTTGAACTTCAGAGATCCTTCCTCATGCAACATCGAAAAACACTCTTTATTGAGATTTAAAAATATGTAGTTACAAATTACAAATTAAACAAATTTGCTTTCTGAAAACAAACTCTCTACGCTTGCTAATGCACAATTCAATTTTTAAATCGATATGTAGGTATTTTAAAAGATATCGATATTATGTAAATGATATCGAAACGTGACAAGCTAACTGGAGTCTAACCTAACGGGGCCTAAAGTAGGCGAGGCGACGTAGACGAATTTCAAGTGTTTCTTTTACCGTGAAGAAGTGGGGCGTGCACGAGTAGCGAGCATCGTTGTCGCTCGTCGACCGACCTGACTACTGCACCCTATTCTTAATTTAAGCTCATAATTTTCAAGTCGGCCCTATAAAAGAAAAAATATACCGGGTCCTTCACATCAAATACCTGCAAATAACAACTAAGATATCTAATAGGACAAATTCATTGGTAGGTAAGTACTTATAGTATGAGTACTCGTAAACTTTGCTACAGATCTTACTTTAATGCGTTTTGATATCTGTTTAAGAACTATATCTACAGATTTAAATCGATAGAAAAGTGCAATCGACTTTATTTTTCAATAATTAAGTACTATGAAGTTCCTCGCAAACTTATTGAGAAACCGTTGACTGTATAAGTTCAACAAACAGTAGCTAGCAACTCGCTGAAATTTCACAAGTTTTAAGTAAATTACAGTTTTTGGCCCTTAGTTACAAAGTCTCCATTTTGCTTCATCATCTTTTCATTTTTTCAAAAGCGTCATTGAATCTTTTCAATCTTGAATAATGTGATGTTTTTGGATTATCAGAAGTCAAGACCACCTTTTGGGACAAAAGCTAGATACATTATCTTTAACTGTTACTTGTCACAGTAGCTAAAGGTAACAAGAGAGAGATGAAAACTATAAATACTTCGTTTTAAAATGCAAAGGGATTTAGAAAAGATTAACCCAATTACGTTATGGGACACAACAAAGATACTCCGTGACTGCATTATTGGAGATGATCTAATGTATCATTTAATAATAGTTACCTATTTGTCTTGTTTAATAGACTACTACTGACTTTGTACTATGAAACTCCGTGTGGTGACTGATAATTAATACAAGGCCACCTATTCTTGCATGACTCACGAAGCGACTAATGGAATTAAGCAGTTTGCATTAAAATAGCACTACTGGTTATAGGGTTGGGTAACAAGTAGGAATTCTCAATATAGGGTCCGAAACGGGTCGGTACGACTGACTGCTGTGTGGCTTATGGTGTAGCACCGAGTCGCTTCACTTTGTGTTTCGTTTGTAGCGGGAGGTAGCCATTCACTCATTCTATCCGCATAACTAAATGATGAGCAGCGGCTTGGCAGTGTTCTTAGTATTGTCACTTACCATCAGGTGGGCCGTGACTCGTCTCCACCATTTTAAAGACAGTTTTTTTTCGTTTTTAAGGGTCCCTAATCACCAAAAGCAGAAAATGTACTCCTAATTTAAAAGGAAATACTCTTCATAATTTAATAACATATACACACTGAAAGCAAATAATTACCCCTGACAGATTTAATCCAGAATATGGGATTGCTGAGTATAATATACAATGTATATGGTTACATGACCCCTGACTGAATCGGGGTTAAATTGAAAGCTAAGCTCAACACATTTAGGTGGGCGACGATCAATTTACAGTAATTCATGGTAAAGAAAAAAGGGGAAATGATAATAGACGTAATAGAACACTACATGTTATCTATGATATTATAAAGCTGTAACTGAGCTGTAGACACAGCTAAAGCTACATTTAAGATATCTGAGAAAAAATTACTGTATTAGTTAGGCGACAAAACAATTTTTTTGGATATTTTGTTCGTTTGTCTGTGTATCTGTTTGTCTGTGTATCTGTTTGTCTGTGTATCTGTTTGTCTGTTTATCTATTTGTCTGTTTGTTCGTTCGCGCATCACGCAAAAACCACTGACGGATTTTGATGTATCTTTTTTTTGATAGCTCTTGATTGGACTTAAAAACGTATACATTTTATTGCTATCGCTACTATATCGGCAACCTGAGATATAACTTAAAATCTAGCTTTTGGCTGCGGTGGAGCCGCGGGCAAAGGCTAGTTTATTATATTTCTATCTTTATAGCGCTTGAACAAACAGAAGATGTGGTAACTTTTAGGTAAAATTTAAATATGTACGACTAGTCGAACAGTTTTAGATAAATTATACCAAAGTAACTTGGGTTAGCACTTTTTACTATACTGAAAAGGTTTTTTCAAACAATAAACTCTTTTACAATTAACTTTTTAATAACAATGTTACCTTTTAAAACAATAAAGAACTTTTATAAGGTTTTAAATCAGAAGTTTGGAGGGGATCTGGAAAGGGGATTTCTAGATGATAATACATGTCTTATATGCGGAAATAAACAATATCTAAAAAAATGTTAAATATTTTATAAAGTAGTCAAAACACCACAATTTAAAACATACTCGTATGTTATGACCAGACACAACAGAAAGTCGGTATCCGCAATGGGATGCAGCAGGCGCGTGCACTTGGCATCACGCCAACCCAAACACTAATTCCCTGACGCTGTTACATAATTTCTTCGTTTCCCCCAATAGCGGTCGTAATTTCCATATACCATTTTCAGCTATCTATAATTATATGGTTCTTATAATATATACCTATATAAAACATAAACATATGTATAAGTATCCATCCATCCATCCATCAGCCTTTCAACGTTCACTGCTGGACATAGGCCTCCCCAAGAGAACGCCACAACGAGCGGTTCCGTCATGGGGGATAGTGCCGTAATCGCAACGCTTGGCAGGCGGGTTGGCGATCGCAGTGGATGTTGTTAATACTCGAGGGAGTGCTGCTGCCCACTGACACACCCCCGGTATTCCCTCAGTCGGCTCTTACGACAGATTTTTTTTATAATTGCACACAGGGTATTAGATGCATAAGTTTTTACAGCCATCCATGTAGACAAGAATATATTGAATCTAAAATAGCAACTTAAGTAACATGTAAGAGATATCCTTTTAAAAAAATATTATATTAGGCCTATGGCAAACCATCCCTATTGTAACCTTGTGGTTACAATTGATGAATGATTGTTCCTTATTAAGAAAAACATATTATATTTAGATATTTTTATTAGCATTTGACATGCTTAGCACTATACATTAAACACAAAGTGAAAAATGTGAAATCGAAAATAGCAGTCACGAGCAGGATTTGAACCTGCATCTCCTGGATACCATCCAGATGCTTTGCCAATTCAGCCATCGTGACAATTGCTCCTGACTGCTAATCTCGATAACACATTCATACTTAACGTCTTTGGGTGACGCCTGCGCCATCTGTCGGAAGTATTTTCATACATTATACTGACATTTTAAATTTGAACACTATTTGCATAATTGTTACTGCTAACTGTACTGTTACTGTTTCATAAACAATGTCTTTTTGAAAAATTTAACAAAAAACATCTTGATCTTCTAGTTCATAAATAGGTTACACAATCTTTCGAACTTATTATAGTTGTTAATTACATCTAAGTAGCGAATAAACCGTTATAGCGACATTTTTTTAGCCCTTATATATGTTTTTTTTTAAAAAGGCCTTGGTACAATAGGGTGCTTCATACATTAGTTTCCTTTCTCAGATATAATCCATAAAATGTAGAAGTAATTGCCTGTCTGATGCATACTCACCCCCTTTTTTTTTGTTCAGGCGGAAAAAAATGTTCCTAACCGCACACCCCGTCGTTCAGGGCAACGAACAGGGCAGTTTGGTGTCTTCACCCACTAAAGAAACCCGCCGTGTGCCGTCTCTCCACCTTTATTGGCGGGCCACTGGAACTATGTTACATTCCTTCGGTGGTATGCATACTCACACCTAAACAATTTTTTAAATATTTTTATTGCTTCTGATAGCAGACGAATCTTGGCTTACCTGATGGTATGTGGTAACCGCTGCACATGAACTCAGCAATACTAAAAACTGTTAAGTCACTGCTAACCATTTAATTTCGCAGATAGAGTACTCCCACTTGATCCCCAACTGTACCACCAGTAATGCAATGGGTATAAGTATTACGCTTACTTTCCTAAATCACCTCAAACGACACCCGCGCGAAAGAACGAGGTAGTGGCACTTATATTCTTAGTCCGTTGCCACGCAAATCAAAATATTATACTATGAAATAAAACTACGTTTACGGAATCTATCCCGTTTACTTGATTTTCTACTATCCCGACGTTTCGAATACTTTACAGCATTCATGATCACAGGTGGACTTAGATGGTAGACGTCCAAGTCTCGGGTTAGTAGAAAATCAAGTAAACGCGATAGATTCCGTAAACGTAGTTTTATTTCAAAATGTGTAACATTCGCGTAAATATCAGAAAGTATTAAAATCAAACCAAAATGCAGGTTTTCATTATAATGTAATAAATGCGCTATGTAGGTACATGGGGAGACCGAGACCAAATCAGTAATGTATTGAAGGAAGGTGGAGTCAGGATTCTCCGAAACTGGCGAGCGTGTATGAAGGGAGTTATGAATGTTGAGAAAGCGAGAGATGTATACAAGAATAGAGCCTCTTGACACTCTGTTCTCTCTGCCTACCCCAGAAGGGAAATGGCGTGATGATAAGTAAGTAAGTAAGTAATGAAATACGCAATACTCTTATATAAAAGCCGATCTTGTACTTATTGTGTTAAAGTAACCTAACTAATTGAACACAAATAATATTATTATGTTCTCACGGTGTAACTTATAAGGCTCTATGGGATAACAAAAATATATAGTTTATTAATTTTCGCGACCTGTCATCCTCTAATTACTTATAGGAACTTTTGGTGACGAAGCTCACGTTCAGCTCTTTTGCAGCTACTCTATGTTTTTGCAGTAAAGTTTTTAAGTCTTCTATTTAATTTTGAGATAAACAGGATTGCTGTTTTATTAATTACTAGCTTTTGACTGCGGCGAAGCCGCGGGCTTTTTTGGCTATATCTCAGGTTCCCGATATAGTAGCGGGTAAAAATGTATACCAGTTGTTAAGTCTAAACGAGAGCTATCACACAGAAAACGTTGCATCAAAAGCTGTTCAGTAGTTTTTGCGTGATGCGCGAAAAAACAAACAGATAAACAGACAAACAGACAAAAAATCTAAAATAATCGTTTTGTGTTTAGACACGCCTATATAGCCTATTACAGTCATTTTTTCTCAAATATCTTAAATGTACAGACACAGCTCTGTTACAGCTTTATAATAATATAGATAATAAATAATAATAAATATTCACGGACATTTCACACAACGTTCCGTTTTCCCAAACTAATCTTAACGCTTGTGCTATGGGTACCACTAGATTACGGATATAATATATATATATTGTTTAAATACATACGTATTATAATAGATAGAAAACACCCAGACGCAGTACAAATATCTGTATTCATCACACAAATAATTGTCCTGAGTGGGAATCAAACCCACCACCTCGTGCACGGAAGTCAGTTACACTACCGATTACGCCACGAGGTCCGTCAATTGAAAATTACAGAGGACAATTGTGCCAAAGCAATCAATTGCCGTATTGAATTAATAATTCTTATCAGCTTCCAAAAGTTTCTGTTGCATGTTTTACTTTGCTTGTGAGCCGCTTCATAATATACTGTCCTGTTACTTTTGTTCATAGCATCATACGATACAAGTACCATAGGAGTGTAGAGAAACATGCTCTGAGCATGTTTCTCTGCTTATAGTGCGACCGGTAAAATTGGATTTACAATAACACCATAGCGTTTTCGCGCAACCTCAATAAGATCCTAAGATCGTGCGAGTGATGCCTCTGTTGTTTCTGATTGACAAAGTCAATTTAAAAAAAATACTTAAAACAATGAGTAAGGTAGAAAAAATGGAAGAAAGGAGAATTCGAGTGCTACTCATGGCAGATGGAATCGTCTTCCAGAAGAAGAGCGATGAAGCTTCGCATTCTGGGCAATAAAACCGGATTGAAGGTGGCAAACATTGACTGGCCATGGCCCGTAGAATGTAACTCACTAAATCGTATCAACATCGTATCGTCTCGCTTGTTATTGGTAGAGAAACCGATGCGTGATGGCGCAATGTGGGGCCGGCTTTAGAATTGTCCCACCCCTCTCCACCCATGGGAGTCGTAAGAGCCGACTGAGGGAATAGCGGAGGAGCGGGCAGCAGCACTCCCTCGAGTATTAACAACATCCACTGCGATCGCCAACCCATGCCTGCCAAGCGTGGCGATTACGGCACTATCCCCCATATGAGCGAAACACATGTTGTGGCGTTGTCTTGGGGAGGCCTATATCCAGTAGTGGACGTCGAAAGGCTGATGGATGGATGGATGGATGGATGGATGGCGCAATAATCCCTCTGCCAATCACGGTGATCTCTCAACCAATCACAATGACACGATGTCATGTCGATATGATCGAGTGAGATACATTCTAACCCCCCTGAAAGCTATTTAAACGTATGCGTAGCTTACTAACTCTTATGTCGCACACAGAATTGGCAGCGCTATAGTGTATCTACTAAAATGTGGTACGCTACCTATAACCTAAAAATACGGTCTGAAAATATCCTGTGATAAAGACTACCCCAGAAACATAAAATCGCAGTTTTAATGTACGTAAACTGCGATATGTTGTTTTTATTTACTGCACTAAAAACCGCAGCACTGTTAAGCGCAATAAAATATACGAAGCTGTTTTTGGAGTTATCTTTATTTCAGAGATTATCTCAAAAACAGCTACTACCATTACTGCTTATGCTCAAAAAAAGTCTTTCCTTTAACAAATATGTCACCATCTAGCCCATAAATAATACTCATATATACATAAGAGAAAGCTGTTTTTTATTGCCGGGCCACTGGAAATATGTTACATTCCTTTGGTGGCATACATAAGAGAACGCCGAAGGCCCAAACTTCCTCCTTATCCATTCTTTCTTTATTACCCTTCCTCTCCACATCCTATCCCTTCTCTTGGAGTTGGTGACGTGCGAGTAATGCCTCTGTTGTTTCTTAAGTCTATAAGCTACGGTAACCACTTGCCATCAGGTGGGTTTGTTTGCCACCCGCGTGGTGTATAAAAAAAGTAGCCAGCCTTCCAGGTTTAGCGGTAGTTTTTGCGACTATACATAACATAACGAATACATAACGAGGTCTTGATTTCGATTCTTGGAATTACTTGGGCCGCACCAACAACTTATTTGTTGGCTCAACCCAGCCCTGACAAAGAAACTTACTTCAACATATATATAATATTAGTAAGGATTACTATATTATATGCATCTTTATATAACACTAGGTGTACGAGTATGTACCATTTAAAGCCTTTTTTTTTGTTAAGGCGGGATAAAATGTTTCTAACCGCACACCCCGTCGTTCGGGGCAACGAGCAGGGTAGTGTGGTAGTACACAAAGCCTGAGATAAATTTTAAATAAAAACATCATCTAAGCTTCTATATCAGAACTTGTTTGAATAGTGTACTTAGTAAGGCTCTTTAAACGAGCTATGCACGTAGTAATTTATACAACACATTAATGAAACATGACAATGTAATCTATTGAGGTGGTTTAAGTTCCTTGTCAACTCTAGACTAGACTACACAAAAGAACAATACTTATCAAAGTTAATGGAATATTAAGGCATTGTATTTATTGCCTGTGTTACTCATATGCTGAAAATAAAAGCAGTCGAATATATATATATAGAGAACAATATGCGCTAATTGCAAGACAGTTATTTCAGCATCAACTTGTTTTTGTTAATTTAGTGTAAATAGGTAATATCTGCGGTAGCTTAGCGGTCATAAAGCTTGTCTACTGGCGTTGAATAAGTCACAGGTTTAGTCGCTTGCAATTATGTTTTTTTATTTTCCAAATTTAATTTAAACACAACCCTAATATTGTAAAGAATTATTCATGTGGTGACCGACAGAAAATGCATTACCACTTCATTCGTTCCTGTTACTGTCATACGAAAAGCTCAAGGAAAGTTAACCTATAATAATGTTGTAAGAGATGAAAACCTTTTTTTGTTGTTTAGGCGGGAAAAATGTTCCTAACCGCACACCCCGTCGTTCGGGGCAACGAACAGGGTAGTGTGGGGCCTGCACCCACTAAAGACACCCGACGTGTGCCGTCTCTCCGCCTTTATTGACGGGCCACTGGAACTATGTTACATTCCTTCTGTAGTCCGCCGGCGGAAGAATCCTCCTCCCTGGCCCTCTCCACCGCTTCCTTCCGCAAGATAACCTCCTCGCAGAAGGCAGCGACCGCAGCCCAGTTCCTGTCGCTGCCAAACATCGCTCTAACGACGCTCGGCAGCGAGAGGTCCCGCCCTATTTCCGCGACGAGTTCACGGCGCTGCTCGGCCCAAGCCGGGCACGACTCGAGCGTGTGCCACGCCGTGTCCTCGTCACGGCTGCAGTGGTGGCAGCCCGGAGTCGCTTCCCTCCTTGCGACTATGTGCAGGTATCTGCCGAAGCAACCGTGCCCCGACAGCACCTGCACCAGTCGGAAGGTAAGGACTCCATGCCGTCGCCCCGCCCACTCCTCCAGCACCGGCTGGAGCGCCCCTACGGTCCAAAGACCGACTCGGGGCGCCTCCAACCGTGCCCTCCATCTGGCAGCTCGGCGGGCGTTGCCATGCCACCTGGCCACCTCCCTGGGTAGGCGGTGTCCGCCCCCCTCCCGCTCTTGCGACGCCCGCCGATACACCTCGGCGAGCACCTCCGCCTCCAAGTCCCACGGGGGGATTCCGGCCAACACGCAGGCCGCCTCCGTCGACACCGTGCGGTATGCGCGTATGACCCTGGACGCAACGACTCTCTGTGGTCTCCACAGAAGAGCCTTGTTCAGTGCGTCCAGGGACCCCACTCACACGGGTGCGCCGTACAGCGCCATCGAACGGACCACCCCCGCGTAAAGCCATCGGCAAGCATTGTTGGGTCCGCCCATATTCGGCATGAGCCGCGCAAGGGCGGACGCTGTGCCAACTAGCCTCGGGGACAGTTGGCGGAAGTGCTCGCGAAAGCGCCACCGCCCGTCCAGCACCAGGCCCAGATACCTAATCTGGGCCTGCACCCCAATCTGGACCCCATCCATTGTGATCGAGGCGCCAACAGCTGGCCGACGTTGGGGCCCATGGAAAAGTAGGGCCTCTGACTTGTCCAGGGCCACCCCAAGCCCCAGCGCCCCGATCCTCATGACCACCTCCGAGGTCCCTAAGGTGGCCAGGAACGCCGCTTCCTCGAAGTTTCCACCCTGGGCCACGACCAGCGTGTCATCCGCATAGCAGATGACCGCCAGCCCGGGGGGGAGTCGACAGCGCAACACCCAGTCGTAACCAATGTCCCACAGGAGCGGCCCCAGGACCAAACCCTGCGGGCCACCGCACGACATGGGTCTCCTCACAACGTCCCCTATGCGGCTCTCATAGACGACGCTGCGGCTCTCTAGATAGTCCGCCACCAGCTGCCTCAGGTATAGAGGCACCCCGTGATACCGGAGCGCCTCCCTGATGCAGCTGAATGGCAGACTGTTAAATGCGTTGGCGATGTCAAGCGACACCGCCAACAGCATTTCCCCGCCAGTGACGACCGCAGTGGCCACAGCCCTCAGACACATGATCGCGCCGACTGTCAAACGATCAGCTCTAAAACCGAACTGGGCGTCCGACAAGTCAGGCCCGACGTCGCGCAAGTGCTGGACAATGCGGGCAGCGAGGATTCTCTCCAGCATCTTACCCACCTCATCCAGCAGCACGATGGGCCTGAAGGCCCCGACCGAATCCGGCGTTCGCCCCGGCTTCGGCAGGAGTACCAGCCTCCCCTCCTTCCAGCAGTCACGGAACCGTCCGGACGCCAGACACGCGTCGAACAGTCCTCTGAGGCGGGACTCCAGGTGGTCCAGAGCCAGGGCCAGAGCCCGGGAGGAGTCGGGAGTCCGGGCCAGGGGCGGTGTTCTTGGAACGAATCCGCGCAACAGCCGCCCCCATTTCCGACGCAGTGACGGGTGGTACCCTGAAGTCAGCCTCCCGGTCGCTACCTGGCGGTGCCATGACCGGGGGCGTGTTCTCCACCCGTCGTGGGAATAGGCCCTCGACCACCTCGGTGAGGAGGCCGGGCTGAAGGGTCTCTGTGAGGGAGGGGGCCTGGGTGCGGAGCTTATTCAGTGCCGCACGGTACGGGCGACCCCAGGGGTCACGATTGAGGCCGTCCAGCATCTCCTGCCTTTTCTCAGTTTTGGCGCGGCAGATGGCCAGCTTGGATTCGGCCCGCGAAGTGCGATATGCCTCGTACTGCTGGCCCTCCCGCTCTCCATCGTGGTTGCGCGGCCGACTGCGGGTGTAGGACCTCCGGGTACGAATGCACGCCGCACGGAGGTCCGCCAGCTCCTGGGACCATCAGTAGAGCCCTTTCCTCGGAGGAGGACGACGCACACGGGGCATGGCCGAGTCGCACACCTGCGTGATCGCAGCGCGAAATCGGCCAGCTTCAACGTCCACCTTCTCAGTCAGGGCTGGTGAGGACAGCCACGATTGAACGATGGCTGCCTCCGCCAGTAGCTCCCTATCCAGCCTACCCACAGCCCACCGCGGGAACGCGGAAGTTCTGCGCGTCGCGTGACCCCTGCTGGGGCCCTGGAGGGACCGGGAGACCTCAATCCGGATATACCGATGGTCGGACAAGGTCTCAACCTCCTCCAGGACATACCAGTTCCTCACTCGTGCTGCGACGTCGGGGCTAGCGAACGAAAGGTCCACTATCGACCCGCCCCGTCGCCGCACGCACGTGTTGACGGAGCCTCTGTTTAATAAACAGAGGCCCGTCGACGCCACCCACTAAGAGATGAAAACCTGGAGCTAGGGTTTGGTTACAATTCTCATCGGTTTCTGAACCGTGGTATCTACTGTTGTAGATACTTGTTTTGTTCTTTTTAAAAAAGCCGTAAAGCAGGTTTGGGTAAATATAGTTTATTCTGCCCTCACTTTTCTTTTGAGTGTAGTAGTGGCACCACGATTGGCATGGCTTGGCTGTACCACTGGTGTTACCAGAGCTATAAGCTGCGGTTGGGTTGCCCGCAAGAGGACTTCGGCACGTTAATCAATAAAGACCTACAGATTTGTGCTATTGCGGGCAAATTATTGTACCTACTCTTAACATTATTGCTGCCGTAATTAAAAAAGAATAGTACCAAATACAGTAGAAATATTTTATAATACTTCTATTATATCTACTTAAGTGTACAACTAAGGCTACGCTACAGAAAATACCTTTATAAACTACAAGTAGTCTAAGAGACACGCCTGTTAATATTTAACCGCTGCTACATAATTATAAAAGCACTAATTTTATGAAGTTGCTTTACGCTTGGCATGCAAACGAGCCCAAAATGACACTTGGCTCTGCATTAAAGACACGTTAACTTAATTGTTAAATATTTTCTTACTTCTATGTTTTTTTTAATGTCACAGATATGTTAACTATTATTGTGTTTATTAGCTTGAGGATAAAAGATTATATTCTTTTAGATTCATGAATATTTCAGTGCAAAGGATGACTGCAGATATATTTCTAATGTCATCGTAACTAGCAAAAGGAGTATAATATCGTTAAAATTTCTAGTTTTTTTTTTTTTATAAAAAGTTCTAAGGTAAATCTACTACAGGTGGAATTTGAAGTCTTGGCTAATGAAATCCCGTTCATATGGAACGGGATTTATTATCTTCAGCTCATTTTTTTCTAACATACAGGAAATTCGTTAAAGGATCCCATAAAAATGACTTAATAAATTTGGATAAAATTAAATACACTTATAGATAATAGCTCGGAACATTAACATATAATACTTATTATCCCGAGATATGTTATGGTTTACCCATTATGGATTTTAGCTAGTTTTAGAATTCACGAAATACTTTTACAGATTATTCCTCCTCCTCCTGAGAACGATACTAGTAGGTATAAGAGAAAAACGACAAACTGAGATTGAACGATTTCTAAGTACTTTGATTAAAGCAGCAGACACTCATTAATTCCTTACAGAAGAAAGTAGCAGTAAATCTATATTCCTGCAATACCTATATATTATATACTTCGGCATGCTCGATAGTGACAAGCCACATTAAAATTCCCGAATATGTGTATAAATGTGGGTCGTAAGACGTAACTCGCAATACAAGTAGGTCAGAGCGGCATACGGCACTGCGCGAGACGGTCGAGCTGGACCGCCGCGATCATATCCCAGTTTAACTAACAGGAACGTTTATTTATACATATATAGACGTTTATAAAAAATATAAAAACATATTTTCATATAATACACGTGAACTCATTAACTTAATAATTACCTAACAAGATAATTAATTACTAATACAGAAAGAAGTTAAGTATTTAGATTTTTGGATTTAATCAAAAGCATTAGAAAATACAATAAATTCGTGTGTTTAAATTAAATAATTTCAAGAGTCCATCATAAATTGAAACCAAAACAATTAATCTCGAAATGTGTCGTGATATAAATCAGAATTATTCAAATGTGAAGCAACTTAAGCCGCATACCAAAAACTCATCATCCATCATCCATCCATCAGCCTTTCAACTTCCACTGCTGGACATAGGCCTCCCCAAGAGAACGCCACAACGAACGGTCCCGTCATGGGGGATAGGGCCGTAATCGCCACGCTTAGCAGGCGGGTTCGCGATCGCAGTGGATGTTGTTAATACTCGAGGGAGTGCTGCCGCCCACTCCCCCGGTATACCCTTAGTCGGATATAATAATATATTTATACCAAAAACTCAGATTCGAGGAAAAAAAATAGAAATCAGTTTTATATGTACAGATTACTATCTATCTGGTCAATTATAAACATGTATTTCTTTGATAAATAGATTAATAATTATAGTAGAAAGAAACTAGTTGGAATAAATGGGTATTCGTAACATATGAAATAAATCGTGTGATTACTGTGCACACTCTCCAAAATATCATTTAGTTATGTGGAGTACCTATATATTTTCTAGGAAACAAGTCTATGTCATATTCCGACTACTGCTCTACAATCTGAAAATTATTTTGAGATAGAAAATCTTTACTAATATTATAAATGCGAAAGAGCGTTTGTTTGTTTTTTACGCTTTCAAGCCATAAATACCTACTCAACCGATCATCTCGGCCAGAATCGAGTTATTGCTTTGATGGCGGCTCACAAGTTTGCCATTGCCATTTGGAGACTACCTAGAATGAAAATTCATATGCTTTCACAGATCATCCCATAGCTGCACTAGCATAATATGCAGTAAAAAAGTAGGGCAAAGGGGGCGTTTCTGGACATTTATGTGAACATCCGTTTATAAAGACTAAGTAAAAATTCATCCAAGAATTAATTGAGAAGTTTGCTTAATATAACTATTTAGACAAACCCTATCAAGCTTTCAACATAAATATTTTCTTTTACATTTTACGCTTTTTCGTTCGAGAACAAAAATGCTCTCACTCATATTGTCATCGATTAACATACTTTTTATTAGCATGATCAATAGTATGTACCATAGTATATATGAGCACACAACCTACATCATATATATATATAATCGACGAAGATAAGATACCATAATCCACTCTACAACAAATTCATAAAAAATAAATCAGTATTCTAATTACATAACCGCAGATTTTTATGAAGGTATCGCTAGAACTTCACCGTAAAAGGCTTGAAACCGTAATTCCACTGCCTTTTGTTCCCTTTGTATTAAACCACACTCGAACCCCGGGGTAAGTGTCAGTGACTACGACGACTACTGTTTTTAAACCTATTTGTCAGTCCTAATGCACCATTTTAGTTTTTAGTTTGTGAAATATTTTTGAGATTACATTAAATAAGCATTTGTAATATCCAAATTATAGTTATCGTGACAACTCATTATTATTTTATCAATTCATTTCACGTTTTAACAAGTAAGGCAATTATAATTATATAATAAATTAAAGTTATTTGTCATGAGAAAATTATATCCAGTTATTAGTATGCCTAGCCTGCTGAGTATCTGACGTTATATACTAACGTAGATTTACTATAGCTTTGATTAGAGTGAACTTAAGCTGAATCCAAAATGTTAGAATTCTAAAGCGAAAGGTAGGTGAAATCATTGCGAGACACTGCGGGACGCATGCGCGAGACTCACGCCTGCGCAGCACCACTTAACCTCAATCTGAGGCATGTTTTTGAAGGAAACTTCACTCATAGCCGGTCCCGAGACAGTACTTTGCTTTTAGGTGATTTTGTCACTCGGAAAAACTCATCTAACCTTTCGGGTATAAGTGTTCGAATCCTAATTAGATTATGGATAATGGATGTATGTGTTCTGTAACACGGAACTCTTGCATATTTTAGATTATAGCGTCTAATAGACGTAGTCAATAAAAAATAAATAAAAAAAAATTTTTAACCACAATTATAATTAAACACAAAGTGAAAAATGTGAAATCGAAAATAACAGTCACGAGCAGGATTTGAACCTGCATCTCCTGGATACCGTCCAGATGTGAAAGACGTTAAGTACGCTGAATTGGCAAAGCATCTGGACGGTATCCAGGAGATGCAGGTTCAAATCATGCTCGTGACTGTTATTTTCGATTTCACATTTTTCACTTTGTGTTTAATGTATAGTGCTAAGCATTTCAAATGCTAAAAATATATATAAACATATCTAAAAACAATTATAATTTTTTTTTTCATTAATTAAGACAAAGTATGAAAATGGGAAATCGAAAATAACAGTCACGAGCAAGATTTAAACCTGCATCTCCTGGAATATCGTCCCAGATGCTTTGGCTCAGTCACAAGGGCCTAAATTGGCAAAGTATCTGGGCTAAGCATGTCAAATGCTCAAAAATATGTAAAAATATAAAAATAATAATAATATCAATTCTGAAAAAAGAGATTTAGGGGAATAGTTTTCTTATACGAAATGACCAGTCCTTTAATGTTATGGTGCTAGCTTGACTTGGTTATATGAAGTGTTGATGAGTTTGATTATGTGAAGGCGACAACAAAGAGCAGAATAGGGTTTTGAGGGTCATTTCAATAGGAAATAGAAACACGGAGTTAATGCATTATGCTGAGTTGCTGGGATGTTAGCTAACTAAGGTAAGGCTCACAGTTATAATATAAATTATAGTAATTAGTGGAAAATAGGTTAACACGTAGCCCTTGGAGCTGTGGACATATACATCCCATACATATACTAAGTGACACAGAGAGAGTGGCGTTTAGATACCAACCTCCCATGCCTGTGTTGTGGGTTTGATTCCCAAGCAAGTCAATTCTTTGTGTGATCCATAAATGATTGTTCTGAGTCTGGGTGTCCTTTGTGTTCGTCAATTGTTTGTTTGTAAAGTCCCCCACTATACAG
The DNA here is from genome assembly GCA_948253155.1 of Leucoma salicis. NCBI lineage: Eukaryota > Metazoa > Arthropoda > Insecta > Lepidoptera > Erebidae > Leucoma > Leucoma salicis. The sequence continues at coordinate 16,852,506 of OX411805.1, forward strand.
GGATAATTTACTCATGTAGAGCTTTAAAATTTGGTAACACCTACACTTAAATACACTTAAATTTTATTAGTAAATTTAGGAAACTGCTATTAGTTTTACTGGTTGTGCTTAAAAATCTATTTGCCGTGTGGGGCCGGCTTTAGAATTGTCCCACCCCTCTCCACCCATGGGAGTCGTAAGAGCCGACTGAGGGATACCGGGGGAGTGGGCAGCAGCACTCCCTCGAGTATTAATAACATCCACTGCGATCGCCAACCCGCCTGCCAAGCATGGCAATTACGGCAATATCCCCCAGAAAAAATGAGCACCCAACATAAAACGGCCCCCAGTCACGGCAGCTCCGCTATTCCGTGGCCTAACGGTAGCGGGTCCGGTAACGGCGGAGCAGGGGGTGCGAAGAATCTCCGGTCGCGGCAAGGCTACCAAAAACAACGACCTCTGGCCCTGGTATCGCACAACGTTCGAACACTTCGGACCGACGAGAGAATCACCGAGCTGGAAGAGGAATTGAGCAAGATCCACTGGGACATTACAGGGTTGTCAGAAGTCCGAAGAGAGGGTGAGGGCACGACAATCCTCCAGTCCGGGAACTGGCTCTTCCACCGGGAAGGCGACCACCAGTCCCAAGGGGGTGTCGGGTTTATCGTTCGCAGGTCAGGCAACGTGGAGAGGATTGAAAGTGTGTCGAGTAGGGTAGCGCACCTAATACTCAGAATAACCAACCGGTATTCGTTGACGGTCATACAGGTTTACGCACCGACCTCGACACACTCCGATGACGAGGTGGAGGCCTTATATGAGGATATCTCGAAGGCCATCCACTTGTCTAAAACTTATTTCACGGTGGTTATGGGAGACTTTAAGGCGAAACTAGGCAAAAGGACAGACGATGAGCTGAAGGTGGGGCACTATGGATTTGGGCAGAGGAACCACAGGGGCCAGATGCTGGCTGATTTTCTGGAGAAGGAAGGCCTCTTTATGATGAATTCCTTCTTCAAGAAGCAGCCCCAGCGAAAATGGAACGGGGTTAGCCCTGATGGTTCAGTGAAAAACGAGATTGACTTCATCCTCCATCACATATTCAATGATGTCTCAGTGATCAGCAGGATTAAAACTGGGAGTGATCACCGACTAGTCAGGGGCATCTTGAATATTAGAACAAAAGTCGAGAGGTCGCGCTTGATGAAGTCTACGCTCCGACCAACACCTGCCCAATACCAGAACCCCGAGAGCATTCAGCTCGAACTACAAAATCGCTTCCAATGTCTAGATGAGTGTGAATCAGCGAGCGATATGAACAGCAGGTTCGTGCAAACTGTCCACGCGGTCGGGTCGACTTACTTCAAGGCTCGTCACGTCAGTAGGACCCGTAAACTCTCGGACCATACTCTCAAACTCATGGAGAGGAGAACAGAAGTGATAGTCCAGTCCTCAGCCGATTGGTCCTGCCTAAGGCGGTTAAACAGACAGATCTCCAAGGCTGTGCGGCACGATATTCGCCAATTTAATACTACCCGTATTAAAGAGACGATAGACTGGAATTAAGGCTCGAAAGTGTTCGCAAGAGATCTGTCTATTGGCCAAAGTCAGTTGACTAAACTGAGGACCAACAACGGCACTGTCATTTCTTCTCGAGATGAGATCTTGGGAGAGGTCCAGCAGTTCTATGGACAGTTGTACAGATCCCAGAGCCCTGCTGTTGGCTTGGTCCAAGACCCCAGATCCAAACTTACTCGGCACTTTACCGAAGATATCCCGGACGTCAGCCTGTACGAGATCAGAATGGCTCTCAAACAACTAAAGAACGGAAATGCACCGGGAGACGACGGAATCACCACAGAGCTTCTGAGAGCAGGCGGAAAACCGGTCTTAAAAGCTCTTCAGAGGCTGTTCAATTCCGTCATTCTCGGGGGCGACGTTCCAGAGTCGTGGACCAGAAGCGTGGTGGTGCTGTTCTTCAAGAAAGGTGACAGAACCGTCTTGAAGAACTATAGACCCATCTCGCTCTTGAGCCACGTCTATAAGTTGTTTTCGAGGGTCATTACAAATCGACTCACGCGCAGGCTTGACGACTTACAGCCTCCCGAACAAGCCGGTTTTCGAAAAGGTACCATATAGTACCATAGACCACATCCACATGCTACGCCAGATTATACAGAAAACCGAGGAATACAATCGGCCTCTGTGTCTGGCGTTTGTGGACTATGAGAATGCCTTCGATTCGATCGATAATTGGGCGGTGCTGCAGTCCCTTCAGCGGTGCCAAATTGACAATCGGTACATCTAAGTGCTGAAGTGCTTGTATAGAAACGCCACCATGTCAGTCCGTGTTCAGGACAGGAGTACGAAACCGATCCAATTGTAGAGAGGTGTTAGACAGGGAGACGTTATGTCCCCGAAACTCTTCGCCGCTGCATTGTAAGATGTCTTCAAGCTCTTGGACTGGACCGGATTCGGCATCAACATCAATGGCGAATACATCACTCACCTTCGATATGCCGACGACATCGTAGTCATGGCAGAATCGCTGGAGAACCTTGGCACTATGCTCGATGATCTCAGCAGGGTTTCCCGACTAGTGGGTCTCAAAATAAACATGGACAAGATGAAAGTCATGTCTAATGTCCATGTCATTTCAGCACCGGTCCTAGTCGGGAGTGCGCTTCTCGAAGTTGTCGACCATTATGTCTGCCTAGGACAAACAGTCCAGTTAGGTAGGCACAACTTCGAGAAAGAGGTCAATCGACGAATCCAACTCGGCTGGGCAGCGTTCGGGAAGCTAAGGAAGATCTTCTCGTCCAATATTCCGCAGTCGCGAAGGTCTACGACCAGTGTGTGTTACCAGTGATGACATACGGAACAGAGACGTGATCTCTGAATGTTGGCCTCATATCAAGGCTCAAAGTCGCTCAGCGGGCTATGCTTGGTATTTCCCTACGTGATCGAATCCGTAATACGGAGATCCGTAGGAGAACGAGAGTGACCGACATAGCCCGCCGGGTTGCCATGCTGAAGTGGCAATGGGCAGGCCACATCGCTCGACGAACCGATAACCATTGGACGAAAGGTTCTCGAGTGGCGACCACGTATCGGACGGCGCAGCGTAGGACGGCCCCCCACCAGATGGACTGACGATCTCGTCAAAGCTGCGGAGAGCCGTTGGATGCGGTCAGCACAGGACCGCTCGGAGTCCAGCAGTGGACGTTGAAAGGCTGATGGATGGATGCTTAAAAATCCAGATTTTTCGTTCCATCATTATATAAGAGTAAACAATGATCCCATCAGGGTCTCACATGCATGTTTTGCGGCCATGAATCGGTATCTACTAAAACTGTGAAATAAATAAGTACAATTAATCAATAATTTGAAAGGCTGGGATGGATGGATGAATCAATTAATTATCACATTTGTACAGTTTTCGAAACTACAAATTGGAATCTAATAGAAACAATAGCATGAGGTAGATTTTATGGAATTATGATAACTAGATTTACGATTAGTATTCCTACGGCATTACTTCACTCTACGACTCGCGGTATAAACTCAATGTATGTGTTTTCTTCAGGCACAAATGTTCTGTAATTAACACAGTGCTCCAGTATGACATTTCAGATTTCAAAAATTTGCCGCACCAAGAATCGCTTCACCCCGTCTCTTCCTATGGGAGTCGTAAAAGCCGACTAAGGGATTACCGGGGGACCGGGCAGCAGCGTTTGTATACTAAAAACATCCACTGCGATCGCCATCCCGCCTGCCTAGCGTGGCGATTATGTTAAACCCCCATTTTGGGGAGGCCTATGTCCAGCCGTGGACGATGAAAGGCTGATGGATGGATGGATGGATAGAATATGTCATACACTTGAAGTGCAAGTGTTTGACATATTCAGATTTTTGACAGTGAAAACACACGCAACCTCACACAAATTTTGTCCGCATAGTGACTAACTAAGAATGCAGTGTCACTTCCACATTTTACCCATGCATAATAGTCTACTTATAAAAAGCTGTAGAAGAGTAATAATAGTAATTAGAGTAATAATAGTAAATACAGATACCGTATTACTAAAATAATTGTACAATTTTTTGTTCGCGCATCACATAAAAGCTAATATTTTGCTTGACAACTCTTGGTTTGACTTATAAAATGGTATACGTTTTGTCCCTACTATATCGGGAACCCGAGATATAACTTAAAAACCAGCTTTTAACTGCGACTCAGCTGCGGGTATGGGCTAGTATAGGCGTATAGCTGAGATCTACAAAACGCGATGAGCTGAAAGCTCGACAACTCGCAAACTATTAAATACTTGCCTTTTCCCGCGGCTCCGCTGCAGCCAAAAACTAGTTTTTAGGTAATATCTAAGGTTCCCGATATAGTAGCGGTATAAACTGTATACCAGTTGTTAAGTCTAATCAAGAGCTATCAAACAAAAAAGTTGCATCAAAATCCGTTTTTTAGTTTTTGCGTGATACGCGCACAAACAAACAGACAGACATAAAATCTAAAAAAAAAACGTTTTGTGTTTAGACACGCCTGTAAATAGCCTAATTCAGTCATTTTTTTCTCAAATATCTTAAATGTACAGACTCAGCTCTGTTACAGCTTTATAATAGTATTGATAATTATTGATGGTAAACTCACGTGTACTCAGGGCGCACTATAATTTGCTAAGCAGATTAGCTATGTCAGCCATCTTAGGGCTAACCAACGCCATATCGACAAGTCAAGTCAAGAGTCATAATGGTCACCATGAACAAAATCGTTTGGACCAATCATCATCACATATTATACATTTTCTTCAAGAATATATTGGCGTGTAATCAATCAATTTCTTAGTAAGTACAAGCCCAAGAAATAAGTTTAAAAGAAAAAACTAAAACAAATCCTTCCTTATAAAAAACGAAGCTCCGCATTTTCAGTAGGGTGTAAGAGAGTATTTCAGAAAATCCAATACCAGCACTTTAGTATTATTATACTACATTGTGTTGTGATTACTACTAATTTTGTGTACCTACTCCTCGGACACGTGGTGGCGATTAAATTATGAAAATCACAATTTTAATTAACTTTCGTCATTTTCTTTTCTTTTTTTTTGAGAACCCTAATTATTTTCCAAAAGAAAATAAGCTTAAGTTACTCCTTACATCATCTTTGTGGCAGTGAAAAACCTTTCCAAATCGGAAAAGAAATGGTACTTTGTTATATTTTCATATGCATTTTGTAAAAGCTGTTATTTGGATATTACAAACAGACACTTCATTTTTATTTATTTGTATAGATGAAGGATTAGGAGATAGATAGAGAATTAATTAATGGTCTAACTACTCGTAGCTAACAAATAAATAAAAAACCTTGAGATCCGTGTGGTGACGGACTAAGAATACAAGTGTCACCACTCCTTTCTTCCCACGGATGGCATGGCGTATGAGGCGACTAAGGGAAGTAAGCAATGATCACCCATTGCATTACTGGTGGTAGGGCTAGGTACCAAGTGGGAGTACTTACTCACTTGCTATCGGGCTCGAACGGGTTGGTACCACCATCTCCCATGTGACCGGCCATGAAGCACATCGGTGTGTTTTGGTTGTAGTAGGAGATAGCCATTAATTCTTTCATTTCATATATGAGATGAAATGGTGAGCAGCAGCTTGACAATACTCTTGGTATAGTTGAGACTATGAGCGACGGTTACCATTTACCTGAGGTGGACCGTGGCTCGTCTGCCACCATACGCAATAAAAAAAACCCTAATTCATATTGATACTATATTTAACATCTATATTTCTTAATAAACTGGCTGGCATAATATTGAATGAAATACAGTGTAACAGTAGACAGCGTCGTTATAAGGTATCTGTTCACTGTATAGGACATAACTACTACCGCTTCCGACAATTGCAGGCTGTCTCCGCATGACATACACTTTATTGTATTCACACAGGCAAACAATAAATAAATTAAGCTTATAATATTCCTGTTATCATTAAGTTGGAATTGTTTTTACTTCTTATACACAGCATTCAGTAAATTAAATTCTTGTAAATTAATGTCTATTAATTTATACAGTAAAACTCAGAAATAAGATGTCAAAGATTGATAGGGTATGATTTAGGGTACGTAACAGAACAAAAATATTTTTATGCCTGCCTGTCTGTAAGAACACAAGCACATCTTCGAAATTACAAGGCTGATTTGAATGCGATTTTCACGGGTAATAAAGCTTAGCTTGCTTCATTGCTTTGGTTCATCTTTAAATCGTATACCAGAAAAAAGGCTATCGTCATTTAAAAATAAGAAGATAAAATTAACTGCATCGGTGGTGTAGCGGTGGTGTATGTGACTGCTAATCATGAGGTCTCGGGTTCGATCCCCGGGTCGGGCAAAGTTATTGAGCTTTTTCCTAAAAAGAAAAAATCTCAGTAGAAGCCCGGAGTTTAGAAATGTGCCCGGTAGACGTCAATAGGCTCGCCCCCTATTACGTGCGACTTAAACATAGCTGGCGAGTCGTGGGTGGGTAATACACCTCTGCCTACCCCTTTGGGGAATACAGGATGATGCTATGTTAAAATTAAATTCCGAAGAAAGTAATATGATTAACATTAATACAAACCTTAGTAGATTCTTAGCCACTATTATGTTAGTAAGCTATTTTTTTTTCAATACAACACCCTGCATTAATGAATAATCCTTGCATCATAGGGGACTTTATAAATATACAATTTCACGGGCACAAAGCCCATACTCAGAACAACCATTTGTGGATCACACAAAGAGTTGTCCTGTGTGGGAATCACAACGAACTCATAACACTCGGGCGGAAGGCCTATTTAAACCACTCCGTCGCCTCGTGTAGTCGAATTTTATGCAGCAAGCCATTAATAAAAACCACAAATATCTCGCAAATCGAAATTGCGAGTATTTCCAGACTGGACATATTTTTTCCCGGTATTTTGGCATATGCCCAGTATAGGTCAGTCATATCCAGGTATTTTTTGGCAAGAATTGGTAAGCTTATCCGCAATAGCCTTTAAAAACTCTTCAGCAAAATATTTCACACCAGAATGGTCATGAATTTGTATATTCTTTCCTGCATACTGCCAATTGCAAATAAATTATCAATCTCGTGTTTATAGGTGTTAATCGTTGCTAAAAAGTACAGTTGTTATTATTTCATCACAATGCTTATAGGATAAAGTCACATGGTAGAGACTCATTTGTCTCAGCTTGAAAGGTACTCCTACTGTTGTTTCGTTTGGCGAGTGAGAGTGCCGGGAGCCCAACCCCCTCCCTATACTCTCCCTTTTATTTCTGAAGCCCACGCTGACGAAGTCGCGAGCAGAATCTAAATAAAAATATTTTTCAAGATTACCGGTATCTATTAATTGACCTGTTTTGTATCTTTAGTTTTGTAGTGATATCTTTTGTTAATTAGACAAGTTTAGAATTATTTTGTACAAAGTATATGGGGCTAAAATAAACCCTACGTTTTAATTGTACAAAGATTAAGTTGTATTTTGAACGACGGTATCCTTGCATCAAATATTACTGGATATTACAAAATAATATTTAATATGATAACTCCCATACCATTCAATATTTGGGTATTCCAGAAAACAAAATTATCGTTGTTTAACCGTCATTAACCTTGTATAATGCTTCATTATTTAACACAATAAAAATAATAAGTACATTAAAAAATATAAAGGTAGTGGTTACTATACCTATTATACTAATAGGTACTTATTAAATAAATCTATGTAAATAAAAGAAATATATTCCAGTCACAATTCATATAATAATAATTTCATTTCGTTTAATCCATTTAGCCATCAGTTTTTATTTTATCCACTGCTAGATATACATACTGATCATCTACGAGCGGGCCTGCACCATACATGAATTCTTTTCATTTATTTTAACGAAAAAGAAAAATAACTACAAACTATATAATATTATGTCGGCCAAATTTCATCCAATTGAATTCAAATCCACTTTATATTTTGATATTTTTTAAGCATTAGATATGCTTTGAATATGTAATCGAAATTCGTAGTCCCAATCCTAAGCAAAAGAACGATGGCTGAATTGGCAAAGCATCTCGAACGGTTTTCCAGGAGATGCAAATTCAAATCCTGCTCGTGACTATATTCAATTTCACATTTTTGCACTGTGTATTCATCCACTATATATGTATATATATCATATTATATTATTACCTACTAGCTGACCCGACTTCTGTAAAAAGCTATTATATTGTCAGCAGCAGTCCAATAGCTTTTTTGTCAAGTCAAGCGTGAAGCAAGCTCGATTACAGAAATTCCAGAAATGTAATATAAACAAAATAATAAAACAATTAACTAATGATACATTGAGGAAAATGTTTGTCGTTTGAGAAGTGAAGAAAACAGCCAAGAAATTTTACTGACTCCTTTTTTACTAAACTTTATAAATACCTTATTAATTGCTATTGAATAAAATAATTTTAAAATATACATACATAGTTCATCAATTTACATTAGGTCCTTGGAACACACTTCTTTTAAATGATGAATTTGACGTCAATGTTTGATTGAAATGTTTGAACTGTCAGCTAGGAACAGTTTGAATTGGAAAAAGATAAATATGGCTTTCACATTTATCCGGGCATTTTTATCCATTTTTTTTTCATAAGAATGATTAGAAAGTAACAGCCTAATTGGACCAGCCGCTCTCAAATTTTGCGTTTAATAAAATATCTAGCGGTTCGTTTTCATTGACATATATTTATTTAATAATTATTATACAGGTACAACACCAATACCTATAATACTACACATGTCGTTTATTAATTTTTTTTTAAATGGAGATATTTTTTTCTTTTTTCAATTAATGATATAGTGTAGAATACAATGTTAATGCTGGTTAATTAATGATAATTGTTTTTGGATCACCCAAAGCTTGAATGGTAGAATATGATGTAAGTATCGGAGTTATAATATACCTAAATATTATTTTATGATCTCCAGTAAAATGTTGTCCAACGGATACACGTGGTTCAAAATTTAACTTAAACTTGTACAATTAAAACATAGGTTTTATTTTAGCCCCATATACTTTGTACAGAATAATCCTTAACTTGCCCAACTAACTTAATATAAATACGTATATCAACGTAGATATAGGCCAAACTCCTGGGGGGACCACGAAAATCTACATATAGTCAATTTACACAGTCACGTATTCCTATATCACAATGACGCGAGCGAAGCCGTGGGAAATGCGCTAGTAAAATAAAAGTCCCCTACACACATTGTCGGAGAATTGAACATTGTGGCATATATTGGAGAGACCTATGTCTGTCAATGGCCAGTCATTTGACAGACATACGAGTAGATCTTTCCAATTGGCTAATTAATTGAACTATAAGTAGGTACCATAACTTTCATAATAGAAAGCTAATTTTTCTGAAGCTTCCTTATGGACATAGTAAATAATTTGACTTTCTTATATTTGTTACTGTTTATAACAAAAACAAGCTAAGTAAGAGTTACTCGTACAATACAAAATAAACCCTAAATGTGCCATCGCTCCACCTGGTTTGGCCGACCACTAGAACTGTGTTACATTACTTTCAGTGGTAATTTCCAGTACGGTGCAGTTTAGTTCTACCGCAACATTATAGAGCAGTCGCTTGAGTAGTAAATATAAAATATGTGTTTTTTTTATTCAGATTCAAAAATATCTTTATTTCGTAGGCTTATAATATAGCACTTAAAATCATCAAATTTACTAATAACTAACGCCAGCGCTTAAGGCAAGTGCATCCGCAATGTCACGATTGCAATCGCCACAAGCGGCCGGATTACTCAAGATATCTACAATGTACTGCTGGGAAAGTTGTATATTCCCTAATGACTCTGTCATGACAGTTTTATTTAATTATCTTGATACATTAAAGAACAAATTATTTGTTAAGGTGGAAAAAGATAACTTTACTGTGAGCAGAATTCGCAGCTGTGTCCCATCCCGTCCGGGGAAGTGCTCTGAACTGCTAAGCTACCGCAGTCACCTAATGGTATACCCAATTTGTTCTTTAAAGTAGCTAAACGCGTCAAGTCTTATCTCAATCACAATATTTAAAAAATCGCACCATGGATTTATATGAAATTTAATTGTAATAATTAAACTTACTATATTGGAATAAATTGTATGCAAATACATCCGATAGGTGGCGTGGGTCTTAAAGACATCTAAAACAAATGTGAAGTCGAGATTGTGTGTCACCATTAGCTGACTGCGAAAGCTTAGCGAGAGCTTATCAAGAGTACTTCCCCGGATTGGATGGGTTCCGCAGGTTCAAATCCTGCTCGCAATAAAGCTCACTTTTTTCACTTTCACAAATATTTTTTTCTTTAAAGTAGATGAGCGTGTCAAGTGCTAAAATACAGATCACAATATTTTGATACATTTATTGATAAGCTTACTTCTACATTAGAAATGCAAAATGAGACACACTGTATTAAGTATCCAAATCAAGAGAAGCAACACAACAACACGCCATTATATCATTACCTTATAATTAAATGCTCATACGTAAACATATTATAGAATGTACAATGCCACCTACTCATACATTACGGGAACAAATAGCTGGAACAAGAAACTTCACACTCACAGTAAATCATTTGTGTCAAAACAATGAAACGAGATAGGGCACACTTTGGTGGTGATTACGCCTCGACATATTAAATTAATTCCAGGATAACACTGACAATCACTACATGGATAGATGCACAAAGAAAACAAAGCGGTGACTGATCTTATACTGCTTATCTCTGTCGGATCTCATCTGTCCAAAATAATAATATCTAGTAGGTTTGTCCGTGTGGTGACGGACTAAGAATACAAGTGTTACCACACCATTCTTACCCTTGGATGCCTTACCAGGCCTTAAGGGAAGTAAGCAATTAAAAATATCACCTATTGTATTATTAGTAGTAGAGTACGCAATCGAATGGAAGTACTCACTGTAATCTGGCCTGTGCCGATCAGTACCACCATCTTTTGAGTGGCTGACCGTAAAACTCTTAGTTATGTTTGGTTGTAGCTGTAAATATCCATCAATGCATCAGTCTTGACGTCCACTGCTGAATATATACCTCTCCAAGAGAGCGTGACATCAAGCAGGCCTGTGCTTACTGCATCCAACAGCTCTCTGTGGCTTTGACCAGATCGTCAGGTCTATCTGGTGGGAGGCCGCCCTACGTTGGGTTGGCTAATACGTGGCGACACTAGAGAACTTTCTTTCCCCAATGGTTTTGGTTCGTCGGACAACGTGGCCTGCCCACAATTCAGCATGCCAACTTAATGGGCTATGTCAGTCAATTCCGTTCTCATATGAATCTCCGTATAAGTCTTAGATTCGATCACGTAAACAAACAAAGAGCATAGCCCACTTCAAGGCAAGCTGAGCGACTGCCAAATTACAGAGACCACGTGTCTGTTCCGTACATCATCACTGGTACACACTGATCGTGGACCTCCGTTTCCAGACACTGAGGAATTTGGACGAAAAGATCTTCCTTAGCTTCCCGAACGATGCCCAGCTAAGCTAGATTCGTCTATTGACCTCTTTTTCGAAGTTGTACTTGCCTAACTAGATTGTTGAACTCCAGTAGACATCCATCAGCCTTTTAAAGTCCACTGCTGGACATAAGCCTCCCCAAGAATGGGGGATAGTGCCGTAATCGCCACGCAGTAGACATAGTAGTCGACAAATTCGAGAAGCACATTGCCGACTAAAATCGTTTCTGTAATGACATGGTCATTATACATGACTTCCGTGTTGTGCATGTTAATTTTTAGATCCACTAGTAGGATAACCCTACTAAGGTCTTTGAACACCAAGGTCCTCCAGCAATTCGGCCGTCTATTAATTCTTTTCCCATACGTGAAATAGAATGTTGAGCAGTGACTTGGCAGTATTCTTAATATTGCTAAGTCCATATCCAATAATTTTTGAGTTTATTGCGTTCAGAGAGAGGGGCAGACAAACGCGGCGCGGTGGCATCCTTTATAAAATGTCCTCTGTAATAGAATCTCCTACCGTCCGTTATACATACTCCATTTTAGATGCAACAACAAAAAATACAAAATTCTCGTAATTATAAACTGATTACAGTACCCTCTCAAGCGATCTATAAACCCTGAGTCAATCTTATTGTTGTCACAAAAATATGATCAATTTGCTTTAATAGCATTTTCAAACCTTTGTATATTATACTTAGTACAATAATGTCAAAGTAAAAGATGAAACTATTGTAATGTGGTAAAAGGTAATTACAGTACGTTGGAAGCATACGTTTTCAATTTAAAAAACTATAATAGACGAGGCAGCTACTCAAAAATAGCTTATATCATCACAACGGCTTCTTTAGAACAATTGATATGAATTCATGCCAAATGCCTAATTAATATGGGGTGCAATAGCCTAGTGCCTAGTGGTGAGCCAAGGACTTCTAACATAGCATCACGCCTGTATTCCCCGAAGGGGTAGGCAGAGGTGTATTACACACCCACGACTCGCCAGCTATGTTTAAGTCCCACGTAATAGGGGGCGAGCCTATTGCCGTCTTACCAGGCACATTTCCAAACTCCGGGCTGCTACTGAGAATTTTTCTTTTTAGGAAAAAGCTCAATAACATCTAACAAGGGAAGTTCAATATCCCCGCTCTGAGATCCTCGCATCTGACTATAATAAGTTTTGTTATGAATCTTTTATTTTCTCACCAAACCGAAATATAAGCTAAATGTGTGATAAACAATATTTCGGTTGTGGATTGCTGGTACCTGAAGTAGGTAAAATATTAGCTGTGTTACAGGTCACAAGGTTTCGGACCCTGGTTATAGGTACTACTTAAAAATGACATTAGTTAAGCTTCTTGTTAATTTTTGTTTTAAATTAAGAGACATGCAATTATTAAGAATAGCTAGCTGTTTTGTTTGTGTGTGTGTGAGTGTGAATGCGCGTATGAGCACGTGTTTGAAAGAGCATATCGAGTGTGTGTGTGTTATGTATGTGAATAAATAATGTGTTTATTTACTTAAGTGAAGAAACCTGCATGACTGAGAGGTTTTCTCGATGACTTCTCAAGTCTGACTCGCACTGAGCCGTGAGTGGTAGGCTACTGTCTCCCTTTCCCTCTAAGCGGGAAAATGACCCGTGTACAGCAACTGGCTATATAGGTAGAGAATATAAAGGCAAATATATAAAAACTGCCAAATGAACACCCATGATTTTTAAATTTGGCGTGAAATGACACAGAGTTCTTTTCTTGTAGAGGCCTTTGGTGTAAAAATAGAAACTTGCGGGATTGGAAACTAAAACTAGTTTGTTTGTAATAACAAATTTCAAACCAAGTTCTTGTTGACATGTTCCGCACTGCAAAATTGGAAATTGGTTCTTACCGCAACTTTACTCGTATATCGACAAATTTGCTTCACACATATTGCAGAAAATATGAAGTAATTAATTTTCAGTGTATGGGAATAAATATTGCACCAACGTCATACCATTACTTTACACTTAGGTAATTATAGTGAAACTAATTAAGTGTTATGTGGCTGAAATTGGTTCTTACCGCAACTTTACTCGTATATGGTATTACGACAAATTTGCTTCACACATATTGCAGAAAATATGAAGTAATTAATTTTCAGTGTATGGGCCGTGTGGGGCCGGCTTTAGAATTGTCTCACCCCTCTCTACCCACGGGAGTCGTAAGAGCCGACTGAGGGAATATCGGGGGAGTGGGCAGCAGCACTCCCTCGAGTATTAACAACATCCACTGCGATCGCCAACCCGCCTGCCAAACGTGGCGATTACGGCATTATCCCCCATGACGGGACCGCTCGTTGTGGCGTTCTCTTGGGGAGGCCTATGTCCAGCAGTGGACGTCGAAAGGCTGATGGATGGATGGATGGATGTATGGGAAAAAATATTGCACCAACGTCATTCCATTACTTTACACTTAGGTAATTATAGTGAAACTAATTAAGTGTTATGTGGCTGAATGACTTTGGTACAATAGGTATCTCTTATTTAGTGAAACTTATATTTTACTGTTTTTATATACTTTTAACTAGACATTCGGCTATTTAGTATTTCGCACTTTGTGTTTGGTTACTTATACTCAACAGGATAAAATCTCGAATTTCGTAGAGTTAGATTTAAGGAGAATACCCATACATGACTTCGTTGCGTATCGGACTCAATTATTTGTCACATCAAATATCTATAAGTGAAAATTTTATGAAATCGCGAAATTTTTGAATGATTGTAGGTACCTAAATACGTAAAATATAACCTAATTTGATGAACTTCCTTAGCCTTTTTCTCGAAAATCCGGCGAAGTAGGGATATTGTATTATTTGTAATTGAATGTACACTTAAAACACTATAAATTAAGATAAGTTTCATTAATTTACAATATGATACGATATGAAACTAAAGCCCATACTTTCGTGTGCATTCTCCTTTATTTGTCTTCAAGCTCTATTTACTAAGTAAATAAAACAGGTGAGGTTAACGGAGTGGTAAACAGTTAAAAGCTTTCAGATGTCTCAACTGCAGTTGACGTCTTTGTTATCAGGAAACGACGGCAAACACGCCACCTTCGGGCAAACCTTTCATAACCCATTGCTAATCTATACTACTACCCGTATATAAATCTGTGACCTCGGCCTGTAATTTAATTTTTTAATTAATATAATCATGAATATTCGTTTTAAAATTTAATAATGGCAATTGTGTCTGTTCCTTTGTATTTCAAGAATTACTTGATCGATCTTTATGATAATTGATGTGTTGTAAGAATATGTGAATAACCAGTGATAGGCTATATAAATATATATTAATATACAAATAGCTAGGCGGTATAAAAAAATATGAGATTCAGTAATGTTAATATGTATTCTGAACACTAATAGCCAATGTCAAAGTTTACGTAAAAATATTAGTTCGTAATTACCTTATATATGAATAAACTATAGAGCACGCGTATCGCTTCGGTCAGTTGTGCCAATTGTAAGCAAATGTGTGTACTTAACTATGGTATAGCGCTTTTATAGTGACGTTCCATGCGTGACGTAATTTCTGCAAAAATATCGATTGTTTGTCGGGAATAGACTTAAGTTAGGAAATAATTCATTGTATATTCAATATTCTAATAAATAGCCTAGCGGTAAAACCAAGGACTGCAAAGACAGTTTTACCGAGTTCAATCTCCAGTCCAAGGTTTTGTACGGCATACACCTCTGACTTACCAATTGTATGTGTGTATTTGTTTACAAGTTATCACTGCTCGGTGAGGGATAACTTCGTGAAACACCTGCATGCCTGAGAGATTTACTCAACGGCTACGTGCTTGTGAAAGCTTGTGAAGTCTGCTAACCCGCACTGGGCCAGCGTGGTTAACTACGGCCTAAACCCCTTTCAATCTGAGTAAATAGGGTTGGAAGAATAAAATTTTCGGGTTGCTATGACAGGCATAATTGATACTCACAAATAATTTAAATATAAACCTTGACTTTTTTTCTGAATTTATCAAATTCAGATCATAGGTAGACCACCCCTAGTAGTAGACGCCCCTTAAACAGCGTTAATTATTATATTATACTTATTTATATAAGTATTTTGTTGTTACGTCTACATATTTTTGCACTACTGCACGTATCAAATGAATAATATAACAGCATACATGTACCTATATTTATATTATTTAATCACCAGATTATTTATTAGACAGAAATAATATTTGTATTAAAAAAATATCGTATAAAAATAATTGCGATACAACACTATGTCATCGTGGAGAAAAAATTACCGTTGATAGCGTGCAGGGACGACCCGCCCCGCGAGTCCCGCGTACCTTAAGACCCGTTTGAATTTTGCTAAAACAATTAATTTAGTAACTAAATTCTACTTATTTATGAAAAGAAATATTACTATTCCTTTTATTTTGCTGCCGGGAATCGTTTTTACAACCTGGCACTGCATATTTCACCATTTTTATCAAGAAATAAATAAAATAATGTTCTTTGACTTAATATAAACCGTATTGTTTTGCTACTGATTGAGCATTCCAACGACGCACGATACTGTTCATACTTGTGCTTACGGTTCATACTCAGTAAGGCGCGCTCTATAGTTATCTATACTCTAAGGTTTTTATGAACGAAGTGTTCTGAGTGAGTATATGATAATCTAACTTAAAAAAAAACTGTAGGGGCTTAAAAAGTGTGTGGAACCTTTTCTCCGCAACTCATTACTGAGGGACTCGTCACTTTTGGAGTCTCTTCGGAGTGAGCGGGATTAGGCCGTAGTCCATCACGCTGGCGCATTGCGGGTTGGCAGACTTCGCAAGTCGTCGAGAATATCTTTCAGGTATGAAAAATAAGAATTACTATTATGGTATTGTGCGAAATATCGACATCGGACTGAGCATAAATTTTCATACCATTGTGTCTTTTTTCCTTTTGTTTAAAATAATTATATGTACTCGTATATGTTTCACTTTCTATTGTAAAAGTAGATTTACCCATCTTAAAACCACCATCCGGCATGGCCGGTCACACGGAAGATGGTGGTTGGTACCACCATCTTCCGTGTGACCGGCCATGAAGCACATCATTGCATTTTGGCTGTAGCAGGAGATAGCTGTTTATTCTTTCATTTCATATCAGTGAAATGAAATGGTGAGCAGCGGCTTGACAATACTCTTGGTATAGTTGAGTCCATGAGCGACAGTTACCAGTTACCATCAGATGGGCCGTGGCTCGTCTGCCACTACAAGCAATAAAAAAAAATAAGTCTCGCCAAAGTAACAACAATGGGATTGGGTGATCATAGTCGGGAACGTGCTCGTCGCGATCCCTGCCTGCCTGTAATCCACACGCTGCAATCCGGCTCGAATGCGTACTGCAGTGCGGGTTAGGGCGTGCCCCAGAGGCGACGCGTACCGATCCGCCCCCGTCGGTACGAACAATGGCAGATGCGGCGATGGGGGCCGCCCCCCATCACGCCTTGCCCAGTTTGGCGAGTCGAGGGGAGCAGAGTGTCGAGTAGGACCGTGGAATGTAAGAGGTGGTGTGGAAGATAAGTTACACGAGCTGGTAACCGTCATGTCGGACAGACAGCTTGATGTGCTCTGTGTAACAGAGACCAAGCGAAAGGGTAGCGACGCCTGTGATCTTCCTGGTGGCGGGTTAGCTCTGTAGTCTGGTGTACCGCAGAGCGATCGGGCCAGCATGGGAGTGGGGGTGTTGCTGTCCGCTCGCTTGGCCTCAGCTGTGAAAGACTACGGAATGTTTGATCCCAGACTTCTATGAGTCCGAATAAAACTAGGTGTCAACAGTGTCTTCATGGTCGCAGCTTATGCTCCCGTAGGCTCTTCGGTGGCATCGGATCTAGAGAAGTTCTGGGATAATATTAGGAAAGTTCTGGATTTCGCAGAAGCTAGTGAACGCGTGATCGTATGCGGAGACTTGAATGGATGGGTTGGGACCAAGCGTCCAGACTTCGAGGACGTGCTTGGTTCATTTGGTGATAAGAGAGTGAATGATGCAGGTAGGCTCATTGCGGCTCATTGCGGTATGTATGGAGAGAAACCTTATTGTGTCAAACACATTTTTTCAACATAAGGACATCCATATGTATACATGGAGAAGGAATGAACAGAGAAGTATGATAGATTTAATTCTGGTAGACAGTCGCCTCCGAAGTAAAATTCTGTGTCCACTTCGGAGGGCTTGTAAGAATAAAGATTGAAAAGTTGCAAGAAGAGAGTGTAAGAGCAAAGTATGTAGAGGTTGTCCGTGAACGGCTGACAATGGCAAGTCAGCTGGGATCTGACATAGAAGAATGCTGGAGAGTATTAAAAGATAGTATGGTAGATACAGCGAAAGAAGTATGTGGATGCTCAAAGAAGCATAGGAAAGTGAAAGGTGATGCATGGTGGGATACGGAAGTAGCAGCTTCCGTAGACCAAAAGAAGAAAGCGTGGCTCTACGTAACTTCTTTGAACCTGAGTGCAAGTATGATAGAACAGAAGAAAGAAATATACCGGCAACGTAAGAATGACACCAAAGCCTTAGTGAAAGAGAAGCGTGATAGAGCAAATATGATTGCAGAAGAAAGGCTGACCAAAAACTTCGAGAGCAACAATAAACTTTTCTAGAGGGAGGTGAAGAAATCTCGGAGTGATTGGTCAGCTTTCAGAATGAATAAAATAAGGTCTAAAGGTGGAGACATTCTTACGCAAACACAAGATGTGTTAAGCCGATAGAGTGAATATTTTGGAGATATGTGTGCGGATGTTCAGGGTGATGCTGGTGCCACATGTGATCTAACAGATCAGCATTCGGTACCGGCATCCTCTGATGACATTAGTATGGATGAAGTTGAATGGGCGATTAGAAGTTTGAAAAATGGTAAGGCAGCGGGTATTGATATGGTGTCTGCTGAGATGATCAAGCTTGGAGGCTCATGTGTCTGGGAATCCTTCCTGATGCTTCTCAATTTATGTTGGAGCTCAGGAATGGTTCCCAAGGACTGGAAAAGCGCAGTCATCATGCCCTTGTTTAAAAACAAGGGTTCACGTTATGACTGTGCAAACTACAGAGCTATAAGCTTGTTCAGTTTGGCAGCCAAAGTGTATGGTAAGATTGTTGAAAGGAGAATGAAGATGGTGTCTGATGAATTTTTGTGTGAGGCACAAGGAGGTTTCAGGTGTGAATGAGGATGCATGGATCAAGTGTTTTCCCTGCGCAACATTGTGGAGAAGCATCTGGCTGTAGGCCAGTGGGTTTTCTGCAGTTTTGTGGATTTGGAGAAAGCATTTGACACTGTTGTACGAAAGGAACTTTGGGACATTTTGCTTTAAACTGCTACAAGCGGCAGTGCAGTCCAACTACATGGACTGCAGAGCTTGTGTGCAGCTGGATGATGTAATGTCACCCTGGTTTGACGTCAATATCGGCGTTAAACAGGGCTGCGTTCTATCAGTCAGACTGTTTATCATATATCTGGATAAATGTCTACAAAGGTTGAATGAAATGAATGTGGGAGTTCAGATGGGCGACTCAGTGGTTAACTCGCTGCTATATGCAGACGATGCGGTCCTATTAGCGCAGTCTGCAACTGACCTGCAAACCCTAGTTAACGTAATGGCAGAAGATTGTAAGAAAAGGGGCCTACGTGTGAATGTGAGCAAAACCAAAGTAATGGTTTTTGGAAGAGAAGAAGCCCAAACAGATTTTAGAGTAGCAATAGGAAATGGTGTGCTAGAACAAATGGATGAATTTGTATATCTTGGATGTGGATTCAGTCGGGATGGAAGGTACACCACTGATGTAGAAAGAAGAGTGAATGCGGGAAATAGAGTGAACGGAGCATTGGGACAACTTCTCGGCAGCCACTACCTCAGCCAGAAGGCACGTGTCGCAATACACAACGCAGTGCTTGTCCCAACGTTATTATATGGAAGCGAGATTTAAGTATGTAAAAAGGAGCATGAGAGCAAAATCAATGCGGTCGAAATGCGATCTCTGCGGAGAATCTGTGGAGTGAGGCTGACTGACCGCATTCATAACAATGACGTAAGAGAGCGAGTGGGTATGAAAGAGAGTATTGGTGTAAAGATGCGAAAGGGAATGCTCCGATGGTTCGGACATGGGGAAAGAATGCCGGACGAGCGACTGGCTAAGAAGATATACAATGCGAAAGTGGAAGGATGTAGGTACAGGGGGAGACCGAGACTTACCTACCTAGACCAAATTGGTTATGTATTGAAGGAAGGTGGAGTCAGGAGTCTCCGAAACCGGCGAGCGTGTATGAAGAGAGTTATGAATGTTGAGGAAGCGAGAGATGTATGCAAGAATAGAGCCTCTTGGCACTCTGTTCTCTCTGCCTACCCCGCAAGGGAAATGGCGTGATAATAAGTAAGTAAGTACAATGGGATTGATACATACGTATTTTGACCTAGATTCTGCCCGCGACTTCGTCCGCGTGGCCTTCAGAATATAAATATGTCATCTTCGGTACAGTAATTATATCTATGTTTAAATAGCTACACCACAGGAACCATCCATTTTTTAAGGGATAATATGTGGCCTATTCCCTTTTTGGGGTCCATGCTATATGTATGCAAAGTTTTATGATGATCTGTTCAGTAATTAGTAAGCATATACGCATATCCACTAGTTTACGTTGACGGCTATTTACCCTAGTTAATAGCCGTCAACGTCAATTGATACCTATATCAGGTATAAAAGTTATTAAAAAAAGGCTTTACTTAAAATGCTTAGGATTTGTATACTATATTCACCACTGAAGTAATGTAACACAGTTCCAGTGGCCCGCCAATACAAGCGGAGAGATGGCACACGGTGGGTTGATTTAGTGGGCGAGGGCCCCACACTACGCTATTCGTTGCCCTGAACGACGGGGAGTGCGGTTAGCTACAGTTTTTCCCGCCCTAACAAAAAATATATAAAAATATATTTTAAGGTAACTAATTTAATACTTTTTGTAAGTAGCTAGACCAATTGTAAGAGCAACATAACTTAAGGATATTTGGCACTAACAATTGCTCTGACTGCTAACACGCATGGGCTTAAATAAATAAGTTATGTTGCTCAGATTGTCTGTTTGTAATTTGTGTGTTACATTTTCACGTAGATATAAGCCTTTGTTACCACTGAAGTAAAGTCACACATATCCAATGGTCCCGCCGCCAGGTATAGAGACAGCATACAGTGGGTTCATTTAGTGGGTGAGGAGTGTACGATTAGGAATATTTTTTCTCGCTCCAATAAAAAGAAAAGGTACAAGCCGCTGTTCAAGTATCTATAAAATATTTTGATCTTAATTTTAGCACTTGACATGCTCAACTACTAACTTTAAAGAACAAATTATTTGTGAAAATGTTGAAAAATATAATGTAATAAACATTCCGCCGCACGCAGTAAAATTCTCTTTTTCCACATTTTCACAAATAATTTGTTCTATATCTATAAAATTCAATATATACATTTCATTTCAATTTCAATATAGAATGTATAATTATCTTAAGGAGTAAGTAATAGGTATAATTAAAACTGCAGGAGGTGAAAGGGATGGTGAAAATGTGTGATAAGTTCTTAAGTCACAGAGAGAAACATTCGCATTTAAGGGTTTGAGTTAAAAGTTTTAATTTCATTTTATGTTAGTCTTAGAATAATGACATGTGTTTCAGAAATTTTGTGTTTTGAATAAATAAGGGCTCGAATTGGGTCGAATTTATAAAGTAAAAATTTTCATCTGTAGCTAGTAGGTAATATCACATACTTATTTTTAGTTTCTTTTTATACCGACTACGTGGGTGGCAGACAAGCACACTGCCCACCTGGTGGTAAGCTGTTACCGTAGCCTATAGACACTAACCATACCAGAGGCATCACTGGCGCGTCGCCATTTCCAAGGAAAGGGATAGGAGGTGGATAGGAAGGATAATAAGGAGAGGATAGGTTTTGATTTTTAAAAATTGCTCCCACAGGTAGCATCCGTTTTTCCGGGATAAAAAGTAGCATATGTCCTTTTCTGGGCTGTAGACTATATGTATGCAAAATTTCGTTATGACTGGCTCAGTAGTTATGCGTGAAAGACAAACAAAAAAAACAAACAAACAAACTTACTTTCGCAATATGTATTATTAGTAAGGATAAGGACTTTTCGTCGTATTTCTACAGTGAAGTAGTAATTTGAATTAATGCAGAGAGTAGTGATGGGCTTTTCCCGTTACCTTTCCAAGGAGGTCCAGTTGGTAATTTACCGCGAGCAGAAATAAAAACTACTTATAAAATATGAAATAAAACTATTTTTACGGATTCTCTAACGTTTGATAGGGTTCGTTTATGGCGAAGGCGCGTCCCCTACTAAAAGGGATCAAGTTGCTTATGGGAATGGGTGATGATATACCGCTGCTTACATAATCGAAGTTAAAGGCTATTTATTTCAAGGTTAATTTTTATTACATAGAGTATGCTTGGCAATTTAAATTTTGAGGTAAAATGTTGAGTCTCAAGAGACGTCGGCTCAAGATCGCCTCTTGTGAATTTCCAATAGTATACTTCCTATACCTACTTTATTTACTTTCATTGTACACGTAAAGCTAATAAAATCAGCAGAAATGTTACGAGTGATTTTAGATTACCTAGAGTACCTGCATGCATTATGCATACAAAATGTTATGCGGCATATTAGGTCTTTAAGCTATCGCGATTGTTGATATAGTATGTATAAATGCTATGTAAATCACATTTATTTAGTAATTAACTAACTCTGAATAATATGATTTCAAAAGGTGTTGTGTATTGTGAACGTGAACGTGTGAAGATGTGTTATTAGAACGAAAAAAAAATATAAAGTCACAGGTCTTGTAATCCTTGTCGGAAGGAATATCAATTGAAATGATTTCTACAAATATTTTTGGCCAATTTTATACATAATTTAGGCTTAGGAAAAAAGCTAATAGCAAGTTTTACGCATAGACTGGCACCTCTTTTTACATCACTAGTATTAACAAAGGCGTGGACGGCTGTCGTCCGCATGGAACCTGTATTATCAACAATTTACAGATATATATAGAGCAGATAACTTTCAAAATGGTAATTTATGATTTGTATTTTAACACTGTGTGAATGTTATCGTATTCAATGTTAAAAACGATTACGTCTCTCAACAATAAAAGATGGGTTATCATTATCATAAATGGAGGGTTTGCGGCATGAAGTTCCACCATACATGTACCTACCTATGTTTATTTTGAATATCATTATCATAAGTAATTACTGTAATTAGTAATGTATTCGCCAAAGAAAGTAATGGTAAATTAGTTCTTCTTATGTCACAGGTACGTCTGTGAGTAGTAGAACGATGAACATGATATCTCACCGACCGAAGCACCACATTGCCATCTCTGATTCGTCATGCTTAGGTTAAGAAACGTGTCTTGCCCAACTGGATCGATACACACATGTAATTGCCTCACCACTGATTCTCATGCCATTTTAGTTAGCTATACGAGTATATCCGAACTACATAAATGAACTCTTTTCTATTGAACAGAAATTTAACTACGTGTGCTTATGAACTGCTTACAGTTTTGGAACAAATTAACAGCACTTGCGGTACGTTGTCAGTTTCTATTTCACATTATCGCACTTTGAGCACCTTGCAGTGTTTATTTTATAAGTGCGATAGAGTACTTACATTACATTTATGTAATATTTCTGACTAGAAAGTGAACACTGTTGAATGAAGGAGATTTTGAATTGAATATGGGTGCGTAGACATTGATGATGAGTCTCAGACTGACCT
This sequence comes from Leucoma salicis, assembly GCA_948253155.1. Taxonomy (NCBI): domain Eukaryota; kingdom Metazoa; phylum Arthropoda; class Insecta; order Lepidoptera; family Erebidae; genus Leucoma; species Leucoma salicis. Next base: position 16,875,902 of record OX411805.1, read on the forward strand.
GGCAATCTTCACACGAGTGTACTGAGTAGGGCTGGCCGCAGTCGTAGCGTTCAAGGATGTCGACGAAGTCACAGTGCACGCGCGCGACCATCGCGTCGAGTTTGAGGAGGTGGTGCAGCGTGCTCTCGCAGCGCTCTCCGCCGGCGAGCACGTCAGCGCGCGCGCCGCGGTCTAGTGCGGAGGCAGGCGAGCGCTCGCAGCACGCACGCAGGCGCAGCTCACCCAGGCGTCGTGCGAGGGCCGGCGCTGACAGCGTGCAAAGCGCGGGCACGTCTTGCGCGTCCAGCGCCTCCACCACGCCACCGCACGCCGCGCGCCCGCACTCACGCGTGCCGTACGCGCCCTCCTGCTCCAGATCGCACGCGCTCAGCCACGGATTGAAGCGCGCCAGCGGACTCACGGCCAAGCCCGCGCCCGCCATCAGCAACAGCAGCAGCAGCGGCGCTCGCATGGCGGGGGCGGCGCCGCTAGCGGGGGCCGGCCCGCCGGGCGCGGCGCTGCCTCATACCGCATCGCGCATGGCGACCTACTCGCGCGGCCCGGGCCGCGGGGCCGCCGCGCGGGTTGGGCGCGCCGCCATGTCGCTCACTCGCCGCTCGACTGACTCCCCCCGGGCGCGCATCGATCGCCCCGCGCCCCGCGCCCTCGCTGCGCGCGCTCGTTCCTCCTCCGCCGCCATTATGTAACCGTGCGTGCGCACCCCACCCGCCGCGCTTTCTGCCCTCTTGCGACAGTAAACATAATTCCGCCCGCCTAACAATCGCCAACTTAACTCCCACGCTAACAGTTTCGCAAGCTTTGACACAGAGGGCGAGATTTCATATTTCAGTCCAACACCCAACCTAAACTCACGTAGTGCTTATGACAACATATTATTATGCTTTATTGCCGGAATAAATACAACAAACTCTTCTTGCAATGGAAAAATGTCAGACAATACCTACATGACACGACTATCCATCATCCATCCATCAGCCTTTGCTGGTCCATTGCTGGACATCCCGAGCCCGCTCCCGGGCCCGCTGAGCGAGTTTGAGCCTTGATACAAGGCCAACATTCAACGTCTCTGTTCCATACGTCATCACTGGTAATACACACTGGTCGTAGACGTTCGTTTTCAGGCACTGCGCGGAATATTGGACGAGAAGATCTTCCTTAGCTTCCCGCGAACGCTACCTAGCCGAGTTGAATTCGTCGATTGACCTCTTTTTCGAAGTTGTGGCTACCTAACTGGACTGTTTTGATGACGATGATATGATTTGATAATAACAAGTTTGATTTTTGCAATGAGTAATATAATTTAATGGATTGTGTTAAATACTAATCAGGATGGTTACAGGATAAACTCACCCTCGATCGCTGGGAAGAGGAAAATAAAATTAGTTAGGTAATATCAAGTTTCATAAAACAAAATTTTGTTTAGAAAATATATTTTACTGGGATATTATATTAAATTTTAATGTGAAATAAAAAAATGTTCGGAAACCAAACTTTTTGGAAGATTATTCCAACTGCTATCTGAGTGGTGTTGGCATAGAAACAGGTAAAGCAGGAAAAATGTACCTATACACACCCCCGTCGTTCGGGGCAACGGACAGGGTAGTGAGGCCACCCGCGAAATAAACCCACTCTGTGGCGTCTCTTCATCTATATAGTCAGACCACTGGAACTGTGTGATATTACTTTAGTGGTATATACAGGCCCATACAGGTCAAAACAAACAAGACGCTGAAGTGCTTTGGCTACGTAAGACGTAATGGTGACGTAGAGCGCCTACAGCAATCCAAGGGGCTTACCTCGTGAAAGCTACGAAACAATTACTTATTATAAAAATATTTACCGACTCAACCAAAGAGTTCCAGAGAGTGAGTCTTATTCTTTCTGCACGCGCCATTTAGTGAGTGAAAGAAGTTTAGCGGTGAAAGTTGGAATGAAAATGGAAATAGTTTGTAAAGCCTGGCGCCTACTACGGCCGTATTGAAGCACATTGTGTCGAGTCACATTTATTCATTGTGCGTACAAGTATATATCGCATCATTCAAATCGAATGTTTATTTCATCACAAATCATCACCAAAGTAGGTCGTTGTTGCATTATGGACAGCAGAGATAACGAAATTGTTTAATTTCAAACTTGCCATATAGAAGGCGAAAATATGTCAAAAATATCGGTGTGCTCCAAATTTACTGATGGGAGGGCTGGATACCAAGTGGGAATACTCACTTGGTATCGGGTCCGAGCGGTTTGGTACCACCATCTCCCGTGTCCCGTGGCCATGAAGCACATCATTGCGTTTTGGCTGTAGCGGGAGATAGCCGTTTATTCTTTCATTTCAAATCTGTGAAATGAAATGATGGGCAGAGGCTTGACAATACTCTCGGTATAGTTAAGTCCATGAGCCACGGTTCCCATTTACCATCAGATGGGCCGTGGCCCATCATTATAAAGCTGTAACAGACCTATGTTCGTACATTTAAGATATTTGAGCAAATAATGACAGACATTTAGGCGTGTGTGAAGACAAAACATTTTTATTACGATTTTTGTGTATAAGTCGGTTTGTCTATTTATTTGTTCGCACATCACGCAAAAACTACAGAATAGATTTTGATGAAACTTTTTGTTTGATAGCTCTTGTTTAGACTTAAAAACTAGTAGGTATACGTTTTATCCTGCTTCTGTATCGAGAACCTGAGATATAACCTAAAAACTAGGCAAAGGCTAGTGGAAATATAAAAATGAGCATGTCCAATTTTTCAATATTTTCCTTTATAATTAACTAGATTCTGCCCGCAAATCCGTCATAATATTAATAAATCACTCTACAGCACATAATGATTGGTTTAGTAGTTACAGCGTGAAAGCGTAATAAACAAACTCTTTTTCGCATTTAGTAAGGACTAGTGCGGATTTATTTTAATAATACCTAATCATAAAATGTCTAAAATGCATCAGCTCGTATTTGCTCCCCCGCGTTCTCTGCGCTCTACACCGAATCTAACTGGAACGACTTGGTCAAGAAATTAGAGGAGCAACGCGCAGCTTCATAGTAAATGTATAGAAACCGAATTTCTGCGATTAGATTCGAGTATTGTGCTATTGAGTTTGTGTACTAGATAAAAGATGGAAATCGAATGTATTGAGTACATGTACAACGGTCTATCGTGAGACCGGGATCTATTGAGATCATATTGAGGTTATGAGGCGATTACCTAACTGGTTTGTTCAATAGATAGTGTCCCAGTCAACCAGAGATACACTGTACTAGAGAAAATTAAAGATTAGAGGAACCGCAAGAAAATGAAGTGAAAATTATATATGAAAAGCCAATAAACCTGACTGTGTAAAAAGTGAACTTTTAATCAAAAAAGACGGTACAAAATATACCTAACTATCCCGTAGCTCATCTTACAATCTCATGCAGATGGAGGCAATAAGTCTTTATTGTTAAATTTAAGATGTATTTTTAAATATACTGTTTTTAGGCAATGGGATATTTTTGAATTCTAACTTTTTTTATTTTACACTTTTTATTGAAAATTACAAAACTGTAAATTTGGCAAACTGGTTTTTTCATTGAGGAAGTTAATGCTGTGTAGGTAGGGATTTTTGGGTAACGGTGGTCTCTGCTACAGATTTATTAATCCTACTTGAGACTTTACCCTTTTTTCCTCTCTTTTAGGTGGGCAAAAATATCCTACCGCACACCCCACTGCCTGGGGAGACAAGGGTGTGGGGCTCTCACCCACTGAAAACCCACCGTGCGCCCTCGCCCGCCCTTACTATAGCAGATCACGGGTACCGCGTCGTATCGACCGCGATCCGCAGGCAGCAGCCCCTCTAGAGAGGGTGCCTTCTCTTGTGCGACGCCCCGCGCACTTGGGCGTCGCACCTTCACGGTAGGCTTCCACGGACGGCGGGGTAATCACTAGAGACTTTACTTTTTTAAGGGTACCTTAACTTGACCTTTCGCAAAAATACGTGAACTCAAGTTTTGGCCCCACTCCGATCGCATGATTTTATTAATTTTATATTACTTACGGCAACGTCCAACACGTTAGGATTAATATTGTACCTAATGATTTTTATTGATTTATTAATTATTCGGTTATATTTCTTTCTCTGTGTAAAGTAACGCTTTTAATAATGGTCTTCAAAATTGTTTTTCAAAGCCGTAAAATTCTGGGTTATAAATTTAATGATAAATTCAATTTTTAATCTTGAAAGAAAAAATTACGTTTAATTACATACTAACGGGATAATCGTTAAGTAGCTTCTCTTCGCTGATGACCAAGTTATACTTGCGTCATCGGTTGACAAGTTACACGTGAAGTAGGTAACAATAATTCTCTCTCTCTTATTTAAGAGCTATGCTCTTGTCGGTGGACCTTCTTCCATTCGTCTCGCTTTTCAGCAAGCGCTTTGACTTCTTGATACGACATGACATTAGCTTTTTCTTTTATTTGGTCCATGTAGGTCCTTCTAGGTCTTCCACGTCCTCTTCTTGCCTCTATTTTGCCTTCAATTATGTTTTTTATAAACGAGTCATGTGGTATCAAGTGTCCTAACATCTTTCCCCTTCTGTTTTCTATGGTTTTTAGTATCGATCTCTTCTCATCTACCATTCTTAACACTTCCTCATTTGTTTTCCTTTCCGCCCATCTAATCTTCATCATTCTTCTCCAATACCACATTTCAAATGCCTTCAATCTCTCTCTATCTGTTTTTTTCAGTGTCCATGTCTCACAGCCATATAAAGCTATACTCCATATGTACGTTTTAATTAGGCGTTTTCGAATCTTTATGAAAATTTTGTTAGTAAATAGTTGTTTTTGGTTTTTAAAAGCTCTTCTAGCCATTGCTATCCTAGCAACTGTAAGTCTGGTGTGCATCTAGAGGTACTCGTTATTACACTGCCTAAGTATTTAAATGTATCTACTCACTCTATTTCGTAGTTATTAAGTTTAATTGTATCAGTTATGGGTGCTACTTTTGTTGTTATCATAGTTTTCGTTTTTGCTTTATTAATTCTTAAGCCATTCTCTTGAAAAACCTTGTCCATCCTATTTATTAAACATTCTAGCTCTTGTCGATTGTCTGCCAAAGCTGCAATATCATCAGCATATCTAATAAAATATATTTTCTGTCCGTTAATTTTCACTCCACCTTGTCTCCCTCTATCACTTGTCTTATAGCCCCTTCTATGAATATATTAAAGATAATTGGAGACAGTGGACACCCTTGCCTCACACCTTGTCTGATCCTTGTTCTTTCTTTTTCTCCACCTACTTGTATTATAGCTTCTTGTCCTTTATATAATTCATAGATCCTTCTATCTCTGTAATCCAATCCAGCATTTGTTAAAGCTTTCATCATCCCCTTCCAATTAATTCTATAAAAAGCCTTCTCTAGATCAATAAATGCAATATGCGTGTTAAGGCCCGGGCTCATTCTTCTATCAATAATCATTCTGAGTGCTAGTATCGCTTCTCTAGTACCTTTCTCTTGTCTAAATCCATACTGGTCAGCCCCGATCCAATCTTCTGCTTTTGGTCTCATTCTATTTTGAACAATTTTTAATAAGATGTTAGATGCTTGTGAGATTATTGAAATTGTCCTGTATCCTTCACATTTTAAAGTATTTAATTTTTTTGGTAGAGTGACTATTTTGCTTTCTTGAAAATCTTTAGGAATCCTGCCTGTTATTTGCATATTTTGTATCAACAGAAATATTTCATCAATAAATTTTGGGCATCGTGCATACTTTAATAACTCTATGTAGATACCATCTTCTCCTGCTGCTTTTCCATTTTGTATACTATTCAATGCTTTATTAAACTCCGCTCTCATAATGGGTCGACCTATATTATCGATTTCAATTAGTGATTCTAGTTCTATGTCATTACTATCTAATCCTTGACCATCATATAAACCTTCTAAATATCTCTTCCATCGTTTTACTATATCTATTTGATCTACTAAAATATTTCCTTGTTCGTCTAGTATAGTTGTACCCTTAGTTTTATGTCTTTTTTCTAATTGTTGTATAATATTGTATGCACAATTCATTTTTCCCATTTTCATATGATATTCAATTGTATCACAGTCCTTTTCGATGTCCTTCTCTTTTGCTGCTATGCACATAGCCCTTATCTTATTTGTTAACTTTTTATATTCCTTTAGACTTCTTTCATCACCCTTATTTCTAAACTGTCTTCTCTGTATCATCAAATCTATTATTCAGTAGTTAACCACTTCTTCCTGGGAACTACTTTTTCTTTACTTAATGATTCTTCAGCGCTTGATTTTATTATATCTCTCATTTTATTCCACTTTTCTTCTATATCTATATTTCTTAAATTATACTGTTCTTCTCCTTTAAATAACTCTAACTTATCACCTATATTATTACTATATTGCACACTATATTTACTTCCACTATCCTTAATTTTATTGAGATCTATCTTCTTTGATTTGGCTAATCTTTTTAATTTTGTTTATTAGTAGACTAAGTGTACTAAGCAATAGATTGTGGTCCGAGTTAAGATCGGCTCCTGGATATGTTTTACATGCCGTTACTTGGTATCTATATTTGTTTCGAATTAGAATATAATCTAACTGATATCTCGCAATGTCTCCTGTTGTTTTCCACGTATAAAGCCGTCTTTTTGGCTGTTCAAATAAAGTGTTTACCACTATCATATGGTTTTATTTGCAGAATTACACTAACCGATCTCCCCTTACATTTCTACTGCCAAATCCAAATCTTCCAACTACTTCGTCTTCTGCCTTCCCCAATTACCGCGTTAAAATCTCCCATTACTATCACTATGTCCTTTTCCTTTGTTGTACCTACTATTGAATCTAAATCGTTGTATATTTCTTCTATATCTTCATCTGGATACCTACTTGTAGGCATGTATACCTGTATTATCACTACATCGATAGGTGAAGATTTAATTTTAAAATGGCAGTTATGTGGTCACTGTGGTGTATTGTATTTTCTACGTGTGTTCCCCATCTCTTATTCAGCATTACCGCTGTTCCATTTCTTCCTTGCTTTTCTCCCGTATAAATTATCCTATAGTCGTCGCTCCAAAAGTCTCCACTCCCTTCCCATTTCACCTCGCTTAGTCCCAAAATGTCTATTTTATATCTTTCCATTTCCAACTTCAATTCTTCCAATTTTCCCATTGGCAACATCGTTCGCACGTTCCACGTGCCAATCTTGCAAGGGTTTCGCATGATGAAGACCGAAGCAGCCTTGCTACTGCCCCTGCCGGACTCAGACCGCCACGGCATGATACTTCGTGGAAGCCCGTTGTCAAGAACCATATTCCTTCTATTTTTTCTCATTTCATATTCCACTTTATAGGGAAGTTAATGTGGTGGATTCCCCATTTGCCTTCCACACCGCAGTTCTATGGCCGGCATACCGCCCGCAGATATCTGGTCAGAAACCCTTCCTGATCCCATTTCTTCGGCTTTCTGCCAGTACTGATATCGCTGTTGACCAATATCAGGGGTACGCTTATTTAATGGCGGCGTATACTCGCCATGTCACAGATTCGTCCTAGGATATTTTCGGGTTTTTATAGAACAGTCCATCCCACTGAACTGCCCCCCGCTTCCTGTTAACCCTGCCGCTGTTTGGTCGGGGACTGTTTATTCAACATATTCGCAACTAACCACCATATCTGGTGGCCGTTCCACTATCCGCCACCTGTGGACCCCTCCGGTTGCCTACAGCTCAGCTAAAGCCCGATCGATAACAATAATTAATGAATCTAATAAAAGGAAGAAATGTAATTAAGGCTAAAAAAAATTTTGTGGAAAGATGAATGAAAGATCGTTAACGATAAAGCTGGAAGGAATAGACCTCGTCAAACGTTTCTTGACTAAATCAGAGATGTTATCGAGAAAAACCGGGTCAGTAGTACGCTAAACACACGTGTACTATGTATAAAAAATATAATGAGAGTGTGGGGCAAAACTGTCAGCAAGGATAGGAGTAAATAGAATTTCTTGTCGCTGCCTATCCTTCTGGGAAACCTTTTTTTAATTTTATTGCTTATGGTGGCAGACGACCCACGGCCCACCTTATAATAAATGGTAACCGTTGCTCATGGACTCAACTATACCGCGAGTATTGTCAAGCCGCTACTCACCATTTCATTTCACCGATATGAGATGAAAGTATTGAAAGAATTAAGGGCTATCTCCTGCTACAACCAAAGCACACTGATGTGCTTCATGGCCGGTCACACGGGAGACGATGGTACCAACCCGCTCGGGCCCGATAGCAAGTGATTACTCCCACTTGGTACCCTACGCCCTTCTACCATCAATGCAATGGGTGATGAATTGCTTACTTCCCTTAGTTGCCTCGTACGACACTCGTGGGAAAGAATGGGGTGATGACACTTTAGTCGGTCACCACACGGAGATCACTTTTTTGCGCTACCAGGGTGCGTCGTGAAATGTACCTTGCCCACATGAAAAGCGCCACCACTGCTGATAAGCTAGGTAGTATTGCATAGCATTGGTGAAAGTAGTTCATTAAGCTAGGATGACTATTACCTCAATGCCTCTGAATTTTAGCTTCTGTGCCTTATTTTAGAGTAAGAAGTGTGTTTTCACTTTGTGTGTATATCGCTAAGCATGTCAAATGCTAAAAATATTTATAAAAATATCTAAATAATAACAATGGACTTCTGCAAAGTGTCGCCTCATTCAATAAATTAGCTGACTAATCCTTAACCTTACTTAGGTAATATTACAAATGAGAAAATGAATTTATTCGTTTATTTATTATCCTTTGACGCTATAACTATAGAATAAATGATCATGAAACTTCGTATACATACCTCTGTCTGGAGCCCAGAACAGTAGAAAAATGAATCATTCACGTGGGATAGTTATTTTTATATAGAGATGTTTCCATCCATCCATCCATCAGCCTTTCAACGTCCACTGCTGGACATAGGCCTCCCCAAGAGAACGCCACAAAGAGCGGTCCTGTCATAGGAGATAATGCCGTAATCTCCACGCTTGGCAGGCGGGTTGGCGATCGCAGTGGATGTTGTTAATACTCGAGGGAGTGCTGCTGCCCACTCCTCCGGTATTCCCTCAGTCGGCTCTTACGACTCCCGTGGGTAGAGAGGGGTGGGACAACTCTAAAGCCGGCCCCACACGGCCTCTCTAGAGATGTTTAGCGTGCCGTATAGTGATGTATTTATATTCTGAAGACCTGACTGAACCGCGAGCATAATCTAGTATAGTATTCTATTCCTCCTTTAAAAACGAGCAAGTACAATTCCGCTGTTTTCCTGCTTCCACTCTGCTCCTGTTCCTCTTAATGAGAAATGTTAAAGTTAGCCAGCCAACTTACAAAAAATCTAACTGTGGGTTAAAATTTTTGCATAGTGATTATTAACGTACAAGTCCAAGATGGCATTTTTTTTCTTATTGCATACGGTGGCAGACGAGCCACGGCCCACCTGAAGGAAAATGGTAACAGTCGCTCATGGACTCAACTATACCGAAAGTATTTTCAAGCCGCTGCTCACCATTTCATTTCACATATATATATAGGTATGAAATGAACAAATTAACGGCTATCTCCTGCTACATCCAAAACATACCGATCTGCTTCATAGCCGGTGACACGGGAGATGGTGCTGCCAACCCGCTCGGGCACGGGTATTCACTTGCTATCAGCAACCAGTGTGTGTGTAGTGAGTACCACCCACTTGGTACCCAGCTCTACCACCAATATTGCAATGGGTAATAATTTCTTACTTCCCTTAGTCGCCTCATATCGTATGACATCCGTGGGAAAGAATGGGGTGGTGACGCTTGTATTCTTAGTCCGTCACCACACGGATTTTTTTTGGCATAAAGAATACCCAGTTTGCCTTAGTTAGAGTGATATATTTTCATAATAAAAATCCCTTTCACTGTGAGAGTCGAGTCCCATGCCCAATAGTGGGACGGTAATGGTTTCAAAACAAATAATAATATAGATAAACTCTTAAAAACAGCGATTACTCTCAATTGAATAATAGATTCTAAGACCCGATTGTATAAAGAAAGGTCACCTTGTTATTCTTACTTGTGTGGTCTTAGCCAAATGTCTGCACGTCCAAGTTTAATGACCCATTTGCTTTGCATTCACAGCGCAAGCTAAACAAACCCTTAAGACATATTTTCAACTTGGAGGTATTCCTCCAAGTATGTATTTCAATGCTGCAAGCAACCTAGCGCGGCGTTTGGTCTATGATGTTGATATGATGTGTGCCATATGGATAATACTTTGCTACAATAGAATTGCGCATTAATTGGTATTGTAATTAGATGTTATACAAGTAACTTGATTTGGCCGACGTAAACAACAAGTAAGTGACGACACTTTGTCTGTCTCTCTTTTTTCTTAGCAGTTCGTAAGCTGTCTCTGTCCCACCATCGTGAGGTAATGTGCCCGCGCACTCTGGGAGTGCATTCACTTCACTAACCGCGTAAACAGCGCAAGATCATAACGTAGGCATTCTTTCTAAAATTTTATCTTTACAAGACCAAACTAATCCTACCATAACAGAATCATAAGTCACAGAGACAGTAAGTCATAGTTTTAAAGTGTTGTGCGATCAAAAATATTGAAGAGTTTAAGAAATCAGGTGAAGGTTGAATTTCATCACACGATGGATGCCACAAGTAAGTAAACTGACTTTTGTTCCAATATGTAAAAATAAATCTTCCTACACGTCAAACATTGTAAAAAAAGATATGGCGTAAAAAACTTACAAAAAAAATGTAACGAATGAAATCTTTCGGTAAAATATATTATCGACAATGTACATACTGTCTTCTTATATCAGATAATAAGCCCATTGTAAACATACGTACATAAAATTAATATTCTCATCACGTATCATAAAGACTTGCTCGTGATTATGCTATAATTTTCAGAGCATCCGAGTCCGTCATCGGCTCAATAGATACCTTGAGATATTGTTTTTAATTCGTGGCAGCTAGTATTATCACTTTCAGTTCTTATAAAACCTTGTTAAGTCACGCCCTGAATACCACGAGGTATAATTTCATCATAACTGTTCAGAACTAAACAAGTAAACCCAATTTTTAACACCAAGTGTGAGATGACACCGTCGCTAAAGAATAGAGTCTTATAATTTTTTTAACGCAATTATTAAACTATGATATTGTGTAATATTGCTTTCTGAAACGGTATTCAAAACAAGGTTAACATATTCATAACATTTTATAAAAATGAAATCACTATCCACCCATATCCGCATATTGTACGTTGCAATACTAGGAAAATTGCGTTAGTAAGTAATAACGGTAAATAACATTTTAAATTAATGGTTTACCCACTCACCATTTGCTCAATTACTCAGATTTGCGGTTAAATATTAGAGAATAACATTAAAGACTAAGTTAGCTATTTCTTTGACCGAACCTGACTAGGCTTTTCAATGACCCAATTTCCTACTTGTAACCTTGTAATGGGCTCTGAAACCATGTAATCATGATCATATAATAAAAGTTTCAACTTCCTGAGTGACAACGATTTGTGGACCATGGTCCCAATCGTTGATGAAGACTATATTTGAACAGTCACCTAAATTTGTGGAGTTTTTCAGCCAACATGTGGTCCATCGTACAAAACAGCTAAAGAGATGTTCTAGTATCACATATTCCTGAATCACGTTTGCTGTCCATGTAGTTTTGAAATCAGGTAGACAGATTCTTTTTTGTCAACTATTTTACCATCCCATTATAGGGCATGGGTCTCCTCTCATGGCGAGAGGGATTTAGAACGAAGTCCACCACGCAGGCCCAGTGCGGGATAACAGACTTTATAAGTCGTCGAGAAAATCTCTCAGGGATGCAGGTTTCTTTGGCTGATCGCTCGACGATAAGAGCTATCATGCGCCTCAGGGCCGTGGTGGCAGACGGCACATGTCGGGTTTATTTTTTACACACTTGTACTGTTCTAAATGAAAAATAAACCTCTCATAGAAGTATAAAACCTCTGATTAGACGAACGATTACACGTCCCATAGCTTCCAGAAACAATTTATGAATTTTTAACTTTTATACATTATAGTCTAGAGTCAAGGAAAGGATATTAGTCTACTTCAATCCTGGAAATGTGAGTAGCACCTGTGGTAGCTAGTCTTACTTCGAAAATAAATGTGCCGCGTAGAGCGGCGTGTTTATGATTTTAGTTATTTCCTTACGAAACCCAATTTTTTCACGCTGATTTTCTGTGAGAGGGAGGTAATTCGCCGATCGTGCTGACCCATTCATGCTGGGATAAACAAGGACTGGTAATGTTCACGCGTACGAACTTATGGGCCACAGAATATATCTAGTCCTATAATCTATATGTTTGTTTTGCATCTTTGACAACATTCCAGCACTACCTTCTTCTAGTTCTTCTTTAATCTTAGTGATGTAGTAGTTTATGGTGTTAGGATTTTACTTGCTACTTTTTGTTTGCATATGATTTACAGGGCAAATACTACCGCTTATTATGCAGATCGTAGACCACAAGTTCAAGGTCTTATTTCCACAACTGTTCCATATGAAACCTTCAACAAAAAATGAAAGCTACACACTCAATCTTTTATCATATTGCGAAATTAAAAATTCACTCAGATACTCTTACAGTTTACAATTGTTACACTGTATCAAGGAACTAGAAAGTTCTTGGTTGCAATTTGCCTTTCACGTGTGGTAGGTAGTAGTAATAATAAAAATGAAATCATATATTATGCTATTCGCCCTTTAACCTACTAATATTATAAATAGGAAAAATTGCTAAGATTTTCGAACGTTTGTCCATGACTCATGCCTAAACAACTGAGTAATTATATAATACAATTTACTAGGTAGGTAGACGAAACACTAGAATATATGATACTTTAGATCCCGAAAAAACTAATAGATCCTTTAGAAAAGCTATCCCATAATAAACTGTCATTGGAAAAGGGTCCAATCGAAGGGCTTTTCGAAAAAATATTCCTAAGAATAATGTGATAGAGAAAAAGTCGGCTAAGACATGACTTACTGTCTTACTTCTATTTCCATTTCTCTGCCTTCCAGCCTGCATAGAACTTTTCTTATTAAAAATTATTCAGGAGAGAAACTTGGCCTATTACAAACACCTAGGTATATAAAGTAAAAAGCTAATAGTGCTAAAGATAACAAAAAAACATGTAGGTATCTTTGGGTGTTTGACTTGTAGCAATAATTCTTCCAGAGGCCTATCAGTGCACCTCTTTGGAATCTTCTGTTCTGTAGCAACTGAAGAGCGCCGACTATTTAGTCGGATCGTCCAACAAATCTAATCTAATTTTGTGTGTTTTTACGCGAGTTTTTCTTGGGAATGTTGTCATGGTGAGTTCCTGGGTCTCTTCATGTCCAAGGCTTTCTATGGGTTATTGGGTACCATCTTGCGTGGGGATAGTCAGGTTAGTTGACCGCTGCCCGTTTTGATTGGGTATGTGGCGTCCAGGGCACGTCCCTTCTCCGTTTTATCCGGCCTTGGACCGGCAATGGCGAAATTAAGTTTAAAGATTCCATAGCATTTTAAACTAAATAGAAGGGCCCTTTGCCAGACAATGTCAAACACTTTAGGAATGACCAGACTTATCATCAAAGCTTCACCACCGCACTCCAAGGCCTCTGCCTAAAAATAGTAGTAGACGAGAAGATCAGCAGATTGACCATAACGAAAGCCGAAGAAATAATGGCATTCGACTGCACAGATGGCGGAGTGGTTTAGATACTAGCGTCCCGCCGGAGTATTGTGGGTTCTATACCCAAAATTCTTCTGAGTCTGGGTGTACTTCGTGTCCATGAAATTGTATGTGTGTAAAAGTTCCCCGCGACTTAAAGAAAATTCGTTAGTGAAGGGTGTTGCCTATAAAAAATATCTTCGATCAGCTCGTGATCTTGAAGGTACTGCAGCCGAAGATTTATAATTTTCTCCAATACCTTAGAGAGCAAGGATATTATCACAATCGGCCTTTAATTTTCTCAATCCTTTTTGGAAATCAGGACATTGTACGTCTTACTGGATAGTTAGAAAGTATTATTCTATACATTTAAAAAAACATCTGTAAACATAGCTATACTGAGCATAATTGAATAGATATACCCCGTCAGTTCTCACGCACAAAAAGAAAAACAATGATGTATGACTTAAAACAGCTTTAATATTATGTAAATAAGTAAGTACTTTAAACCTTAGAGCGTCCCCAATCTGATTTTGTACTGCTATGAGTAGCCACATATTACGCACAAGGGGTTAATATTATATATCCTAACATCATAATACAAAACAGTCATAAAAAATATCAATCATTCTTTCAAGGCTCATTCTCGGAAGAACGAGGAACTTCCTCCATTAAAGTAGAAATAATCTTTTTACTAAAAAAATCACAGTCACATTTTTCCTTTACTGTATACATCAAGACCTATCATCGTGCTAAATATCATACTTCTAAGTACGCTCGAAGTGCTTTATAATTTTGATGATCAATCAGTATCTACCTAAAATCGGAAAGTTAAGAAGTCGTCTCCCCCAAAACACTTTAGTTAAGGGAGCTTGAAAAACGCACTAAAGTGCTTCGTGTAGAGATACGCACACATTGCTGGTACTTGGCCTGGCTCGCTACTATGCGCTCAGATTTTCCGCAAACGACCTAACTAATGGTTAGACAGATATACAGGTATATTGTCAACAATTGTAAACCATGATGCAAAAGCTAGCCGTTAAACAACAGAGACTGGTCAATTACTCTAGCTCACTGCTGCTTCAAGACAGCGCTACCACACACTGCATAACAGATGGCCGCTAAATTAGAAGAGCTGCGATTGGAATGCCTCCGACACCCACCGTACTCCCGGTCCTTGCTCCAACAGATTACCACTTTTTCCGGAATTTGGACAACTTCTTGCAAGGAAAAAAATTCAATTCCGATGAGGCTGTCAAAAACACCTTTAAAGATTTTATTAATTATCGCTCCCACAATTTTTACATATTTTGTACTCCTAAGAGCTACACTTTTTTTTACCTTAAATAAAATCATGTAACCTACTATTGTTATTTGGTGTACAGATAAATTATAGCTTGGATAAACACATGAATTTTCTCTGTGGACCAACTTATGAAGTCTACGCAGACAGTACACAATAACAATATTCTACTTTCATATGCAGCTGTATTATTATAAAGCTGTAATAGAAAAAAATACTGTAATATGCTATTTAGGCCGCTCCGAACTCAAAACAATGTTTGTTAAAATTTTTATCTGTTGTGCTGTTTACATCACGCAAAAACCATTGAACGGATTTTAATGAAAACATAGCATTAAGGCGTATTCCCCGAAGGGGTAGGCAGAGGTGTATTACACACCCACGATTCGCCAGCTATGTCTAAGTGCCACGTAATAGGGGGCGAGCCTATTGACATCTACCGGGCACATTTCCAAACTCAAAAATCATGAAACTTTTTTTATTTAAGTCTCTTGATCAGACTTAAAAATTGGTATACATTTTATCCCGTTTCTGTATTGGGAACCTGAGATACATTTAGTCTCAGTTAGTAAAAAGCTGTTATTTAGACTATACAAACAGACACTTCAATTTCATTAGTTTTTATAGATTGTTGTTTAATTTAAAACTAGATTGTACATAACCGCGAGATCTTTAGAATTAGGTCAATATAGTAGCTATTCTTACATTGATAACAAATGTCCCATAGATAAAAGTAATTACGTCACTCGCGCTATATCAATATCTTAATGGTAAATCGGCTCCAACAGGAATCGTCTGTTTGAAAAGTTACTAGTCTACCTATATGAAGCTATTTGGGCGTTTCTGAACACAAAACATTTTTGAGGAATATCTGGCGGTTTTCTGTTTAGTTATACGCACATCACGTATAAACTACTGCACAAATTTTGATGTTTTTTTTATATTTAATTTGCTCTTGATTAGACTTAAAACATTTTATCCCGCTATTGTCTCGGGAACCTCAAATCTATAAGTTAAAAAGTAGTTTCTATGTGCGGTGGAGCCGTGGATATATTAGTCGATAACTATAAAGATACAGTTCTTCTAAACGCTACACTTTTACCATGAATATTAGTAGATAACTAGGTATAAAGATACAGCTATCACAACGGATCTTTGTGTCTCTGAAGTTGGCTGCAAGAAGCTGCCCAGAAGTTATATTTGTGTCGCAAGAGATGTGCGTCTTCTACAGTTTAATTTAATCGAAAAATGTTCGATATCATTAAACAATTGTAATCGATAATCATATTTATGTATCGTACTAAAATATGTGGGCGCTCTTTTATATCTAGATTAAAGCTTATTCACTGAAATCGTTTTTATACTTTTTATTGAATCTAAAAATAATAAATAGAACCTAAACAATTAGATAGAAAAAAAAAATTATGTAATTTGATTGCTTCATTAATCGAGTAATAATATTTGAATTGGTCAGCACTAATCGTATTATTCAGGCACAAGCCCCACTTCTTGCTCTCCTAACTTCAGAGACACAAAGCTCCGTTGTGTCTAGTCTACTATACTTACTTCTTATTAATGTTGGACTAATTACTGGAGTAAAATGAAAGATATCCCGTTTATAGTTTTCTGCATTTTCATTGCGTCTAACGTAGATAATATAACTGTGACCAAACCAGATAAACAAATGAAGATACCAAAACAAATGTTACATGATGAATTTAACTTTACTTTTCAGTGGAAAACAAAATGGGGCTCCCACCTCCTTATGAACAAACGAGATCAAACCCTGCCCCTCCGCCGTCATACTTCGGTGACAACCCTCCACCACCGCCAGGTTTTACAGCAGTCACGCCAGCCCCACCCCCACGGACCACAGTCATCACCACACCTGCAGTAGCTCAAGGCAATGCTCGTCCGGTGAAGATGGGACCTGGCCCAACAGGCACTACTTGCATGACGTGCAATAAAAACATTGTAACGAATGTAGAGTATGTCCCCAATAACCGCACACATATTATTTCTGCTGCTCTTTGCGTTTTAGCTGGGTAAGAACATCATTACTTGCTTATTTATATTTATCAGGAGACACTGGTGGTGTCTATCGCCAAATACACGTTACATAATAAACGTGTAGACGTAAGGCTACCTGTGTCAACATAACCTCACACATACTTCACCAAATTTTCAACGTCCCATTTTTCATTATTAAAGAAATATCAACAATAATTTAAAAAAACAAATTATTTGTGAATGTGGAAAAAGAGCTATAGCACTGGTCAGTGGTCAGACACTTCCCCGGATTGGAAGGGATGCAGGTCCGAACTCGCTCGCACTAAAAAAAGAGAAGCTATTTCCACATTCACAAATAATTTGTTCTTTAAAATTGCTGAGCATGTCAAGTGCCAAAATACAGATTAAAACAATAATTTTATTAAATTAGCTTCGACGAATTATGTACATATATAAACCTAATTAAAACTTATTATGATCATTCGAGGTCGTAGTACAAAGAAGTATTTATTTATACAATTATAATTTAGCGAGTTTTATTCCAGGTAGCCTTACGAGGTAAAATTAAACTATTGTATAAATGTGTATGTAGCATTTATACATTAATTTAATATCACATTCTTAGCAATTTACTCCTTACCGATACTAAGGTTTTACAAAATATATTATCTATTTTAGTAACGCATCACAGAAGTGTAGATATTATCTTTCCTAGTAAAAATAATACTTTCTGATATTTATGCAAATATTAGGTGCACATTATGAAATAAAACTACTTTTACAAAATCTATCGCCTTTACTTAATTTTCTAATATACCGATGTTTTGAATACTTTACAGCATTCGTTGTCATACATGCATACAGTTCACGGGGGGACTAATATAGTTAGAACTCTAACATCTCTTAAAGTAGTTTTATTACATAATTTCCTAGTAAAAAGTCTAGATGTAAAATGTTATCTATTTATCTCACCTATACGTAAACTTCAATATGGTATACCTATACTTTAACGGTAATAAGTTACGCAGATTTACTAATTTCATTATAAAATAATTAGTAAATATTACTAATTAATAATAGTAAATAACTTACCGTTTATGGATAACTAATCAGACAAATCAATTCTTGATTCAATAGTGCAAAGCAGTATTATTACTGCTTTGCACTATTGAATCAAGAATTAACTAAATATTATTATTTAGTACTAAATATATAACCACGTGCCCAACTAAATGTGAATTTAAAAAAATCCCATCCGCAATTCACTAGATGGACTTAAAAAAATCACGGTCTCTATTTTCATTTTAACGAATCACTATCAGGCGCTTTTAGTGAAAGGTTTTATTAAATAACAAAATACCTTTTATCAATAAATATAAGCTCTGCCTAGGTCGCCACGCCACGTCTATCGTATAGTCAGACGGACGACAGTGTCCCAAAAATGAACTCATTCAAGTTATTGCTCTCGTGTTTAAAGAACGTTCACGAAATATTAGCAGTAGTATTTTATAGCTCAATGTAAACATAATCATCATTTGTATCATGGGCCGAGCCTTATCCCAAGCTTTGTTTAGGTGTCAACCAACTGCCTCGGTGGTGCAGCGTTAGTGTGTGATGTGCTGATCATCAGATCTCGAGTTCAATCGCCGGGTCGAGCAGTTATTGAGCTTTTTCATAAAAATAAATTTTCTCAGTAGCAGCCCGGAGTTAGGAAATGTGCCCGGTAGCCTGCATTAGGCTCGCCCCCTATTACGTAGGACTTAAACATAGCTGGCGAACCGTGGGTGTGTAATACACCTCTGCCGGGGATACAGGCGTGATGCTATGATGGTATGTTTAGATCATCTTCCGATCTGTTCGGTTTTAGCTGATCCACTACTATTTACACGGAGCGACTACCTTTCTGACCTCAACGACCCAACTAAGGGGACAATCCGTGTGGTGACGGGCTAAGAATACAGTTGTCACCACCCCATTTTTTCCCACGGGTGTCGTATGAGGCGACAAAGGGAAGTAAGCAATTATCATCCATTGCATGACTGGTGGTAGGGCTAGGTACCAAGTGGGAGTACTCACTTGGTATCGGGCCCGAGCGGGTTGGTACTACCATCTCCCGTGTGACCAGCCATGAAGCATATCGATGCGTTTTGGATGTAGCAGGAGATAGCCCTTTATAAATACGGACATTTTCACACAACGTCCTCTGGTCCCAAACTAAGCTTAATGCTTGTGCTATGGGTACCAGATTACGGATATAATACATATATTACTTTTTTTTTTAAATACATACATATAATATTCTTTCATTTTATATATGTGAAATGAAATGGTGAGCAGCGGCTTGACAATACTCTCGGTATAGTTGAGTCCATGGGCGACGGTTACCATTTACCATCAGATGGGCCAAGGCTCGTCTGCCACTAAATTCAATAAAAAAACTAAAAAAAAACTGGCGATCTTAGAAGGAGACCGTAGTCAGGTAATTTTAATTCAAGACAGACCACCTGTAAAGACTGCAAGGATGTCGTTTGACAGCCGGGAAACAATGCCGTGCCTTCCCAAGCTCGTTTTTTTATGGCTGTAGGTATAGATAATAGGTACATTTTGATCTATATTTTTAGCACTTGACATGCTCAGCTACTTTTAGAGTACAAATTATTATTTGTGAATGAGGAAAAAGAGAACATTAGTACGAGCGGGAAACGAACCTGCGTCCCTTCCTATCCGGGGAAGTGCTCTAATCCACTGAGCTACCGTACTACCTTGTGGTCATACCCAATTTTTTCATCACATTTGTCATAACGACCAACGCCATCGATCGGAACGCATTTACATGCATTAATCCAATATAGTAAGTTTAATTTTGCAATTAAAATTCATACTATTTGATTTTAAACATTTTGATCGATATTTTTAGCACTTGACATGCTCAGCTACTTTTAGAGCGGGCCTGCTCGTACTAATTTTCTCTTTTCCCTCATTCACAAATAATAATTTGTACTTTGATAATAGGTATCGTAAAAAATATATCGTAACTACATATTTTGATATTTTTATATATATTATATTTCTTAGCATTTGACATGCTTAGCCGTACAAATTAACACAAAGGTTGATAATGTGAAATCGAAAATAACAATCACGAGCAGTATTTGAACCTGCATCTCCTGGAATACTGTCCCAATTCAGCAGCTGAATTGGCAAAGCATCTGAGACGGTATTCCAGGAGATGCAGGTTCAAATCCTGCCCGTTACTGTTATTTTCGATTTCACATTTTTACACTCTGTGTTAACGTAACTACATACCTACGAGTATATCATGTTTTGGTCGATTAGCAATAGCTATTGTTACAAAGCGATACCAAACACTATAAAACATTAAAGCGCGTCTATGCGTTAAATAAGTAAAATATAGAACATAATTCTGTTTTCATTGAAAGTAAACCCAGTAAATAACTTTATTAAATGTAATTATTTCATTATTTCAGTTGCTGTTGCGGCTGCTTCGTCCCGTACTGCATGAGATCTTGTAAAACTGCCAACCACTACTGCCCTCAGTGTAAAGCATTCATCGGCTCCTACATGCCATCTTGATTAATTATTAAATTATTATAATATTCTTAAGATATATTTTTAAAAGTTACTACTTCATAAAATTTCGAGAATAATTTAATACTTAATATTTGAAACTTTAAAATGTTATATTAAAACAAAATAAAATATACACACGGGCACCCTTATATAGGTATATCTTAAACCACTAATAAAAAATACTCAGATATTTTACTTTAAAACTTCGCACGCTACGCTAACCGAGTTAAGGTCTACCAGTAGCTCGCAGCGCGCTTTGAGAGGATAATGAAAAATTACTTGTGAAATTTCAATATATTTTTTTTTTTATTTTTTTTATTTTTTTTTTTTTACCTTGTTTTTTAAACTTATAAAGGCCTGCACTAAAACTTTACGCGTAATTTAAGTACCTCTTTTATTCATTACTATATAATGGAGTTTGAGTAGTTCTCTTGAATATTAGACATTATTACAGTAAGATTAGTTCTCCGTAAAATTTCATCTAATTTCATTTCTAACATCCCTCTTTTGTTCATATTTCTCATAAAGGTACATTAACATCCATAGTCACGAGACCAGCGGGATTTAGGTAAGACGAGGTTTACAATTTAATATCGATGAAGTCCGTAAATGTTTTAGTTCAGTATCAGCGTAATGTTTGGAAATGATATTTACGATCTATTTCATATTATTGTTATCTGACGCCTTTCATGCCTTTAAGTAAAATTCAGCATGGTATACCTGTACCTACGTAAATTCCATATTATAGTATCCTACTGAACTCGTGCGTCCGTACGTATGAAATGTATAAACGGGCACTAATTATCTCTTTCCAAAAATAGCGGGGAATATATATATATATATATTCCCTATTTATTTTTTATTAAGGTGGGAAATAACGCACCTAGTTCTTCGGGTCAAAGAACAGGGTAATCTGGGGCCCTCACCCACTAAATAAACGCGTCTTGCGCCATCTGGCGGACCACTGGAACTGTGTCACATTACTTCAGTTCAGTGGACTTATGTACCAGCCTAACTAATTAACGTTGTTAGTTCAATAAAGTAATAGCTAGATAGATAGATATATAGATACTCTGACTTAGCACACTCTGACTTGGCACTATTACACATAACTAGGTAAATAAATTATTAAAATTAAACAACTTACAACAGAAATAGGTAAGTTTTATTGTGTAATTGTTATTTATGTTATTTTATGTATATATTCAACAAAACATAACAAAACAGCTAGGAAATAAATTTTTATTTTACAATTTATTAACGAATTTATAAACTATTAATAGTTTACAGTTCGATATATATATATTCCCGGGATAAATAGTAGCCTATTTTCTTTTGTGCTCACCAAACTATATTATGTGTGCAAAATTTCATGATCAATTCAATAGTTACAGACTGAAAGCGTAATAAACAAACTCATTTTCGCATTTAGAACTAGAGGGTCAATTCAAACAATAGACACAATATTTAGATATATATATTTTTAGCATTTGACATGCTTAGCATTATACATTAAACACAAAGTGGAAAATGGCGTCACCCAAAGGACGTTAAGTATGAATGTGTTATCGAAATTAGCAGTCAGGAGCAATTGTCACGATGGCTGAATTGGCAAATCATCTGGACGGTACCCAGGAGATGCAGGTTCGAATCCTGCTCGTGACTGTTCTTTTCGATTACACATTTTTCACTTTGTGTTTAAATAGACACAATGCCTAATATAGGCTAATATAGAGTTTCTATGTATTGTACCAATGTATCGGCCTTTTTTTATTAAGGTGGGAAATAACGCACCTAGTTCTTCGGGTCAAAGAACAGGGTAATCTGGGGCCCTCACCCACTAAATAAACGCGTCTTGCGCCATCTGGCGGACCACTGGAACTGTGTCACATTACTTCAGTTCAGTGGACTTATGTACCAGCCTAACTAATTAACGTTGTTAGTTCAATAAAGTAATAGCTAGATAGATAGATATATAGATACTCTGACTTAGCACACTCTGACTTGGCACTATTACACATAACTAGGTAAATAAATTATTAAAATTAAACAACTTACAACAGAAATAGGTAAGTTTTATTGTGTAATTGTTATTTATGTTATTTTATGTATATATTCAACAAAACATAACAAAACAGCTAGGAAATAAATTTTTATTTTACAATTTATTAACGAATTTATAAACTATTAATAGTTTACAGTTCGATCGAGCAAATTTATTTTAATTATTTAATTAATAAACTTAGAAGAATATAACTTAGATAGGTACTTATTTAGATAATGTTGGAAAAGGTTTGTGATTTAAGTAGGTAGTGTAACTATATTTAATTCTGTGATATACTTTTTCAAGGGTCTTTTATATCAATTATTAAATTAAAAATAAAATTATATGGTGTTAAAAATTGTTTTATTTTAACTATCTTCTTAGACTTACAATCATAGACAAGAAAATAGCTTACTCGTGTCACAATTTTACTAATTCACAGTTTAATCTAATAGGTACATAAGCAAGCATAATTAAACAAGTAGTTACCTAGTAATAAGTAACTCATAATATAACGTTTAGGACGTTAGTACTTATACAATTCCTCATTTATAACAATTTAGACATACTGGTCGGATGATGTGCAAACAATTGTCAAATCTCCTTCAGAGTCCCTCAAGTTTATTATTGAGGCTTTTAACTTTGTTCTTGCTTTTCTTTGAGTGGTCGCCAATGCTCTCTCTCTCTCTTGCACCAGCTCAGAAGCCTTGTGGAAAATCATTTCGACGTTCCTTCGAAGTAAAGTTAATGGAAGGCAAGTGTAGTTGGAATGGATATATAAACGTTGCTGGTTTGAATAAAGCATAATACTATTCATCAACTTTTAAAGTACTACTATCGTAAAGTGTGGCGTGTTTGCCACGCAGTAAAGATGGGTTAATACCGATATTTGTCAATATCAGCTGATATGAATATATTCTTCAAGTAATATCATAATATGTAAACTAATATATGAATAAGCAATAATATTCAATACGGAGGATATAGAGATCTGCTGCATATCAGTTAGTTTGTGCTATTCGTTTCAGAATAATATCTAACTTTCATTATATTCACATTAATATCTGCTTAATATTGTTACTTGTTTTAATAAGTGTATTCTATAGCATTATTAAAACAATTAACAACTTTAAAAAATTCCATTATTAAAACAAATAACAATATTAATAACTTGCTGTTTATAGGTGGACACTTTTTTTCAACTTACGCGATATGCGATTCTATCTAGTCTATGGATATAGCAACACACCCCTGTTCAGTGGTCACTGTTCATGTCCACGATGTAGTGAATATGGCATATTAGCAATACGCCGTATTAGCATATCAGATTGAGTCGGATTACTGATACATGAATACATCCAATATCACTAATATCTTAATGCATATGAATATATCGGTTACATCTTTACCACGCAGTTTTCTCAAATATTTTAAAATTCAATAGTTACAATAATATTCGAGCTCAACGCGCTCATATCGTATGTCGATCAAATCTTTGTTGAAGCTAATTATTATATATTTATCTATCATAATTAAGTACTTAGAGTTCTTAACTCGAATAATTAATGCTTAAAATACGTTAAGCAAGCGACAAACGCCTTTAAAAATGATTATTACAACACAGTTGATCTAGAATATATACCCAAGTATCTACGACAATTAGGACAATAATGTTCAACATTCCTCCATCGCTTGGTCACATATGGTATAATGCAGCAACACAGCCACCTAGAAACATATTTTACTAAATTAAAATTGTAAACTTTAACCCTACTACAAAATATTTACGCAAGTAAAAAGAATAGGAAGCTTAATATATCATATACGGCATATACCTATATTACTGAGAACTAGAAGTGTCGTACAAAGAATGCATATTATTGCTATTCTCTTCTACGGGAGTTGTGAGAATAGACTAAAACAATTCTAAAAAAGGTCCTATCCCCATCTCATATAAATTAAAATAATAATTAATAATTAATTTGGTTCTTAATTTATAAAAGGCTATTATATAGTGACCACAATCCACCCCCCGTTTTCTGGTTATACGTACTTATCTTTGCTAGTGCCCGACATTTGGTTATTTGTGGTCTGTGTGTTTTATCAAACTGTCTGAGGTGAGGAAGACCTTGCAAGGTACAAACCTCTGATATTTTTACACCAAGTCCGAAAAGTGTGTATTTTGTAACAAATTATAATGATAATAATGAGAGCAGTGACTCGATAAAGGAAACTATCGTCAGAATTCCACACACCGTCGTTCGGGGTAACAAACAGGGTAGTGTGGGGCTCTCATCCACTAAAGAAACCTGCCGTGTGCCGTTTCTCCGCCTTTATTGGCGGGCCACCGGAACCATATTACATTCCTTCAGTGGTAACGTCAGAATTCCTGCAAGACTGAGAGGTTTTCTCGAGAGCTTATGAAGCGTGCCAACCTGCACAGGGATGGATGATGGATGGATGTGATGGACATGGCCTAATTCTCCCTAACTCTAAGAGGAAACCTATGCTCGGCTGTGGGAAAGTTATGAGAAAAATAGATTCAAATACAGCTAAAGAGATAACAACGTATTACTATTGAGGAAAATCTTGATGGAAATCTTCCAAAACAACTGCCATTATAATAAATATATGGCTCTGCTATAATATTAATTTTAGTTTAGTTTGGATAAGGCCTTCATTACTATAAAACCTTCAACAATTTACATGTAATTAGATAAGTGTATAGCCACCAATAGCATATATCTACATCTAGTAATTATCGCAAGTTAGAAAACAATTAGCACACGCACTGTAAATATCACAATACTGTGTTTAGGGTTACAAAATAGCTGCATATTTAGTGATATTTATTCAGATCACATCGATATGCCGTAGTAGGTATTATAATAGTAGGTAGTAAAAACAAAATAGGTGCTAATCACTATTAAATCGACAAGCCTACTAATACTATGAATTTATGAGATCACGAAAACCCTACTGGAATTTAGAACACATTCATATTATGAACCTGCTGTGACGCAGCGGGTCATTTTTCTTCCTCTTAGACCATCCCCTCCCCCGTCTTGTTGTCTTGTCGTCACGCTTTCCAGCTTCCCAAGTGGCATAAACGTTGTAAAATAAAAAGAAATAGAATAGGTAATCAATTTAAGGGATTGACAGTCGTTTACGCTTACGTTGTCGTAACGTTATGTTAATCTCATACATTGATTATGCTATTCTATTCTACTAGCGTTTATGTCACTTGGATAGGGGGCGGGGCACTCCTTTCCCGCCTTAACAAAAAAAAAGGGGGGGTCGCTCCCCCGTACGCAGTTTTGCGAACCTATTTTTTTCAATGGCCGCTTATTCAATAGAACATGGTTTAACATATTGTCTATATGATTAAATTACCTAATACTTACATATAAAACGACAATTACAAATTGGATTGCCTATGTACCTACTTCGGAAATAACTAACGTAATAAAGTAGAGATACACTTACCAAAAGAATACAGCAAGGATCAAGGCTACAGTATGCGTCAGTGTTGTATTTATATATTTGGCTTTCGTCATGACATCTTCCTGGCAGTAGGGACACCGCATGCCTACTGGCTCCGAGCCGACCTGTAATAGGTCCATCTCGATGCACGCTGCATTCTCTGTGCTCTGTCCTATCTGTCGGTATGTTTTGGAGTCCACTGCGAAATAAAGAAACTTATCTAAATGATTGACTAAGAATACAAAGTGACTCCAATTCTCTCCATTCAAACATTAATGTAACTGTCTAGAGGAAAAAAGACTGATGCTTTCCGAACTTACTTTGCTCGCATGGATTGGACTTCTTTTTTTTATACTACATGGGTGGCAAACAAACATACGGCCCACCTGATGGTAAGCGGATACCGAATCCTATAGACGCTAGCAACACCAGAGGCATCATTCGCGCGTCGCCATCTCCAAGGAAGGGATAGGAGGTACCACCGAAGGAATGTAACATAGTTCCGGTGGTCCGCCAATAAAGGCGGAGAGACGGCACACGGCGGGTTTCTTTAGTGGGTGAAGGCCCCACACTACCCTGTTCGTTGCCCCGAACGACGGGGTGTGCGGTTAGCCACATTTTTTCCCGCCTTAGCAAAAAATAAATAGGAGGTGGATAGGTAGGATACTAAGGAGAGGATAGGGAGGGGGTTTGGGCCTCCGGCTCTCACTCACTATACCAGATGGTAGGTAGTCCTAGCGTTGTGTCACGCGGGTCTTTTGTGAGAGGATGGTACTTCGCCGAACGAGACGGCCTATTCTTGCTGGGATTAGCAAGGCTCTACCACCTTCTATTTTCCCTTAACTCTCATCAATCTCCAC
This sequence comes from Leucoma salicis, assembly GCA_948253155.1. NCBI lineage: Eukaryota > Metazoa > Arthropoda > Insecta > Lepidoptera > Erebidae > Leucoma > Leucoma salicis. The sequence continues at coordinate 16,902,959 of OX411805.1, forward strand.
TCCCTTCACCTTACCCTATTTTCTTATTAATATTGTACTTGATCCCAAACGTGAGTTTACAAATAACATCGCAAGCGTGAGGTACCTGATTATTCCATGATGTGTGACGCTCAATTCGTGACACTGAGAAAATTGTCTCCAATCAAAGTATCGTAATAAGTGTCAAACAAAGCTAATTTCTACAATTTATAGTAAATAAATTAGGAAAGTGTATAGGTAATTGAAGCGCTACGAGAAGTTAAACCCATTCCATTTTGTTTAAGTGGTAATTATTGTATCTAAACGGCAAGGAGAAGATTCTTAATGCGCTTGGAAATATAGGTGCCTATAAAAATATGTCATAAGTCTATCTAAGATTGCTTGTCCTAAATGACAATCAACGCATAACGACGAAAACTACTGAGACTACGGAGCTGACGTTGTAGAAGAATGTATATTTGTGTTATATGGTAAGCATTGGCTAAGAAAGGATTTTTGAGAACATTTACTTTATTAAGCGGGGAAACGTTAGGGAAACCTTTGTATGAAAGCCTGTAAATAGAAACATCATAATTTCAAACACAACTCCTGGATATAGGTAAATAAATAACGACTCAGGGTAAAGCTGGTGAGACTTTATATTTAGGTCTTATAAAAACCAGGAACCTAAAAAATCGAATTGTATTTAAGTACTTACTTCTAATAAATAAGTAGGTGTTTCAGGGTATTATTTTCACATTTTAATTGATGAATGGAGAACGTTTTTTGGGATTGTTAGGTTATTTGAATAAGAACATCGTATTATCTAGTTTAATATTTATAATATTTATTGTATTTTATTTGTCTAAAATAAGGGTCAAAAACTGCCGAGACCAGCTAGTTTATAAAATGATTTTAACGTATCATCACGTTTCACTCTTAGAACGTGTATGTAAACCAATAAAACTTCCTTTACCTTCAATATTATATGAGAATACCGAGTGGCGTAAGGGAATCACGATAGAACAATAAATAAATAAGTACTTAGATAGGTAGGTATAATGACTCACTTGTTTATAAAATCCACTAGACAAATCAAAGCACTGATTTTGGATATGATCGCTTAGAAGAGTTAAAAAAATATCAATAATACACAAAAGTAAATACAACTCAAACATAAAGGACTAAAAAAACTGAAGATTTATATCCAAACGTGTTTGATTTTAGTTTAGAACTGCCGCGATTCACGCGTAGGCTCATAGGTGTTGTTGATAACAATAAAATGTCGATATCTATTTGTTATCTTGTAGATAATACCTACCTGTACGTTTAATCTAAATTTCATAACATAAACATCAAAATAAGTTTGATTGTTCACTGAAAAAAATGCCTACTGGTAACTTGACACAAATCCGTATTAAAATAGTACATTGTTACCCTAGGGATGAAAGCAACTTATTTAGTCCCAGGACGGGGTTTGGCGCCCGAGCGTAGCGAGGGCTCCAATAGTTCGAGGGTAGTCTTTATCCCGAGGTAAACACTGTGCTTTTCATTACGAATACGAGGAAACTAAAAATAAAAATCATGAATTAGCTAAAGAAAAAATGGGAGACTACAAAATTGAGTTTGGAATCGCCGTTTTCCCGCCGATTTTGTTTTTTTTTTCCTGTGGCCTGTCAGCTATTCAGCCATTATTTTTCATTTTAATCATTGAAAAAATATAAATCTTCGTTATTTTAAAGATATAGTTGCAACTATATTAAAATAAAGTCATATAAAAAACAAATTCTTTAATAAATACTTAACTTTATGTTATTTCAATTTCACATCGCGCTGTAATTGACTGGCTGTACAGAAAATAGAACTGGTTTTTTTTTAATTACTTAGCTGTCAGTTGAAAGTAGGGCTCCCTAGGGCTGAAAAGTATTACTTTGAACCCGCTCCTCAGGCAACTTCAGGCCTACTTTCAGAGTATGAGTAATGAAAAATAGCATTGTACCGGTATCGTGAAATTCTCCAGCCTTTAGGTACACTAGAAATGTACGTACTACATTAAAGATTAGTTAGATAACCATTTCAACGACAAGCTTAACTTTGACCATGATCCTTCCTGCATGTGATGAGTAGGAATAGGTGCCCCAAAGTATTCTTGGTCTGCGGAGTACCGGTAACTTCTCTTCACCAAGAGGATGGCTTAAGTAGGTAGCTCAGGCATTGAGATCTAAAATTAGGGCCAGCAAGCAAGCCGACCACTGAGGCGTTACATTCGCATAGACAAAATACCTAGTTATATGTTATGTTATTTTATGTTATTAATTGGATTAGATTAAAATGATTATTTAAAATAACAATTCAATGAATTTCAAAATAAACAAAGACAAGAATGCCAAATAACTTTATTTGTAATAGCAAATAGGTTTCTACTATTACATTGTATCATTAAGTACACTATTATATTACATCGTAATAACTGCCTCGGTGGTGCAGCGGTAGTGTGAGCGACTGCTGATCATGAGGTCTAGATTTCAATCCCCGGGTCGGACAGTGTTATTGAGCTTCTTTTTAAAAAGAAAAATTTTCAGTAGCAGCCTGGAGTTTGGAAATGTGCTCGGTAGATGGTAGTAGGCCAAATACGTGGGACTTAACATAGCTGGCGAACCGTAGCTGTGTGTAATACACCTCTGCCTACCCCTTCGGGGAATTCTAGCGTGGAAAGGAAAAAACATCGCTCCATCAAATAGTATGAATTTTAATTGCAAAATTAAACTTACTATATTGGATGCATGTAATGCTTGCCGATAGATGGCGTTGGTCGTAAGACAAATGTGATTAGGAAATTGGGATGATCGAAAGATCAGTAGGATAGCTCAGTGACTTACAGCATTTCCCCGAATTGGAAAAGACACGGGTTCGATTCCCGATACTACTAAAAATCTCATTTTCTTTATTCACAAATAATTTATACTTTATTTTTATCTGTTAAAATCTATACCTATATTCTAAGTCTATGGTTATAAATGTTTTAATTTAATTCTCAGACTAATTACTAATTTTCCTTAGACAAAGAATAATAGACAAGCTATCAGCGTATGCAGTGTCGATATAGCAATAGTTTGACATATGATAACCAGAATAATTTTAAAAGATAACTGTGATTATAACTTTGTTGACTAAAAATGTACTACCTGTTTTAACCGGATACAAGAATGACAGGACAAAAGAAATTGCAGTTATGCTTATATTTTGCTTAAAATGTATTAGAACATGTAACATTAGCGTATATAACGTGATTAATGAAGGTTTTTTTTTACGTCAATACAAAAACAAACTTACATACCGATGATGGGGATGGTTGGCCAAGTAGTATAGTAGTCTGTGGCCACCTTATTGTTGGGACCCAGTTGGTTGGGTCCAAATGCAAATAACGTATATGTGAAAAGAATAAAATACCTATACATGAGTCTCTCTCACTCTTGCTAAAATCTAATATGTGCATTTTTGTCTTCATCCTTAGTGTCAAAATAGTAGGGAGTCTATAATATTCTTTGTCGTAATTTTCTTTCAGGTGAACTACACGGACCAGACCTCACTGACCTCTGGGCTCTTATGCTTCTCCCAAAACAAAATCCTGGACTTCGAGCCTGGTGGAAACAGTTTTAGCAACTATTGATTGATATTGAGCTTAGGAACTCAGAACTTTCGGAGTTGGCAACATTAGGTACTACATTTTATAGCTTAAGTAAACATGACAATTAATAAAAATTATAAAAAGTGTTCTTGTCTTAGATAAATACTTTATCTAAGGTTCTTGCATAGATTTAGGTTATACTTCACAGATGGGCAATGTCAACTACCGAATGAGACCAAAAACCTCGGACCAATAATACACTTAATAGTAGTATACTTAGTCTATGCCAAAAACCAATTATTTATGTGTGTGGGAGTTGTCAATGTCTGCATTGAAAGTGCTGCGCATGAAGTTATGATTGTTATCGATATCGATAATAGTGTACGATACTAATAAATACAAAAAAAGTAACAATATTTTCCCATTTGTCTCACTAAAATGTTAGTGAAACTATTGGGAATTTCAATTTAATATATTCCTAAATTCTGAATCGTCTCACCAGTGGGAAGAGCGCATACACGAAACTGCCACTGTAACCAGAAATTTATGGAAGAGGCCAGAAAATATAAAACACAGATTTAAAATGTTTATTATATCATATAAGTACATCAAATATCAAAATAAAAAATAGACGTCGCGGAACGTCTACCAGATGTGAAAACATCCAAATTATTTTGTAGAAATAGTGAGTAGATAAAATAATCATAACTTTTTCAATGTGTTCTTGTATAAAATTATGACATGTAAAATAACGGAAATGGACATAAATCATCATATCCAGGGCGAATATAATCCAGGACTGAAGTACTTGTCAAAATCAAACGGTTTCAAAGTTGTTGGGATTGCGGCGTTTTATAGCATAGTGCCCAAGGCCACCGGGCTCCATCATCAGACCCTGAATATCGTCTAGGACTATGATACTATTCAGGATAACTCAAAAACACTGGGGTTATATCGTTTTATAACGGACTTCCTATGGCCACCTTCTAGCTCCATCATGAGACCCTGGATACCATGTGAAGACAAAGTAGGTACTCGTCAAGACGAATCAAACTTTACAAACTCGATGGAGTTGCGTCGTTTCATTACAGAGTTAGTGTGGCCACCTTCCAGCTCCACCATCAAATCAGCTCCATGTCTTTATAATATTGCATTATCACGCGATATACATATGCATGTAAAATTTCAGATCAATCGGAAACCGGGAAGTGTGTCAAATTTAGCTTGCAAAATCTTGATCGGGACAAGTAAAATAAAAGCGTCGCCACGCTAACAGCCAATTTTACCCTCGCTCCGCATTAGATGTTTCACGCTCAATTTCTCCTTTCACCAAAATCGACTCAGCAATTTAGTTATGAAATCGTAATCATACTTGTAAAGTTATTATTGTGTATGTCTTTCTCTTTTTCTTCGTATGTTATATTTGGGAGATAACAATAAACATTATTATTATTATTATTAATTGTATTATGTATATTAATAATAGTTAATATTGTTGTTATCCGACCATCAAAGTCGATATGAACAAATAAATCAACATAGATTTAGCAGATTGGCTATAGAGTAATTATGACGAGACCAAAACTGACACATACCAGTGTGCGTGTCGTGTGCATGTGTGCACTTCAAATAGTGCTGTGACGTTCACTAAACGATCGACACATATTGTGTTATTTTAGTGTCACGAGGTGCAAAGTGAATTCAAATAAATTTTATATTTGAGGGAATAGAAATAAAACATGTTTTATTAATACTTGGTACATTGAGAAACTTTTGAGAAATTAAAAAACTCACTTCTATGGACAAAATATTTCAATTAAATTTTTTCAAAGAACTCTCCACCAGCCTCTATACAAGTTTCATGCGTCTGAAGCAATATTCGAAACATTTTTTCCAGTCTCCCGCAGACACCTCCTTCTCGGCCTTCTTGAACACTGCTAGTGCGTCTCCCGGCGATGAAAACTGTATCCCGTTCAGCTGGTTTTTTATTTTAGGGAATATAAAAAAGTCACACGGGGCCAGACCAGGAAGGTAAGGAGGGTGACCCAAGACTCTGACCGGTGTGGTGTCCAGGAAGTCCCTCGTTTTGAGCGTTGAGTGCGCGGGCGCGTTGTCATGGTGAAGCAGTACCACGTGGAGCCCGGTATTCAGTCGCTTGTTGCTGTTGCAGACAAAACTTCAGGCAGGCATTTTGTGGTATACCATTCGGCGTTGATGCTGCTTTGGTCTCGTAATGGAATTGAAACCAGATACCCCGTCAAAGTGAAGAAACTAGCGATCAAAATTTTCCCTGCGCTTTTCGATCGCTTCACTTTTTTTAGGCGTTGGTTCGTTTTGAAACAGCCAAACTGCCGACTGACGCTATGTTTCTGGATAGTGTTGATAAATCCAGGATTCGTCACCTGTCACAGTGTCGTAAACGCGCCGAGAAGAGCCTGCTTCAAAGGAGAATGCCCATCACCCATACAAAAAAATGCCTGAAATGAACAAACATGAAATATACGCCAAAACGTACTACAAATCCTACAGAACTCATTATGATATCAATTATTATCAAAAAAACTAGGTAGTAATCAGTTCCAAAAATTTTTTTAAACATAGGTTAAGTTATGGTAAGGATTTAATATGCAACTATAAAACAAAAATGGGTAGCATTTTTGTTGTTTTATCATTAAAAAACTAATATCATCATCATCAACAAACTAAGCAGGAGGATAAATATTAATTAAGTACCGCGCCGGTGCTAAAAAGTAATGCAATTGTCTTTTTTATTTATTCTACTCCTTGTTTTATTCTACTCTTTGATACAATATGTCAAACTGTCAACTTCTATTTTGAAAATAATTTGATTTTAATTTATATTGACGCGAATACATTATTTTAATTAGATTTACAGTACATATAGGTTGAATTATATCAAAATAATGATAACTCTGGACTAATTCTATCCTACTCCAAAAATCAATAAGAATTAATTATACGGATATCAAGTTTAATATTTTAATGTTCGTTATATTTTTGCCCTAGTCAAACAAACCTGAGAATTATTTCATTTAACATGTTTTATTCTAAATAGAATTGAGGACTATTAATAGTTACTGTCCGTTTCAGGCATTTTTTGGGCATATCCCTTTGTGAATCATATCACGGCACCACTCCATACGGGCCTGCTTTTTTTTTCAGCCGATTTTATCGCTTTAGCTTCAGCTCGATTTTTGTGCCCTTACATTTTTCAGTTTCTTTTTATTCATATCTAGGCGTCTTCTAAGTTCAGCAACAGTTTTTATCATTTTCTTCACCCTAGGGGCATTTTCAAAATCACAAATCTTTGTTATAGAACTACTTGGTAATGTAAATATATATCTCTGTAGACATATAAGGATACTTTGCGTGTTGTTTTCAATATGACCTGCAGACAAATGTAAACATAATTATTGTGTAGGTATTATAAAAGGTACGTTGGTGAATTACAATAAATTAACAGAAACAAAAACAAGTAGCAGCTTTGGTCGAGTGTGGTACACAAAATTGACATTGAAAATCTAAAATGATGTACCAGCATGAATAACGTGGGTATAGAACCGGAACGTAGCTTTACTCTCTGTGTGCTTCTATGAGAAAAACATTTTTTTCAGTGCATAATTTCAAATATTTTTTGGGAATCCATTTTTCTCTGTTAATCATATTTAGCCATTTTTGTCCAACACCAATATTCTGAGAAAATCTAAAACGTTAAATTAAAATTAAAGTCTAAACTAACTATCCTAATAAAAAAAATATATTTACTCAAAAAATAAAGATAACCGTATAGAACGGCCTTACTCAAATTAAAAAAAATATATATTATTAATATAAACCACAACGTTTACTGAAACATAAATCCGAATATATTATATTAATGAATAATGGCTCTATGGAGGAAATGGGACAGGCTTCGCCTTTCCCAATAATAGACACATCGATGTCATTTTATCGATACCGAAATACCGATAGTGTCAATCTCTATAAGAGAAACATTGTAAATAGCACAAAATTCACGTATTTGTTATCTTTTTATATTAAATTCGAAGGCATGCATATGATTTAATGCAATCAAATTTCCCAACCGTGTATGAGCACAGCGTTTGTTTGTTCATAAGCTTTGCATAAAAACAACAAATTATTTTTATGGCACGTACATGTGAAATGTACAATGGACGATGTAACAAATAAAGCACATAGGTGTTTTATTTGTTACATCCGGGCACTGCACACGTAACGATAATGAGACACATAAATTAATACAGAATTATACAATAATTTCTGCAATTTGCCTAAAATATGCGAAATTTGTATCGTTGACGATTAATGTCAGGTTCATACAGATCCATAGCGTGTATGAAAGTGGTCTCGTCTATCTATCTCGCTCTAACATACGCGTATACTATGTTCTTACTCTTTTGCATCGCCGATCTATCTATACGCTAAATCTATGTAAATCAAGGTCTTTCGCATCCCTAAAAATGAGGTCATAAATCTCCTCATATTTCCGTATTTGTAATTTCTCAAATATTATTGTTTCGTGTACCCCTAATCATTTTAAAAATATAATAAACAATTTTCTCATAATATTTTCTCCAAATCTGATACATTTGCGTAACCTCTATTTTGAATTGAAGATAATAAACAAATAATAAACTTACTGGTAAAATGAGTAATCCTGTGGATTATCATTCTTTGAAGAATTACAACCTGGTACTGCACAAGTAACCATCGTTATAGCGTTATTATAGTACTGGTATAGACTTTAATTACAATAAATAATCGCCAAATCACGCACGCGTAAATTTAACAAAGCCGCTACAGGCCGGTAACAAATAAATTTAGGTCTCGTTGACAGCATCACTCTCTCTCTCTCGTTCTAACACAACACAGTACCATTAGCTTCGGTGGGTCTATATTACTCTTATAGCCAATCTATGGAGTATATCCTAAATCTATGGGTTCTTGTCTTGTTTTGGTCTGTAATTAACATTATACGTGACTACGTACGTACGTCTTAGACGAAGGATATTATAGACAAGCTATCAGCGTATGCAGTGTCGAGATAGCAATAGATAACCGGAATAATTTTAAAAGATAAGTATGATTATAACTTTGTTGACTAAAAATGTACTACCTGTTTTAGCCGGATAAAAGAATGACAGGACAAAAGAAATTGCAGTTATGCTTATATTTTGCTTAAAATGTATTAGAACATGTAATATTAGTGTATATAACGTGATTAATAAAGGTTTTTTTTACGTCAATACAAAAACAAGCTTACATACTGATGATGGGAACGGTTGGCCACCTTATTATTTGGACCCAGTTCATTGGGTCCAAATACAACTGACGCATACGCGAAAAGGATAAATATACTTATACCTGTGTCTCTCTCACTCTTGGCAAAACCTAGTATGTGTATCCTTTTCTTCATCCTGAATGTCAAAATAGTAGCGAGTCTATATTATTCTTCGTCTAAGTACGTAGTCTTAGATAAAAAACCTATTTATCTAAGTACGTAGTATTGTATTTCTGTGGTGGCCGTGGTGGGCGAAATCGTTATATTTTCATAATTCATTATACATTAGAATATTTTTTTCTAACTATTATTTTAAAGTGTTGTACACTTCTAAGTTATGTTGTCGACTTTGTTATTGTTGTTTACAATTTAATGTAATATGTATTATATTACATTAAATTGTAAACAACCTCGACGTTGCTTACAATGTCACTAATATATAAATTAGCCTAACTATTATAAAGCTATAACAGGGCTGTGTACATTTAAGATATTTGAGAAAAAATATGGTGTGTAAAATAGGCTATATAGGCATGTCTAAACACAAAACAATATTTATTATTTTTTTTTGACTGTTTGTCCATTTATAGTTTTTGTGGTGATAACGTCTTATAAATCGATGAACGTCGCCCGCACGCACGAAAAAGTGTCACGTTCAGCCCAGGGTTGCTAAAACATAAAAATAGATGGCGGTACTTATAGTAACCTGACTCCTTGGTTCATCTGCAGTTCGCAAAGTGGCGGATTTACCGAGTAACTATGTAACCAACCTATGATCCGTTAAATTGATGATGATTTAGTGTGTAAGTACTTAAGTAATCTTTAGGTATGATTAGAAGCTTCGCATTTACACATACATCAAGCAAAAGAATTACTATAACAGTTAATAATAGGGGTTAAGGTATGAAATTGCCGTTTTATTGTAATAGGTACTTCGAATTGACATAGAACCTTCATGATTTGAGATTTTTGCTAACTAACGCTGTAGAAACAGCACGCAATATTAATGTTGCGTTTGAAGAGGGGACTGCTAATGAACACACCGTGCGATTTTGGTTTAAACGCTTTCGTGATGGAAATTTTGACTTGAAGGACGAACCACGTGGAAGACCGATTTATAACAATGAATTGAAAGAGATGGTGGAAGCCGATCCGAGCCAAACTACCCAGGAATTAGCGGCATGGTTTAACGTTACCTTACCAACAAAATTGACTCATTTCTCTTTTTTTCATAAAAAAATGTGAAAAATGGGTTCCTCATAATTTGACTGATTTGCAGAAAGAAACGCGTGTTGAAACTTGTGTTGCCTTGTTGAATCGATACAGAAATGAAGGAATATTGGATCGAATTGTAACATGTGATGAAAGTGGATTCTTTATGATAACCGTAAGCGAAAAATGCAATAGCTGACCCCAGGTCAAACGCCGCAACAGTGTCCTAAAGCAAAGCTGACCAATAAAAAGGTAATGGTAACGGTTTGGTGGTCTCAGCGTGTTGTTATTCACTATTGTTTTCTCCGATCTGGTCAGGCAATAACGGCAGGTGTCTACTGTGCCAAACTCCGAACAACGATAGCAAAACTTGCAGTGAAACAGCCCCGACTCATGAATAGATCTTCACCATTATTGTTTCATGATAACGCGAGACCTCATACAGTACGAGAAACCGTTTTAAAATTACAGGAACTGCAATTAGAAACCATTCATCACCCTCCGTATTCGCCAGACCTTACTCCAACAAACTACCATTTTTTTCGTGATTTGGACAATTCTCTACGTGATAAAAAGTTTTCTTCCCAGGAGGCAGTACAATATGATTTCACACAGTTTGTAGAATTTAGATCACCAGAGTTCTATCGCAAAGACATAAATGACCTTCCTGTTAGATGGCAGCAATGTATAGATAATAATGGTAGATATTTTGATTAAATAAATATGTTAAATGAAAAGAAAAAAGAATTTCAATTTTTTAGTACAAATCGGCATTTTTATACTTTAACCCCTAATATTAATATTATTTTATAGTCTTGCAATACTGCGTAGTTCAAGATAGCAAAGAGTAGTTATCAAGAAACTCTCAGAAAACCTTATAATTATGACATTACCACGTAAAATTATCATCCGTAAACCGACTTTACAGAAAACCATATAGTTTTTTTATTTGATAGCTCTTGAGTACACTTAAAAACTGGTATACATTTTATCCCGCTTTTATATCGGTAATATTGTTTCCGAGTTATGACCTAAGAACTAAGTTTTGACTACGGCGGAGCCCTGGGCAAAGGCTAGTAACAAATTATAATATTGAAGTTGGTTTGTAATGTCTAAATAATAGCTTTTTACTACATGCATATGAAAGTATATAGGTACTTATAAAAAACTTTTGTTTAGTCTATTTATTCCGGCTAGTCTCCGGATCGGCTAGACTGATTTGGACGGGACTTTCATTGCATACAGCTGCTGTTATATGTAGTAACTTAGGCTGCTTTTATTTTGGAAAAAGGCAAGAGTGAAAGCTTACGCCTTTAAAGCCTGTATACAGTCCCTAAAGCCTATAACACCGTTAATATTTATTTCTTACCGTTGCGTTGCAGTGGGATAAACCGAGGATAATTTTACGTGATAACGTCATATATGTCGTCTTATGCGTCACAACCCGAATGCTTAGGCCGATCGTGCCTCTCTATCACTTGTTCCGCGTTCTCGCTTGCACGCTCGGCTCAGGTGGAACGTGACAAAGAGTCATGCTCTTTCATGCGTGCAGCCGGCGTTCATTTATAAGACGTTGTCACGTCGAAAATATAAGGATTTTTATCGTTGACTATCTATACCTAACCGAAAAGTTCCAAACAGCAGGACTACATAATCGCTCCCGTAGTAAAAAAAAAAAGTAGAATCAGAAAGAATATAAAATTATTGTTATATACCTACACCAAAACTTATTTAGGTAGTTTACACTATTTATTTACTATTAATTTAATTCTTTAGAGCTTTCTCACTAATTTGGCAAAAAATTAGCTCGGATCATAAATCGTGATTAAAGTAGGTAAGTTAAAAAGTTCAAATCAAAACAATAAAAAACAGTTTAGCTAACAGAAGCATATATCACACACAGTAGTGTGCACAGAGATTTCAGCCAGGGTATGCAAGATTAAATAAAATAAAGAAAATTCCGGCTTCAGCTTGTTACCACAAGCGCCTTTAACTTCGCGTGATGTTTGTTTGTGACCACTATGAATATCTAAATAAGTGTATGATGGTAACATACAGGTCAACAAAATTATATCCATAATAAAACACTAAATAAATTACTACACTATACACTTCTCCAGCATAGGTCGCACATGTATAATTTTCCATTTTATTACAATAAACTTACTAAATCATTACTTGATAGTCAATCACTTGCGCCAAAAATAACAATATAAACAATATAGTGTAAAAACTGCAATTACGAACTAAAAAAAGACGATCCCCTGCAATCAACAATTTAAGCGGTATTTTTACGGCTGCTCAATTTGGCCACTTTTGCCGTGTACTACATAAGATTTGACGAGACGCGTTTTATGAAAAATAAGCATTGTGTAATACTGCTAATGCTTACGGGGAGCGGTAGCGCTACCTGCGCGGCGTGCATTGTTTGTTCACCGATCCAACGAGTAAGCTCCAAAAAAAGTAATAGATGGCGCGTAAATAATTCGCGTTATAAACTCGGGAAGCCAGGATGTGCGCGTGACTTAGAGAGTAGATTAATATTTTTTTAAACTAGTTATTTATCATTATTAATCCGTTGTCAAAACCGAAACGCGGCAACAGTCACTAACATATGCGGCCCTAGATGTCCCTAGTGGCAATTTTAAATGTCGCTATCATTGTACGCAGTTGCTGTTTATAAGATACAGCCAAATTATTTCAATTTTACACTTGGAAACTAGCGACGTCGACTTATTCGAAATACGCCATCTTTTTTGGATAAATATGTAATATTTTAACAAAGTATAATAATTATACTATCTTTGTAGTGTGTATTTACGCCCTCGCTTCAACGTCCTAGTTCTAAGGGTACGACCCAGATGGCGCAGGTCGGTAAGAAAAAAAGTCCTCAAAAAAATGTATGGAGTCATCATTCTTCTCGTAAAGTAAAAATGATCTGTGCACAACGTATTTCAACAACAAAATTCTCATTATGAATGAACTTCACTCAAATATCAATATTTTATTAAATAGAATTTTATTATATTCCTAACGCTATCTGTCAAAAATTATAAAAATTCGAATTTTATTGTATTTCTAATGCCATCTATCGAAAATTATAAAAAATAGAATTTTATTGTATTCCGGATGCCATCTATCGAAAATGATAAATTAAGTAGAAAACTTCGCGAGCCCTCACAAATCTCAGCTTTTTGTTAGTAAAATATATTTTTTTAAATGTTGTATTTTAATATAGGTAACATTAGTCCTTATCTAGAGATAATAATAATGAAATAGATTTCGTGAGAGCTCATTTTAATGTAAGCAAAAAACCACTAATTATGTTTTGTTAGCATGAAGTACGCTACGATTGTTGCCCACATCAAAATGAATGACTCGGATTATTTCAGAGCATTGGCGAGTATAGGAGATCCGGTGGGGAGACCGTGAAACTAATGTTACAATTATTTATTTTTTTGTTATAGATAGCGCTGTCTGTGTAATATTAAATATTATAACAGTTATAGTTGATTGTTGTATGGTCAGAAAATTCTAATTAGTTATATAATCTGTTGTATGTTATAATACCCATCCATTATAATATCCTTTAATATATGGACCTACGATATGGACTATGGCAGTCTATGGAGTACCTAGTTTCTTTAGTACCAAAGAGTAAAGTAATATCATGGAAATAACATGTATACAACATTATAGGTCCATGAGTAATACTAAGAGAATTTAGTACTCTGCACAATGTACGTTGGTACTCTGTGTCACTCTCATTTTAAAAACAAGAAATGAGGACTTGTTTGTTACTTTTGATAAGTCTAAGGATAGGAAATAGGAATAAATAATAATAATAAATATATATATATATTACTATTTTAACATTTTCATGTAATATTTGTACAGTATCACATAATTAACTTAGCTTCTATAATTTGAAATTTTAGGTTTCAACCTTCCAGTTTTAAGTAAAATTATGCGAATAGGTTCACTACTATGAAAAACTAATAACTTGTGCTAAAATGGATGTTGATTTGCTACGATCGGGCACTGTGCCCATATCGCCCGATACAATATTATGGTTTGAATTTCTGCTTGACTCAAACCTTTTGAAGAAGCACCTCAGTAAACCTAAGCCAGGTAACCCAATATTTTATTCGTGAAATTTGGCAGTTATAAAAATTATTTACAACCTGGATACAGTCATCGTCTCTCAAGCCTTACTTTGTTGGGGTCGGCTTTCAATCTGTTGTTTTAGTTGAACCACCAGTAATACTGAGGATTTTATTGTGACAACCCGGAACTACTAAACATACATAAAATACTTTTATCTTGAGAAAATATTAAAATTATAGATCAGTAATGATTGTTGGAGAGCTTTAACTTTTGCTGCAGCAATTTTTTTCTGTTCTACATTTTCCATTGTCTCTGGATTGGGAAGATACTCAGACTGTCTAGAGCGTAAGCTAGTAATATAAGCTGTGACTACATCCTAAAAAACCTAAGCTTTACTATTATAAATTTTCAGAACCTTCGGCTTTTGAGTTGATTGAAGAATTTGTATCAGTAGGCACTATGAATGTGAATTCAAATCCTATGAGTGAGCGTGTTGTGGACGTAGATGCACCACCAACCCCTCCCACAACTACTCTAACTCTTACACAATTCTCAAGAAAGCAGTTAGCACTCAAGATTCTTGCCTTAAAAGTTGCGGCAACATTCTATTGGCAATTAGGTAAAAGTACATGCATGAATTTTTTTTTTTTGGGACTAATCACAGTGTTGATATATTTCAAGTTGGGCATGTGAATTTACTAAATGAAAGATCAACTTCTCTGACCCAATTTGAAATTAGAAGCCATTATATAATAAATCTCCGGATATAAAAAATTTCACACAGTTCCAGTGATCCCACAATGGCCTGTTTGTTGCCCTAAGCAGCAAGGTGTTAGGTATATATATTTTCCCACCTTATCAAAAGAAAAATGGATAGAAAATATTAATATTTAAGATGCATCTCTTCACGAGACAGGAGAACACGTAACTTTTAAAACCTAAGATGCATGATGTCCAAAAGTGGAGACTACAAACCCGACTTCATATGAGGTTCTTTGTCTGACTGTATATCTATCAGAATAGTGAAGTGTAGGTCTTTACATTATTGCTCAAATAATAATATTATCTCATAAATTAATTGTCTACTTTTGTGTTCTGGGGCAACAACATTTCTTTAGGTAATGAAGACATGCCCTACTTTTTAATAACTAATTATTTTATTATATAACTGTTGAAAATTGAAAGTATGAATTATATTGCAATAATTACAGATATATTTGAGAGCAAGTTGCCACCACAGATTCAACACCAATTAATGCAGGATTTGGTGTATATGGCTACGGAAGGTGCATTTGCAATTCCACCTCAGGTAAATTCATTAATAATGCAAGAAAGTAATCATTGTCTTAGCTAATTACTACCATTTATACTGAGAATAGCATTAAAACCGAGGACTGCAAAAGGCAGGGTATAGAATTTGAACCTGGGGCTGCCAAGTGCAGCCATCACACAGTACACAATTCTGACTTTCTGAAATGATGTGTATATATTACAAATTGGATTGCTTGATGAAGGCAAATATCGTAAGAATACCTGCATGATAGATTGTGAAGTCACATGAACCACATGCAACACTACAGGCCAGCATGGTGTTGCATGTGGTTCATGTGGGATAGTGCCACATGGTTGGTCCTGCATCTGATCTCTCTCCACATATGATCAAATGCTGTCCCATCAAACCATGCCAGTAAGGGAACAGACTGTACTTGTTTTGTACATATACTCTGTGCAATTGTCTTCATTGCTTAAGCACTTGATAATAATTTACAATTACTATTGTGTTTTCTTTTGCTTTAGGGAATGTGGAACTTTTATGCTATTATAATATAGGTATATAGATGGGTGTTCCTTGTGTCAATATAAGGTATATTAATATATTTAGTATATTTATGCTTTTCCATGATAGTAAAATCCTAAATATAAATGCACTTACCTCAAAACTATTATTCACTTTCAATCTGAGTACACACACTTCACTTTTATATATATTTTTACAGTCCAATCTGTTTTGAGATACGTAATGTGCAACCTTGTTAGTGTATAATATACTTACTACTTGCTGAATTAATTACTTGCACTTTTTATACAGGTGAAGCAATTACTAACCAAAGTATAATCAAGCCTGGCATTACAAAGTGGGGATACATTTAATATTGTATGCCATATTGGTTTAGTGGCAAAAGTATGTAATATTTTTAGACCATAGTCCACCAGGCTAGCCCAGTGCCGGTTGGCAGACTTTACAATCTGTCGAGAAAATCTCAGGCATGCAGATTTACTCACGACGTTTTCTTTCAATGAACAGTGAGAACTTTAATCGTAAATAAATACACACATAATTTCAAAAATATCTTCAAAAATAAAGTCAGTGTGAGGTGTGTACCATGAGAGGTCTAGACCTTAGACTGGGGCTCGAACTCTATACCACTGTCTTTGCAGTCCTTGGGTTTACCGCTAGGCCATCGCTGCATACATATTTACACCTTTCCCTACCCCATAATAAATAAATCCATCTATTGCTATTGTGAAAAAAAACTGATGTTATTTTAAACACAAAGTGAAAAATGTGAAATCGAAAATAACAGTCAGGAGCAGGATTTGAACCTGCATCTTCTGGATTCCGTCAGATGCTTTACCAATTCAGCCATCCTGACACTTGCTCCTGACTGCTAATTTCGATAACACATCATACTTAACGTCTTTGGATGACGCCTGCGCCATCTGTCGGACACGTACGGACGTATAGTGCTAAGCATGTCAAATGCTAAAAATATATATAAAAATATCTAAATAACTGATGTTATTGTCAAATATGATCTCTGAGCGAGAAACAGGAGATAAAGGTAGATTGTAACAGTAATTGTGGATTCAAATGGAACACAGTACCATTTCTATTGTGTGTTTTGTGTACAGGAGGGCCACCAATCCTATCCTTCACACTACTTGTTCCTGTAAAGTTAAATGTGAGGTGGTACCAATCCCAGCAATTTTTGCCACAATTACTGTGACTATGGAATATTACCACATTCGGCACTCCTAATGGATTATTCATGCTATATAGTATTTATACATGAACATTTATAACACAAGCATACGGCCACCTCATGGTAAGAGGTCACTGTTACCTATAGATGCTAGCAACACCAGAGGCCTCACTATATCTCTAAGGAAAGGGATAGGAGGGATAATAAAGAAAGGATTGCGAACGGGTCTTGGGCCTCCGGCGCTCTCACTCACCATACGAAACACAATACTAGGCGTGCTTACTGTTGTTTCATGCTGATCTGTGAGAGAGTGGTACTTCCTCGATCCGGCCTATTCGTACTGGGTAAGCAGTGCTCGACCACTAGTAATAAGAACATAATATTTTTACAGGAAATACCTGCAGAGCTGTTGCAACAATCGCAAGTTCAATTTGCTTTAATTTTGTATCACAGATGGGCTGTTAGATTCCCAGTCAAAACTGCACTTCTCTTCAAATCCAACAAAATGTCTTATCTACATATGTAAGTAGAAAATGTATTAATATCTATAAATGTTTATACATATTGGTGATCATAGTCCGAAGCGTGCTCGTCGCGATCCCTGCTAGCCTGTAATCCACAGGCTGCAATACGGCTCGAATGCGTACTAGTGCGGGTTAGGACGTGCCCCAGAGGCGACGCGTACCGACCCGCCCCCGTCGGTACGAACAATGGCAGATGCGGCGATGGGGGCCGCCCCCCATCACGCCTTGCCTAGTTTGGTGAGTCGAGGGGAGCAGAGTGTCGAGTAGGACCGTGGAATGTAAGAGGTGGTGTGGAAGATAAGTTACACGAGCTGGTAACCGTCATGTCGGACAGACAGCTTGATGTGCTCTGTGTAACAGAGACCAAGCGAAAGGGTAGCGACGCCTGTGATCTTCCTGGTGGCGGGTTAGCTCTGTGGTCTGGTGTACCGCAGAGCGATCGGGCCAGCATGGGAGTGGGGGTGTTGCTGTCCGCTCGCTTGGCCTCAGGTGTGAAAGACTACGGAATGTTTGATCCCAGACTTCTATGGGTCCGAATAAAACTAGGTGTCACCAGGGTCTTCATGGTCGCAGCTTATGCTCCCGTAGGCTCTTCGGTGGCATCAGATCTAGAGAAGTTCTGGGATAATGTTAGGGAAGTTCTGGATTTGGCAGAAGCTAGTGAACGCGTGATCGTATGCGGAGACTTGAATGGATGGGTTGGGACCAAGCGTCCAGACTTCGAGGACGTGCTTGCTTCATTTGGGGATAAGAGAGTGAATGATGCAGGTAGGCTCATTGCGGATGTATGTTTGGAGAGAAACCTTATTGTGTCAAACACATTTTTTCAACATAAGGACATCCATATGTATACATGGAGAAGGAATGAACAGAGAAGTATGATAGATTCTGGTAGATAGTCGCCTCCGAAGTAAAATTCTGGATGCAAGAGCCTACAGCAGTCCCACTGTCGACACGGACCACTATCTCGTTATTGCGAGATTTAGTGGCCTGTTCAGAAAGTGGAGACACTGGCGAGAGCGTGTCACTTCGGAGGGCTTCTAAGAATAAAGATTGAAAAGTTGCAAGCAGAGAGTGTAAGAGCAAAGTATGTAGAGGGTGTCCGTGAACGGCTGATAATGGCATGTCAGCCGGGATCTGACATAGAAGAATGCTGGAGAGTATTGAAAGATAGTATGGTAGATACAGCGAATGAAGTATGTGGATGCTCAAAGACGCATAGGAAAGTGAAAGGTCATGCATGGTGGGATACGGAAGTAGCAGCTTCCGTAGACCAAAAGAAGAAAGCGTGGCTGGACTATGTATCTTCTTTGAACCTGAGTGCAAGTATGAAAGAACAGAAGAAAGAAATATACCGGCAACGTAAGAATGACACCAAAGCCTTAGTGAAAGAGAAGCGTGATAGAGCAAATATGATTGCAGAAGAAAGGCTGACCAAAAACTTCGAGAGCAACACCAAACTTTTCTGGAGGGAGGTGAAGAAATCTCGGAGTGGTTGGTCAGCTTTCAGAATGAATAAAATAAGGTCTAAAGGTGGAGACATTCTTACGCAAACACAAGATGTGTTAAGCCGATGGAATGAATATTTTGGAGATATGTATGCGGATGTTCAGGGTGATGCTGGTGCCACATGTGATCTAACAGATCAGCATTCGGTACCGGCATCCTCTGATGACATTAGTATGGATGAAGTTGAATGGGCGATTAGAAGTTTGAAAAATGGTAAGGCAGCGGGTATTGATATGGTGTCTGCTGAGATGATCAAGCTTGGAGGCTCATGTGTCTGGGAATCCTTCCTGATGCTTCTCAATTTATGTTGGAGCTCATAAATGGTTCCCAAGGACTGGAGAAGCGCAGTCGTCGTGCCCTTGTTAAAAAACAAGGGTTCACGTTATGACTGTGCAAACTACAGAGCCATAAGCTTGACCAGTTTGGCAACCAAAGTGTATGGTAAGATTGTTGAAAGGAGAATGAGGATGGTGTATGATGAATTTTTGTGTGAGGCACAAGGAGGTTTCAGGTGTGGAAGAGGATGTATGGATCAAATGTTTTCTCTGCGCAACATTGTGGAGAAGCATCTGGCTGTAGGCCAGAGGGTTTTCTGCAGTTTTGTGGATTTGGAGAAAGCATTTGACACTGTTGTACGAAAGGAACTTTGGGACATTTTGCCGGAGTATGGTATTAGCGGTAGACTGCTACAAGCGGTGCAGTCCAACTACATGGACTGCAGAGCTTGTGTGCGGCTGGATGATGGAATGTCACCCTGGTTTGACGTCAATATCGGCGTTAAACAGGGCTGCGTTCTATCAGCCAGACTGTTTATCATATATCTGGATAAATGTCTACAAAGGTTGAATGAAATGAATGTGGGAGTTCAGATGGGCGACTCAGTGGTTAACTCGCTGCTATATGCAGACGATGTGGTCCTATTAGCGCAGTCTGCGACTGACCTGCAAACCCTAGTCGACGTAATGGCAAATTATTGTAATAAAAGGGGCCTACGTGTGAATGTGAGCAAAACCAGGCAGTCAGGAAACCGGCGAGCGTGTATGAAGAGAGTTATGAATGTTGAGGAAGCGAGAGATGTATGCAAGAATAGAGCCTCTTGGCACTCTGTTCTCTCTGCCTACCCCGCAAGAGAAATGGCGTGATGATGAGTTAGTTTTTAGTTAGTTAATATTTATACAGGATTTTTTTTAACCAGTGCGCAATTTTTTTTTTGTGGTTTTGTATCAGTATACCTAATAGAACACATATTCATTAATTGTTAAATCCGTTATTTTATTTATTTATCCGACTTGAAATCAGCAAAATATGGACACCAATCTTACGAGCAGCTCGAAGCTTTATTTTCTGCCTTTTGATGGTAGCCAATGAAAGTATGAATAAGAAATTGGAACTACTCTTACAAATAACTTCAGGTCACGACCTAAACTTAAAAAGTCTGGTTCGAACCTGATAAAATAAGTGGTCAGTAACCCGCATAACCTACGTGTCGGCGCATTTAACTAGCGCCGACGCAGGTATCTACAGAAGCGCGCCCGCCGTGTGTCCATAAAATCAGTTTCAAAACCTTTCGTTAGCGATAACTTTATTTTTTAGTACTAAGAAATATCAAATTAAAATATACGTGTTTATTAAAATTTGTTTAAGTTTATTACCTCAAAATTTGCGCACTGGTTAAAAAAATCCCTGTATAGAGCCCAAATATTTCTTTAAAATCTAATAGTACTCTGTCATGTTTCTAAAGTCTCCCGTAGCACAGTGTATCATACCATAGGTAATAATATTTTAAGGTTTCATATTAAAAGTTAATTGAATCGAATTTCATCACACAGGCCGGGCACGCAACTTGATAATACCTATGGCCCAATGAACCAAAGTTTTGAGAAGATTTTACGAATGTGTGATGCATCGCGTACCCAAAGTATAGCATTTTTAACTGAAATTCTTACCAATTATGTACCAACTTCAAGCACTGGTCGTAAGGAATCTAATAAAATAAAACTACCCGTCATGGAAACTTTTGTTCACTTAACTGAAGACTCTTGTGAAATGAACCATAATTGGAATGCTGGTGATATTCTTATAAGCCAACACGAGATCGCTATGCAAATACATTTTGATCTTTGCTATAACTATTTTTTCTATGGGCACTATAATTTTGCCAAAAAACACATACTGGGCTGCAGAGAACACTTGAATCTTTTCGAAACAGAAACAGCTATTCATGGGTATGGGCATCATAAAACAGTTCCTTGGGGAGAATTGTACTATGCAACTTTGGGAAGAGACGAGATTCTAGGCTACATAAGAGCATTAAATTTAGGTTACGAAATATTAAATGAGGAACCAACATTATTGCAGAAATTACAAGATTCTATAGCTAATCATTACACTGGAATTATTGCTGTTTTACAAGCAGACAATTTGGCAAGAGAAATACCTATGATTCAAAGGCAAGTTGTTGAATTAGATATTCAAGGATCGTCTTCCAGTGGAGCATTTACTGTAGCTCGAGATCTTTTAAATAGAGTGTCGGCTCTTAATGCCGTAAGATATGCTTTAGAAGGAGGGATACCTTCTACTTATCCTGAATTCGTAAACAAGTTTAAAACAGTTGGCATAAAATTCTTTGATCTTTTGTTCTGGGCGTTAGCGCCTGTCTTGACGTCTGACTTATCAGAGTCTGATTGGAATAACTTAAGGACATTCTTTCTACACTTAGCTACGTGTCAATGCAGAGTTCCGATGGATAGGATAGATGAATATTTAAAAAAACATGTTGGCGAATCAGCAGAAAATATTAGGAGAAAGTTCGTCTCTGATGAACATTTGAATGCAATTGTTAATGATCCTGTTATCATTGACGATGAAAATATGGAGATACCAAGAGAATTATTGACAGATGACTGGGAAACACCAGAATTTGAGTTTCCAACTGTACCTGAATTGGAAATGGGTAAACTTAAGAAAAGACTCATTGGAGCTTCGACAGCTGATGATGTTCGAATGTGTTTAGTTAAGTTAGCTATGATGGCCCCACAATCGCCGTTATGGAAACTCAGTCCTTCGTGGAAACCAGCTGGAGAACTTTGCAATGCCTTAGTGTCTTTACCAAGGGGATTTCTACAAGACTTTGGATACGTTGTCTCTGGTGCGGCTCGCGCTCGAGCTGAAGCTGGTTGTGCCCGCGTTGCAGTATCATTGCTTTCTGTGTTAGAAGGGGAAGCTCGAAGTCAACTAGGTGGTAGTAGCGATCCAGTCCTTTATAGGTTATGTCGCTACTTGTCATGGGAGGTGCTGCTGTTACAGATCAATGTGATGCTGAGTGAATGGCCTAACCACCGTCTCAATTTGACAGCTTTGGCCAACAAATGCAAAGCTTGTATAGCCGCCGCTACTTCTGGAGATGGTATCGTTCCGAGGCCGCAGGTGAATATTACTTGAATTATATTGGTTTATATAACTTCAATGGATTGTGCTGATGTGTTTTTTTCAACAGATAGTAGAGGCGTGCTGGATTTGTTTAGTAAATGCTTGTGAATGGGAAGGTGCTGGCGTAACCACTGGGCCAGGCGAACTAGCTGCTGCGTTATGCGCGGCCTGTTTCGAATTGCAAAGAGGAAAAGCTACTCGAAAGTTTCCAAGACCACTGTGGGATTACGGTCTGTGATAATAATTACTTGTATGTTATTATCAAACATTCGATTCTATTGTTAAAATTCGATTTGATTTTTGCAGTTCTATCGGTGTACAACAATAGTATGACTGGTCCGGTAAAGAGATCAGCAGGAGGCATGCCAACGCATTCACGAGATATCGATAGAGCATCGACTGATGCTCGTAATGCATTTAATGGATTTTTAGCAACACTACGTGAACCACTTGCTGTTAGTGTAATGCTATCACTTCTCGCGCGTATTCACAATTTTCTATTAGATGACAGTACTCTAGAGCTAGTAGTCGAGTACACCAATCTTTGGCCATCGAATTTATCAAATATGAACAATTATAACGCTAAATACGTGCTAGAATCTCTCATTGATTTACTTGAAAGAAGTTTGAAGCTGTATCCCCATAATACTTCTTGGTAAGTTAGTTTTGCAACACAAATCAATTGAAAATTACTAAAGTGTAGTCGCATCCACCCATCACATTTCTGAGACACTTGTGACTTGAAGAGTAAGGAAAAACGAAATATTTATCACAAACCTCTATAATTTGTTTTAAAACTTAGGTAACTTGAATTTCGTTAATGGCATTGAAAATAAAAGAATGTATCAATATCAAAAATCAGAAACAACTCTCGGACTTCGCGAGCAATTCTTGTAGACATGTAAAGGCTATTAATACGCCAACGCTGTTGAATTGATGTGCAAAATCTGTCTTGATCTACGATTTTGCACCGTCTAAACCTCTATCAAAAACTGAGAATGACGCCAGTAAGGGGCCATTGACAAAATACACCAAGGGGGATATTGTTTAGTGTGACGAAATGTGACACACTGGATGAGCGGGGCTAAGAAAACGTAACGTTCGCAGTTTACTTCAAGTTTTTTTTAACTGCAACGTACAAAATGTTAGGGGATCATCTATATTTTATGGCATAATATTTATAGGTGAGGAGGGTCGCATATTAATGGGGAAGGATCCAGAGGAGTAGACTTTAGCTTGCGGGTTACAAGCGGCTGCTAGAATGTTCGATATTGCAGGCTCCGCCTGTACGGCGACGTGGAGATGGTGGAGGGCAGATGGGCCGCGGCGCTGCGGCGGTACCTGAGCGGGCTGGCGGCGGGCTCGTGGCTGTTCCAGAAGCGCGCGGCGGACGAGGCGGCCGCGGCGCGGCGCATGGCTCGCTGCTGCTTGGCGCTGTCGGCCCCCACACAAGCCGCTGCGCTCTTTCAGCTCCCCGACGAGGTGGACCATAACGCTGCCTACAAGTGCCTCGTGGAAAAGGTCACTTTTTTCAATCTAATATTGTAACACCAGCCTCCGAAAAGCGTACACCGTTCCTCACCATAGTTTCTTTCACCGAGTGGTTACAAACAATTACACACATAATTTCAAAAAGTCAGAAGAATATGGCGTGTGAGGTCCTCAGTCTCGGCATCGAACTCTATAACGGGATCTTTGAACGTTATTTTGACCTACTTAGAAATGTCGATTAAATCGAAACTGCACTCATTAAGAACCGATGACAATACAATAATTTGAGAAGTTTATCCGTTTTTAGGGTTCCGTAGCCAACAAGGAACCCTAATAGTTTCGCCATGTCTGTCCGTCCGCAGTTTACAGCTTAACTTAGAGACTTAGTACTAGAAAGCTGTAATTTGGCATGAATATAGGTACTTACATATTAGTCACGCCGACAAAATGATAAAATAAAATCTTTAAAAAAAATTAGATTGCCTTCTACATGTAAAGTGGTGATGTTTTTTTTTCTCGTTTACCGCATAGTGTGTGTCGTTTGATAGGTAGGTCTTTCAAAAATTTTGTGAGTTCGTAAAAACTATTTCTCGAATAAGGATTCAGTTTTTTAAATATTAAGCCAGCGCTCATTTTTGTTAGCTTTACCGCCAGGTACATCCAACAGATGGCGCAGGCGTCACTTACGACATTTAAAATAGACATAATTAGTCGCGGCCGATGAATTAGCAAAACATCTGGGCCTGTATTCCAGAGATGCAAGTTCAAATCCTGCTCGTGACTGCTATTTTCGATTTCACATTTTCGCATTGTGTTAATTTATATGCCTAAGCATGTCAAATGCTAAAATATATCAATATACAGTATTATGAGCTGCCTATATATTTATTTATATTATCGTTTAACAGACGGGTAATGCAGCGGACGCGATGGACGCTTATTATGGGTGCTTCTGGGATGGAACGCTGCTAGAAGTGGCAGTGGCTGTACACGCTAAGCGTGGGGAGGGGGGGAGAAGAGTGAAGGCCGCACGAGCTGCTGGGGCTCTCGAACTCAACGCCAACAATAGCGAAGACATACATCGCGAGGCAGCCGCCATTCGCCGAGCAAGACTCCTACGCGCACTCACGAATCAATACGTCGCCTAAAAGTTTACTTATAAAGACTTTTAAATGTAATGTAAATATTTTGACATGTAATGTAGGTTTACCTACATTACATTTAATTGTTACTCTAATAAAGAAATCACGGAAAGAAAGTAAAGTTTTATTTTGTTGGAACCACAAACATGCATGTTGATTAATATTGTCTTTGGGCATGCATATGCACCATATTGTATATGTCTTTGTATAAAACATGAAATTGGAACGGGTACTGATCGCGATGCCTGTTTAGTACATACTAACTGACGCCCGCGACTTCGTCTGCGCAGACAAATAAGCATAACTTTTTTCCTGTCATCCGATTAATGCGCTTTCACGTGGTTACTACTGAACCAATCGTCATAAAAATTTGCATACATATAATCTAGAGCCCAGAGAAGGTTACAGGACACCTGTCGATGCTGTGTTCGTGTGATGCTTACTTTTGTAGTCTCCTGTTTTTCATGCCTACCTTCAGTATACCCTAACTGAATTATCAAAGTTTACGACTTTCATAAAACGTAACAATAAGATAAATAATTTATTGCACGCCTCATAAGCGAAGCGTTGAGGTGGGTACTACTCTCGTCTCCGAATACAGTCGCGGCCTTCAGGCCCATCGTGTTGCTGGACGAGGCGGGCAAGACTCCTCGAGCGGGTAGTCGCTGCCCGCATCGTCCGGCACCTAGGAGCGGTCGGTCCCGACCTGTCCGACGCCCAGTTCGGATTTCGGGCGGGTCGGTCTACGGTCGACGCTATTCTGCGCTTGAAGGCTGCGGCTGCGGAGGGCGTCACAGGGGGGTGCAACTGCCATACATTGGCTCACCAAAAAATTGTGTGCTATTTTGCGCTGTCTGGTGGTGCAGGAACAGTACTAACTTAGCAGTTTAGTGTCTAGAAACGAATATAGATGGCGGTTTTCTAAATAGAGGCACATTATTTCATTATGTATTTCCACAAAATACTTTAAAATGCAACAATTTTATAAAATTGAATAACAGTTTACAAAATTCCTACTCTAGTGTGAGCTCAGTTATTGTGTGATCAATTTATTACTTACGGATCACGCAATTTCAAAAGTAAAAATATTAACTAAAGCGCCATCTAGTGGTAGCGGTGTCACCGCGCTTCATATATTCTACATAGCGCCATCTAGTGACCACGGAACAAAATCTCCAAAACTGAATTCAAAGTGGCGTATCTATTCCAAGTATAGTTATTTATCTATGGGGCGTCACCTCGAGGGAAGTACTGTTGGCGGTGTCGCTCGACATCGCCAACGCCTTCAATAGTCTGCCATTCGGCTGCATCAAGGAGGCACTCCGGTACTATGGAGTGCCCCTCTACCTAAGGCGGCTGGTGGCAGACTACCTCGGCGGCCGCAGCGTCCTCTTCGTGGACCGGGAAGGGGACGTTCTAAGGAGGGCTATGTCGTGCGGCGCCCCGCAGGGTTCGGTTCTTGGGCCGCTCCTGTGGGACATTGGCTACGACTGGGTCCTCCGTGGCCGGCTCCTACCCGGGCTGGGCGTAATTTGCTACGCAGACGATACGCTCGTCACAGCCCGGGGCGAGACTCTCGAGGAGGCGGCATCGCTGGCCACCTCAGGTACCGCGGAGGTGGTCAGGCGGATCGAGGCGCTGGGGCTTAGGGTGGCCCTTGAAAAGTCGGAGGCCCTAATCTTCCATGGGCGCCAACGGGGCCCGCCCGCCAGCACCTCGGTAACGGTCAACGGTGTGGGCTTCCCGATCCAGGCCCACATCAAGTATCTGGGCTTGGTATTGGATGGACGGTGGCACTTTGACGAGCACTTCCGCCGTCTTGCGCCAAAGTTCGTCGCACGGCGTCCGCCCTCGGGCGACTGATGCCGAATTTGGGCGGACCGAGACTCGCGTGTTACGACTACGCGGGGGTAGTACGGTCGATGGCACTGTACGACGCGCCCGTGTGGGCGGAGTCCCTGGCCGCTCGCAATAGGGTCCTTCTGTGGCGTCCACAGAGGGTCGTAGCGGTCAGGGCAATACGCGGGTACCGCACGGTCTCGACCGATGCAGCCTGCGCGTTAGCCGGAACCCCCCGTGGGACCTGGAAGCGGAGGTGTTCACCAACGTCTACCGGCGGGCGTCGACGGCGCGGGCGGGGGGCCGCCCCTTGCTGCGCAATCTCATCGTGGCGGGAAGATGCCCGCTGCGCCACCGTCCTAAAGTGGAAGTCTCGCCTGGAGACGCCCCGGGCTGGTCTCTGGACCGTGGGGGCGCTCCAGCCGATCTTGGAAGAATGGGCAGGGCGGCAGCACGGGGTCCTCACCTTCCGGTTGGTGCAGGTTTTGTCGGGGCATGGTTGCTACGGCAAATACCTGCACATGATCGCTAGGAGGGAGACGACCCCAGGCTGTCACCACTGCAGCTGCGATGAGGACTCGGCGCAGCACACGCTCGAGTCGAGCCCGGCCTGGGATGTGCAGCGCCGGGAGCTCGTTGCAGTCATAGGCGTGGACCTGTCACTGCCGGCCGTTGCGCGAGCGATGGTTGGCAGTGACAGGGCCTGGACTGCGGTCGCTGCCTTCTGCGAGGCTGTCATCTCGCGGAAGGAGGTGGTGGAGAGGGCCCGGGAGGAATTCTTCGCGGACCCGATTCGCCGCCGGCGCGCGGGCGTCGTGCTCGCGCTTACCTGCGCCTGATGCCGCCCTAGCCGAGGCTGCGGACGGTGGGGTCGGGGAGTACCCTGCCGTCCGCGGAAGCCTACCGCGAAGGTGTGACGCCCAAGTGCGCGGGGCGTCGCACAAGAGATGGTGCCCGAAGGGGCTGCCGCCTGCGGATCGCGGTGAAACGACGCGGTACCCGTGATCCGCCGTAGTAAGGGCGGGTGAGGGCGCACGGTGGGTTTTTAGTGGGTGAGAGCCCCACACTACCCCGTTGTCTCCCCGGGCAGCGAGGTGTGCGGTAGGACATTTTTGCCCACCTAAAATAAAAAAAGGGTACTACTCTCGTTTCATGCTGAACAACTGATTTTTCAAACTTAAAATGTCTCTATTATATTGCACTTGTAAAATAATATAATATACACACACTTAATAAGAAAAAACACTATTTTTAATACTCATGATATTTTGATGCCATTTTTGTTATATAAACTAGTTAAAAAACTATTTAAAAAAGTTCTGTCTTAGACGACCGTGTGTTGTAGGTAATGTATGTTAACACGATAACGACCGAAATACTTCACTAATCGAGTATTTTTTTTCTTTTATGATTCAGTATAACTACGAATAGAGCCCTATCACTTTTCACGGTCTGATTCGATGTGGTTTAATTTTAATTAAATAAACAAAAAAATAGTGAATATTTACGCTCGATTCGACACTAAAACCAGCGCTATCCTTATTTTGTGAGAACTATTTCTATAGACCAATATAGAAGTACTTCTTAAAATTAGCGCCAGATGGCGTATAAGACATGAAAACCACAGTACTTTTTGCAAATAGCGCTATCTATGTGATTTATTGAAAACTACTTAGTAAGAGCCATACATTATTAGTTACTTATCAAATAATCAATTTTATTGTGAAATATGAAGATTATGAGGCGTGCATTTTTGGATTTTCTAAAGTATTTTAAATAATATATAAAATTCTCGTGTCACAGTGTTTGTCGCCATTCTCCCCCGAAATGGCTTGACCGATTCTTATGAAATTTTGTATTATATTCTCTGATCTACTGAATATACATTCAGTAGATCAGAGAATACTTATAATGTAAACTATTATTCATAAAGTGAAAAGTAAGTGAAGTGAAAACGGTGGTCCACCCCAAAAAAAAATTGTTTTTTGGTAAAAAAAAATATTTTTTTTTTATGATTCGGCTTTATATAATACATACAAACCTAAATTTTCACCCTTCTACTGCCAAACCCTATTTTTTAATAGCACTTTAAATAGTTTTCATTCCAAAATATTCACGAAAAAAAATATGGAGGGTATGAAATGCGCTAGTATATATATAAATATGAGAAACGAGTACCTAATACATACTTGGTAATAAGTTAAACATGAATGTGTATCTTCAACTTATTATTGTCTATATGAGCTGTTGTGATGCTTCTACGCTTCCTAAGTACAAGACTAGATAAATTAATCCTATTTAACTTATTAGGAGTCAAATATGGCGGGTTATTCCGGGAAGTGGTTAATAAAGTAAGAAATAACGCGTGTCGGAGTTGTTGGTCAGCCGTCACAATAAATAAAATAAGGTCTAAAGGTGGAGATATTCTTACACAAACACATGATGTGTTAAGCCGATCGAGTGAATATTTTGATTCTTTTGATATCGGTGTCACAGGCCGCCTCGATTGACATCGTGCTGTATCCGCGTATGACCTTGAACGCGACGACTCTCTGTGGTCTGCACAGAAGAGCCCTGTTCAGGGCGTCCAGGGACCCCGCCCACACAGGTGCGCCGTACAGCGCCATCGACTGGACCACCTCTGCGTAAAGCCATCAGCACGCATTGTTGGGTCCGCCCATATTCGGCATGAGCCGTGAAAGAGCGCGCCGACTAGCCTCGGGGACAGTTGAGGGAAGTGTTCGCGAAAGCGCCATCAAGTATCTGGGCCTGGTATCCCAATATGGACACCGTCCATCGTACCCACACCGACATCGGGACTCATGGAAAAGTAGGGCCTCCGACTTATCCAGGGCTACTATAAGTCCCAGCGCCTCGATCCTCCTTACCACCTCCGAAGTCCCTAAGGTGGCCAGGAACGCCGCTTCCTCGAAGTTTCCGCCGGTCGGTACCAGCGTGTCATCCGCATAGAAGATGACCGCCAGCCCAGGGGGGAGCCGACAGTTGAAAAATGGTACCTATACGATGAAAAATGTCTATGATTGTGGATTTGGAGAAAGCAATTGACGCGGTGGTACAAAAGGAACTTTGGGGCATTTTGCCAGAGTATGGTATTAACGGTAGACTGCTGCGAGCGGTGCAGCTGCAGTCCAATTACACGGACTGAAAAACTTGTGTGCGAGTGGATGATGGAATGTCGCCCTGGTTTAATCTAAATATCGGCGTTCAATAGGAGTGCGTTCTACCAGCTAGACTGTTTATCATAATTATATCTGGATAAATGTCTCCAAAGGTTGAATGAAATTAATGTGGGAGTTCAGATGGGCGACTGAATTCATTGCTATGTGCAGACGATAGATCGAGCAAATAGATCTGAAAGAGAATATTGGTGTAAAGATGAGAAAGGAAATGCTCCAGGGGTTCGGACATAATTGGCGAAGAAGATATACAATACGAAATTGGAAGGATGTAAGTAGGTACAGGGTGAGACCGAGACTAACCTACCTAGACCAAATCGGTCATGTATTGAAGGAAGGTGGTTTCAGGAGTCTCCGACAACTCCGAAACCGGTGAGCATGTATAAAGAGAGTTATGAATGCTGAGGAAGGGAGAGATGTATGCAAGAATAGAGCCTTTTTGCATTGTGTTGTCTCTGCTTACCTCGCAGAAGAGATGGCGTGATGATAAGTAAAGTATTTAGAAACTATATGGGCCAAGATAGGCTATGTAACTTGGCTATTTTGCTAAATATAATTATGTTGTTAATATTAAATTATTACATTTAAATTATGTACCTAATACCTATGTTTTTTTTAATAAAATTTATTAGATATTCAATTAAAATGCATATAATATTAGTAAGAAATACTGTTGGGTAAGTAATTATGTGATTTATTAAAATTAAATTACAAAGTGACTATTTTGGGGCCGGCTGGGCCGTGTGGGGCCGGCTTTAGAATTGTCCCACCCCTCTCCACCCATGCGAGTCGTAAGAGCCGACTGAGGGAGCGATACCGGGGGAGTGGGCAGCAGCACTCCCTCGAGTATTAGCAACATCCACTGCGATCGCCAACCGGCCTGCCAAGCGTGGCGATTACGGCACTATCCCCCATTCTTGGGGAGGCCTATGTCCGGCAGTGAACGTTAAAAGGCTGGATGGATGGATGATATGTTTACGGGGAGGGCCCCATCCAATGAATTTGCCACGGGCCCCAGATGGTATAGTTACGCCACTGTCTCCTTGTTAACATATAATACCTATGTGTGTTCTAAACGCAAACAATTCTCTGCTAAGACTGTGAGTAAGGGCTTGTACACAGAACTGGGATGCGACGTCGCATCGTAAAAATCTACGAGCTCCCACAACGCATCACAAGAACTTACGCATTGATTCGCACCGCGCATTCCTGCGATGTTACGTTACACGGTCGTCGAAGGAATGGTCACCCGAATCGTGGAAGGGAGACGCCTTGCCGCATGAAATCGTATCGCAGCAATTCGTGTCGCAGTTTTCTGCGTTGGGAATTCGCATTGCGCCGATTCGCAGTATTGTGTACAAGCCCTAACCACACAGTAGTGTGTTTAAGATATAATAGGGCTGAGTATAACCATAACAGGTATTAAAATGCAACACATTAAATATAAATCGTTTAATTTGATAAAAAATATACGAAAATACATACTTACCTACCTAGTTAACATTAGGTATAGGTACTACTTGACGGTAGGTATAAATACACTTATAGAATTAAAGTAGAATGTTTAAATGGATAATGTTATACCTGTCACAGGACTAATTCATTTATCCACACTCCCCCACAATGTTTGCGAACGAATTTTTAAACGGCTCTTAATATTATTTTCGTGCTATTGGCGTAGTATAGAAAAATTGTAGCTAGAATTATTACCTGTATGCAGGGCTGGATTTAAACTTAATGCCGCTCCTGGGCACAGGAATAAAAATCCGCTCCAATACTGGAATTTTACTTAAACTTATAGTTTATGTATTTTATTTTTCATCAACATTTTTTTTTAAATCATTGATTGATTAAAGTTTTGAAAAATAAATCAGAATTTTTAAAATTTTTCAAATAAAAAAATACTATTTAAATTTCCATAATTCCAGAAAATAGAAAAATCGATTATTATTTTAAATCTCCAAGGAAATAAATTGATTAAATCATTTTGATTATTATTTTTTTACCAAACGCGCCAAAATTATAATTCATAAATAATTGATGAATTGAATTTCTTGAATTATCAATTAATCAGAAAATTATTAATTAATAGAATTAATTAATTATATAGAGCAATCTTGATAAGACTAAAAAAATTTTTTTTCACTCAAAATTTTGCCACCCTAAAAAATTTGCCACCCTGGGCACTCGCCCCGACTGCCCCTAGTGTAAATCCACCGCTGCCTGTATGGCACTTTTGGTCCCCTTACCAATTAAATACACTTACGAATAACACATTAAAAGTGGTGTCCGACCGAAGATTAGGTTTCTGCCATTAACAGCTGAAAATTAGCCGATACTCCGTATTAGTACCTCAGCGGTCGGCTGAAGACTCGGTTTCGACCTTGTCTAGTTTCAGCAGTAGTTTCGGTTTCGGCAGAAAATCCCATTTTCCCGGTCGAACTTAACTAAAGATAACTCTTAAGTTTATGATTATATGTAATTAGTTTTGTTCAAAACATAACGTTACAAAGTTAAAAAATGCAATCTGAATATTATAAAATAAAGCTTAATTATAAGTATTATAATCAATTTTTATGATTTACTTTTCGTATGTACCAAGATATCTTTGGCAGGCAGGGCAATAGTGGTCCGCATTCTTCGCCGAATCACTGCCGTATGGGATACAGCAGCAGCAACTGAAAACATAGTTTAGGCACTAAAAATACAAGATAGCAAAACTGCGGTTGTAGTTCGCGGCGACTAAGGAAGATAAATAGATAGCTATCATCCATTGCTTCACTGGTTGAATACCTTGTACTCAAAATGATAAGATGGGCCAAGAAAGATTCTGTCTGGTCTAGCGAATAAGTCGATTGAACGCGACATAGCACGGCTTTTCATGAAAATATAGTCAAGGACCTCGCAATGAAGAAAGCGCGAAATGTTAATCTTTAAGCGTTTACTGTTTGCTTTGAATCTCTACTACCTATCTGTTCTAATCAGTATTAGGTCATTCGTGTCGTTTGTGAATTTTGGAAAATATTTTTGAGAAAACGATCTTCACCTAATTCGTATAAGTACGCAATTTATAGTTATATAGGTACTTCCTTATTCAAAACTCTACCAAGTACTTATAATTAAGTAGGTAGGTACTTATACATAAACGTAGTTTTTGGATGATAGTTTTTTTTTTTTATAAACAATCTTTTTTACTGTCAGAGCTTTTTTTTTCTTTTTATTTTAGGTGGGCAAAAATGTCCTAACGCACACCCCGCTGCCCGGGGAGACAACGGGGTGAATGGGGCTCTCACCCACTAAAAACCCACCATGCGCCTCCACCCGCCCTTGCTATGGCGGATCACGGGTACCGCGTCGTTACGACCGCACCCTCTCTTGAGCGACGCCTCGCGCACTTGGGCGTCGCACCTTCGCGGTAGGCTTCCGCGGACGGCAGGGTACTCCCCGACCCCACCGTCCGCAGCCTCGGCTAGGGCGGCATCAGGCGCAAGTAAGCGCGCGCACGCCGCCCCTCGCGCCGGCGGCGAATCGGGTCCGCGAAGGAGGATTCCTCACGGGCCCTCTCCGCCACCTCCTTCCGCGAGATGACAGCCTCGCAGAAGGCGGCGACCGCGGTCCAGGCCCTGTCACTGCCAACCATCGCTCGCGCAACGGCCGGCAGTGACAGGTCCACGCCTATGACTGCAACGAGTTCCCGGCGCTGCACATCCCAGGCCGGGCACGACTCGAGCGTGTGCTGCGCCGAGTCCTCGTCGCAGTCGCAGTGGTGACAGCCTGGGGTCGTCTCCCTCCTTGCGATCGTGTGCAGGTATTTGCCGAAGCAACCATGCCCCGACAAAACCTGCACCAACCGGAAGGTGAGGACCCCGTGCTGCCGCCCTGCCCATTCTTCCAAGATCGGCCGGAGCGCCCCCACGGTCCAGAGACCGGCCCGGGGCGTCTCCAGCCGAGACTTCCACTTTAGGACGGTGGCGCGGCGGGCATCTTCCCGCCACGATGACATTGCGCTCGGCGAGGGGCGGCTGCCCCCCGCCCGCGCCGTCGACGCCCGCCGATAGACGTCGGCGAGCACCTCCGCCTCCAGATCCCACGGGGGGGTTCCGGCCAACGCGCAGGCTGCATCGGTCGAGACCGTGCGGTACCCGCGTATTGCCCTGACCGCTACGACCCTCTGTGGACGCCACAGAAGGGCCCTATTGCGAGCGGCCATGGACTCCGCCCACACGGGCGCGCCGTACAGCGCCGTCGACCGTACTACCCCCGCGTAGAGTCGTCGACACGCGAGACTCGGTCCGTCCAAATTCGGCATAAGTCGCCCCAGGGCGGACGCCGTGTTGACGAGCCTTGGCGCAAGACGGCGGAAGTGCTCGTCAAAGTGCCAACGTCCATCCAATACCAGGCCCAGATATTTGATGTGGGCCTGGATTGGGAAGCCCACACAGTTGACCGTTATCGAGGCGCTGGCGGGCGGGCCCCGTCGGCGCCCAAGGAAGAGTAGGGCCTCCGACTTTTCAAGGGCCACCCTAAGCCCCAGCGCCTCGATCCGCCTGACCACCTCCGCGGTACCTGAGGTGGCCAGCGTTGCCGCCTCCTCGAGGGTCCTGCCCCGGGCTGTGACGAGCGTATCGTCTGCGTAGCAAATTACGCCCAGCCCGGGGGGGAGCCGGCCACGGAGGACCCAGTCGTAGCCGATGTCCCACAGGAGCGGCCAAGAACCGAACCCTGCGGGACGCCGCACGACATAGCCCTCCTTACAACGTCCCCTTCCCGGTCCACGAAGAGGACGCTGCGGCCGTCCAGGTAGTCTGCCACCAGCCGCCTTAGGTAGAGGGGCACTCCATGGTACCGGAGTGCCTCCTTGATGCAGCCGAATGGCAGACTATTGAAGGCGTTGGCGACGTCGAGCGACACCGCCGACAGCACTTCCCTCGAGGTGACGGCCTCCGCAGCCGCGGCCTTCAGGCGCAGAATGGCGTCGACCGTAGACCGACCCGCCCGATATCCAAACTGGGCGTCGGACAGGTCGGGGTCAACCGCTCCTAGGTGCCGGACGATGCGGGCAGCGACTACCCGCTCGAGGAGTTTGCCCGCCTCGTCCAGCAACACGATGGGCCTGAAGGCCGAGACCGTATTCGAAGGCCGTCCCGGCTTCGGCAGGAGCACGAGCTTCTCCTCCTTCCAGCAGTCAGGGAACCGTCCGGACACTGGGTAAGCGCCGAACAGCTCCCCGAGGCGGGGCTCAAGGTGGTCGAGGACCAGGGCCAGCACTCGGGCGGGAACCCCGTCCGGCCCGGTGGGGGCGCCTCTCCGCATACGCGCAGCTGCCGCCCCCATTTCCGTCGTCGTCACGGGCGGTACCTCCCCGTCGTCGGCCTCCCGGTCATCATCTGGCGGAGCCATGACCGGGGGCGTGTGCACCGCCCGTGAGGGGAAAAGTCCCTCGACCACCTCAGAGAGGAAGCCCGGCTGGAGGGTCTCCGTAAGGGGGGGGGCCTGGGCGCGGAGCTTGTTAAGCTCCGCGCGGTACGGGCGTCCCCAAGGGTCACGCTCGAGACCCTCCAGCATCTCCTGCTTTTTCGCGTCTTTGGCGCGACAGATGGCCAGCTTTAACGCGGCGCGCGCACTGCTGTACGCCGCATACAGCTGGCCCTCCCGCTCTTCGTCGCGGATTCGGCGACGTCGGCTGCGGGTGTAGGACCTCCGGGCACGAATACAGGCCACACGGAGGTCCGCCAGCTCCGGGGACCACCAGTAGACCCCCTTTCGTCGAGGCGGGCGCCGCACGCGGGGCATGGCCGCATCGCAGATCTGCGTAAGCATGCCGCGAATGCGGCCAGCCTCGGCGCCCACGTCTTCCGTCAGGGGGGGAGGCAGCCAAGATTGAAAAATGGCCGCCTCCACTAGCAGGTCCCGGTCGAGCCTACCCACAGCCCATCGCGGAAAAGCGGGAGTTCTGTCCACCGCGTGACCCCTGCTGGCGCCCTGAAGGGTCCGGGAGACCTCTATCTGAATGTATCTGTGGTCAGATAGGGTCTCGACCTCCTCCAGGACTCGCCAGCTCCTTACGCGTGCGGCGACACCGGGGCTAGCGAACGAAAGGTCCACTATCGACCCGCCCCCGCGCCGCACGCACGTTAGGGCGGACCCTCGGTTTAGCAACACGAGGTCCGCCGCTGCCGCCCACTCTTGCACCGCCGCACCTCGGGCGTCCGTCCCGGGGGACCCCCACGCCGTTGATTTGGCGTTGAATTCCCCCAGCACGAGCACAGGGCTCGGTGCTATACGCCGTATCGAGGTCTCCAGATTGTGCAGGAGGACCTCGAAAGCCGCCAGACTACGACTAGGGGAGAAGTACACGCCATACAGCGTGACCCCTCCCCATTCAGCCGCCACATATCCCGTGCCCTGGTCTTTGAGTGACAAGGGCGGGGAATGCGGCGCCGCCGAACCGACGACCGCCACGGAGCCATCCCC
The DNA here is from genome assembly GCA_948253155.1 of Leucoma salicis. Lineage (NCBI taxonomy): Eukaryota > Metazoa > Arthropoda > Insecta > Lepidoptera > Erebidae > Leucoma > Leucoma salicis. The sequence continues at coordinate 16,939,776 of OX411805.1, forward strand.
GCTACCCGCCCAATTGGGGCGATCCGGGACTATGTAGGGCTCCGCGGCTAAGGCAACACCGATCGACCGCTCCGCCATGGATTGCAGGAAGAGGTCCTGCGCCCTGGCGGAACGGCCGAGATTCCCTTGGAGGAGGATAGCGTCGTGATCCGTTATTGGACCACGATATCCTCTTCCATGCGCTGCGGCGGTCCAGCCGCGCCGGGTTTGGCAGCCGGGGCTGATTGGCTGCCCACCCCACTCTTAGGGCCTGACTTGGCCGGAGGCCTGCACCCCACCCGCCCCATACAGTGGTTGGCGAGGCGATTGCCCGCCGCACACGCGGGGTAGTGTGGGGTGGCAGAACAGGCAGCCGCCTGGTGCCCTGCCTGACCGCAGCGGAAACAGAGCCCGCTGCAGTCGAAGCAGTTAGTGCACAGCGGCCGGGTGTGACCGACCGCCATGCACTTATAGCACCTGGCAGGCCGGGGCTCCAGTGCGATTACCCGCGCGGCGCTCCAGCCCACCAGAAGTCTACCGGCGGCGACCAAATCCTTGGCCGCCGCGACAGGGCACGAGACCCAGACGGCACCCACACCACCTGGACCTGGGCGAATGGTGCCCATCCGGACGGCGCTGCTGGGAGATCCGGTTTTCGAGGCGATCGCCTGCCGGATCTCTTCCGCCGTCACGGAATCGTCCAGCCCGGAAATGCGCAGTTCGGCGCACTTCACGGGTCTGGCGACCCGGACACCACTCTCTTCTGGGAACAGGCCCAGCAGCCTCGCAGCCATTGCGTCGGCCGTCTTGGTGCCCTCTGGCCCCAGGTACTCGAAAATTCGAGCACCTGTCCGGGCTTGGCGGGAGCGAGCGGAAACGTCCCCGAGGTCGGAGACGTTTATTTCCCGCCGGGCACGTTTTAAGACGGCCTCATAAGTCAGGCCCTTTTCCTTGGCCTCGGGCAGCAGGGTGATGACCATCGCTGCTGCCTTCGGCACTTTAAATCTTAAGCGCGACCTCTTCCGCTTGTTTTGCGGCGCCTTCGGGGCCTCTCCCCTCTGAGATACACGCGCCGCCTCACGCTCCGAGGCAGCGCCGCGACCCTTGACCCGGGATCGCTTGGGCCCAACCACCTGCCAGTCCCCGTCTGAGGACGTAGCAGTGGCAGGGGCGGGGGCAGGAGCTCGAGGTGCGACCGCCGCAGTCCGTGAGGGTGCGACCGTTTGTCTTGGTGCAGTAGCGCAGGCGCTTTGCAGAGGCGGGAACTCCTCTCGGGGCTGACCCCTCGGGGCTTGTCCCGCCTTGTCCTTTTTCCTCGACTTTGATTTTTGGCCCTTTCCTTGGTCTAAAGGAGCCGGCGAAGGTTTTGCCGCCGGTGGTTTGGCCACCGGCGGTTTGGCCGCCGTCGCGGCAAAAGAAACATGTCCTCCCTGGCACGGCAGGGGTGTCGGTGCCGAGGACGATGCGGCACTTCTTTTATCAGCCGCAAGCGGCGGCCGAAGTCGGAGCTCCGGCGGCAATCTTGCGGCTAGGGCCTCAAACCGCGGGCCAAAGACCGCATCCATGCGGTCGATAACCGCGCGGAGCATTCCGTCGTCGAGCCCAGTGACAGGGCTCGACTGAGCGGCAGACGGAGCCAAGGCGGTCGCCGAGGTGGGGTGGAGGCGCGGCTTCTGCGGCGAGGCGGTCGCGGGGAGAGCAGGCTCGACCCGCACCACGGAAGCCGATGCACTTGGGGTGGCCTCAGGGAGCCCAAGCTCGACCCTCATATTGGCCATGCCCCGGTGCAGCTCCTCGACCGTTGCCTCCAGGCGCTGGTTTCTTGCTCCGAGGTCGGCCACCTCCGACACAAGCCGCTCCACCACGTCGGACAGTTCCGTGGCGGTGATTTTGAGGCCCCGGACGAAGCTACCTTTCAGGTTCTTCGAGCCCATGGCCACCGTCGTGATTATGGCCACGCTGTCCGCGGCTCTTTCTGCGAATTTGGCCGCAGTGGGCGGCCCGCCGCTGTCGATAGGGAGACGGAGCTTCTCGGACAGGAGCGCCAAGCGCTCCTCTGAGTGTTGCACCGTCTCAACCCTCTTCAGGCATCGCGTCTCAGCCTCTTTCACTGAGGCGGCACGCGGGATGGGTGTCCCGGGTCGGCCGATGCCTCGACCCCTAACCGCTGCGGGTATTTTTGGGGGAGGCATCTCAGCCGAGCTCAGGTCGGAGTCCGAGGCAGCGCCCCCCTGAGATAGGGTGCGCTTGCGCCAGAACCGCGACTCCGACACCACCTCTGGCGACCGCGATGGCTGACTCTCGGCAGCCTCAGTCAGGCCACCCTCTTCAGCAGTGGACATCTCGGCGGCTGAAGTGCCGGCCGAGCTGCTCGTTATCGAGCCGTCCCTTGACGACTGGGACGCTCCCTTGTTCGTCTTCTTGCCCTTGCGGGACTTCTTGCCGCCGCGCGTTTTACGCGCAGGTGCACTAGTAGGGGCCGCATTTACAGCCGGACCCCTTACGGCTGAGGCGTCAGGTGCATTACCCGACTCCGTCGAATTGGTTTTTAAATTTTGCAAATCCATTTGATTCCCACGAGTGTGGGATAAAAGAGGTCCACCCGGGCAGAGCTCCCATTACCCGGGTAAGCGTACATTTGTAACCCAACACAGGGGGTCCGCAGGTACCCTGGCTGGAGCCGCGCTCGAGACTGAACTACCCATCAGCCATGCATCTCCTCGCCGCGCGCCAGAGCCTGAGATTCGGGGTAATTTTTTATAGAGGTTGTCTTCCTCGCGGTCCGGGCGATTAAGCCAAGACCCTCGTTCCTGTATGCCCGCGAGACGTAACCACAGACACGCGCTCAGGTTTACGATTTGGTATGGAGGGGGCCGCTGTGGCCCCACTGTCCCCCCTCTCCAGAGCCCGGTGAGCCAGTCTGGCCCCACCGACTCCGACGCCTGGTCTATCCGCTGTGCCCTCTGCTGAGTCAGAGGGACACGCGGAGACCCGTCCTGTCCGGAATTCTAGCCGCCGGCGACTGCCGACGTTGCCCGGGGTGCACCACTAGGAGGTAAACCGGACAAATTATCACCCCTTACTGTCAGAGCCAAGTAAGATTAGAACATTATCTAAGGGCGCAGTTATAGAAGCTCGCACCGGGCGCATAAAAGGCTAGTTGCGGCACTGGGAGTGCTCACTTGTTGCCCGAACGGGTTGGTACACCAATGTCTTCCGTGTGACCAACCGTAAACCACCTTGGTTGCTGACTCCATATTTATCAATTTGTAAAGATGGACTTCTAAACCTCTTACAGCAATGGTCCAATGTGTAGGCTCACTTAGAGTAGTTGATTGAGCTAGTATTTAACCGTGACCAGATGAAGACCATAATCAATGACTGAATGCGATTTTCTGGTTAAGTATATATCTGATTCCCGATATAGTATCGAGATAAAATATATAACTAGTAATTTTAGATCTATATTTTTTAGCAATTGACGAATTGACGAATTTTTTGAATTGACTTCCGTAGAGGCGGGCGCCGCACGCGGGGCATGGCCGCATCGCAGATCTGCGTAAGCATGCCGCGTATGCGGCCAGCCTCGGCGCCCACGTCTTCCGTCAGGGGGAGAGGCAGCCAAGATTGAAAGATGGCCGCCTCCACCAGCAGACCCCGGTCGAGCCTACCCACAGCCCATCGCGGAAAAGCGGGAGTTCTGTCCGCAGACATAGCTAGCCTAATATAGTAATTTACTCCCAAATATCTAAGAGAGAGTTCTGTTACAGTTTTATAGAAGCTCTAGCGAGAAGTTCTCGACCCCCGAAAATGAAAACAGTCTTACCACAACAGGCCGCAGAGTGCTGCAGCCATATGCGTCCTCGTAGTTGTTGTGTATGTAACAGATGTCTTGATAGAAGCGTGGCAAAATTGACAAACTGTTATAGTGTTCTCAGGGCCCAACACATTCTGTAAGTATAGAAAATTAAAGAAATCATGCAATAGCGTAGGTAATGGTTGCAGATCGTCGCACATTTATTTTATTACTAGAATCTGCCCGCGACCGCATCCACGTGACGTTAACATTATAAATACGTCACTCTTAAGGCATACTGATGATCTCTATGCAAAAATTGATATCCAACAGGAACTATCGACTTATTTTCCGACACAAATAGTAGTCTATGTCCTTTTATGTTGATGACCAGTTGAGTAATCATGGCGCGAAACATGGAAAGGGATAGGAGGTATACAGTAGGGATGATAAGGAGAGTATAAGGAGGGGCTTTGGGCCTCAAGCACTCACTTACCATACGAAGCTCAACGATAGGAGTACCCAGCGTCGGACTGGCCATATAGTCGAGGTGGCGTTTTCCAGCCGGGCCCCAGTGTGCGCGGGCCCCCCACGGGCAAACTTTGAGGGGCTTTCCGCAGGCCACGCGGTAGGTAGGATAGGGGGTCTGCGCAGGCTAGAACACAGCAAGGATGAGGAGAACACATTGATTTATAAAAAAGAGAAGATACACAATCAGGCACGAAAAGTGTCCACTATCAATGAGTGCTGATTACGCTTTCCTGCACTCCTTTCGTTTAGTATTATTTCGACGCGCGAGTAGACGAAGCGTGTCAAAATGTCTAATTGTTCGATGAATAAATGCCGAAATAGTAGCATTAAAAGTACAAAAAAGGATGGCGTTTCTTATTTTCGGTAAGTATTAATAGACAGTATTTCTATTTCATACATAGTTTGTTGCTTTAGAGTCGCATTTTTTAATTTTTCAATATACCTATTTTGTTTCAAATTATCGACGATGGCCCTGTATGAACCAGTCAAATAGAGTATGTATTAAAACAAAGGCAGTCTCGAACTATGCTCATACTTCATAACGCATTTTGCTCACTTTGATCGCATAATACGACCAACTAGTCTGTGTAATACGACGTTCTCGGTTCTAAAAACGAATAGAGTCACCTTGTTGAATGTATTTTTTTTATATATAGGTATTAAGTAATTAGTTGACATTGTTTTATTTACAAAGTTTTAATATCAATAACATTGTCATTTATATGATGATTTTTATTTTAGTTTTCCTAGGGACCCAATCAGATGATAAAGCTTGCTCCAAATTATTTATAAATATGTATTCTTTTTTTTTAATTAAACGGCGAGCGAATTTGAAGGGCATAATAAGTATTTTATAAGATGATCATTTAAATTGTTGAATTTATGACTTTTATGCTTCAACAATGAATGTTGAAATGTTGTATTATGTATAAATTATGGTTTCCCATACTAATAGTTTTAAAAGTTTTTGGTGGCTTATGATACACTAGTGAAGATGAATATACTGTATATAATAAAACCGAGGAGATAGTAAGACGATAACAGCGCATATGTAGTCAAAAACATAACCAAGGCCTATTTGTATTCCTTAGTTTTAAAATGTACATTAAATTTAAATATATTTTCTGGTATTGATACACATTCCCTTCAAAAACCTACTCTTTTTAATCATAAAATTAGTCTTATAAATGCTATTATAGAAAAATTTATAGATGTTAGTTTACATTATATCGCAAAAAAATGAACAGTAAAGCTGAAATCTAAATCCAAAAGATAACTCCACAACAAGCTTCATTTATTTCAAGGAAATTGATTTACTTACTACTGTATTGTCAATGTTTATTATGACGCCATTCATCTAGACTAGAATAGACCTGGGTACTACTAATAATATTAGAATTACTATATTGGGAATAAAAACTATATTGGGAATACTACTTAATATTAGAATTACTATATTGGGAATAAAAACTAAAATTTATATTTACGAGTTTTATTTTATTTATATACATATAAATAAATATTCTACCTAAAAGCATATGAATACGATCAGATAAAAGTATAAATATGAGTTTGGAACACATTTATAAATTAAACAAATTTAATAAACTAAGTAAATGTTCATACATGAAAATTATAAAAAAAATATTCGTCTCCACTCCGTCCTTGTCCCGTAAATTTTGGTCGTAAAATTTTATTGCTTTTTGCATAATGCTTTGTATATACAACTTTAAACGCTACGTGTAAGGTTGAATTTTGGAAAGAATACATTTATATCATAACTATAACTACTTATGTACAACTGGCGACAGTTTTGGATGTTTCGTTTCTTCGAAACTGTGGATCTAGGGTTTAATATCAATGGGAGAACAGCAGCTTTTACGATCGAATTATTAACAGCTTAGCAGAAACTATACTTTAGGTACCTACCTACCTAATAATACTTATCATTGATAGTTAATAATTTGTATATTTCATTATTTTCCGATAGTACCTATCTCATCTACCATAATCCAATCTCGGGCCCTAACGGGAGCCACCCGGGCCCTTCCGGCCCAGTCCGACCCTGGGAGTACCTACCGTTGTTTCAAGTTGATCTTCTATGAGAGGGTGGTAAGTACTTCCCCTATTGAGCCGGCCCATTCATACTGGGATAAGCAAGGCTCTAGCACTGAAAGATGTATAATATTAATCAGGATTCTTTTCTTTACCCTTTGCATATAAGGCAACGCATGTTCGCCAATATAACGGAGTTCCGTAGGTGGTTGTTGTGGTTCTGACCGCACGGCTGGTGCATTTTGATGCTGTTTTCGCTGCAAAAAGGGTTTCTTGTTCATTCATGCATAATTTTAAAAGTAGTTAAGTAATTCTAATACACTCATAAACGCGTGGTACAAAGAACTAAAGGCTACTTTTAGTTTGAACGAGCAGCAATTTGATCGTTCTTTGAAACTACTTGTACGCCAATTTCAACCCCACACAATTTTATACTCTAGTCATAGCAAAGCAGATGATTTTTGCGCGCTTGAAGCAGCGGCTGAACACGACTCGCATTTATGTAACCGCCAATCGCTGCAATCTTGGTGTATTTTGGCCGGAATATGGCCTGAGTTTTGTTCGCCAAGCTATGCCTCAATTAAGGATTCAGGTAAAACATGCCACTGCTTTTAGTTCCATTGATAAGTTGCAAGTATCCAGCTCGCTGACGACGATTACATACATGCAATATGCAATTTTATTAGCACTGCTCGTCCGACACTGAGACTTGTGTGGCAAACGTAGCCAAAGCGCATTAGCCACGACAACTTTAAGATGTAGGTATTGGGTGTTTCACTGAGAAGAGAATCAAATTCACAGAGGAAGAATACGATCGAGGCCCGACAGCATCCAAAACAATGCTGTGTACCTAAATTCAGTAGCAAAATGATATTTAATAAATGCAGCATGCGCTAGAATACAAACCCTGTTAATACAGGGGACTTTACAACCACAGCTGCCACCAGACAGACTCAGCAATATAAAAACACTGCCACGCCGTTGCTTATCACTTCATGTCGCGAATGGAAAATAAAAGAATGGGTAACTATCTTCAGATGCAACAAAACACATCGAGGTGTTTCAGGTGTGTCAGACGGAAGACTGTGGTACCAACTCGCTCAGGCCCAATAAAAAGTGAATAGGTACTGCCACTTGGTACACAACCCTTTTTTTGTTAAGGCGGGAAAAAATGTTCCTAACCGCACACCCCGTTGTTCGGGGCAACGAACAGGGTAGTGTGGTACCCTCACCCACTAAATAAACCCGCCGTGTGCCGTCTCTCCGCCTTTATTGGCGGCCAATGGAACTATTTTACATTACTTCAGTGGTTGGTACACAACCCTACCACAATAACCCACGGGAAAGAATGAGTGGATTCTTAATCCATCACCACACGGACAAAATCATCCATTCTCTACCTCCACTCACTCCCTGGGATTGGTGATGCGTGAGCGATGCTCCTGATGTCACTAGTGTCTACAGCCGGTACGGTTAACGGTAACCACTTACCATCAAGCGGGTCACCACCCTTGTAGTTAAAAAACAAAGATTAAAAATAATTAATAACAAAACTTAATAGCCTATTGGAACTGTAGCAGTTGATCAAGGATTGACAGTGATGTCGAGTTGAACCTAGTCGACACAGCTGGAAAATTATGTGTTCACAAATTATCACAGATAGCTGAGCGATTTAGATGCCAGCCTCCCGTCCGAGTGTTGTGGGTTCGATTCCCACACAGAACAACTTTTTGTGTGATCCACAAATGGTTGTTCTGGGTCTGGGTGTACTAAAATTGTATGTTTGTCAAGTCCCTCGCGATACCAGGATTATTTCTTAGTACAGGTGTTGTCTTTAAAAAAAACCTCGTAAGGAAACCTACAAGGCTGACAGATTTTCCTTGAAACAGCGTAGTGTAATCTAAATTATTCTTAAGGCCATGATTTCTATTTTAAATTTCAATTTGTACCTAAAATATTTTTGCTCGTGAAATAGGTAAGCAGCTAGTTATTTATGTCGAAAATCTTATTTATTAGTTACGTACCTGATCTGTACCAGCAGACGGATACAGCTTTATTGCATCAGACTCCATGTTGTAACTGGAAATATAATTAAACTATAGATTTTTTCGCAGTTTTACGCCCTTTAGTTAAACCAAATATCATACAAATTCTCTCAGTCGTTCAGGCGTGATTGATGTACAAACATCCTAAAACCAAACATTTTTACTTCTATAATATTAGAAAGATTTTAGTATGTAAACTAAAAGTGTGAAACTCATAATGGCTTAACATGTTATTGTTCCTATTATAAATGTGAGAGTGAGTTTGTTTGTTTTTTACCTCTTGACACCATAACTGTTTATCCTGGTAAATTGGAAAATGAAAATTCGTAGAGAGAAGAGTACATCCTATGCTACTGTTTATCCTGGTAAATTGGAAAAAATCGTATGTGTGGTTACTTTTGTTCCAGTGGTGTTTACGATTATAGAGATGGCTAGAAGCCAAAAATGCCTAGCGACCAAAAGTAAATGTTTAAGTAAATTGATAAAACGATAAAGCAGGTCAACGCATGTGCTAATTTTAGCTATTTTTCTGGTATGTTCACTAACAGACTAAATTAGTTTGTTCCTGCCCGTGGATGACTTAATATTATGGAAAACCTAAAATACTATAAATCCGATACCGGAATCAATCATCCGCTAGCTTTTAAATACTGTTGGCTATCGATTATATTATCATTCTCACTTAAGTGTTCCAACCAGCCATAACACTAGGTAAGTGTCTTAATCCTGCACGCGAATAACTTAATAATAAGGAAAACTTAAAACAAATTTGATACCGGTGTATACAAGTGGAAACTTGTTTTTAATTACTGCTGGGTATCGATTAGGTACTTATATTATCACGTTCGTTCCAACCAGCCATAAAACTAGATAGATACCTACCTACTTAATTCTATCCTTCGATCAACAATATCAACTAGATACCTCATAGGTCAAGTACAAATTCAAAGCTTTTTTTCACGTACAAATTCAAATTTCAAATACAGTCCGTGTGAATATATACTGTTATATTTGTTTATTAACGGACTGAGACAAAGGTTTTAAAACAGTTTTAAGTTCAACCTAATTACAATCATGAAACTTAGTAAATCACAAATCTTTAAAATATTATCTTTTATCTACGGTCATTGGTCACAAAAAAACGAGCAAAGCAATAATTTACTACTGCCACTTAGGGCGGATTTGACCAAACTCGAATTTATACAAGAGTAACTATACCAGGAATAATCTACTCCACGATTTTATTCTCTAGATTAGTCTAGATAATCAACAGTCGTTTTTCCACACAATCCGACGTATAGCTATACTTGGATTAGTTATACGCGAATAGTGAAGTAATTGTAATACCCGACGAAAAGTAGTTGTTCTACAAGCGGGAAGGTGTATAGCTTAACTCATCTTAACTCTTATATTATATGTTTCACAAGTTTTTTCAGTATAAAGCGCATGGCGTTATGCGTAAATGCTGAAATCATGATCATTATAGTATTCAAAGAAACATATTCTTTCTTTTAGTCACCTCGAATGGAAGCTATACCTAGACAGGTATAACTTCCTCAACCAATGAAGTAATGTAATAGTTCTAGTGGTCGCCAACACAGGCGGAGAGATGGCACACGGCGGGTTTATTTAGTAAGTGAGGGTCTCATACTACCCTGTTCGTTGTCCCGAAGGACGGAGTGTGCTGTTAGGAATTTTTTTACCGCTTAAATAAAAAAGTACAAAAAAAGGTATGGAGTCACTTTGAACTCTATAAACTAATTTATAATATGAACGTAAAAAATTTGTTGTTTAGTTAAAATGCGTAAGGCGCAAAATACACACAAACAGCGTAAGGCTTAAGGCGCGGCGCAGGCGTGGAACGAATACGGCACGGACGCGATTTAAACCTGTGCCGCGCACTTGAGTGTAATTCACAAAACGTCTCCTTAGTACATTTTGTATGCAAAAGTTTTGAAGCAGCATCGTGCCTGCGCCGCGCCAAACTCCTCGCCGTTTGTGTGTATTTCGCGCCAAGGTTTTAGGCATCTATAGTTGCATTTATACTTAGTTTCATCATAATCATTTTATTGAAGTAAAAACTTCTTTTAGCGCGGTACGCATATTTTTAGATGAGATAAAATCTCTGGACTCGCGACACCGTTACGAGACGCAGCTATAGTGTGTGCATTGGAAATTAAATTTGACACACTTCCCGGTTTCCGATTGAGCTGAAATTTTACACTCATATGTATATCGCGTGACATGCAATATTATGATGACATAGAGCTGATCTGATGATGGAGCTGGAAGGTGGACCTAGGAACTCTATAATGAAACAGCGCAACCCCATCGAGTTTGGGCTTGTATGATTCATCTTGACGAGTACTTTGTCTCTAGATGGTATCCAGGGTCTGAGGATGAAGCTGGAAGGTGGCCACAGTAACTCTTATAATGAAACGACGCAACCCCATCGAGTTTGGACTCGTTTGATTCGTCTTGATGAGTACTTTGTCTTTAGATGGTATCCAGGGTCTGATGATGCAGTTGGAAGGTGGCCATGCGAAACTGTAATTAAATGGCGCAACTCCATCGAGTTAGGGCTCGTTTGAAATGTCTTGACTAGTACTCCAGTCCTAGATAGTCCTGATGATGGAGCTAGAAGGTGGCCACCTTTTTTGTATATAGTATATCGAACACCCACACGCTTTTATCACAATATTCTTTTTTTTTTTTCATTATTATTTTCCACCTATATTAACAATTATTTTTCACTTTTTAGTTCGATGTGCTATAAAAGTGTGTTTTTTAGTTTGTTTAAACTGTATTTATGTTTTACTTTTTAGTGCGATCCCTTATATAAAAATAAAATCCGAGTGCTTGAGTCAGAAAGTAGGTAGACGATGCATAGACCACGCGATTGCTATATTCTCTCTTGCTATCACACAGAGGATATGTGAGAAAATTATTGCACGCCTCATAAGTGAAGCGTTGAGGTGGGTACTGCTCTCGTTTTACGTAGAACAACTGATTTTTCATACTTAAAATGTCTCTATTTATCATATATTGCACTTGTAAAGTAATATATACTCACACATATCAAGAAAAAAACACTATTTTAACACTCATGATATTTTATGTGCCATTTTTGTTATTCAAACTTTATTAAAAGCGTGTAAAAAAGAGCTCACTTTTCAATTGTGCTGTTATTTACAGAGATGTATTTTTGGAGTCGACCCGATATCTAGTTCGTATTGTTGATCGAAGATTCTATCCCACTTCTCTTCCGAATGTAGCGTTGTTGACTTCATCCGTGGCGTCTGGTACCATGAGTAGCGGTTACCACTTCTCATCAGGCAGGTGGTAATTTTGCCAATTTGACTAATAGGTACTTAGAAAATAGATAATAATTCAAGACACACCCTGTGTATAATCCATTGTCCGCCACCGCCATTGGATGAGACTAAAATAAGTATAATTTTGTTGAGTCTGAGTAAATACCTGCAAAAAATTAAATAAAAGGAACGGTGTAACTATTGCTAACGGATAATCAAAACATTTATACCGTTAGAGTGAGCGTTGTTGTATACCTACTTAATTATTGGTATGTAGATCAATAGAGTAAGCCAAACGAGGACCTACTTATAAAATCAATTTAATAAATCCTCTCACAAATACTATAATTGTTCAAAGATTTTGTTTGTTTACAATATCAGGGAAGCGTATAGTATAATATAATAGGTACCAATGTACGCATTATTTTGAGGCATTGCGCAATAATATAACTACCGAAGGTTAGGTCACAGAATAGATACTAATAGGTATAAGGAGCGCAGGGAGAACGTTAACCTCTCAGTGGCCCAGCGTTAATAATACGGAAATATCAATAAAACCGCCAGTTCACCAGTTGGGGGCCATCCATAAATTACGTCACACCAATTTCATGATTTTTGACCCCTCCCCCGTCCTTGTCACAGCTGGTCACATTTGAGAGACCTCCCTACCTAGTGTGATGTCACATATTTTGTGATTTTACATTTAGAAATTTATGAAATTTAAACAGCAGTATTCCGAAATTATTTTCATTTCCATTTTTGATCTATATTTTAGCACTTGACATGCTCAGCTACTCTTAAAAGTACAAATTATAACTTGTGAAGAAGGAAAAAGAGTATTTTAGTACAGGCGGGAATCGAACCTACGTCCCTTCCTATCCGGGGAAGTGCTCTAATCCACTGAGCTACAGTACTATCTTTTAGACATACCCAATCTCCTTATCAAATTTGTCTTAATGACCAACGCCCTCTATCAGAACGCATTTACATGCATTAATCCAATATAGTAAGTTTCTTATTCACAAATAATAATTTGTACTTTATGAGTAGCTGAGCATGTCAAGTGCTAAAATATAGATCAAAATGTTTAAAAAATCACGCCATCAAATAGTATTATATGAAGCATACATACAGTGCAGCTTCTGTGTGTATGCTTCATATAATTTCCGGTAAATACAGTGTAACCTTAACATAACGAGCCTCAATATATAACGAATTTCTCGACTTAACGATTTTTTCAAAATCCCCTAGAACTGTCCATAAGAGCTAATGCAAAATATACATTAAATGACGAATATATTTATCAAATCCTTTTAATAACGAATTTTGAATAATTGCAGAATATAGATAGAAATCATTAACCTACCTCTATTTTACGAAAAATTTTAACCTCTAACTTTTACATAGCGTATATACAATAGTAATTCATGTTTCGACAGGTTCAGTTATTAGTGGAAACCGTTCGCTTTAGCAGGGTAAGCAGATGAGCACCTACGTAATGTTGAGGTTAGTAAATAAGATTTTTTTTACCTTATTAAAACGAATTGTAGTCCAATCTAACCTTTTTACATTGTTGTAACAAATTACACGGTGTAACGAATATTTTTTAATCTCCTTGAGTTTCGTTATATCGAGATTGCACTGTATTACCTAAAATGACCTAAATCACTTTTTTTGTTCATTTTAAAAGTGTTTCATAAGTTAAAATTGTTAAAAATCACAAAATAGCATAACTAAGAAAATGACGTTGTTGGTCGAAAGTCAATTATTAGAATAAATAAAAACAAAGAAATCACGGCAAGGCGCAGTGTGGGGCATTTATCAAAGGCGACAGCGAGTGCAAATTTGTCAACAAAATAATTTAAACCTTATAGTCATGCAGACAGAGTTGCAACGATTTTTATGTTATTCTTTAGTAGGTTTGTAGTTTAAATTTAGTGTTGTAATACTTAGATATATAATATTACCAGTCTGCTTGCGGCTCCGCCGCAATCAAAAGCTAGTTTTCGGGTTGTATCTCAGGTTCCCGATATAGTAGGCGGATAAAATTTATACCAGTTTTTAAGTCTTATTGAGATCTATCAAATAAAAAAAGTTGCATCAAAATCCGTATTGTAGTTTTTGCGTGATGCGCGAACAAACAAACAGATAAACAGACAAACGGACAAAAAATCTAAAAAAAAATGTTTTGTGTTTAGACACGCCTATATAGCCTATTACAGCCATTTTTTTCTCAAATATCTTAAATGCACAGACACAGCTCTGTTACAGTTTTATAATAGTATAGATATATTGAAAAAATGTGATGTCACAAAATATGGGACCCCTCCCCGCCCCTTGTCACTCAATGTCACACTTCGTCAACCCCCTCCCGCCCCCTTAACGTGTGACGTAATTTATGGATGGCCCCTTGGTGTCCTTATATGAAAACCTGCCCACCAGGGGCGGGTAGATTTTTTTTTTAACTTTATGGAAACTGCTAACAAAAAAATAACTATACCTCTACCACTAATCTTAGTTCTGTAAAAGGTATCGGCTTTGTGAATTGTTCCTTTATTTATAGGCGTAAAGTGCAAAAGATAAAATAAACAATAATAATAAATATCCGCCGTGTGGGGCCGGCTTTAGAATTGTCCCACCCTTCTCCACTCATGGGAGTCGTAAGAGCCGACTGAGGGAGTACCGGGGGAGTGGGCAGCAGCACTCCCTCGAGTATTAACAACATCCACTGGGATCGCCAACCCGCCTGCCAAGCGTGGCGATTACGGCACTATCCCCTATAGGTATGAGCGAAATACATGTTGTGGCGTTCTCTTGGGGAGGCCTCTGTCCAGCAGTGGACTTCGAAAGGCTGATGGATGGATGGATGGATGGAATAATAATAAATAAATATTCACGGACATTTTCACACAACGTCCTTTGGTCCCAAACCAAGCTTAACGCTTGTGCTATGGCTACCAGATTACGGATATAATACATATATTACTTTTTTTGTTGTAAATACATACATATAATAGATAGAAACACCCAGACGCAGTAGAAGTATCTGTGTTCATCACACAAATAATTGTCCTGAGTGGGAATCGAACCCACGATAACAATAGATAATTTCAATGTTCAATAGACTACGTAAGTAATTAATTGTAACTAATTTATAATTTAGCGCCACATTATCTTCAAATCCAAATCTGAGTTAAACCAAATATCAAATTGATACAACATTCCTCATAAATAATACCTAAAAGCATAGTTTTTATGATATAAAAATTAATAGTTTGTTAGTATGTAGGGCCAATAGAAATACGACCTATAACTAAATCAAGTTGCACTCACCGTATCTGCAATACAGAATGAACACAGAGAATTAAATAAACACTGTTGAATGAAAAATTATAATATTTCACACAACGTTTCGCTATACGCGACGTGTAACGGGTGTACCAGACACGTTTTATTTGCCAATTGAATTCGGTATTTCGGTGGCTCTAAGTCAAGAGACTCTACCTATTGACTATAAAACTTCAACGTAAATAAGTTCTTAAAGTTACAGCGTCCATCGATGCTCGGCAAGCGTCGCGTCTCTACAAGTTAAGTAGAAACTCTACATGGTCACTAACCACAATACATTGATGATCAACAGAAGTCAACGTAGAGCTTACAATAAAAATATCCCATCCGAATAACACCGAACGGCATCGAAGATTGCCGAGTGTGCAGTTGTAACAAAATAATAACTAAACTGAGCCCCTTCTGTTGTGAATGTAGTGATCTTTTGTAGTTAGGCAGGTCTCTTATAAATATAATACCTTAGAGTACGTTTCTTCTGAAGTTATTTATTGCCACTTGTACTGAGTGTGTAGGTTCATTTAGTTTTTAACTCTTATTACGTACCCAAGGTACATCTATAGTCTTGAAGTGTATGTATAACCAAGGTCAAATTTTAACTGTTTTTAGGGCTCAATGTTTTTTTCTTCGTGGACTTTACTTATTTAAAACTAGCCTTTATCTGCGACTCCGCCACAACCAAAAGCTAGTTTTTAGGCTATATCTCAGGTTCCGATATAGTAGCTGGATAAAATGTAATTATACCAGTTCTTAAGTCTAAAGCCAAGAGCCAAGAGCAAAATAAAAAAAGTTACATCAAAATCCGTTCAGTAGGTTTAGCGTGATGCGCGAACAAACAAACAGACAAAAAATCTTTAAAAGATTGTTTTGTGTTCAGTTCACACGCCTATAAAGCCTATATATAGATAATAGAGTCATTTTTCTCAAATATCTTAAATCTACAGACACAGTTCCGTTACAGCTTTATAATAGAGGATGTATAGCTACCGCGATCCTGCTGTCGGTCAAGCAAGTTAGAATATAAAACACATACAGGACCATCAATCTGGCACATGATCATGTCGCATCTGATTATAAGAGTTCTAGACCCTAGAAAGGCGCTTCAAATATGGTATAGCTACCTTGCCCCCACCCCAGGCGTCATGGTTAGAAGATAGTAGCGGAAACAACATATATATAGTAGGCATAATGGGCCGTTTTTACAGTTTTAGTGCTTGTTTCATTGATTGAAGGGGGAAGGAGTCGCTGACAACGACAGTCGCCGTAGTATAGAATAACATTGCGCTTATAGTAAGGGTATAGACAGAATAGTGTTATGATAGAAAATATATCGGGCTCATAAGCCAAATAAACGACTGCATCGTGATACATTGTGCAGGGTCTCGTTCCATAAAGAAAGTAACCGAGGAAGAACAGAAATAGTAATGCAGTTGCAATAATCAAGACGGTACAGTAACGGTCCCGGCTGATGGCCGAGTGCTAGTGTAATATACGAGTATTTTCACACATTAACATAATCTAGGGATAATATGGTTTCGGTGGCCCGCCAATAAAGGCGGAGAGACGGCACACGGCGGGTTTCTTTAGTGGGTGAGGGCCCCACACTACCCTGTTCGTTGCCCCGAACGACGGGGTGTGCGGTTAGGTACATTTTTTCCCACCTAAACAAAAAAAAAATAGGGATACCTTAATCCTAAATTATTTACGACTTTATAGAGAGTTTCAAATCATTTTAGTTTCCATACAAACTCTATATAGGTACAGATTGAAACCATTTATGTAAATAAAAAAATAACAAAAGAAAAAACGTTATCTATGGAAAAAACAAAATACAGCGGCTAATCTTAGTAATTCGTTACGACAAGGAAAATTAAAATTGTTTTATTGATATTAATTAATGAAAAGGGATTAGATTGTTTTTCTTTTTTAATTTAACGTGCCATTTGAGCTTGTGCTTGTTTTTGAACGTCGTCATTTGGGTCGAGATGAAATGTTACGAGCCGTGAGCATGTTAGAAAATGGGATGTGTTCGTTCTGTGCTGTTCGTTCTGTGCTGTTCGTTGCCCCGAACGACGGGGTGTGTGGTGAGGTAGGTAGGTACATTTTTTCCCTCCTTAAAAAAGAAAACCAGAGGCACTCGCGCGTCTCCATCTCCAAGGAAAGGATAAGAAGATGGTTTGAGCCTCACTCACCATGCGAACCAACGTAGGAGTACCTACCTACCGTTGTTTTACGCTGATTTTATTGAGCCGGCCCATTTATGCTGATGCAAGCAAAGCTCTAACAGTTAAATAACTAACACAAGCTCCGGTTCGCCGGTGGCCCGCGTTGCTCATGAACACAAAATATATGACCTCATTTTTAAAGGCACTTACTTATTGTAGGTACCTACAAAGGGGCCCCAGTCCGACCATGTGTTACGAGTTCCCCAACAGATGTTAGCAAATGGCGGCCGGTATGGGCTGGACTTTATCGACCTAGCCAGAATAGGTAGGTAGGTACCTACTTAAAAACGTTCCGACCGCGTGAAGATATTTAACCTTTTTTTAAGGCCGGGAAAAATGTTCCTAACCGCACACCCCGTCGTTCGGGGCAACAAACAGGGTAGTGTGGGGCCCTCCCTCGCCCACTAAATAAACCCTCCGTGTGCCGTCTCTCCGCCTTATTGGCGGGCCACTGGAACTATGTTACATTACTTCGGTGAAGAAGATATCGACCCTTTCCGCTACAAAGGGCATATCTCCAAATCTTATACTTTCGGCAATGAGCAAAAAACAAAAAATTACAAAACTTTCTTACATAACTTTTGTTTTTGTAGTTATAAAAATGAGTTCCAGGAAGAAAGTTCTTAAATTTTGGCGGTCTTTGCCTCATTTAATTACAAGTATGTACAATAGTAATTAAAGAAATTAGAATGGAGTTACACCCCTGAAAACCTGAAAAAAAATGTAATTACTACCCATATTTTATAGCCTGACAAATAAACGTCTGCAGTAAGAACCAATTAAGTACATACAAGGGTAATTTTTATAGTTGTAAAGAACTTTTACTTTGCAAAATATGTAAATATACCCTCTTAATAATACTAATGCAATTACTCTATGAGCAATCATTTTTAAATCTTAAGAGGATTTATTTGGTGTCTTTAATAAATAATGATTAGCTAAGTAAAAATTAAATAAGTAAACGGTTTAAAAATTATATCCTGATATTTATGCGAATGTTCACATTATGAAATAAAACTACGTTTACAGAATCTATCCATCCATCCATCCATCAGCCTTCCAACGTCCACTGCTGGACATAGGCCTCCCCACGAGAACGCCACAACGAGCTGTCCTGTGCCGACCGCATCCAACGGCTCCCCGCAGCACTGACCAGATTGTCGGCCCAACAAGTGGGGGGCCGTCCTACGCTGCACCGTCCGATACGTGGTCGCCACTCGAGAACCTTTCTTCCCCAGCGGTTGTCGGTTCGTCGAGCGATGTGGCCTGCCCATTGCCACTTCAGCATGGCAACCCGGCGGGCTATGTCGGTCACTCTCGTTCGCCTACGGATCTCCGTATTACGGATACGATCACGTAGGGAAATTCCAAGCATAGCCCGCTCCATGGCCCGCTGAGCGACTTTGAGCCTTGATACGAGGCCAACATTCAGAGACCACGTCTCTGTTCCATATGTCATCACTGGTAACACACACTGGTCGTAGACCTTCGTTTTCAGACTCTGCGGAATATTGGACGAGAAGATATTCCTTAGCTTCCCGAACGCTGAATCTATCGCGAGAATCTATCGCGTTCTTGATTTTTTAGTATCCCGACGTTTCGAATACTTTAGAGCAACATGAACACGGGTGGACTTTTAACCATTGGACGTCTAACATCTAAGTCCACCTGTGATCATGAATACTCTAAAGTAATCGAAACGTCGGGATAATAGAAAATTAAGTAAAAGTGATAGATTCCGTAAACGTAGTTTCATTTCATAACGTATTTATTATTAATTATACACGTAGTCATTGATCGCTTTCAATTTCATCCTCTTCATCAGTTTGAGAAGGAGTTTCAATAACCTGAGATTGATAGAGTAGTTGTAAGTATTCATTATGAAAACGTTTTGGGATTGACCCATTTTCACATAAACGTTTAAGATAATCCCCCGTTCACCCATTCGGCAACAAGTACCTACGTACCTCCCTCCGCTGGGACTATAATGTCATCGTCCTAGAGTATACTACAGATATGTGGTATTGAGCTGTTAGACCAGGGGGGTTAGAATGTAACACCTAATCCTATTGTTATCATCGTGTCATTGTGATCGGTTTAAAGATTACTGTGACTGGATGAGATCAATGCGACATCACGCGTCGGTAACTCTAGTCTACCTATCACAATGAGACGATATGATATCGATACGATTTCGTGTATCACATTGTAAAGGGGTTGGGTAGTGCTCGTGGGTGACGAGCCCTTCCTAGATCCAGCAATACAACGACAATGCATCCTTGAATTTATCCTTCAGTATTGTCTTTTTGACCGTAATATACCTAAGTATGATTAATGTTGCCGTCAGCACTATAGATGTAAAATCCACGAAAAGTGCTAATTTCGGTATGTAAAATCAAATCACAAAATTTTTAACTAATATGTTTATTGAAAACAATAATATCACCCACTACTTAAAAATATGCCACACCAACTGAGCCTTAAAATCGGAGTATCTACGTATCGTTACGGCACTTTTTTGGTATATTAGGTAAATCGAATACAAGTAGGTATACAAATTTATAAAACACTATTTTAGAACAAACACCTAACAATGTTATCGTTATGACCTCTGTGTGTGTGTTTGTGTGTGTGTCTACCTAGTAGAAATTAACTCGATTGCAAGTGTGTATTTCAGAAGCAGTGAGTACCTAGTTCTATCATTACGTAGACATAACTGATGTGGTCTACGTGATGGCACTTTTTGGATGTAGTATCGCTCAGGTCACTGTCGGGATACACCAAGTACAATTAATTCTTTTGCATAGATCAAGCGTGTTCTCATGTCCTCTTTTAACCATGCTAAAATAAATCGAACTCAATTGATCATTTTCGGACAAAACTGCAAAAAAATAACTGTAATAATTACTAATATAAATAATGGGAGTTTAAGCATAATAACATGAGAAAAAAAATCTTATTTCATGACAATTAAGATCTGTAGAAATAAACATAATTATAGTCGTAAGTTTAGAATAATATTTTAACCACAAATCACAATTATCTAATACTAATATTTATATATAGGATTTTCCTATGCAAAACTAAGTGGCCCAAGACCCACGCGTGTGTGGCCAGGAAAATAAATTAGATACATATCCTATATTCTTATAATAATGTAACTAATATAATAAACAAATCTAGTTTTATAACATAAAAGTCCGATCTTTTTGTACCTTTTCTACTCAGAGCTAGCAGGAGTTCTGTATAATGTCTAGGGCATGTTGAATGTTTTTATTGTCTACATAATTAAAGTTTTAAAATAAATTGTATATTTATTTTATTATATATTTCCTATACAGCCGACACCTGACAGACACAGTCCAAAAGTGATGGCCTTGCAACCAAACTCAGTCACATAGAATAATATAGAGAAGCTGTAACAAAATCTGTAATTCAAATACATATACGATTTCGGTTGGGAAAGAAAACTTCTCAATTAGCAGCCACGTGTTGTACACAGCGACTAGCGACCAACTTATCTAAGTAGGACTATCTATTCTAGCCGAAACATAATACAACAAACAGTTGTAATATTTTTACAGAGACGCCTATGTCCAGCAGTAGATAATGAAAGGCTGATTAATGAATGTATACTAATGGCAGGAATTTATAGGCAGTACGCGGCTGTTTGTAGTTTCGTAATATGATGTAGGTACCTACCTATAATTACAATATTTACCAAACAAAAATAGTTTTAAACGTAGATGTAACGGATTATTTTTTAGGTTTGCTAGTTTGGTTTAAAACCTAATCCACAGCCGATCTCAAAGGTAAACTGTCAACTAGTCGGACCCATTAAATTACCGTCCTAATGGCCAAAATATTTGATCGTCGTGTTACTAAAAGACAACTGAGATCGTCTGAAGCCGCGTCTCCATATCCACTAGAGGCAGCCTCGGGTCGAGTCGAGCGGCTGCCTCGCTCCGAGGCCATGCAAGTGGAGACGCTGCCTCAACCTGAGGCCCGCCGCGATACGAGGCAAATTCGTCGCTGCGAGCCGAGCCATATTTTGTCGGTTTTTTGCCATGCTCAAAGGAGCCTCAGTCCCTCAGTTACTCTTTGGCCTCAGTCTGAGCCGTGCGTTAATGGAGACGGATGTGTCACCTCGGATCGCAATGGATAACGAAAATGCGATTAAACTGATAAAATTATATGAGCGTCACCGTGTTCTCTGGAATCCTTCAAATAAAAAGTACTATGATAAATGTGATGATGTAAAACAAGACGCGTGGAACGATATTAGTTCTAATTGGGGATTCCAGTGGACGCTATCAAAAAGAAGATCTATTGCGGTATAATTCTTTTATCCACAATCGTTGCTTCCTCTTGTGTAAAGCTTGTTGCTTCCTCTTTTTTTTAATTATGGTTTATGCTATTACAGCAACAGCTACTCGACGCGCGTCTGGTATCATCGCGTTATGGCTTTAAATTGCCTAGCTCCTTTGCCTCAAACTGAAGCTGTTTGCTTCAAGTCAAGGCTGCTCGACCGAGTTTGCCTCGAGTGGATACGCGGCTAAGGGCATTCAGCTGTAAACAGATGGGGATATAATTTGGCACATTACACACCATTAAGCTTTAGATGGCGGTCATGAGGACTTCAGCCTATTTCCAAAAAAGGCACAACGGCCCGTTTATCAACAAGCCATAGTTCAAACTCCGAAACATTTTTACCATAAGCTAGTTCGAGAAAAACCTAAGTAGAAATCTAGGCAGTATACAGAACTAAGCAGCATTTAACATTTGTATTTAATAAAGCACAAATCCGTCTGTTTGGAATTGAAAAATCAATTATGGAATGCTTTGCAGAACTGACGTGGTATCGTTGTCACCATTCTATCATCGTACCACACCTTTACCACCACACTTTAGTAAGGTCTATCCATTTTATTGGAAAAGATGATGTCCAAAGCATTATGTTACCAGTGTTTTTTCTCTCACACGTATGAACAAGCTTTGACATAAGCTAACTATCGCATACTGCTCAGTAAGTTATCCATGAGCGGCTATTATCACTTAACATAGGTTGAGCCGTGATATCTTCAGCCATTTAAGTTCAAAATCTTGTATACCTAGAAGTCAGTGTATCTACTTATTTGATTTCTGCGCCAAAGTTACAAGGCTTGGAGTTAGACAGAAAAGCCTAACAATGTTGACGTTAGAATAGTACCTATTACTTAAAGTAAATCCTTATATGATGAATGCTTCCAGAAACAACATGGCCAATGCTGCTATGGCTGCTACTATGGGGACCGTCACCACCCAGGCGAATATTATATTCCTGTCAACAATTAACATGGAAATGTTTTATTGTAAACCGAAACATTTTCGGACAGATAAAGTTCTATATCTAAACGGTTAATGACAAAATATCGAAAGAACCAATTACTTGTGAGTGCTTCTTTTTAGAATAGTGAATTAGAATAATTAGTGGCAGACACACGTGTCTTTAAGACACGTGTGTCTGCCACTTTTCGGATATTTGAAAATATATCCTGTAAATATATCACAGTAAAACTCTCCATCAATCCATCAGCCTTTCGACGTCCACTGCTGGACATAGGCCTCCCCAAATTAGAGGTATAGTGCCGTAATCGCCACGCTTGGCAGGCGGGTTGGCGATCGCAGTGGATGTTGTTAATAGTCGAGGGAGTGCTGCGCCCACTCCCCCCGAGATTCCCTCAGTCGGCTCTTACGACTCCCATGGGTGGAGAGGGGTGGTGCAATTCTAAAGCCGGCCCCACACGGCAGTAAAACTCTATTTTTCCATATTTAGATATTTTTATATATATTTTTAGCATTTGACAAGCTTAGCACTATACATTAAACACAAAGTGAAAAATGTGAAATCGAAAATAACAGTCACGAGCAGGATTCGAACCTGCATCTCCTGGATACCGTCCAGATGCTTTGCCAATTCAGCCATCGTGACAATTGCTCCTGACTGCTAATTTCGATAACACTTTCATACTTAACGTCTTTGGGTGACGCCTGCGCCATCTGTCGTAAGTATTTTCATACATTATACCGACCAGGTAAACTTAATTCTACAATTAATATTTTTACCAAATAAAACCCTATAAATCGTCCCATTAGTAGAATAACGTTTTATCATCACATGTGACAAAAATAATATTATGGTAAATTCGTTATCACAATAACGTAAGCTATCGATTGACATATTTTTTATAATTTTTCATCCAATATTTTAAAAGTTATAACGTTCGAATAAAGTTTCTTTCGCGCTAAGTACCTACATTAACGTCACTCGATCACACAACGTGATGTTCTCTGCCCTGCTCTGGCGCACACGGCTCCGTGCGTTGCGTCGCTTCATTACAAGGAACATTGTTCAACGTAGTGGCCGCGAGTGGTGTTTGTAGCAATGGATACCGATATTGGCGATGAAAATGGTAAGAAATCGTTTAATTTTTGTTGGTATAAGTAACAATGAACGTAGTACTTTATTTACCTTAACTCTAATACAAATACACAAAGAATAGAACGGATAAATTCGTCGTTAGAAAATTGTCTCGGCTATGGAATATACGTATATTACATATTTTTTATGTTATCCTCACATTCTTACGATAGTCATTAGTTTCATTGAAAAGAGTTTATTTTGTAGTATTTTAATTACTTTGTTTTGGGTCAATTACACGATGTTTTAGTCATTTACCACAAATACAGTATTTATGATCACATGAAACATTATTCTACAAAGTTGCGAAGTCATTTTTAATTTAAGTTAACCCGAAATAAATTGTTTACTGATAAGCTTCATATTATAATAGTATGCAATAAAGCTTGTCTTATTTGTTTCCATAATTTTGTGGTTTCTTTTGCACATAGTGTATTTTACTACGCATAATTTTATGTTTTTTTCTTCAGCATATACACATGAAACATTATTCATCTAATTTATTTTTTAAAATGACCGTCACAAGTGCAAATGATACGTTTTTCTGCTAATTGGTTTACCGTAAAACATTATTTGAAATTTAAAATAGCTATAAAATGGTTAAATATAATTTTAATTAGACACAGTTATTCTTAATAATTAGTCTCTAACTAAATGTACAGTTCAGACAATATTTGTGAATCCTAACTTAGTTAGAAACCTGTATATGATTGAATTTATAGTACCTACCTACCTTCATTTGTATACAAAAAAAAACATTAACTTTACAGATCCAAAGAAAAATTATGTACAAGCCTTTTGGAATGATGAAAATTCATCAAACGATGTTCCTGATCTTTCTACTCGTCATGATGAAGTACCAGCGAAGCAGACGACCTTTGCTGAACTGCGTCTAGTAGCTCCATTCCAACTAGAATCAGCATCCAGTTTTGAAACATCCCCTACCATCCGTACTTCAATAATGTCAAGTATAGTATCTAAGATTTGTATACCTACCCCTATGCCATCACCGCCCCCATATCACACAAAGTGTTGTAGTGATTTTTGCCCGATACATTCAGATCATTAGATTGAATCTGACACGAGCTGTGACGAAATATTCTCTAAAAGTCAACTGAAAAAGCGCGGCCTCCAATTTGTACATGCCAGGCAAAGATATTTGAATAATATCGGCAAAAAGTATCGGGTGAAACTGCAAGCTATTGAAGAACATCCTTCACACGAAGATCCTGATCCGTCCTATTCCGTGACACAACAGAATGCTCTCAATGCTAAACCTTGCCCAACTCAGTCTGATATTGAGAGTACTGTGATAGCATCACCCACTCCATCTGATCAAAGTCAATCATTCTACGGTACAGACAACTCTGATTCTGTTATAGTCACACCACGTCAATCAAAAAAACGTTCGAAATGTCGCGATAATTGGGCAGACACAAGAAGAAAACGACAAAAAAGCCTTGGACAGGAGTACTCTACTAAAACTGGTAAAATATTTAGCGCAAAACAAATGGGTCCGGTATGTTCTTGTAAATTTAAATGCTTCGATAGAATTAGTTACGTACAGCGGTTAGATATTTAAAAAGTTTTGGGAGTTGGGAGACAGAAAAAAGCAATGGGAATATAAATTAAAGTACACCACCAAGCCAAAAAAGAACAGATGTTTATACCGGGATACATCAAATAAACGAATTTTTACATATAAATATTATCTTCCTTTATCATTAGATAAAAGTAAGGAGCAAGCGTCTACCATAAATGTTTGCAAGAAAATGTTCTTGAACACTATAAGCTTAAGTGATAGAATAGTTAAAACGGCCTGACAATAGCACTATTGTAGAAGATGATTACAGAGGTAGCCACAAGAATCACAGGAAGGTCATCATAGAAGAAATGATTACCAGCGTTTGTGACCATGTGAACTCGTTTGTGCCCATTGAATCGCACTATTTAAGAAAAAAGACTACGAAATTATACCCAGACGGCAGTTTTAATATTGCCCGAATGTACAAATTGTACAACGAATGGTTCGATACCAACAAATATACGTCTAAGGCTGATACTGAGAGACAGTACCGAGAGATAGTTAAGAAAAACTTTAATTTAAGTTTCTTCATACCTAAAAAGGACCAATGTGATATTTGCCATGCACATCGCAACTTACGAAATCCCTCCACCGAACAAATAGAGGAATATCAAAAATATCAAACAGCTAAAACAGTTGCTCGTAGCCTAAAAGGCGAAGATAAAAAGGAAGCTATGTTGTCTGATGGTAAAGTACTTTGTGCCGTGTTTGATTTTGAGAAGATTTTGACTTGTCCTCATGGTCAGGTGAGCATTTTTTATTATAAAAGAAAGCTGTCGTGTCTAAATTTCACAGTATACGATATGGCATCAAAACATGCAACGTGGTATATGTGGGATGAGACAGTGGCGAAAAGAGGTGCAAATGAAGTGAGCAGTTGTCTTTTTGATTATATAGACCTCAACTCCAAAAAGGGTATCCAAGAATTTAGGTTCTGGTCCGACAACTGCGCTGAACATTAGAAATCGTATAAATTTCTTTTTTTATATGTATGCTGCACAAAAGTGCAACATCAATATCAAACACTCGTTCTTAGAAAAAGGACATACCCAGAATGAAGACGACAGCGTTCGGTAATAGAAAACGCTTCATCAAATAAAACCATATACACTCCAGAAGAGTGGAGCTTGCTTGTAAGATGGTCTAGAAGTAATGGCCCCCCGTATGAAGTCAAGAATATGACTCAAAATGACTTTTACGATTTTAAAAGTCTTATCAAAAACAGTGCTTGGAATAAAAATAGCCGCGGTCAGAAAATAGACTGGAATCGTATTAAAGAGGTCTTCGTTCAAAAAGACGACCCACACAAACTGAAGTGCAAATACAACCTTACTGAAGAATACGAAACCTTAATTATAAAGCCCACAACTAGACAATCTCAAGGACTTCCTGTAATCGCCAAGGCTTATAATGCGCCGATTCCTTTGAATTCTGATAAATATAAGGATATTGAAAGTTTATGTAACTGAGGTATTATTCCTGCACATTATAAAGATTATTTTATTTGTATGCCTCGTGTAGACAACGTCACTACTCATAACAATAATGACACTACTGATAGTGAATAATCTAACTGGGTAGTGGTGACTTTAGATATCCTCACATTTTTATGTTGGGGACTAATGAGTGGTTGTGATTTAGAGCATAACGATTCTATTAGTATTTTTATGTCTATAGCACCTATAAATATAGTTTAAATTATAATTAAAAAGAAAAAAGACGACGATTCTTGATATTATATTAATTTTATTCACACCTTAGGTGATAACAATTATGTACGTGTGATAACAATTATTTATGTACCTTCTTATAGTTCTATAGTATTTCGTAATTACGTTTTAAAGTATTACATTTTGATTTTCGACCTAACTTCATATTTTAATTATCTAAGACTGAACTATAATTAAGAATAATAATAATGAAAATAAATATGTATGTTAAGAGTATGAGACTTTTTAAGGCTGTGAAATACCTAAGGCTAGATTTTTACTGATTTTATAATTGTTTATTAGTACGTACCTTAATTTGTACATTTCAAGTTACTGCTTTGTTTATTCGATTTTATACTGATTTTATTAAAGTAATAAAACTTGTCAGCGTTTTTTATTTGGCTAATATAATATTATGTTAAATACATATACACATAAATTAGTAAAAATGCGACTAAATAAGTCTGAAGAGCATTCCATAAGTGTAAAATTACACTTCGTTACTAAAATAATAAGGTATAAAAACTATGACAGTAACATTAAATACAAAAGACCTCATGTAAGACATTGAAATAATTTTAGAAATCCATAAAATATTGTTTCATACGCAAATGAAACGTGATTATTTTCGTCAAATAACGATCCACGTGTTCTTGAGACAACTCTTGGGCTGGTCTCGTTGGCAGTACAACGTTGTGTATGCACATGCGACACACAATCTACGCACAGGCATAGTTTTTAGTATAAATAATGATAGTAAAATAATCTGTATTGCTTTTTTTTAACACTGTGAAAATATTAAATGGCTAGTGTCCTCCAATAAAAGAGTATAAGCAAATATGTGCGTGCTATACTTCAAATCGCTCTACTGAAAAGTTGACATTCTGCAGATAAAACATTATTCTTCTAATGGGACGAAATATTTAGATATTTTTATATATATTTTTAACATTTGACAGGCTTAGCACTATACATTAAACACAAAGTGAAAAATGTGAAATCGAAAATAACAGTCACAAATACTTCCAAATACTTCCGACAGATGGCGCAGGCGTCACCCAAAGCCGTTAAGTATGAATGTGTTATCGAAATTAGCAGTCAGGAGCAATAGTCACGATGGCTGAATTGGTAAAGCATCTGGACGGTATCCAGGAGATGCAGGTTCGAATCCTGCTCGTGACTGTTATTTTCGATTTCACATTTTTCACTTTGTGTTTAATCTATTTTTCCATTTTCACAAATAGTTTGTTCTTAAAGTATCTGAGTATGTCAAGCGCTAAAATACAAATCACAAAGATATTTAAAAATATATCTAAAGTTTGAAAGACTCACATTTTGCTAATGTTATACCTACTACCGTTAAACTGTCCGACTACTTATAAAGTTCAGCACATAATGAATCATAATAATCTTACCTAAACAAACTCCAATCAACGGCCTTCTCCGAAAAATATCCAATACAGACGACAGAGCCGACTTTACAGTGAGTCGTAGAGACCGGCAGACCAGCTTTACTTGCAACCAGAACGGTCAGTGCAGCTCCTAGCTCAATCGTAAAGCCCCTGTGAAGTAAAAATATATTATTTTCATTATTATTAGTGCTTTGAGTCACATCGCTAGCGTCTATTAAACGTCCGAAATCCAGAAACCAGTATAGTACACAATCGTTGTTATAATAGTCCGTGAATATTTATTTATTTATCCTAGATGACCTA
The DNA here is from genome assembly GCA_948253155.1 of Leucoma salicis. Classification (NCBI taxonomy): domain Eukaryota; kingdom Metazoa; phylum Arthropoda; class Insecta; order Lepidoptera; family Erebidae; genus Leucoma; species Leucoma salicis. Next base: position 16,968,535 of record OX411805.1, read on the forward strand.
GATTCCTCCTAAGCTCCTCTCACGCTTTATTTTTCGCGGTGTACAGTTCTCTTAATGTATTATCTAGTCATTATATGCCGTGTGGGGCTGGCTTTAGAATTGTTCCACTCCTCTCCACCCTTGGGAGTCGTAAGAGCATGCTGAGGGAATACCGGGGGAGTGGGCTGCAGCACTCCTTTGAGTATTAACAACATCCACTGCGATCGCCAACCCGCCTGCCAAGCGTGGTTATTACGCCACTATCCCCCATTCTTGGGGAGGCCTATGTCCAACAGTGGACTTTAAAAGGCTGATGGATGGATGGATGGATGGATATGAATAAAAATATAAAAAAAATCGTTACAGCCTACTAAACCAAATATAAGCAAATGCTAACTTAGCTGAGTATTTTATTATTTTTTATACTTTTTTATGTCTATTTTATTATTTTTATATACTTTTTAAGCACTTGATATACAGCTATTTACAAAATGCGAAAATGTGAATTAGACAATGATGGCCACGAGTAGGATTTGAACTTGTGTCTTCTGGATTTGTTAGAATTCACGACGCTTTACCAACTGAGCTATCGTGATAACTATTACTACATTCAGAATATTCATGGATTTTTGGAACCGACGAAAACTATAATAAAATAAATTTTAACAATAGGTAATCGGACGACGTTTTTTGGAACAGCACTAAATTGGCATTGGGCCAATTTATAAGTGTCGACTGATATACGGTATAAAGGAAGATGATGTATAAAACTAAAACTACTTAATTAAAATTTTAAATATAGTGGCTAGCTATTCAATAACGAAGTTCAAGGTACCAATCAAGGTCACCCCCAAATAAAAACGCTATAGCATTTTCCTGTAGAGGATCATTTTTTGACAAAAAATATGTACCTAATAACGTAATAGAAGTGAAAAAGAGCATGTATACACACGTATCAGGAGTGATGCTTGTAAGATCTTCTCCGACAGTTCGTATTACTCTTCTGCCCCATAACCACAAGCCGAGGGCGATACCCACTCCTCCAAACACCAGAATACCGAGAGGTGTTTCAGCACGCGATTGAGCGCTGCCTTCTGAATAAAGCAGCCACAAAGCCACTAAAGGACCGATGGCATTACTGTGGAAAAGTATAAGAATAAATACAATACAGTAAAAAATAGAATTCACGTTAGGTTAATCATTATTAAGCCAGTAAACGTTATAAAACAAGAAATTAAAAATTACCTAACATCATTGCCACCATGAGCGAATGCTCCAAACGTGGCCGTGAGTACTTGTAAAAAGGAGAACAGCCGTAACGCATCAGGTGGTGGTTGTTGTTTAGGAGCGGGTGTCGGTGTCACTGCCCGAAGAAGAGGTGCGGCGCTAGAGTTGGGCGTGATAGTAGGTATACCAGAGCCAGCAAGCATTTCTCCAGTGCCACAATGCTCGATGCTCCAAGCACTGCCGACCACAGGGGGCTGCAAATTGTGATGTTCTACTTAATAGAAATGTCTTGTTCGAGTGATTTTAGCCTTGTATGAAAATCAATATTCACTATAATAACGTTTTCATATCGTAGGCCATTAATAGTGAACTTCACAACTCACTGAGATATTCAAAAAGTTCCTTTACTCACAAAGATCCGTTACTTTTAAGTAAAAATTTACACTTAGACCAGGAATAATAAAACCCGACGAAGACACGGTGTCTTCGTGTTTCGCATGTCCAAATAGATCACAATTATTTTGTAATTCTGATAATATATTTAAGCATTTGACATGCTCAGCCATTAACGAAAATACAAACTGCGATAATATGATATCGAAAATCGTGGTACCCAAGATATCACCCAAGACAATTACGAAAGAGTGTGTTATGTTATCAAAATTGATAGTCCCGAGCAAATATCACGATGTCTTAGTTGGCAAAGCGTCTGGAAGGGTTATTTAAGTGGAGACTCAAGTTCAAATCCTGCTCGAAGCTATCATTTTCTATTTCACACTTTCGCACTTTGTATTCTAAAATCATAACACACACAGACAGAATGGTTAAGATACCGGCCTCCCGTCTGACTGTCAAATTCAAATTCAATTCATAAATTTGTTTGGAAAGTCTTCCGCGCAAGGATTATTCTTTAGTACAGGGAAAAAAATTGATTACAGAGATCATGAATTTTGAGCTCCGTGTTATGTATCCTTGTTATCATACCTTGTCCATTCGTGACGGTGTTTCAAACTCTACACAATGTGGAACCGCCCTTGCAGCAGCTAATCTGTCGAACTCACAACGAGCTATCGTATCACAAGAATCACCCAAACAACCGTTTCTAGAATCATAGCTTTCACCCATACCCGCCATGTGGGTAGAGTCTAAACTTTTGCAATAACTCAAAGTCTCATCTATATATTTCAACGTATTTATTTGAGGATCTGCATCTACAAGTTGTAAACGTGACTTGTTTGGTGGACTAAGGCTTCTGGACAAGATGCTGCAATCATCCATAGTAGCAAGTAAAGCTCGATTCCTTGCATTCATTTC